>CM022297.1:312181679-312781679 GCA_011799875.1 Thinopyrum elongatum
CCCGACCAACCGACACCCTGACACCACACCCCGACCCACACCCCGACCCCGACCCCGACACCCTGACCCCGACACGACACCCCGGCATGACACCCCGACCCCAACATGTGGCCGTCGGTGTCGAACACTACATCCACGTCCCACAAGTGACGCCGGCGTCCGGCGTCCCACAGCAACAGTTCTCGGCGTCGATGGCGGTCGAACACCATTGCGAATTTGTCTGGCAGCCTCTGCGATGACGAGTAAAAGGCAAGTGTTGAAACTTGAAACACCCAAACTGACTCAAGTCGGTTTGGTTGTTTGAAATTTCAAAACTTGGCTTTAATCCTCATCGCAGAGGCTGCCAGTCAAATTCGCCAAGGTGTTCGACCGTCATCGGCCACCAGAACTATTGTTGCGGGACGCCGGGCACCGGCTTCACTTGTGGGATGTGGATCTAGTGTTCAACGCCGAACGCCTCATGTAACTTGCACCGATGGTAGTTGCTATTTAGTTTACCCGGGGACGAGCGGGTTAGGGGGTCGTTGTCGATGGAACCCTAAATAGTAAGTATCGTCGGTGCGAGATACATGTGGCCGTCGGTGTCGAACACTACATCCACGTCCCACAAGTGACGCCGGCGTCCGGCGTCCCGCAACAACAGTTCTCGGCGTCGATGGCGGTCGAACACCATTGCGAATTCGCCAAGGTGCTCGACCGTCATCGGCCACTAGAACTATTGTTGCGGGACGCCGGGCGCTGGCTTCACTTGTGGGATGTGGATCTAGTGTTCAACGCCGAGCGCCACATGTATCTCGCACCGATGACACTTGCTATTTAGGGTTCCATCGACGCTAAGGAACCCCCTAACACTTGCTATAGGTGTCTTCAATCATCAGTATGCGTGACCACTATGCGTCTCCCGTTCGAAAGGGTTACATCTATAAATATGCATGCATTTGCATATTTATAAGTGTTGTTGATGTTGTTGAGCACAAGTGCATTGCTTTTTTTTCTCAGTTTTCTTTCATGTCTAAAAACTTGGCTCTGTTCCAACTATGTCCATTTATCAAATATGATAGAGTTGAATTAGAGCCAAGTTGGATTAGGGCCAAGTTTCTGTAGATATGCAAATGGTCCATTTATCAAATATGGTTCTAGCTGTGTTTATAGATATGGTCCATTTATAGTAGATATGATTCTAGCTGTTTCCATCATAAATGTCCACAAGTGCATTGCTTTTTGAATGTGAAATGATAACTTGGTGTAGTTGATTATCTTCTGCTCAAAACTTTTGCTGCTGTAATGTTGTATGATAATGTTGTAAGGGTAGTAATTGGTCTCTTCTGCTGCTTATCAGAGATGGGGGGAGGCCGCCACCGCAGGCTGCGCTCTGCCACACCGGAGTGCGACTTGGAAGGTTTCGAGTTCTTCACGATCATACTTGAGAATTCCTCCAGGAGGCAGGTATATAAAAGGAGAGATCTCCCCTTCAACCATCTCTTTATCATAACTCTGCTGTTTGCTACATCACTGCTTGACCCACGCTGCAGAGGCTGCCTGACACTTTTATGAAGATGCTGGACGACCATCGGCCAAAGAATGTGAAGCTGCGACAGGCTGGCAGCGGGCTTCGTAGGCTGTGGGACGTGGAGGTGGTGTTCAGGTATGACCACATGTACCTGTGTCGTGGCTGGGAGCAGTTCATCCGTGCCTACGACCTGCGGCATGGGTACTTCCTTGTCCTCAGGTACGACGGCAACGCCACGCTCACCGTGAAGGTGTTCAACACGACTATGTGCCGCATGCGCTATCAGGACGACGACGATGCCAGTACGCTCTGCCGCTTCTTCCTCTCCATTTGGCTTTGTCTCACACGGATAGTTAAAAAAACTTTCTTGCATTTGGTCAGGCAATGGGAGCAGCAGCAGCGACTCGGGCTACAGCAAAAGCAGCAGCGACTCTAGCTACAGCAAAAGCAGCAGCGACTCTAGCTACAGCAAAAGCAGCATAGAGGATGAGGAGGAACGGAGTGGGGAAGAAGAGGAGCAGAGTAGGGATGAGGAGGTGCAGCCTATTCTGTCTGACGATGACCTCGCGATGGTGGTGGCTGACGATGGGCAAGCGATGGTGGTGGCTGACGATGACCTACCGATGGTGGTGGCTGACGACGGGCAAGCGATGGTGGTGGCTGACGATGACCTAGTGATGGTGGTGCCTGAAGATGGCCTCGTGATGGTGGTGGTGCCTGACAATGACCTCGCGATGGTGGTGGCGCCGGCGATCCCACAGCTGGGCGACAGGACCATGCCAATTATGGTAGAAGAGTACATCCCACTGCCTCGCCGCTCTAAGCGCATCAGGATGATGAAGGAGAAGGAGAAGAAGGAGGAGTGAAGATCCTTCACCTCCGTGATGACGGTAAGTTTTCTCTAGTGTTTTGCTTACGAAATGCATAAAGACCTAGACTTAGCTTTATTTCCTCCAAAATGCTTACCATAATGACCTAGACTTAGCTTATCTTCCTCCAAAATGACATAATTAGCTTACTTAGCTCCAAAATGATCTATACTTAGCTTTGTTTCCTCCGAAATGACCTAAGTTAGCTCTAATATGCTAAGTTATCTCTAATATGCTTAGTTACCTAGGTTTGCTCAATAATGACATACACTTAGCTTACTTATGTAAAAAATGGCATAATTAGCTTACTTAGGTTTGAAATGGCATAACAGTCTTGGTAACCTCATATATGTCATATAGTTAGCTTATTTTCCTCGAAAATGACATAATAAGCCTAATTAGCTCCAAAATGATCAATTTTACCTAAGTTAGCTCCAAAATGACCTAAGTTAGCTCTAAAATGCTAAATTAGCTCTAATATGCTTAGTTACCTGGGTTAGCTCAATAAAGAACTATAATTAGCTTACTTATGTCAAAAATGGCATAATATTCTTACTTAACTAAAAAATGGCATAATTTGCTAGGTTAGCTCCAAAATGACCAAGTTTTCTCTAGTGTTTTGCTTTACAAATGCATACTTAGCTTATTTTCCTCCTAAATGGCATAATTACCTAAGTTAGATAAAAAATAAGCTATACTTAGCTTATTCAGTTCATTTATGACATACTTAGCATAGTTAGGTAAAAAATGGCATGATAATCTTTGTTAGCTCCAAAATGATATAGACTTAGCTTATTTTCCTCGAAAATGACATAATGACCTTACTAAGCTCCAAAATGACCTATTTACCTACCTTAGCTCTAAAATGACCTACACTTAGCATTTTTACCTAGCTTAGCAATAAAATGACATTTTTACCTACCTTAGTTAGAAGAAGAAGAAGATAAAGAAGAGGAGAGGAGAAAAAGAAAGAGAAGAAAAAAAATCTTCTTCTTCTTCTTCTAACTAGTCTTCTTCTTCTTCTTCTAACTTTCATCTTTCCCAATTTGCAGATTTGCTTTACATGAGGAAGCTTGGATTCATGGAGTGTACTATTCTTGTGGTGCTTCCTTGTTGTTTATGAAAACTTGTTTGGATATGTATGTCTATATGGATATGTTGTTGGAAACTTGTTTCTGGTTATGTATATATGGATATGTTGGACTTTGTTGAACTATGTTGTTGGATTGGATGAAATATGTTGTTGGACATGCTATTGGATATGTTGGATATGTATGCATGTATATCTGTGTTTGAAACCATGTCTAATTAATGGGATTTAAATAAAAACAGGGGATATATAGCCTCTTTGCCGTCCGCTAGCAGACGGCAAAGAGGACACATGGCAGTCACCTGTGCAAACTGGGAACACTGGCTGCCTATTTGGTCATTTTGTCGTCTGCTGGCGGACGGCAAAGTGACCATCTATGCCGTCTGCCAGCAGACGGCAATGATTCAAACCTCTTTGCCGTCTGCTGGCGGACGGCATATCTGGACACATGGCAGCTTCCCAGTGCTGCCTAGCTGGGCTCTTTGCCGTCCGCCAGCGGACGGCAAAGATCTTTGACTCTTTGCCTTCCGCTGGTGGACGGCAAAGAGCGCCGTTAACCCCCTAACGGCTCTCACGCCACCGCACTGCCGTCAGCTGTCTTTGCCGTCTGCTGGCCTCGGATGGCGGACGGCGTAATCCTTTGCCGTCCGTTTCTAAGAAGCGAACGGCAAAGAAGGCCTTTGCTGGCAGGCTTTCATCCGGACAGTTTGCCGTCCGTGATCTATGCCTTTGCCGTCCGGCATGACGGACGGCAAAGAAGCTGATTCCAGTAGTGTTATGATGTGTATTACCGAGAGGGCCCAGAGATACCTCTCCGATACTCGGAGTGACAAATCCTAATCTCGATCTATGCCAACTCAACAAACACCTTCAGAGATACCTGTAGAGCATCTTTATGATCACCCAGTTACGTTGTGACGTTTGATAGCACACAAGGTATTCCTTCGGTATCCGGGAGTTGCATAATCTCATAGTCGAAGGAATATGTATTTGACATGAAGAAAGCAATAGCAATAAAACTGAACGATCATTATGCTAAGCTAACGGATGGGTCTTGTCCATCACATCATTCTCCTAATGATGTGATCTCGTTATCAAATGACAACTCATGTCCATGGTTAGGAAACCTTAACCATCTTTTGATCAACGAGCTAGTCAACTAGAGGCTCACTAGGGACACGGTGTTTGTTTATGTATTCACACATGTATTTAAGTTTCCGATCAATACAATTCTAGCATGAATAATAAATCTTTATCATGAATAAGGAAATATAAAATAATATAACAACTTTATTCTTGCCTCTAGGGCATATTTCCTTCAGCTTATGATGTGTATTACTGAGAGGGCCCAGAGATACCTCTCCGATACTCAGAGTGACAAATCCTAATCTCGATCTATCCCAACTCAACAAACACCTTCGGAGATACCTGTAGAGCATCTTTATAATCACCCAGTTAGGTTGTGACGTTTGATAGCACACAAGGCATTCCTCTGGCATCCGGGAGTTGCATAATCTCATAGTCGAAGGAATATGTATTCGACATGAAGAAAGCAATAGCAATAAAACTGAATGATCAATATGCTAAGCTAACGGATGGGTCTTGTCCATCACATCATTCTCCTAATGATGTGACCCCGTTATCAAATGACAACTCATGTCCATGATCAGGAAACCTTAACCATCTTTGATCAACGAGCTAGTCAAGTAGAGGCTCACTAGGGACATAGTGTTTGTCTATGTATTCACACATGTATTTAGGTTTCCGATCAATACAATTCTAGCATGAATAATAAACATTTATCATGAATAAGGAAATATAAAATAACAACTTTATTATTGCCTCTAGGGCATATTTCCTTCAGCCCGATGGGAGCCGGAGTTTCCCTCTCTTGGGGTATTAGGTAGGTCTCCATTCGGTGGTGCCGAGATGATGATGTCGTCGCCGACATGGAATAAAGTATCCCTGCCTCGTCCCCATTCCGGTGATGCTTCTTTGTATCGCCGGAAGACATGTGGAAGATGGTGTGTCCTTATATCTGGTTCTTTGGGTCTGGTGTTTTCTTCTGTAGGTTTGTCTCGGTCGCTTTTTCCTGCGTAGCACAATATGATTGTAAGTTTTGGTCCTTCGCCTCTAGGCCTGACCAACGAAGGTTGGCCAGGCTCGGTCTCGTCGGGGAGCGTGTGAAGTTTGTGTTCCCCGACTCCATTTGGACGGAACTGGGGCGTTCTAGAGGCCCTCTTCGTCAGTTTTTCTTTTTCGGGGCGGCGATTTCTTATGCAGATCGCGGCCACCAGCGTCTTCAAGTCTACATCGACGATTTCCCAACCATTTGTTTTATAAGCTCTGGGGTTTAAACAAGTTTGCTCTGCTGAGAAGGAGGCCCATAGGCGACAATGAGATTTGCTCATGGCTTGACGCCATGGATGCTGGAGGAAGAAGACTTTGGCATCCTGAAGAATTTGAATGTTTTCTTCAATTTCTATGAGGGTGTTTGTTAAATGTTTGTGTTAAGCCTTGTCGTTTTTGCAAAAAAATGAACAATCATAATTTTATTAAAATATTACCCAGGAGCGGAGTACATGATGTGGCACATCATTGGCTTAAATACTATGACAATGAGGGGAAAACACCTGCCACTATGTTGCAATAGTTTCACAAAGAAGGTGCACCGCAATATGGCGGGAACCAACCTATAGATGTTCTTTTTGTAAACTGGGTCTATGTAGGTTTTACGGAGAAAAGATAGAGATCTTGGAAATTTTCTGTTGTGTTACAACAGACATAGCATGGGCCTACCCAAAGAAAAATTCCTGGGATTTCTTCAAGGTGTTATCATTTTTTTTTAATGGATGTAAAAGTTTTGCCTCATCGATTAACTAAGAATAGAATTGTCCAATTAATTTATGAAAAATTAGGTACAATTTGATCATAAGCGAACTACTCAGTAAGTATGAAACCACATGACTACAAATGCAACCCATCAAACTCTCCCAACAATCAACAACCACAACCGTTGACACTTGTACAACGCAGTAGGATCCTTAATGAGAACACCTCAACAAAAGACAATGTGCAAGCAAAACCATAGTAACGACCCAAACTATGATGGCGAGCGTGTGCGTCTGTCCAATGACGTCATTCTTCTTACCTTTGCGCTTGAGTGACTTCTTATTGAGGATGCAGGTCCGAATCCATCTTTTCACGTTTGTTCCTGATTGTCTTCCCCATTAGAAGGCAAGCAGTCGCCCTTCCAAATCCAGGACTAGCAGTCAAGCTGACGAGCACGAATCATACATTCCCGAGCTTTGGATTCCCTTTAATACACTATATGTCACGAGACTTAATATTCCTACATTCCAGACAAACCCTGATTTCGTGTGGTTCATTGTATGTATGAAACAAAGGGCAACTATCCCTGGTAAGCATTGGTCCATCCTGCCGAAACTTTCGCATATGCTGGTTTGATTTCTTTGAAGTCCCCAGTTGCTGACAGGGATAGAGAGCCAGCCAGCAGTAGAGCAGCAGAACATCGGTCTTACCATCATGGCGTGCAGGGCAAACCGAGCGGATCATACGGCGCATCATGACCTGCGCACGCACGTCCCAGTTACCACGCTCTTGATTCTCTTTGCCGTCCACCTTTGCTACAACTCCACCTACGTAGTGAAAATGGACGAAACTGGCCTTTTTCAAAACTTCAACACAAAATGGCTATAATCTGAAAATATTTCCGAAACTGGCCCCTTTGCATGACGCCCGGGGCTAGGGCGCAGCATGGCGCCCCGGGTTAGGGCGCCATGCTATTTGGCATGACGCCCTAGCCGGGGGCGCCATGCTACAGGTCGCTACCATGACGCCCTAGCCCGGGGCGTCGTGCTCTCTAGCACGACGCCCCAGCCCTGGGCGTCATGCGAAAAGGGGCCGGTTTGTGAAATATTTTCAGATTTAGACCATTTTGTGTTAAAGTTTCGAAAAAAGACCAGTTTCGTCTATTTTCACACCTACGTACGTCCATACATATCTACGGTTTGCTTACTCTGCTTGTAGCATGGCGTAGGGGATGCTGCATGCATACGTACTTTTTTTTTTTAGACAGCATGCATACTTACTTGAGACCGAAAATCAGACCGGAGGAGAAAGGTTTTGCCGGACCGAAAATATTATTTTGAGTCAATTTTAAATCAGCCCAAAATCTATCAAAATCAAAAAAATGGTATCTTTTGCTTGGAGAGTCAATTTCTCATGGGCTATCAAGAGACAGTTACCGGGCGGTAACTGATTTTTTTTCGTCCAGTAACAAAATCCCTGATACCATATAAGAAAAATCATATGAATTGACAAAAGGAGAACAAAAACACAATGTATTACCTGATGGTAGTTTTCCTCCAAAATTCCTATGATTGCCCCATTCCGTAAGAATTTGGGTGAGCCCTTCCTTCGATCCAAACGACTCCGTACAAGATTTTCCTATAGGAATCCAGTCCTCCCAAATTTCTACATTTTTTTTTTTGTTTCAGACGTGGCCTAAAATAATATAAATAACACGTGTACCCCATGTAAAGGGAGAAAATTTAAGAAGCCCGTGGCGATACATATTTTCAGAGAAACTCCACTCGATTAACGTCATAGGATGGCAATGCTACCTACCTAACTCCTCCCGCACTGCTTCTTTTGGTCATGGTACTACTCTCGCGTGTCTTCTTCTCTTACTCTATGACAGAAATCCATTACCTTATCTTCCACAAGGGCCCCTCCTCTGTGTGTAGATAAACAAAGAGGTAGCAGACCCGCACCGTTGAGCCTTGAAAGAGTTCTTCCTGTCTTTGAGTTTGTGGAAGATGGTGCACCAGAGTGTTTGATGGGTTTGGACTTGTAGATCTGGTGATGGGTGACTTTGATGATCCAAATACGTCATCGGCAAGCCTGAGCGGCGAGGTAGGTGTCTCAGATGTTGATCGTGTGAGGTTAGCAGTTTTTGAGATTTTGTTATGTTGCACATGTTATTTCGATATGTTGCAAGCACAAATATGTTTTGCTGCATGCAGACAAACAATACAAGTATTGTTGGTGTCTACTGCAAGGGATTGCTTTCATGTTGCAAATGTGTTATTGCATTGTTGTGTAAAATTATTATGTTGCATACTATGTTTTTTTTTGCGAGGGAAACTTCTGATCTAGTATTCGTCAACTGTCAAGGTAGTACAAAGAACATCAGAAGTAAAAAAAACACATCCAGGTCCGTAGACCACATAGCGACGACTACAAGCACTGGTGCGAGCCGAAGGCGCTCCGCCGTCACCGCCCCTCCCTCATCGGAGCCGGTCAAACCTTGTTGTAGTAGACAGTCGGGAAGTCGTCATGCGAAGGCCCCATAGGACCAGCGTACCAGAACAGCAACCACTGTCAAAGAAGAGAAGCATAGATAGGAGGGACCCAACCTGCAGACACACAAACACAGACGAATGAAGACCAGATCCACGTGGATCCATCGAAGATAAACGCCGGCCGAATCACACGAGATCCGCCAGAGATAAACCTTCACACGCCCTCCGACGATGTTAGAAACACCACCGGAACGGGGGCTAGGTGGGGAGGACCTTATTCCGGACCGCCGCCGCCTCATATCTCTGAGCAGGACACAAACCCTAGCAAAACTCCAAACAATATCAAAAAACGGAGCCCTCCGTCGGCAAGGGATTCACCGCGCCTACATGGTCCTAAGAAATAGAAGACGAGGTAGACCGGCGACAACGCCGGCGTGAGGCAGGAGAAACCCTAGCATGGTTGGTGTAGGTTACGAGCGGCCGCTGGCAATACATACTATGTTGTAGCATATGTTAATGGTTTTTTTTTTTGCGTGCGTCTATGTTAATGGTTTGTTGATAAGTAGGAATTTGTTGATGCATATTTTCTGTTTTGCATGCACTTTTTTTTTTGCATTCGCATATTTCAAATGTTTTATACATGGATATTGCCGTGCAAGGTTTTTGCAGTGTTTTTCATTTGTCTGATGATCGACATCTAAAGTCTCCAATTAAGTACCCCGCAAAAAAAAGTCTCCAATTAAGTGAAATCGGCCGGCCGGCGTGAGAGGCAGCCAGTTCGCCCCCACAGCCGCCTCGCGGTAATTCATACTGTACATACTTGCAGCATTCGTGATCAGTCTTCAGTCTGGACCGTTGATTTTCCCACCATGGCTAGTGTAGCCATGTGAGACGACTGCACCCGTGCACCTGGCCTGCTGCTGACCGGAGCCCAAATGCGGCAGGCAGGCCGCCGATCAGAGATCAGAAGCATGATTGCACGGGAGAAGGGGAACAACCGGAACAGGGGCTCATTCAACACTCCGGTGCGGGTCTCTACCCCGCTGCGATCGACCAACGCCCGTCTCTCCTCCTCCCCCGCGCACCTCGGCCACGTTAGATTGACATAGTAAGGGCATTCTCGTAAACCTTCCGTATCCCTTCAGATCGTGAAAGTCAACCAACGCAGTTTTGTATCTGTCCACAACATGATCCAAACGTGTTTTTTCTCGTAAGCCAGAGAAAAACGTGTGGGAGGTTTGCAGGAGTCTGGACCGTTATCATGCCCGCATTCACATTGAAGGCGGCTCAGGACGGACGCGACCTCTCACTCCATTATTGAAGCGGCGCGCCGGTCGAGGATGCCATCCACTGCACGCCGGTTGAATACGCCTCCTCGCCGCATTCAAACGCCTCCATTAAACCAGCGTGGAAGCCAAGAAACCTACTCCGACCACACGTCCGTTCAGGAGCAGGCCGACATTAAACGCAACACGGAGCAAGCTCCTCCCATCCGCCCTCTATTTAAACGAGGCCAGCCGCCGGGCAAGAATCACACCACTCCGCCGCTCCCCATCTCCTCCTTCCACCATTTCTCCACTCTTTCGATGGCATCCGGCGAGTAGGAAGAGCAGTTCTCCGGCATAAAAGCCAGTTGGGTGGCCCGCTGAGCCCGGCGGATACGAGCGAGGAAACGCGCTGCTCCACCTCCCTCGCCTAACCCAACAGAGCAAGTTGTCGCCCCAAGCCGGCGCGTGCTTTACCAACTCGCCGCTCCAGGCCAGCTCGCGGATGAGTGGCGAGTCGAGTTGCTCCAGGCCGACACGATGGGGAGCACGGCGGCACGGGCATCGTCCCTGTCGTCGACGACGCCGCGTCTTATGGCGCCTCCAGTGTCTGCGACCGCGCCATCCGCCATCGACGCGCGCCATGCAGGCAGAGAAAGAAGCCGGCTGCGCGGATGTCGATGAGGTGACGGCCCGCACATCCGCGTCCGCCGTCATCATCAAGGAGAAGCAGAACACGGGAGGCCGCTGCCGCTTGTATCCCATGAAGGCCACCGCCGGGCGTCCCCGGTGACCTGTTCGGTCTTTATCTCAGACCATCCTGGGCACACCCGTCTGGGCTCCACAGAAGCACCCTTCCCCTCTGGCTGAAGCTGCCTCTTTGCCGCTCCGATGAGCGGCACAGTCGGACATACGGAAGATACGGGGGAAGAATATGTCACGAGACTCCCGACAGTCCGATGAGTAGGCTGCCGGACATGGAGAAGACAAAAGGATCTGCCACGGCCAGTTGTAGACTAGTGTAGTGTATCTGTGTTGTGGGAGTGGAGCTCCGCGCGACCGTACGTTCACATAGTTTTACTTTTAGTTAAAATATGTCCAAAATGTAATTGTTTTCGTTCGATTTGTATGAAATCTGTCGTATTTGTACGCAATCCGATCGTGTTTGCATGAATTTCATCTGGTTTGTTGAAAAATAGTTTGAAATATATGCGGCTAGCTTTGGATGGCAGCCTCCTGTATCCGCGTCCCCTGTCTGCGGACAGATGCGGGAGGAAATTTGCAGGTCACAGTTGGAGATGACCTAAAGCCGGAGCCGCCGGCAGCTCGGAAATCAAATCAGAATTCCTCTGATTTCGTTTCACATGGCATCGTGTTCGTGAGCACAATTCCCTGCTCTCTGCGTGCCTCTGCCGTCGACCGGAAACAGGGCAAAAAGCGATTGGTGCATGCATGGCAACGCCATGGCGGGGCGGCGAATGGCATGCTGCTGCAGGTGGAACTTTTCGGCTGTTCTTTTGCCTCCCCCTTGCAGGTAAGACGGCACATGATTCCGGCCGATGGCACCGTGGATGCAGAATCACCTCTACTGGACGATCCTATCCTAGACGCTGTGCCAAGCTCGTTGGGATTAATGGTTAGAAACTTAGAATGGTGGATGGTCTCGGTTTCGAAAGTCTGCAGTCTGCACCAAAGCCAAGAAACGCCGTCCTCTGACCTTGGCAACAAAATCTTCAAGTTCTACAAGCTGTGTTTTACAATGAAATCCATCCTTGGCATGCTTGATTTGGAACTAGAGGCGGCGTAGAGAGCAGAGGTACTCCCTCCGTCCGAAAAAGCTGTCTCTAAAAGTAACACAATCATGAAATCAACCACGTCCATCCAGGTCTTATTGAGGAAATGTTCCAATCAACCATGGGCCATGGCATATATTTTCTAGAAGGGCTTGGAGGGCAGGTTCTCGTTGGCGAGGAAGTGCTTGAAGAGCTCCAGCGCCTGCTCGGGCCGCGAGGTTGGCACCATGTGTCCGGCTCCTCTCACCGTGACAAATGTCAGGCCATCGTACACCACACTCCATCCACCAACCTGCAACCAAAAAACACACACATGTAACGTGTGAGATAATGACATAGTATATAAGATCTGATAAGATTGGTTAGCAACCAATTGGAAGCAACTGGTCGATGGGATTGTCCAATTAGTTAAAGCAGCAGTAGTACCTGCTTGTGAGTGAACCATGGCGACCAGTCCTGTTTGATGGGCAGGCCGAGCTTCTTCAGCGTGTACCTCGTCGACGTCGTAGGGATCCTCCCATCCGTGTCGCCGCTGCTCAGCCGAAAGAACAACAGAAAATGATACCACCTCTGTTCATTTTTATAAGACGTTTTAGACTTTCAGACACCTGTTTAAAACAGTAGAAAGCAAAACTGTCTGAACGTCTTATAAAAACAAACGGAGGGAGTACTGCTGAAAATCCATAGATGAAGACAAAACGCAAAGGCAAAAATACAAGTCAGATGCTCCACCTGAAAATCCATATGCGAAGCCCCTCCTGCGCGAGCTTCTTGACGATCGGAAGCACCGTCTTGTCAGAATCGTGCCACAAAACGTTGATAGAGTCGCTGCAAATAAGCAGAACAATATTCAGTTGCGCCACCAAAACGACATGATTCCGAGCCCAAGCATTTCAGCTAGGAGAAAATTTACCGGCAAAGAGAGTAGGCGTACGGCACGCCAGTGGTGTTGGCGTGCAGAGCCCTCTGCACGTCCTCACGGTTCAGATACTTGGTGGCGTACGTCTGCGTGCACGGATCGTAGCCCATCGGTATCCTGAGAAGATCAAACTGTTTTTTTTGCGCATGAGCAGATTAATCACACGGACCGATCGATCAGGAGACGAAAATGGCTGAAACATTTTACGCTGAGGCCAAGGAGGACGCTTTGCTTACACGGCTGGTGGTCCGACCGATCTGCGGCGAGAAGGAGGTGTTGAAGTCCGGGTACCCGCGCTCGCAGTTGGGGGCGTAGAGGCTGTAGATGTCGATGAGGTTGTTGAGGACGCTGAACTCGCCCAGGGCCACCTCGCACTCGCGAGACAGGATCTCCGCGCTGAAGTTGCAGGACCTGAGGTAGGTCGCGTAGAGCGTGTCCGAGATGATGGCGTGGTGCCACGCGGAGTCGACGATCCCCCGCAGATCCGTGTCCCCGTCCATGTACGCGTTCCCGATCTGCGCTTCATTTTGTTTAGTTACTGCGAACATTCAAGCAATCGCAGGATGGTGAAATGGGTAGCTTATTATAGCTGCATGTTTGTACCAGGATGCCTTTCAAGTTTATGTAGTTTTCGTTGGAGGCTTTCTTGTTCTCGTCCACGATGAGATTGGCAAGTTGGGGAATGTAATGTCCTAGCGATCGAGTGGCAAGAGAATTAGAATGAGCAAAAGTCAGATCATGAGTAGAGTACGTATCTACTAGTACTATCTAGCTATCTATGAATAAGGTGGCAGACCTGCATAGCTCTCTCCGGCTATGTAGAACTCTTTCATTTTGTGCTGGGGGAACCTCTGAAACCACCTGACGAGGAAAGCGTATGAACCGTGTGCTGCAAAGGATGAATGAAATTGTCATGTTATCTTGGGAAGAAATTCCTTGACTGTTTGGATAGAAGAGGAAACATATATCTGTCCTGCATACCTGTGGAATTGTCTCCGGGTGGATCTATTTCGAAAGACGTGTTCGTGTATGAAAATCCAACACCGGCTGGAGAGTCCAGGAACAGCAAGTTGGCGGCTGAAAGTTCACCCGACAATAAGCTATGCACGCTTCCATTGCTATGAAAATTGTAAGTCTAATATGTTAGTCTTGGACTCTTGGTTGGCACTTGCCTTGGTTCCAGGCATACGGATTGAGCTCAATCTCAGGCACATCTTTCTTCACAAGAAATGGCCCGAGCTCCTGCGCCTGCCCAAACCCAACGGAAGAACAACCAGGTCCTTCCTCGCAAAAAAAAAAAAAAACAACCAGGTCCTGCAAAATTTGCAAAAGCACACGATGTATAGCTACGTTACATATACATCTTTCACCCATGAAGTTTTCTGAAGTTTCAAGGTAAAATACAGTTAGTTAGTTAGTTAGTTACTACTCCGTCCCATAATATAGGACGTTTTTGCAAGCTTGGGACGGAGTAGTAGTTAGCAACCTCCATTTAACTATAGGACCAGTGGCTTCTCGTCAGGCTTCTCCATAGCCTCGAAGAACCAATAGAACAGCGCCTTGCCGAGTTGCTCATCGGTCGTGACATACCCGGAGTAGTGCTTGAACGCATATGAGTAGCTCAGCGCCCCCGGCAGTGACGCGATACGGTCAAGCTCTTGCGCGGCCATCGTGGCTGCGTCAAGGTTTGATGTTGCACTTTCAGGCCGTGCTGCAGCTGCACGACAGAGTGCCAGTGCAGCGGACACAAGTAGCAAGCAGGGTAAGGGGGAGACCTCCATGGTTTAAGGTTTGTTAGCTCGTTTTGCTCGGGGTTGTAGGAAAGTTAGGCATTGGAATGAAGTATTTATAGTGCAGAACATGTGTGTGGAGTGCAGAGACAACTGACGAGTAGATCAAGTCCTTGGCCGGCTTCAACCCTATCTCGTTGGCCTGGTTGATTACTGAATATTTCTTATTCAGCGACTTTAGGATATGATTGGCCACATATGCTTACTTTTATTGATTATTTCAGTTTGAAAAGCAGCGAAGGCTGTGATCGTTTTTTTTTAACGGGGCTTTGCCCGGTGAAAGCCTTGCAAGAAGGCAGGATAAATTTCAAAAGAGCTATCGACAAATTTATACGGTGCGGGCTAGATGAGAGAAATTTGAGCATCTTCTTGCTTTGTTGAGAGAGCAAGCGCATTCTAGTTTCTCCGTAACTGAAAAGCATATCGTTTCGAAAAAGAATTGTGAGTTGCGCACAATTAAAATGACTGAGCTGGGGCTATTACAAAAGTACGCAAACAAACAAGTATCACCATAAGCATCAAAGGGGGCATATTTTCCGTTATCTCGGGGTATCGTTCAACGGAAAAGGCTCCACACTGAAAACGACACTATATAATACACGGAAAAAAACGTAATACGTGACATGATCAAGCATGTAATGGATACGATATCAGTGAGACGGCACATCAGAGTCATTCAACCCACCGGAAATGCTGATCTCAGAGTGACGAGGACATAATGATGCTTATAATTTTGTATTCAGTTTCTTATTTGACAGATTATCAGATAAATATTATAACTAGCTTAATAAGAATAGGCAATGTCCTCCGTAGAAATGATTCATATTAAAAATCTGGGATGTTCTTTTATTACAAACGCATCACGTTGCACAAAGCAGATTTGCTATGTTTTATACTAGGCTCATATTACGCGACAAAAACAAAATACTAGGCTCATATATTTTTCCAAATGGAGGCAAAAGATTTGCCTCATCAATTAGTTAAGCAAAATTGGCCAGTTAATTAATGGAAAACCGATACAAACCCATCATATATGGACTACTCACAGAGCATGCAACTCCATAAGTGCGCGATCAGCCCGACAATCAAACCCAACACGCAACGACCACCAACCCCCATAATGCTACATCGCAAAGAAACCCCCAATGGGAGTACATCGGCTGAAGACCACAGGCACCACCAAATCCACGAAGACGAGCCATGACATAAGGACAACCCAAGAGACTGATGACCATCCATCAAGCAGTTGCAGACGTCTTCCTGTGGCCTCACTCTTATTTCTTTTGCTCCTGAGAGCCTCCTCCATAATCGTCTTGCCAGATCCAGGGCTAGACGCCTTCAAACGTGCGAGCAAGCTATGAAGCTATATCTGGAAGAAACTCCCATCGACCTTGTCACGCACAGACACCACCTGTCCAACGGCCACGTGTGAGTCGGTGACCGCAACATCGAAAACCTCTACAGTCCACAAAGGCGAGCGGCTGGCTGCGCCAAAGGATCAAGCGTCAACATACCGACCACCTCAATATCATCAGCCACATGTATCACTGACATGACAGACTCAGGTGGATCTAGCTGCTCAGGTGACATAGGCGAATCATGTCCCTCATACGAGGTCGTTGGCGAGTCGGCCTCCATATGCTCCACAGACATAGGCTAAGCGCGCAGGTCTCACGCATAGCTGTTGAAACTCGTGCATGATCTAAAGCACAGGGGCGACGACCACGGCAATGACCTCTCCCTCAGCAGTAGACTGCACAGGCGGCAAGGAAGACAATGACGAAGAACTGACCCCAACACGAGAGGAGAAACAACGGAAGAGCTCTGTCCCCTTGTCTTCCCTGGAACCGACACGGGAAACACCAGGAGGATGCGACGTGGGAGCAGTCGGCAACATAGCCCGCACAAGGGAGAGCTTGCCCAGAGCAGCCTCCGCCCGCTCCAGAAAGCTCCAAACACGCGCCAGCAAGCCTCGCAGCAACTTAGACTGATCTTCCAGAGCGGACTGTAGCTCCACACTAGACATGGCAGTCGAGCTAGCGATACTAGAGACAACAGATGCCCAAGACCCATGACAAAGCGCCTCAGAGGGAAGCGCGGACTTCATTGGACCTTCACAGAAAGCTGGAGCTTGACGATGCTCGATGCCGAGGCGCGACATGACAAGGCATGCACGCCTGCGAGCTGAGTGGACGCCAGGGGTTGCGGCACTCACGCGCACGATCACCGTTCTCCAAACAGCGAGAGCACCGAAGGGGATCTCTGCAAACAGTCGAGCAAGGCATCTGCAACATCTACCATGAAGCCAAGCGGGGATGGGACGAGGAGCCAATGTTAGGGCCGGCGATTCGGACGTCTTGGACCATGCCGCGGCAGCACCCTACCTCCTGACATCCCCCTCTTGTGTCTGGCCCGTACCCCACACACAGCTCGGTGAATTCGGAGTCGATGGCCTTTGATGCGGAGCATCCTTCCATCATCCCCATGGACTATACTACAAATCATCAAGCACCACGTGGACCTATGACAAGAGCTCGAGCACGCGCCATCGAAACCGAGGTGAACTCACTCCTACTCGAGATCAATATGGATATGTTCTTGTTGTTCATTTGAGTGAATTCCTCTCTTATGTTCTTGTTGTTCATCCTTTTCCCCCCTTCAAGTGTGAAAAGATCCCACTTAGGGTTCCACCCTACAACAGCCTTGGTGGCGGCCGGTGGCTTCTGGGGGCAGCTCCTAATTGTCGTCTGCTACTTGTGATAGTTGTTGAATTTTCCCGAAGAGGAAGGGTGATGTAGCATAGTAGCAGATAGTATTTCCCTCAGTAAAGAACCAAGGTTATGGAACCAGAAGAAGACGACACACAGACAAAGTAAGCAGTACTTGCACACACACACACACACAAAGGAAACGCTTGCACCCAACAAAGGGAAGGGGGTCGTCACTCCCCTTTTCTTGCCAGTTGCAAGTACCAAATCTGGTATTGATAGGTAAACAAATAAAATAAACGGAAAGAAAAATAAAACAGAAAAATAGTTGTACGATTGCTTGATAATAATTGAGAATGGACCCGGGGGGTACTTTCAGTCCAGTTGTCAAGCCCACAACCATTCGCCTCTTGTTATCCTTGGCAGTTATTCGTGGCTAGTCTCTTCAACAGTTGGATGTCTAGAATGCTTTTCTTCATGGTGTGTTAGAGGTGGAAGTTTACATGAGGCAGCCACAGGTTTTTGTTGATCCCGATCATCCTCATCATCTTTGTCCTTTGGAACTACCTTTCTAGTACTTCTGTACTCGTTGGGTTGTGTTGACCGGGCTAAGCGGTAATACCGCTCCTTCGAGCGGTACTACCGCTTGAGCACGACCAATGCACATAACGGTTGGATTTGTCTTCCCACTATAAAAGGGGGTCTTCTTCCCCATTGCTCCTAACAACTTTGGGCAAGCTTTCTCCTCCATTGTTGACATCCAGAAGCTTTGCCTTCTCTCTATTCCTCCCATGATTCTTGTTAGTTTTTGAGGGAAAAGAGAAAGGAGATCTAGATCTATATTTCCACCAACCAATCACTCCTCTAAGTGAGGGGAACCCCTTTGGATCTAGATCTTGGAGTTTTTTGGGTTTTCTTCCTTGTTCTTCCTCTCATATTCCTCCATAGCTTTTGTTGTTGTGGCGAGATTTGGGAGAGAAGGACTTGAGCACTCCGTGTGCTTTTGCCATTGCATTTGGTGCATAGGTTTGAGTTCTCCATGGTGATACGTGAAAGTGAAAAGTTGAGTAGCTTATTACTCTTGGGTGTTTGGGCACCCTAGAGCTTGTGCCTCTTGGGTGCTTGGGTGTCCTAGATGGTTGGTGGTGTCATGGAGCTCAATCATTCTGGCGGAAAGCTCCGGGCAAGTGTCGAGGTCTCCAATTAAGTTGTGGAAATTGCCTCGAGCATTTTGTACGGGTTCGGTGACCACCCACAAGGGTTGCCATTTGTACGGGTTCTGTGACCGTCCTCAAGGGTCCCTTAGTAGAATCATGGCATCTTGCATTCTGCGAGGGCGTGAGGAGATTACGGTGGCCCTAGTGGCATCTTGGGGAGCATTGTGCGTCCACACCGCTCCAAACGGAGATTAGTATCCAGAAGGGTGTGAACTTCGGGATACATCATCGTCTCGATTTTTTGTCCAAAAAGACCACTTGCCGAGACAAATTGACAAAAAAGACTACATGTAGATCAAATTGACAAAAAAGACCCCCCAGCCGTGGCGGCAGGCGCGGCAGCCGACGCGTGGCACCTGCCGCCAAACTGGCAGGCGGCCACCGGGGAGTAACAGGAATTGGCAGGCGCGGCCATCCTGCGACGGAACGGTGCTGGCCTTGTGGGCCATGCCGCCAACGTATGAGCACCGGTAGAAAAAGGCCCATTTGTCCCGGTTCCAGAGGCCCATTTGTCCCGGTTCTAGAACCGGGACTAAAGGGTCGGGACTAAAGCCCAACACCTTTAGTCCCGGTTCGCTTACGAATCGGGACAGATGTGGCTCCACGTGGCCGCTGCGGCGAGCCCAGGCAGGAGGGCCTTTAGTCCCGGTTGGTAACACCAACCGGGACCAAAGAGCATCCACGTGTCAGCAGCTCAGGAGCTGGGGGTTTTGTTTTTTTTTTGAAAGAGGGGGGTTTGGGGGTTTTGGGGGTTTTGTAGGGTTAGTTTAGGGGTTTCATATATTGTGTTAGCTAGCTAATAGCTAGAGAGAAGTGTCCTCTCTTATCTCCGTGCTTGGTCGACGCTACGTACTATACGTATAGAGAGGACTCGACACGCTAGCTAGTAAGCAAATGAAGGAAACCAATAAGTACACAAGATCGTCATGAACATATACAGAGAGAAGTGATCGACCTCCTCCTTCTCCGAGAGATTGGTCGAACAACAAGTCTTCGTATATCTATCCGACGCTACTAGCTACATATATACAATATAAGATCTCTTACAATCCCTAACATCTGATATCAAGTTCCACATGGTATTCTCCGGCTGGATTGATGACGTGGTCAAGAAAGAATCCCGCCAATTCCTCTTGAATTGCTTTTATGCGATCTTGTGGTAGGAGTTCATCCCGCATCTGCCAAATCTAATTTGAAGAAGGGGGTCAATACATATATATGAATGAAACTCAACACAAATGATGGTAATAAAATAAAATTATGAATATTATTGCTTACGCACTTCATATTGTTTTTCAGAGTAGCCCTGCTTAGAGGTCCTCACGTTGTAGATGTACTCGCAAACGTAGTATCCACAAAAATTATTCCCGCCTTCCTGCCACAACCACTTTACGAGAAATAGAGGTCAATCAAACTGATAATCAAGCATTATAAATGGTATTGATGAAACTAGCTAGAATCAATGGGAGATGCGCGGAACTAGCTAGTAGTACTTACTTTCGGGTGTGTAATTCGCAGCTCCCCCGGCAGTCCCGGAGCTTCTGTGGTGAACACTTTCCAAACCCTGCGAGACAAAGAAAATAATTACTTGATATCAGGAAATGAACAAAGTTGTCGATATGGTGCGATAATGATCGATTGAACTTACTTCTGGAGCATTTCAGTCATGGCCGCATACTCCTTGGGATCTTTTCGTCTTGAGTCTAAGACGGTTACTAGTCCCTGCTCAAGCTTAATCTCTAGGAGAATAAAGTGGAAGTTGCGCACGCATGCATAACTCATCAATTACATTACTATAACCTCGAGTAATAAGGGAAACCGAATATGCAGAAGACAGTAACACTCACTTGAAGTTGTAAGGAAAGAGTATTTTATCTTTGTTTTGATTTTTAAGCAACGATTGTCGCAAGTTGGCCTCGGTTTCTTTCGCATTATATGTAACCGTCCATTCATCTATGAGATTTGTGTTAATGAACCCAATATCATAGATTTGTGCATTTCTGCATTCGACGATCTTCAATCTGCATAATATAGTGAGGATAATTATATATACATGCAATGAAAGAGCTGAGCTATATATAGAGACTTAATTACAGAAGTATAGTACTTACAGACAGTAGCAAGTGATGATTATTTTATCGAGGTCCTTTTGATTGAAAAACTGGAAGAACTCCTCAAATAGAACAGACAACAGATCAATTCCAATGAGGTCGTGCTTCTCTTTAACTCTCAGCGTCAAAATATCCTTCCCAGACTTGCAGGTGTCTATGTACCACTTATGGAATCTTCGCATCATCGTTGTTAGAGGAGGATCACCAGGTCTGACGAGAGGCTTCCCGTACTGGTATCAAAATGTGCATCGTCGAGCAGGTAATCACCAGGATTGGTACCGGGCAGCATCCCCGGCAGATTTGCGATGATATCGCTAGACACCTTGAGCGGGGGGCACGATTGGTTTGCCTGTTCGCCGAGCTGGGGAATTTTTTCCCCACTTTTTCGTTCTTGTAACCTTTTGTCACTTGAAGTAGTTCCCGACCGGCGTGCTCCTTCCACTGCCTTTTTTAAGAGCGTGGACATGGTTGTCATCCGGCGGAGGCGGTGGTGGTCGCTTCAGGTTCTCCAAAGTGCGCTTCAATTTCACCGGATCTATCTTCTCCTCCGGAGGTGGATTTTTCTTTGCAAAAAAGTCCCTCACTTGGGCTTGACAGATCTGCGCGTTTTCGTCCTCGGTCATCTCGTATGGTAACTTCTCTAGAGGCGTGAGAGTCGGACCGAATCTGTATTGCCTCCCGCCTCTGGCTATACTGCTAGACGCCGGAGCAGCCGGAGCGGCTGCGGCTGTCTTCCTTCGTTGCTTACGAGGTGGGGAAGGAGGCGGAGTGCTACGACGCGCCGGAGCAGCAGGAGCAGCGGCAGCTGTCTTCCGCTATTGCTGACGAGGCGGAGGAGGAGGCGGGCTGCTCGGACGCGCCGGCGCAGGCGGAGAAGGAGGCGGAGTGCCGCCATGCGCCAGAGCAGCCGGAGAAGGAGGC
This sequence comes from Thinopyrum elongatum, assembly GCA_011799875.1. Lineage (NCBI taxonomy): Eukaryota > Viridiplantae > Streptophyta > Magnoliopsida > Poales > Poaceae > Thinopyrum > Thinopyrum elongatum. The sequence goes on from CM022297.1 coordinate 312,203,200, forward strand.
GGACTGCCCTGATCAATCGTCGGAGGTGGAGGCGGAGGAGGAGGCAGAGTGCCCTGACTCGCCGGAGGAGGAGGAGGAGGCGTCCAGTTCGGAAGGTTGATGAGCTCCTTCCGCCATAGACATGGAGTCTTCAGAGCAAGACCCAGCTGAGTCTCCCCTTCACCGGTAGGGTGGTCAAGCTCGAGCTCCTCAAATCCCTCCGTTATTTCATCGACCATCACAACAGCATAGCCTTGTGGAATCGGAAGGCAGTGAAAAGTTGCGTCGGGTTGAGGAGGTGCAACAGAGCCGACAGCCGCCTTGACTTTGAGGTGCTGACATTGCGTCATAAGGTGGCAATCTTGAGCCTCCGTGATAGCATCCACGGGGTAGCTGGGAGCCGTGAAGTCAGGCTCCTGAAGGAGCTCGGTGGAAGCCACGCTGCTTCTCCGCTGAGATGGTAGGGTAGCTTCTGGGGTAGCTCCGGCAGGTCACTGGCTCTGAACTAGTAGTGCTTGTTCCTCTAGCGCTCGTACCCTTGCATTCAGCTTCTGCATTTCGGTCTGCTCCACTTTCCTCCTCCTCTCTCGGGTTTTGTAACCGCCTGCGCTGGGAAACCCAACCTTCCACACAACAGAGCCTGCCGTGCCTCGTGTTCGTCCTAGGTGCTCAGGATTCCCGAGGGCTTGTGTGAGCTCGTCGTTCTCTCTGTCGGGAACGAACGTCCCTTGCTGCGCTGTGGCGATATACTTCTGAAGCTTCTTGACGGGTATTTCAAGTTGCTCCTTCGTCCAACGGCACTTCCATGTTTCAGGGTGCAAGGTTCCCCCAACCCCGAAGAACCAAGTCCTTGATCGGTCTGGCCAGTTCAATGTCTCTGGTTCGACCCCTTTATCAAGCAGGTCCATCTCAGCCTTGTCCCACAACGGCCGGGCTTTGAGGTAGCCACCTGACCCCGTGCGATGGTGATGCTCCTTCTTTGCAGCATTTTTCTTGTTTGTCGCTGACATCTTCTTACTCTTCTCCGATGTCTTGTGGGCCACAAATGCGGGCCAGTGATCTCTTATCTTCTCAAATCGGCCGGTGAATTCTGGAGTCTTCCCTTTGTCGACAAACGTTGATTTCAACTCATTCTTCCACCTCCTGAATAGATCTGCCATCTTCTTAAGAGCATGAGCCTTGACTAATGGCTCTATAACTGGCTTATCCGGATCCTCCTCTGGCGGTAGGGTGAAATTTGCCTTCAGCGCGGTCCAAAGATCATCTTTCTGTCTATCGTTGACAAAAGACACTTGAGGGTCTTCGCTCTTAGGCTTATTACATTGGTGGATGCTGATCGGGATCATGTCCCTAACAAGAACCCCGCACTGAGCAGAAAATGCTTCCTTGGTCCGGCTGGGTTCAATCGGTTGGCCATCGCCCTTGATTGCTGTGATCGTGAACCTTTCATCCTGGCGCAACCTTTTCTTCGAGCCTCGTCTCATTACCGAAGTTTGGCTCGATCCGGAGGGCTAGAAAAGAAGAAAGAAGAGAGTTAATATGTGTACATACCAAAACAATTAATGCATCAATTAGCTAGTCAGCACATGCTTAATTAATATATATACCTCGCCGGACTTTGCAACATCTCCTTCCTCCGTTCGCTCACCGGAGCAGTCATCACGGTCTCCTTCTTCCACCGGCATTCCGTCACCGGAGCCATCATAATCATGTCCTTCCATCTCCATTGTTCGATCACCGGAGCCTGCTTCACCCTCTCCTTCCAGACCATCGGTGTCGTTGAGAAACGACAAGACATCACCTCCGCCGAGGATTATGTCCCCCAACAACTATTCTGCTTCGATGTCTCGGTGCTCCATAGTTTCTGCAAATATTACAACATGGCAATTAATATACAAACATGACAGATGGATATATTAGTGCAAACGTAGACCTAGCTAGCTCGACGCTTCTACGGTTTGGGGTGCCCTCGACAATGCTTCTAGGGTTTGGGGTGGCCTAGGCAACGCTTCTAGGGTTTGGGGTGGCCTCGACAACGCTTCTAGGGTTTGGGTCGGACCGCCTCTCTCATGAATGTCCGACGTCCGGACCGACAAGGGATTTAACAAAATGACGCCATTCTGGATGTGCAGAAAATGGTCCATATTTTTCCTGATCTCATCTACCCTTCTATATGTCACGTTGTCTAGTGTCAAAGAATTCAAGAAAACCATGACTTTATCATTAGCCAGAAATGACAGGCGTATAATGGTACGAAGCTCTTCAAAGTTGTTTTGGAACGGAGTTCCCTATAGAATAATTCGCTTTTTGGTACAAAGTTCAGCAAGAGCCTTCCGAATATCGCTATTTGGAAGGCCTTTGCTGAAATTCGTACCAAAAGGCGAATTATTCTATCCGGAACTCCGTTCCAAAACAACTTTGAAGAGCTTCGTAGCATCATACGCCTGTTACTTCCGGCTAATGATGAAGCCATGGATTTCTTCAATACTTTGACAGACAACGTGACATATAGAAGAATATATATATAGATGAGATCAGAAAAAAATTGGATCAACTTGTGCACATCCATAATGGGGGCATTCTTGATAAATCTATATATGTCAAAATTCAAAATTTGACATATGATCAAATGCTGCATATGTCAAAATTCAAACTTTGACATATGATCAAACTTTGATATATGATCAAATGTTGCATATGTCAAAATTCAAACTTTGACATATGATCAAACTTTGATATATGTCCACCGCGATATAAAATAATACATAGACTTGTTCGGGCGAGAGGGGGTTGATCGACGTCCCCCCTCATGTCGAAGTTACCGGAGTTATCTTCTAGTGGTTTGGGTGGCCTCGAGAGTTTGTCGGGTAGGGGCGGGAGGGGGTAGGAGATCGACAACGCTTTTTTTCTAGGGTTTGGTGGCCTCGAGAGTTGGTCGCCCAGTATATCGAGAGGTGGATGAACATTTTACCTTAGTAACTTAGAAAAAAAATGTTATCGGGGAAGGGGTATATCGACCCCCCCCCCCCTCATGTCGAAGTTATCGGGGAGGGGCTATATCGACAACGACATACATATAGCCATATACATATAAAAAAATTCTATGAACATCCATACATACATATAGCCACATACATATATATGGCTATGAAAAAAAATTCATCATATAAAAAAAATGTTATCGGGGAGGGGGTATATCGACCCTCACCCTATGTCGAAGTTATCGGGAGGGGCTATATCGACAATGACATATACATATAGCCACATACAATAAAAAAAATCTATGAACATCCTTATATACATACATAAGCCACACATATTATGGCTATGAAAAATGCTATGAAAAAAAATTCATCATATAAAAAAATGCTATGAACAAAACAATAATACATATATGAACAAAACAATTTTATGAACATCCATACATACATAGCCACATACATATATATACACATATATTTGAACAAAACAATTTTCATCCTATAAAAAATACAACATATATACATTATATGGAACTCCACCATTTTCTAAAAAAATTCTCTATGCAAATTTCTCTAAAAAAATGACTTGAAAAAAATGATATCATCTATAAATACATAGCCACATACATATATACATGGAAAAAAATGCTATTTAAAAAAACATATATGAACAAAAAAATGCTATGAACAAAAATATACACATATGAAAAAAAAAATACATATATGAACAAAAAAAATACATTGAACAAAAAAAATTAATACATATATGAACATCCATACATACATATAACCACATACATATATACATTATATATGAACAAAAAAATTCATATAAAAAAAAATCAACATATAAAAAAAAATGCAAAGAGCCGGGGTGGCGGCGGCTCACAGACGGGGGGGCGAGAGGAGGGACGGCGAGGGGGGGGGGGGGGGAGGGGAGGGGCGAGGGGGGAGGGCGGCGCGGAGGCGCTGCGGCGGGCTGTGGAAGAAGACGATGACGGCGACGACGGGGCATGGCGCCGGCGACGGCGACGACGGGGCACGGGCGACAACGACGGGGCAACCTGGCGTTGAGCTCGGCGTCGTCGGGGAGGTGTCGGCGACGGCGAAAGGCAACGAGGATCGGGCGGCGACGGGGCAGGGCGCGGCGACGGAGGCGAGGAGCGGCCTGGCGGCGTCGGGGGAGAATAGGAGCACTTGGGGAATTTTTCCTAAGTGTTGGCTTATATAGCCACACCTTTGGTCCCGGTTCGTGGCACCAACCGGGACCAATGCCACCTTTGGTCCCGGTTCGTGCCACCAACCGGGACCAAAGGTCTGTTTTGGCTAGGCGAAAGGGCGGGAAGCACAACCCTTTGGTCCTGGTTGGTGGCACGAACCGGGACCAAAGGGTGGCATTGGTCCCGGTTTGTGCCACGAACCGGTACCAATGCACCCCTTTAGTCCCGGTTTGGTGTCACCAACCGGGACCAAAGGCCTTGTGCTGCCCGCGGCCAAAAGTTTAGTCCCACCTCGCTAGTTGAGAGGGGCGCGAAGTGGTTTATAAACCCCACTGCCCTCTCGAGCTCCTCTCAAATGCAGGCTTACGGGCCTAACCTGACTCTCCTCTGCCTGTGGGCCTACTGGGCCTTCTGCGGGTCTGAATCCTGGCCCGTTGTTGAGTTTCTAGTCGTATTCAGGCAGTGGTGGCCCAGTAGGTGGCATTTTTTTCTCTTTTTTTCCAGTTTTTCTGTTTTGTTTTTTGCTTTATTTATTTTCTTTTGTTTTTTGCTTTATTTTTTAATTCTTTTTGCTTTTAGGTAATAAATATTATAAACTTTCTGTTAGTGCCATTAGTTTTTCAATTCGAATAGTTTAAATTTGAATTCTTTGAAATTTGTGTGAATCACTAGTTTGTGATTAACTTTACTATAAAAATGATTTTTGAGTGATTCTTTTTACTGCTATTTAATATTACTGTGTTTATCATTAATTCAAAAACAGTTTTTTGTTATTTTAGTTTCTAACAAAAAAAATATTTTTACTTTTTGTTATTTTTGAGTGATCCACACAATTTTTTTTTTTATTTTTTTCCAGTTTTTCTGTTTTGTTTGTTGCTTTATTTATTTTCTTTTGTTTTTTGCTTTATTTTTTAATTCCTTTTGCTTTTAGGTATAATATTATAACTTTCTGTTAGTGCCATTAGTTTTTCAATTCGAATAGTTTAAATTTGAATTCTTTGAAATTTGTGTGAATCACTAGTTTGTGATTAACTTTACTATAAAAATAGATTTTTGAGTGATTCTTTTTACTGCTATTTAATATTACTGTGTTTTATCATTATATTCAAAAACAGTTTTTGTTATTTTAGTTTCTAACAAAAAAATCTTTATGATAATTCTTTTTGCTATTAAAGTTTCTAACAAAAAAAGTTCTTTTTGAAAATTCTTTTTGCTTTTAATGTTTTGAACAGAAAATACTTTGCTAATTTTAGTTGCATAAATTTTAGTTGATTCCTTTTGCTATTAGAGTTTCATTAAAGTTTTCTAGTTCATTCTTTTTTCTATTAGAGTTTCATTAAAGTTTTCTAGTTCATTCTTTTAGTTTATTATTTTTGCTATTAGAGTTTCATAAAAGTTGAGAGGGTTACGGCAAAAACTGGATGCACTTCGTGTACAAAATGGAAAATCTCTTTCGAAGTATCAGGGTTTCGGACGAAAACTCATCTGTTACAAAGGGATTTCATTTTTTTGAACTTATTTGAACTCCAGACTTTTTGTGTGTTCAAAATGAACCATTCAAAGCCACATCATTAATTTTCAACCCTTTCTGAGTTCATCTGTTATTTTTCATGCATTTACTGATTTTTTTGAGCTAAATGACCCTGAAATTGAAAAGCACTTCAAATGAACTCTGAAGAGGTTGAAAATTGGCATGATATCATCATTTCACCCACATAGCATGTGCTAAAAAGTTGAGAGGGTTACGGCAAAAACTGGATGCACTTTGTGTACAAAATGGACAATCTCTTTCGAAGTATCAGGGTTTCGGACAAAAACTCATCTGTTACAAAGGGATTTCATTTTTTTGAACTTATTTGAACTCCAGATTTTTTGTGTGCTCAAAATGAACCATTCAAAGCCACATCATCAATTTTCAACCTTTTCTGACTTCATCTGTCTTCACTTTTTCTTCGCTTGTGTCCTTTGCTTATTGCGCCGTAACCATGGATATTCTTCATCGCTTAACAGGGTGCTTGGGTCAGCCTTGACTTTGAAGGGAGGAATTTCATGAAACTTTTCATAATCTTCAGACATGTCTGTCTTACCCTCCACTCCCACGATGTCTCTTTTCCCTGAAAGAACTATGTGGCACTTCGGCTCATCGTATGATGTATTCGCTTCCTTATCTTTTCTTTTTCTCGGTTTGGTAGACACGTCCTTCACATAGAAAACCTGCGCCACATCATTGGCTAGGACGAATGGTTCGTCTGTGTACCCAAGATTGTTCAGATCCACTGTTGTCATTCCGTAATGTGGCTCTACCTGTACCCCGCCTCCTGACAGATTGACCCATTTGCACTTAAACAAAGGGACCTTAAAATCATGTCTGTAGTCAAGTTCCCATATGTCCACTATGTAACCATAATATGTGTCCTTTCCCCTCTTGGTTGCTGCATCAAAGCGGACACCGCTGTTTTGGTTGGTGCTCTTTTGATCTTGGGCGATCGTGTAAAATGTATTCCCATTTATCTCGTATCCTTTGTAAGTCAATACAGTCGAAGATGGTCCCCTGGAGAACGAGTACAGCTCATCAGAAACAGTGGTGTCACCTCTGAGACGTGTTTCCAACCAACTGCCGAAAGTCCTGATGTGTTCACATGTAATCCAGTCGTCACACTGCTCCGGGTGTTTGGAGCGCAGAATGTTCTTGTGTTCATCGACATACGGGGTCACCAAGATAGAGTTCTGTAGAACTGTGTAGTGTGCTTGAGACCAAGAATGCCCGTCCCTGCATATTATTGAGTCCCCTCCTAGCGTGCCTTTTCCAGTCAGTCTCCCCTCATACCGCGATTGAGGCAGACCAATCTTCTTAAGGTCAGGAATGAAGTCAACACAAAACCCAATGACATCCTCTGTTTGATGGCCCATGGAGATGCTTCCTTCTGGCCTAGCGCGGTTACGGACATATTTCTTTAGGACTCCCATGAACCTCTCAAAGGGGAACATATTGTGTAGAAATACGGGGCCCAAAACGACAATCTCGTCGACTAGATGAACTAGGACATGCGTTATAATATTGAAGAAGGATGGTGGGAACACCAGCTCGAAACTGACAAGACATTGCGCCACATCACTCCTTAGCCTTGGTATGATTTCTGGATCGATCACTTTCTGAGAGATTGCATTGAGGAATGCACATAGCTTCACAATGGCTAATCGAACGTTTTCTGGTAGAAGCCCCCTCAATGCAACCGGAAGCAGTTGCGTCATAATCACGTGGCAGTCATGAGACTTTAGGTTCTGGAACTTTTTCTCTGCCATATTTATTATTCCCTTTATATTCGACGAGAAGCCAGACGGGACCTTCATACTGAGCAGGCATTCAAAGAAGATTTCCTTCTCTTCTTTGGTAAGAGTGTAGCTGGCAGGACCTTCATACTGCTTTGGAGGCATGCCGTCTTTTTCGTACCAACGTTGCAGGTCCTCCCGTGCCTCCGGTGTATCTTTTGTCTTTCCATACATGCCCAAGAAGCCTAGCAGGTTCACGCAAAGGTTCTTTGTCACGTGCATCACGTTGATTGAAGAGCGGACCTCTAGGTCTTTCCAGTAGGGTAGGTCCCAAAATATAGATTTCTTCTTCCACATGGGAGCGCGTCCCTCAGCGTCATTCGGAACAGATAGTCCGCCGGGACCCTTTCCAAAGATTACGTGTAAATCATTGACCATAGCAAGTACGTGATCACCGGTACGCATGGCGGGCTTCTTCCGGTGATCTGCCTCGCCTTTGAAATGCTTGCCTTTCTTTCGACATTGATGGTTGGTCGGAAGAAATCGACGATGTCCCAGGTACACATTCTTCCTGCATTTGTCCAGGTATATACTTTTGGTGTCAGCTAAACAGTGCGTGCATGCGTGGTATCCCTTGTTTGTCTGTCCTGAAAGGTTGCTGAGAGCAGGCCAATCATTGATGGTTACAAACAGCAACGCATGCAGGTCAAATTCCTCCTGTCTGTGCTCATCCCACACACGTACACCGTTTCCATTCCACAGCTGTAAAAGTTCTTCAACTAATGGCCTTAGGTACACGTCAATGTCGTTGCCGGGTTGCTTAGGGCCTTGGATGAGTACTGGCATCATAATGAACTTCCGCTTCATGCACAGCCAAGGAGGAAGGTTATAGATACATAGAGTCACGGGCCAGGTGCTGTGATTGCTGCTCTGCTCCCCGAAAGGATTAATGCCATCCGCGCTTAAACCAAACCATACGTTCCTTGGGTCACCTGCAAACTCAGCCCGGTACTTTCTCTCGATTTTTCTCCACTGCGACCCGTCAGCGGGTGCTCTCAACTTCCCGTCTTTCTTACGGTCCTCTCTGTGCCATCGCATCAACTTGGCATGCTCTTTGTTTCTGAACAGACGTTTCAACCGTGGTATTATAGGAGCATACCACATCACCTTGGCAGGAACCCTCTTCCTGGGGGGCTCGCCGGCAACATCACCAGGGTCATCTCGTCTGATCTTATACCGCAATGCACCGCATACCGGGCATGCGTTCAAATCCTCGTACGCACCGCGGTACAGGATGCAGTCATTAGGGCATGCATGTATCTTCTGCACCTCCAATCCTAGAGGGCATACGACCTTCTTTGCTGCGTACGTACTGTCGAGCAATTCGTTATCCTTTGGAAGCTTCTTCTTCAATATTTTCAGTAGCTTCTCAAATCCTTTGTCAGGCACAGCATTCTCTGCCTTCCACTGCAGCAATTCCAGTACGGTACCGAGCTTTGTGTTGCCATCTTCGCAATTGGGGTACAACCCTTTTTGGTGATCCTCTAACATGCGATCGAATTTCAGCTTCTCCTTTTCACTTTCGCACTGTCTCCTTGCATCAACAATGACCCGGCGGAGATCATCACCGGGCACATCGTCTGGTTCCTCTTGATCTTCAGCTTCCCCCGTTGCAGCATCACCGTATTCAGGGGGCACATAGTTGTCATCGTCCTCTTCTTCTTCGCTGTCTTCCATCATAACCCCTATTTCTCCGTGCCTGGTCCAAACATTATAGTGTGGCATGAAACCCTTCTCAAGCAGGTGGGTGTGAAGGATTTTCCGGTCAGAGTAAGACTTCGTAATCCCACATATAGGGCATGGACAACACATAAAACCATTCTGCTTGTTTGCCTCAGCCACTTCGAGAAAATTATGCACGCCCTTAATGTACTCGGAGGTGCGTCTGTCACCGTACATCCATTGCCGGTTCATCTGTGTGCATTATATATAATTAAGTGTGTAAAAAACCATTACAAAATATCATGAATAGATAAGTGACCAAATTAATAGAAGTTCATCATCACATTAAAACCAAAGTACATACATAGTTCTCATTGAACAACATATAGCTCTCCAGAGCATATAATTAAACCATACATTGAAACTATGTAAAACATTTCAATGCAACAACAAATGCGATCATAATCGCAACCAAGGTAACAATTGATCCAACGGCATAATGATACCAAGCCTCGGTATGAATGACATATTTTCTATACTTTATAATCTTGAAGCGCATTGCATCCATCTTGATCTTGTGATCATCGACGACATCCGCAACATGCAACTCCAATATCATCTTCTTCTCCTCAATTTTTTTCAATTTTTCCTTCAAGTAATTGTTTACTTCTTCAACTAAATTTAACCTCTCGACAATTGGGTCGGTTGGAATTTCCGGTTCACATACCTCCTAGATAAAAAAATCTATGTCACGTTGGTCGGCATAATTATCATAAACAATAAATGAACCAAATAGTTATAAAATATAATATATACCACATCCGAATCATAGACAGGACGAGGGCCGACGAGGGCGGATACCAAAACCATCGCACTATATAATAACAAACAATAATAAAAGTAAGAAAATTAGACAAGTATCTATCTAAATCATACAAGTAAGAATTTTTTTCTTTTAGAAAGAAGATAAGAACAAGAGGCTCACCACGGTTATGCCGGCGACGAGATCGACGCGGGCGATCGACGGCGATGAAGACGGGGACGGGACGTGACGGACCGCTAAACCTAGACAAATCTTGAGGAAAATGGAGCTTGGAGGTTGAGTTTGGAGAGGAGAAAGCTTAAGTAGTGTTGCTCGGGCATTTCATCGAACACCTCATGTGCATAGGAGGTGAGCTAGAGCACCACAAACCCCTCCCCTCGCCGGCCGAAAAAAAACAGAGCAGTGGAGCTCGCGGGCGAGGGGTATATATAGGCACAACATTGGTCCTGGTTCGTGGATGGAACCGGGACCAAAGGGTGGTCCCGGTTCCATCCACGAACCAGGACCAATGGATGTGGGCCAGGAGCGAGGCCCATTGGTCCCGGTTCGTGTTTGGAACCGGGACCAAAGGGTCCAGACGAACCGGGACCAATGCCCCACGAGCCCCGGCCGGCCCCTGGGCGCACGAACCGGGACGTATGCCCCCATGTGTCCCGGTTCCTGACTGAACCGGGACTAATGGGCTGGGCTGGCCTGGACCAAAGCCCTGTTTTCTACTAGTGGAGGCGGCCTCTGCCGCTGCTGTTCTATGCACTAATTGTAATGCCTTTTATCTTTTTAGATGGCACTAATTCCTACAACACTACGATGACTGAAGCACTATTTGATTCCCGTCTAAAATTTTGTCTATCTGCACACTGATTGCAGTGTTTTGGATCACGAATATTTCTGTCCTAAAATTTTGTCTGTTCATGGTTATTTTCACGCCATTAGAGCAACTCCAACGCGCCGACCCAAACGGACAGCGCTTTTGTCCGCTTTTTGTCCGTTTGTGTCGGCCGCCCGCTCGGCGTCCGCCCTCTTTAAGATTTGGCTCGGCAGTTCGCCCAACGGCCGCGACCCATTTTCATGTCCGCATGCAAATTTCGAAAAAGGCCCGCGGCCATAGATCATGCCAGCGTGCATGTCATCGCCCGAAGTTCATGCCGGCACCATGCCAGCGGGCATGTCGTCGCCCGAAGTTCACATCGGCTGGCATGGGCCGCGCGCGTTTCCTCCCCCCTCCGGATGACGAGCCACCGGCCACCGGTGTGGCGTTGAGATCGATGGGTGCTGGCGCGGGCGTGGAATGCGCCACCACGCTCACCTCGAGCGAGCATTCCCCGGAGAGTCGGGAGCCTTGCAGGTAGACGTGGAAGCCGGGTATCGGCTGCGTCGACGACGCGCGGGGCGACTCGGGCAACACCATCCGAGGAAAAGCAGATGAGCCGGTGCTGGCCGCGGTGACGACGGCGTTGACGAGGCCGTGCTGGCCAGGGTTTAACCCTAGAAACATCAGCGCCTCCCTCGTTGCCGCCGCGACGCGGGCGTTGGTGGCCTCCTGCTGCGCGGCGGCGGCGATGGCGGCCGCCGTGATGGCTTCGTCCCTTGCGTCCGCCGCGTGCCTCCGGCGCTTTCTCTTCGCCGATTCCCTTGCGCGCTCCTCGGGCGTCACCTTCTTCTTCGGCTTGGGCGCGGCAGCTGTCTTGCGCGGGGGGAGGGGGGACTTGCCAGGTGGAGTAGTTGGCGCGCATCGCGCGCGTCCGCCTCGTGTCCGCGCTGACGCAAATGAGGCTAAAAAATGGGCCGGGAATGGGTCAGCAGGCGGACGAAAAGCGGACGCGCGTCCGTTTGGGTCGGCGCGTTGAACCGACTTTTCTATCCGCGCCGACCCAAACGGACGCGCGCGGACGAAATAGGTCGCCGCGTTGGAGTTGCTCTTATATTTGTCATCGGAGCCTATAAATATACTAGTCTGAGAGCACCGATACATCGAAAAAGGGTTTCCCCCGCTTTATATTATAAAGCAACCAACATCCGAGAGCACCGATACAAACACATGCCAACACCGCACTCAACACACACCCAAGGCAAGATACAGAGATGCCGGGCACCGACACACCACCCCAACGACTACTAAGCACACTACAAATGAGCAAAGAAGAACCGCTTTAAGCCGACGGAGACCGCCACAAGTGCGATCCACCGAGAAGGGCGAGACGGCCAATGTCAGAGCGGGGACTCCAAAACGGTGCCTCCAAGAAGGGCACGACTACGGAAAGCCGTGCCGCCACCAAGCCGCAGGGAGAGGCCGCGCCACCGCCGGACGGCGCCACCCCCGCATGTGCCCGCCGTCGCGCCGCTGAGCCCCGCCGTAGCCCAGCGCCTCCGGCGGCCAACCGCCCCGCATCGGCTGGGGGATCCGCGAGGAGGGGAAAGGAGCGGCCCCGCCGCCGCCTATGCCGGTACAAACTAATAATACAAGTATATCTAAATTTTAGGCGGGAAATGTACGTGATCCAAAACACTGCAATCAGTGTGTAGACGGATGAAATTTTAGACGGGAATCAAATAGTGCTTCAATCATCGTAGTCTTCGTAGCAATTACTGCCATCTAAAAAGACGAAAGGCATTGCAATCAGGCATAGAATAACGACACGTGGGAATCAACACAGCAAAGCTATCTCCGCGTTGCAAAACAGCAGAGACCGCCTCAATCGTTGGCGGCATGGCCCACAAGGCCAGCAACGTTCCGTCACGGGATGCCCGCGCCTGCCGATTCCTATTACTCGCCGGTGGCCGCCTGCCAGTGTGGCGGCCGGTGTTGCCGCCTCCAGGCGTGGTGGCAGGTGCCACACGTCGGTTCCCGTGCCTGCCGCCACGGCTGGGTTTTTTTTTGTTAATTTGATTCACATGCAGTCTTTTTTGTTAATTCATCTCGGCAAGTGGTCTTTTTGGACAAAAAATCCATCGTCTCCGCGTGCCTCGGTTATCTTTTACCCGAGCTCTTTACTTATGCACTTTACTTTGTGTGAAAGCCATAGGGTTTCATGTTATATATCTTGCCATCACATAGTTGTTTATCTTGCTTAGCATAAGTTGTTGGTGCACATAGGTGAGCCTAGTATATTTAGGTTTTGTGCTTGACAAATTAAACGCTAGTTTTATTCCTCATTTATTCAAGCCTAAATCATAACTATTTTAAAGCGCATGTTCACCCCCTCCCCTCTAGGCGACATCCACGTCCTTTCACTCATCAAGGTGGAAGCCTTGAATGGTCGTCCAGAGGGCCACAAATTGGCCGAAACTTTGACCTTGGCAATCCAAGCACCATTATTGAGCGCCTCTCTGACCTTCCAATTTTTGCGCGATGAAGCCTAAAAAATGAGTGGAGCTATTTCCTTGGGCTTCCGATCGTTAATCCATGGAGCCTCTGCTCGGAGCCTTCACAAGAGCAAAACCACGTCACTCCTTTTCAAGCTGGACATCCGCAAAGCTTTCAATTCGGTCAAATGGGAATACATCATCGACCTTTCGCAGAAAAGAGGTTTCCCCACCAAGTTTAGAACTGCCCTTTTGTGCTCCTCCTCTTCCAGGGTGCTCCTCGATGGAGTGCCAGGTCCACCGACCAAACATGGATGTGGACTGCGACAAGGAGATCCACCATCACCGCTACTGTTTGTCATCGCCATTGATCCCCTACAACAGCTTCTGAACAATGCCACCACACAAGATTCATGGATGGAGGGCCTCTATGCGTACCTCTCTCTATGTGGATGACGCGACAGTCTTCATGGCGCCCATCAAGAAGGACATTGATCGACTCTCTCAGATTTTACACTGCTTTGGCGAGGTCACGGGTCTTGCAACCAACTTTTAGAAGAGTCGGTCGTACCCATCAGATGCGGCAACATAAGCTTGGCGCCCATCCTTCGTAATCTGCCGGCCAAAAGATCCTCCTTCCCAATGAGATACCTGGGACTCCCACTCTCAGTATGGCAACTGAAAAAAGTGGACTTTCAATTCTTGGAGGACAAGGTGGCAACTAAGCTCACTCCTTGGTATGGAGGCAACATCACTGCCATTGGACGCACCGCCCTTGTCAAATCAGTCCTCTCCTCCCAAGTGTTATACTACATCACGGCTCTCATTGTTCCCCCGAGCACCCTACACAACACCAACAAGCTGGAAAGAGATTTCCTCTGGGCTGGCCCTGACAAGACAACAGAGGAGTGAAATGAAAGGTGAATTGGGACTTGGTATGCAGGTCGTACGAGCGTGGAGGCCTTGGAGTACTCAACACAGACAAGTTTGCGCGAGCTTTGAGACTCAGATGGCCATGGTTTGAATGGAAAGAGCCTGCCAAGCTGTGGGTTGGCATGGGCAACCCCTACGATGAACATGACCTCAACCTCTTGTACGCGTCCACCACCATCACCGTTGGGAACAGAGCATTGATCTTTTTCATTGTGTCATCCTTTAGGCTGTATACCACGACAACCCGAATGCCTGAGGGTAACACGGTGAATTAAGTTTGCTTCGGTCCATGTCCTCTGACACCGCTGAGGTTGTAGAGTGAGGGTAAACACCGGGTGGCATACGAAAAATAAGGTACCATGGTACCATTGTATGGCACTGGCACAAAGCGTGTGTACAATCGAAGCACATACAAGAAAAGAACGAAGCATTAGGTAATATCACGAAGCACCAGGAAGCACAAAATTATGTTATCAGAACTGATGTGAGACGCAATAGAAACATCAAAATTTGAATTCCGAAACAGGAAATGGTTGTCGTGGAGATTTGGATACAAAAATAAAGGAATCATGAGGCAATGTTTGCAGCAAACATTCTGTACAATAGAAACAAATGTACTATCCGTGTAAGAAAAGATTGAAGGAAATGTATGAATTAAAGAAGCATAATTAGCATTGTGTAGCGCAAAATCTGTGTACAATAGGAGCACATGTGAGACTTGTGATGCATGGATGGAATCATTATAGACATGAATTCGTAAATTGGCATGCTTGCAACCAAGTCTAGGTATCAAAAGAGATCAAGTACTGCGAGAGTATACTTTCTAGTTTTCTTAATGAATGAATAGGGCAAAGTTTTTGCCCTCGTTGCGAAATAATGATGCTATCAATTACTTACAATTTATTCGCCATAAAGATCAAGATGACTTTTGATACTATGATGCTATCTCATCAAATTACTCTCCCACAAGCATATGTACAAAGATAAGGCAATGAATCTCGTGCCCGGATTTCACTGTTTTGAAATAATACGGCAATCTGGTCACCTGTATCGTACGTAGCCCTGCCATTGTGCAGGGAGTTGCCGCTGGAGGAGGTGGAAGCTAGGGAGGGAGGCCGAAGCCGGTGGAGATGTGACCATCAGGTGGATCAAATCGCCTGTCGAGTGCAGTCGCTGTACTAACCATGCGCCCGAACAAACGAGGAGTCGTCGACGGGAAGGAGTCGCCGACGGGAAGGAGCCATCGGTGGAACGTGGCCGCGGCGGGAGGGGTTGGCCTAATCGCCACATGGCCAGGATGTCGGGCAATCGTGGGTTGATTGGTGGACTGGAAGGAGCGTGGTTAGTTTCCGTAACTGTAGCGAATTTGTAATGAAGGATATGAAAACAAAATAAGTGCTGTCGGATGGAGAAACAAATCGATGGTCGTGGAGAAGTCTAGATGGAAAGAAAAGATCAGATTACTGACGTATAGAGTTTCCCATAAATAAACTCCAGTCAGACTACAACTCCAATCAAGTACGTATCCGAGAACGTTTGTGTATAGATGTGATTTCCGTGCTTCCATGGCCATATATACAGATCCCTTTGCCTCTTCTACTACCGTACTCTCTCACAACCGGCTATTTCGAAACAGATGAACACCCTGATCGACGGATTATGGCTGACGAAAAGCAAAGCACCCCTAGGTAAGCTGGTCCACGGAACTTGTGCTGTAAATTTCCAAGTTATCTCATTCTACAGAATATTTATGGAAAATTGCAGTGTTGATATCTCTAGCACCTATGAATGGCAACTGGTTTAAATTTGTCTGATTGTCTTCTTTTCATTCTCGAGCTATATTTTAAGTATGCTAAGTTGGTCTCATCAGTTTCCGCTTGTCTGTAATGAGTTTGAGCAGTATGTATATATTTTATCAGTTTTGTTAAAACACGTTTAGGTGTGCCTTAAGTATTACACATCAGAGTCCTATATCATTGATTTTATGTGAAGATTTGTGCAATTTTTTTTTTTTTTGTCTTTTTTCTTTTCTTTCCAAGCTTGATTGATTCATCTAGATGTGCAATAACTATGACAGAGTGTGTGCGCGCACTTGTTGTGTTGTGTATTATAAAACATGAAAAACCAGTGCACCAATATATCCAAAATAAACGTGAGCGATCGAGTTGTGGTCTTGTGTATGTGCAAAGAGAAGCCGATGAAGCTGCCCACCGCTGTGCAAAACAAGCCACAGGGGAGAGGAGGGGATATCTTTGGATTAATTACATGCCAACCTAGCTGACTGTATTCAGCTTCGCTGTAATACCCCTGTTTTTTCTGACAGTTTACCGAAAAAGGTTTCCCCGCTTTGTATTCCAAAGCATCAACACCGATCACAAAACAAACGTTGGGACGAGCAGCACAGCAAGCCAAAGAAAAAGAAAAAGAAGAAGAAACAATGCCAACACCGGCAACTCGACAAAAGCGCGAATGACCCACTACCGCTGCGCCCTCCGAAATCGACCCACCACGATCCAAGGCTCCGATCCTCCGCGTACCAAGCAGCACCTCCAGGAAGGAATGCGACGCCGACGACGCTGCTGCCCGGACGTGTCCTAGGGTTTCCCCCGGCACGCGGAGGGTCGTGGGGAATGAAGACCACCGACACCCTCCAGGGAGGAATGGTGGCACCTGCAGGCGCCACCGCATCGGAGCCGGAAGACCCGGCAAGGATTTCTCCCAACTCCAAACCCCACTGTCCAACCGGATCGGAGCCAACCAGCCAACTCGCCGCCCACCAGCATGCGCCACCGCGGTCGCAACGCCACCCACGCCGCCTCACTGAGATCACCACCACGAGGCCAAGAGAACGAGGAGAGGAGGCGTTGGTCGACGGGAGCAGCAGCGCCATAGCCGCGCGGGAGGGAACCACCTCCACCGCCGTCGTGCAGGAGGCCCGTGCCTCTAGCACCGTCGCGGTCGCCATCCGGACGCAGCAACAGGGCATACCAGGCCACCCCTGGCCCGGCCAGACCCGAATCGGGCCCGCTAAGCCCCGCCGGCCACGCTGCCGCAGGGCGGCGCCAGCACCGCCAGCACCCCAACGCCCATCGCCGCTTCCCCGCCTCCTGGAAGCCACGCCGCCGACCCGCCCCGCCGTCGGCCCGCCCAGACCCAGATGGGGCCCGAAGGGCCCAGATCTGGGCCGAGCGGGCGCCGCCTGGCCGCGCTGCCGCACCACCCCGCCGCCAACGGCGACGCCGCCGTCCAGCCGATCTCCCGCACCGCGCCAGGAAGCCCCGCCGCCACGCCGGACCGCCGCCGCCTAGGGAGCACCCCCCGGCGCCCTCCGCCCTGCGCCGGAGAGCAACCGAGAGGGGAATGGCCAGGGGCCGCCGCTGCCAGCGTCGCCCGGGCCAGGCCCGGCGACGAGCGCCGGCGACGGCGACGGAGAGGGGGGAGTGAGGGGGCGACGCGGTCGCGAGAGCCCGAGTCGTTTGGCTTTGGCTTTAGTCTTCTGACAGTTTGTAATTCCCCTGTTTGAGTAATATAAAGCACTTGCCGAGCCAAGTTCAAAAAAGAAAAAGAAAGAAGCTCTTACCGAGCCAGAAACGCGCACGCGTCCGCTGGCGCGCCTGCCGCCATGGCTGGGATGGTCTCTTCTGTCAATTTCATTTAAAGGTGGTCTTTCTTGTCAATTGCGTTGCGCAGGTGTTTTTTTTAACAAAAATCACCCCCCCGGCCCGCCCACAATTCCCGTCGAGCGAGCCGCCGCCGCCTCCACCATCCTCAGCTGCCTCCGTGACCTGATCCACCGCGCCGCCGGCAGCCCTAGCTGCCTCCTTGACCCATGTCCGCCCCGCATACCCCCGCGATCTCCTCTGAACTCCTCTAGGTCTAGGGCATAGCCTCCTCCGGCGCCGCCTGCCCCTGTTCCGAATCAATGGGCCGTCATCGTCCTGTTCAGGATGCCCCACCACCACCTCCACCACCTCCTCCTCGTCTGGCTCCCCTTCCAACGCATTGCCAGGTACAATCTCAGCCACCCCGACCGAGCCTCAGTGTGCCTAGCCAGAGAGATACACGTCCTTCTGATTCGGTTGAAATCGGAAAGAGCCCTCAGAGTTATCTTTATGATCTCTCTACTGAATCTCGAGTGACAGTGACACCACAACCAAGACTGGTGTAAGCAAGCGTAGTCATCGATTTCATAATTCGCACTTTCTGATAAGGGTTTCTAGCAAAATAAACAACTTCTTAACTTCTGTTACTGTATGCTGTTTTTACCAGGGTTTCTAGCAGTGGTCGCTTTTCATTGGAGCCACAGTCGGATTTTAGCTCAAATAGGTGCTATATATTATAAGTTGCATCCAACAGCATTTAGTGAAACCAGTAGTCAGTAGACATAAAACAATTATCTATATTTTGCAATTTTCCACCATAATGTTCTGACCAGTTTTTGTTGACCTACCAAGATTCGAATTACTATCGCTGGAAGAGGACGACGATGATTTACCGTCTGCTTCTGACTCATCTGGCAGGTATACTTATTATTACCATCTTTCTCAATATTGTCGATATTTAGTTTACTCAAATTACAGTGTGAATGTTATTTATCATTGTTTTCCTCTTTCGCATATCTTTCTTCACCCATTTTAGCCCTTAACCTTGTTGGCTCATTTTAGGCATGGTGCTGATAACAATGATGAACGAGATAGTGGTGAAGGTGCTGTTGTCGCTCGTCAACATAGGTAATTCTTTGGTTCTAGTTTAGTGTGAGAAGTACTATGCAGTAATGATTGTTTGAAGCCCCTCACTTTGAGTTCGTGGAATTCTGAATGTTTCAGTTAGATCAGGTCTTTTTCTACGCAAGTGAGTACTGCAACTAAATCTCGGCATGTCAAATGAAAAATTATTCAATCACTTGGTTGTTATTTTAAACAGCACTGTCCAGCGATTTAGATTCCCTTAGGTCTCTATTACTCACCGAAAGTGAAGGAGAAGTGGACTATTCACGTTCATACTTCTATGGACAATTCAGCGCAAAGAAATATTGTTTACTAGGACAGCGTTGATCACAAATTTCGTCCAGGCATGGTAATACATAACTGGAAACAATTAAGAACAGAAGAAGAACCTTTCTCCATTTCATCCAGGCATGATAATACAGGTTTGGATCACAAACGATAAAATGAACTGGTTTATTACAGATGATCAGAAAGTAGCTTATGAGGCAATTCTTCTCTGAAAATATATTTTTTACAGCTTGCACAACAATTCGGCCACAAGATTAACCATTCTTCTCTGGACATACAGTTTTTTTACAGTCTGCATAAAGATTCATGACTGCAGAATGACCATTCTGACTCTGGAATACATTTTTTTTACAGTTTGCAACTTTGTATAATGAGTTTGGGACATATTTGCCATCTTTTTGTTGTATTGAATATACACAAACTTCTTTAACCTTTGGTGGCCTACTCCGTTCCCTCTTAATGTGTGGATCTGAGAAATGGAAATAAAATACATGTTATTTGTAACCTTTTTGGTATAGGCTGCAAGTTAACAAAGTATGAAACAAACAAGACACTAACTACCTACAAACTCAAAAACACTCCAATTATGCCCACAACCAGATGTTGAACAACAAATGTGGGCAATATGCTTGGATTAAGCTTGGGGCTCATAAACAAGCACACCGTAAGCTCCCCACGAAAGAACTACAAAAGCAGAAAATGCAAGAGATTAAAAGATAGGATCAATAGATGAGATAAATAATCTAAGATAAACAACTTAAGTGGACTCTTTTTTAATCGGTCTTTGATAGCTAATTAAATCGTTTACCTTCGACCTCTCATAATCATCAGCCACCTACTTATCAAACTTGCTTTGTCATCATCTGGTTCCATGTGTAACATACCTCACCGAACACATCTAAGCTTGTGGCAATATCTTGCATTCTCCGGCTTACTTTTGAGGTCAAAGAACTCCGTCTTACTTTTGAGGTCAAAAGAACTTATTTGTGTTCAAGAAGTGGCTGCCCCATACAACTTCACCTCCATTTGGTTGTCACACTCCTGGTCTGGCCTTGCCCCATCAAACACACATGCATTACGATGGCTCCAGTCGCGCCACATAGAGTATGACGAGCGGCCTCA
Source organism: Thinopyrum elongatum (assembly GCA_011799875.1). NCBI lineage: Eukaryota > Viridiplantae > Streptophyta > Magnoliopsida > Poales > Poaceae > Thinopyrum > Thinopyrum elongatum. The sequence continues at coordinate 312,223,568 of CM022297.1, forward strand.
TTCTTATAACATTTCCCGTCACTTGGTCAGCATTAGAGGCTAACCATGTCTTGAAATCATCATTTGCGGGCGACGTGATATTCTGCATGCAGTAATGAGATCAGAGAAGGTTTCATCTTGCTGATCACAGAGAGGTCACCGTGCCTCACTAGCTGGTTAGCAATCCGACACGTATTTGCCAGTTCAAAGAAATTTGTATGTGGGACTGCTATGTATAACGGAAAGGCTAAAAATCTGACGTCAGATTTTTACACATGGCAAATCAAACGTTTTTCATGGCAATCTATGTTGGCGCGAGGATGGCAAATTTAGTTTGCAAGAACGGCAATTTCCTGGCAAAAAAATGAACTGGGGTGAATTTGCCATGCTCGTCAGCTAAACTTGCCATCCTCAGCAAACATAATTTGCCATGAAAAACGTTCGATTTGCCATGCCTAAAAATCTGATGTTCCCTAGATATCTCATATCTGGGTCCATGTATAATGGGTGAAGTACTACCAAGTAGTCGCTTTATATTTAACAAATAAAGATAAAGATTTGTCCATAATTCTCTTGTAAAAATATTTGTACTCGTTTATCAATAGGGTGCTTATATGATTGATTATTCTCCTAAAATTGTTCAAAATCATTTGCAATCTGTTTCAGTTCTAATGATGGTAGTGACGATGATGTGGATATTGGAGATCCTTTTCTTACCGATAGATTTGGAAATTTGACAAGTTGGAGGTTGAGTGATTTGGAGGCAGCAGCAGATAATTATCTTGAAAATGAAGAAAGTGAAACAGAGGTAGAAGAAAAGAAATATTCCAAAAAGGAAATGCTAAAGCGTGATGCTGACCGTAAGAAACAGTACATGGAATATGCTTTACAGAAATATAACAATGACGAGGATCTTGCTGGGGTTTGTGCTCTTTCCTTATAAATTCGTAACTCTTTATTTTGAGCACATTTCCATGTTTTAATCTGAGAAATATTTTCAGGAGATGCGTTTTGTGTTTGATGAAAGTAAAGACGAAGTTATCATTATTGAAGGAAACATGAACTCCTATGAACACTTCAACTTTACAGCTAAGCAGGCTGGTTCCACCGTTCTATTTTTTGCTGAAGTGACCCGAGACAAAGGACAACTGTGTAATGTTCTTTGCTGCAAGCCTTTGGATTCTGATGACAATGGTATGCTTTCTTTATTGTACGTGACTACTAGTCATATAGTAGTGCTATATAATGGGTTGCATGAAATATGCTGCTTTGCATTTACTAATATGTTAGGAACTGTTATTTGATGAACTGCTTTGCCTCTAGTTTGCATTTCAATCTATTTATACGTACTTGCCGTGCTTGGATTGGATTTGTTAATCTTAAATATGTAAAGCCATACAAAGTGACTCCTTAAGTAGTAGTATTACTATAATTCGATTAATATGAATAGCTGAGCAAGTTTTTGTGTGTAAATTTACTACTGTTGTCTGATGTTTTGTCATGTGGGGATCAACATACAGCAGGTGTGGCGTAGATGGTTAGGTCTCCTAGATCTGTCACCTTACCGGTTGTTGTTTTCATATCTAGTCAGGATTTGTATCTGATTGGTACTCTACATGATTTGTTCTTAGGCAAGAACCTTACATAACATTGAATCCCTGTGCGTGTCAAAAAAATAGATACGGTTATATTTGTATTCGAGTAGAGTCTTGCCTTAAGCCATCCTTCACATAAGGAGGCAATCACCATGGTTTGAGTCTGTTATCTTCCGGGTTCTGCTTGCTGGTGATGACACTTCCGCTAGCGTCTGGTCGGTCCTCAAGCTCCTACTGGCGTGGGGTAGGCTCTCAAATGAAGGAGCCATAACACCATGGTATTGGAGAGCATCATGTCTTGGCTTTGTGTTACAATGATCCGTGGACGTCGCGTGGAGCTCTGGCAGAAGTAACAGTAGGGTACCGCCCCTCTGCATCAACAGCAGGTGCAGGAGCGCATCGGCTATTTGGTCACCTGGATGGCACACTTCGGAGTCCATTGCCCAATGTTCCAGTTCACCATGCACCGGGCTTGAATAAGGCTGTTCCCCTGAATCCAGTTGACCTTTGCACTGTTCCAACATCTCGAGGCAAAAGGGCGTTCAAAATACAAATGGTCACGTGTCTCAAGTATCCCCGAGCTGCAAAGAACACAATTAGAATTGGAGTCTAGGTGCCAATATGCCCTCTGATGATTATAAATATCTGGTGTGCAATCTGTCCATAATCAAAGCCAGGCAAAAACCTTATGCTTGGGCAAGCACTTGCTCTTCCAAATCTTGGGGAAAATCGGGTCTGCTTGAAGACCATCAAACAGAAATTTATAGAAGTTAGCTGCAGGACTTAGCAAAACTAACCCTGAGCCCCGTAGCCTTAGCGAAATCCTCCAAAGTATTCATGAGAATCTGCATCCGACCAGATGAACCATTCATGATAACCAATGTATCGTCTGCATATTGAACTATAGGAAAATCATGGCCGGGGATGTCAAGAGGAGCAGAGAGATGGCCACTCCTAAAATGATTATGTATCATAGATTATTTTGTTTATTCGTTGGAAGCATGTATTTCGTTTTCCAACTTCCTTTACCAGCTAGTGAAACGGGCTAAATCAGGACTCCAGTTCTAGTTAACATTCTGGTAATAGTGGAGAACACAGAGTTATATCCTGTTATTCTTGTTAACATTCTGGTAATACCATGAATGAATACCATTCATATGTGCGTGTTCTTTTACTTTTAGGAAATAGTAATATGCATTGGGAAGTCTAGGATTTTACAGTTCGAAAACCTAAGCATCCACCATACAATATATGAAAATGCTATGTATTTAGCGAGATAAGCAAGAGCAATCAATATATTTTCTCTGGCTATTCTCATTTCAGCTCGCTGCCCAATTGTGTAGTCATGCCATCTATCTTCACACAATAGTTATGATGATGTAGATCAAAGTTTGGTAGCATATTACTAAGTCATAAACTTAATATATTATTAAGATTTATATGCTTCAAATCATTCTCTCTTTTGTCATGATATTGAAAAATGAAGTCAATATTTTTGTTTTTGAAGGACATTGCTTTGGTTGTAAGAATCAAGGTTATGTGGACTTGAGGCATCCAGCTGGCGAAAGTTTGTATGTTGGAGGTCATGTGGATTGCGAGTTCCCATTTATGTGGGATAGTATCAGTGAGGTACTGTAAATCAAGTGACATCTTTTTTTCCTGCTGTTTTCTTTCTACAGTTTTTCTATATACTGCATATATTTGGTTGTATATGTAGGACATGTATAATACGTCTATGCATTTGATTGTATGTCATATTTTCAGGATGACTCTGATTGAGGGAAGATGTCCTAGATGGCCATAAAGAATGTCTGATGGGGTTGTTGGTCTTCAATTATTCTCATTTTAACGTCCATGTGATGCTACTTATACTTTGAAAGGGCATGTATAACACCTTGCACTAGCTATAATTATACTTTCATAAAGCACAAACGTTCTCCCATGTGTCTTGTAGCGTGACTGGGCCGCACACCGTCCGATTTGTTTGAGGCAGCATATGCAACCATTCATAGATCCTTTCTCTTGTCTTGTGGTATTCTGTGACCTTTGACATGTCTTGTGTCAAAATTTGGAACTATTGACCAGCAATTGTTTTAAATATTTTAATATTTGCGCTCACATTCATAGTTTCGTCTTTGGAAGTACTATTAGAGTATTTTAATGTAAGGATGCCACTACGCAGCGGAGCTGCACCAGCGCCTTCTCATGTGGCGGTTCTTCCACAATTTTAAATTTTATAATAAGTTTTGTCTAATACTATCTCCGTTCCTAAATACAAGTCTTTAGAAATTTCAAATATGGACTGCATATGGATGTATATACGTAGTTTAGAGTGTAACTAGCAAACGTTCCCGTGTGTTGTAACGGGATAGAAAAAATTACCTCTCATGATTTTTGAAGTGTATTCAAGGTGTTTCCACAATAAAATTATCTATCTAGTTGTAGGTATCTCTTTATGCATTTGTTGTCATTCGACCTCAGTGATGCCCAACAAATATTTGCATTACGATGAAAATAGAAAGTATGTTTTATTAATTAATGATAGCATGCATAAGAGCATTATTTTTGTCTTCCTGAATGTGTGTTTTTATTTGTAATTCAAGTCAAGTCTTAATTTGGTTGCAAACATATTAGACAGCTCCATCAATAACAACCAATTTGTAAGGACATGCATACCAAATGTTCAAGGTTGCGTATCAACATTGATATTCTTAATACAATCATTATGAAAACAATCTATAACAATATGAAAATTAAAGTCAAGCCATTGGTTTACGTAAAGTTTGTATCAGCAATGTTGTACATTTTTTATACATCAGAAACATTTTATATAGGCATGTTTAATACTTTCAATTTCATGGTCAACATTTTTTAAAACATATTTATTTTTTATGTCTACTTTTTTTATACACACTCTACTTTTTTTGTATACATGGAACATTTTTTATAGACACGTTTAACATTGTCCAAATACATGATAATATTTTTGAAAACTTATATTGTTTTATGTCTACTTTGTTCCATACACATTGTATATTACTATATACATTTTTCTTATACATCAGAAACATTTTTCTATGCACATTTAACATTTTTTAAATGCATGATTAACATTTTTCAAAAATAAAAATAAAAAATTATATTATTATTTTCCTATACGCACTGTACTTTCTTTTTGTATATAATGGAAACATTTTTCCTATACAAGTTTGACATTTCTTTAATGCATGATTAACATTTTCTCAAAGTTTACATATACGTGATTTTTATAATTGAAATATTCAGAGTATTTCAAAATAAAGCCAAAAGAAGAAAAATACAAAACAAATGTAAACAAAAGAAAAAAGTACCCAGGTCTCCTAGGTGGAAGAGCATGCGTCCAGCCAGTCAGGCTGGCCATGCAGTTGTGACTTTTGGGGGTTTGCTGCCTATTGAATCAATAGTAACGGCCGACTTGTAAAGAAAAAAAATGAAACGCTTTCTCCTCACTTATATGTGTGGCATAGTGGGTAACTTGTGGCAACTTTAGAGGTTAATTTAATGACGGACGGGTAAAAGCAATAGTCCCTTTATTATTAGATAGACATTAGATCCCATGTTGACATGTTTCGTGATTTTTTTTGTTAATAGTTGCCAGATTATGACTCACTTGGTTAGATTAAATTAACTCAGTTCCCAACCTTTTTTACATTCTAGTTGTCAGTTTTTAACTGTACTCGAGTTGCCATTTTCATTTCATATAGGTTGACAGAAAAATTACACACTACTTATCATTTTAATTCTGTCGAGTTGACATTTTCATTTCATATATAGCTTGTAGAAATATACACTAGTTGTCAATTTTAATTGTGCCAAGTTGCTATTTTTATTTCATACTAGCAAACATGCCCATGCACTACAAAAAGAAGACACATCCGTGACATTTTGGGCCGAACGAATTTTTTTCCTGTCATGCTTATGGCACTTCTATGACGATAATTGTGACAAAAGCACGTATCATCATAAATGTGGTGGGCTCCTACTTTTACGACAAAAAATCATGACAGAAAATTGGCTTTTCGTCCTGGGCGGGCCGGGGACGCACCTGCATGATATTCTTTTGGCCGTCCATGACGGAAAAAATCATGGTAGAAGCGACGACGAGGAAAATTTCGGGGAGTTCCCGGTTACGGTGGGTGGTCGGGGCCGAGCGATGCACGGGGGTTTGCGCATTTCTCTCGTATACGTACATGCGTGTGTGCGAGGCATTGGGCTCTAACTGAACCCGAGCGAGGCGTTCGCTTACTGAACCCGAGCGATTGCACTAGCTACGCGCGTTACTGAACCCGAGCGATCGATCCCTTGGCTGTTAACTGAACCCGATCGAGCGAATCCTTCGCTACTGCTGCTAACTGAAACCGATCGAACCTACTGCCTCTTGATGAACAGTGACCATTGTTGGGGCTTGGATGAACAGTTCCTCCCGGTGGGGGTTGGATGAATAGAACCCCGTGATAGTAGAGGCCGTTGCCGCTGGATGAACAGGACCCCGCTCGAGGAGGCCGGTGGGGATGGATGAACAGGACCCCGTGGAGGGCTGGCTGAACAAGACCCCGTGGAGGGCTGGTTGAACAGGAGCCGGTAGAGGCTGGATGAACAGTGGCCGGTGGAGGCTGGGGGAAGTCGACGGTGGATGAACAGTAGCAGGTGGAGGCTGGAGGAAGTCGACGGCGGATGAACAGTAGCCCGTGGAGTCCCGTTTTGCGGTACGCCACACCGCTCCCGATGAACAGGACACCGTTTCGACCGTAGGCGCTCCAACACAAGTCTGTTTCCTCCGTTTTGCGGTACGCCACACCCCTCCCGATCAACAGGACCCCGTTTCGACCGCAGGAGCTCGAACACAAGTCCGTTTCCTCCGTTTTGCGGTACGCCAGACCCCTCCCGATGAACAGGATCCCGTTTCGACCGTAGCTGGTCGAACAGAAGGCCGTTTCCTCCGTACTGCGGTACGCCAGACCCCGTTTCGGCTGTTCCGTCCAAGCCGGTTGGCTCCCGATGAACACGACACATTCCGTTGCCTCCCGATGAACACGACGCAGTTTCTCCGTTCCGACCCAGCCGGTTGGCTTCCGATGAACAGGACGCCGTTGGTGCCGTCTGTTGCCTCTCCATGTACACGAGCCCTGGCCGTACGTATGCGCGAGTAGGCGTTCGAGACCGCGCCCGTATGTACGCACGTGGCCGTATTTTTTGGCATCTGGCTGTACGTACGTGTACATGGTTTAGACTGGACTGCCTGAACTGCTACGTCGGGGGCTCTACTACTACACGTCCCGGTGCTTGCTCGGCCATGGTTCATCGTTGCAGAGAGACCGATCGACCAGTATGTACGTACACGTTCGCGACCTGACAGACAAGACTACGTACGCTTCGATCGGGTGGGTCCCAGCTGTCAGGGAGGATAAGGACGCACTTCCTTGCGTGCGAAGATATAGCTGGTGGGTTCCAGCTGTCAGGGGGGAGAATCATTTTTTTTCGCGCCTAATATGGCGGCCCTTCCTTGCGTCCGAAGATATAGCTGGTGGGTCCCAGCTATCAGGGGGAAGAATCATTTTTTTCGCGCCTAATATGGAGGCACTTCCTTGCGTCTGAAGATATAGCTGGTGGGTCCCAGCTGTCAGGGGGGAAACATTTTTTTCGCAAAATACAGAGGCCCTTCCGGTTGGTCTGCGCTGTCAGGTGGAGGAATCATTATTTTGCGCGTAATAAGGAGGCACTTCCTTGCTACGGCCGTGGACCCAGCTGTCAGCCTCTCCACGTACAGTCCTCTTCCGATGGAAGTCGTTTCTTGACCACGTTGACCACGCTACGCCGAGAGCATCAAGGCGGTGGACGACGGCGAGGTCTAGAAAGGGAATGACCCGGAGCCGGGGAAGACTCGGCAGTTGTTTCCCACACGGAGGGGAGTACGAGGGTTTACTGGTTCGTCTACCATCGCCGGAGAATAACAGCAGGTGTGGGTGAGTAGAGGGATGGCCACTTGGCCAGGCCAGTGATGGGAGTAGGGTGGGGTGGTGAGGCCTGCGCGGTAGCACAGCCGACCATGGGAGGAGGGAGTGGGCAGTCCCGCCGGCACTGGTTTGAGCGGCTGGAGTAGGAAGAGAAGAGATTGAAGAAGCACCACGGCCGTTGGATGGACATCATACGGTCACTGCTATCGTGTGTTAACTAAGTTGACATGGTCTTGCGTGCGTGTCAACCTTTTTTTAGGAAAGCGTACGCGTCAACCTAGTAGGCCCACAAGTCAGCCTCAAATATGTGGAAAACAACATACAACCCATCTGCCATTATTGCTAATAAATGTACAACCCATTGGCTAATTCTTAAGGATTTTTTGAAGCCCATATTCTTTTTGTTACCATTACAGCCCATATTTTGGCCACGGTTAAAAATTCAACAAAATTTTTATATTTCGGTACGGTCCGAACTGTTTTTAATCCCGAAATTTTGAATCACATTCAAACTAATTTAAAAATAATAAATTTATATCAATTTAAAATCCAACACAATTTTCCTCGCAAAAAAACAATTGAATTCGAAATCTCGAAATCTTAAAAAAAGATATTTGAAACTAATTGCCGGTTTGCTGTGTTTTTAAAATTTATATCCCATTTCTTAGTACTTTATTTTCTGGGCAATCGAATACATTGCTCTCGCCTTGAAAGATTTTCAGCCCAGCAGGGCTGAGAAAGCAAGTAGGCCTCCGTTGGGTATTTATTTAAAAAAGGTAGAACTGGGCTAGCCATTTTCAGAAAGAAAAAAAATACAACTGGGCTCATCATGTGGTAAACATAAAATAAAACCCTGGCTAGACGGGCCACAACCCCCACACAGCCCCGTTGTTACCATGATCCATCTCTAAAACTAGTAAATAACAACTGCTTGTTTCTAAAAAAAAGTAAATAACAACCGCGCGACCTGCTGGGTCCGTGGTGTCAGCCGCTCGTTGTGTAATTCTCTCGTTTATTGACTACGTTGACAATAGCATGGGCCCTAGATGTCCAACCATTAGGAGGAACCATTTTTTGGGCTTGTAATAACGAGGCACTTGCTTGCGTACTGCCATGACCCTGGTGGGTCCCTACTGTCATCCTCTCAACATACAGTCATCTCCTTATTCCTCTCGGTTGTTGACGACGTTGACAACGCCAGACGGCGGCGCACCGCGCACGGCGAGCGAACCAAGCCGGAGGACGACGGCGAGGCCTCGGACGGAACGAACAGGAGCCGTGGAAGATGCGCCAGTCTAGTCGCAGGCAGAGGGGACTACGATGGTTGACTGGTTCGGGTGCGGGTGCGTGTTGGGGCTGACGTCGCCGGAGAATAACAGGACGTGTAGGGGAATAGAGGGAGGGACTGGCCAACGTTTGAGGGGACGTAGGGCGGTGGAGACGAAGCCAGCCGTGGGAGGCTGGAGCAGGCGGAACCGATGGGATGGTTTGGTTTGGGCGGCTGGAGGAAGAAGACAAGAGATAGAAGATACACGACAGCTGGTAGGCAAAATCGTTTGTTGACTAGTAATTAAGTCGACACCACCTTGGATAGGCTTTTTCCTCGTGGGTCCCAAATGTCAGAATCCAAATCTATCATGGTCATGTAGCCTTTCTTATGAAAATTTACAGCCCATTTGGTGTGATAGTTCAAAATAAGTTTGTGGGTGCTGGTGGGGGCTAATCACTTGGGTTCTGTAATGCACAGTGAGCTCAAGCAGCCGGCGAGAGTGATGTTATTTCCCTTGGTTGGGATTTGTTACAATATTTCTCTCTTAATTAAACAAATGGCAAGCCATTTGCCTTGTTTCAAAGAAAATATGACAGTCACAGCCGAGTTGAAAAGAGCAACAACATCTAACTCCAGCTTACAAACTGTACAAAAGCACGAGGGTTAATTGTTCATCAGGTTTAGACAAAACCCAGATTGAAAAGGGCAACAACATCTAACTCCAGCACTGTTTTCGGCAGTCACAGTCAAATGGATCGGCCAGGTCCATAGAATGAACATGTAAAATTTACTGGATTATGACCACAAGATGTTGTAAATAGAAGCCCGGCATGTTCAGAAGCCCTTTTGTCCATCTGAAACTCCTTTTTTTGCTCTTCGACATACCCATCTGTCAAAACCATGTTGTTGATAAACTTAAGCCTGATGGACAATAGTAACCTCGCATTCAGCAGGAAGAATATGACAAATCTAGTGTTTGCATGGTTGGCTACATATCGTTCCAGCGTTATTGTCTTCAATCAAATGTCATGAGAAGTGAGAAAATCCCGGTGCTTATGAATCCACTGATTGGTTATAACTTTCTTACCCTGTCCTGTTGCCTAAATAGACATGAAGATTGAAAACAGTTAAGGTCTAAAAAAAGAGTGTCAAAAGAGCAACAGCTGAACGGTTAATTCTAGTACACTATATGCGGGCTTCCAATGTGCGTGTAATTATCACCTTTATATACAACTTCCCCAGACAAGGAAAGCATTGCAGCAAGCCAATAATCTTGTTCAGACCAAAACTATTCATTTGGATATATATGATCTTGACAGAATCCAGCACCATTGATAGGCTATCCATGGACAAACTCTTCATTGAGCATAGAACATAATATTAGTACAAAATGTGTACTCCAAGATGATATAGAACTTATGCGCAGAAATTTAAAATGCAGCTTATGATTACAAGTGTAGATGATAATGTACAGTACCTGAAGAACTGTGGAGCCAAACACCATCTTGAAATGAGCACAAAGATCATGTATTACACCCAAGGTCTCCAGTTTAGGCGCAGAGACGGCAGTTATTTCCGACGGTGAATAACTAGAATCAAGGATCAACCTTTGAAGTGAAGGGGCATCTTCGATGATGAGCTACCTTCCGTCAAAAGAAATTCCAATTCTTACAAGGTTAGGCAACTTTATTTGGAGACAATCGATTCTAACTGTGAAAACAAGCACCAAGCTCTCCAGGGCAGGGCAACTGGAGTGGATGATGCTGTGCAATGAGGCCTCCGACATACGAACCCGCACAAGTTAAAGTTTTTTGAGAAATGGGAGTCGAAGGTTTAGTACCAGATTGTCTGGTAGGGAGCAGAGCGCAAAGGTGGCAGTGTGGAGAGAGGAGGAAAACCTCAAGATGGACATCGGTGCTGAGGGCACAAGTACATGGCGTTCGGTATCAATGTGATTTCTGGGGGAATAGTAGAACTCAAGCAGCTGTAGCTCTATGAATTCAGGGGATTTCAGCCAGGCATCCACCGTGCAGGGCATGCTATGCATGCTCAGGTAGCATGCCGGGATGCAGAGGCTTTGAACGGAGCCCTGGTGGGAGGAGATGATGGCTCTGGGGAGTTCAAAAATCATTAAAGAGAGATAGCTGACGACAGTCAGGGGCGCGGCGCACCATAGATGGCACCACCGAGTTGAGAGGACTTGGGTGCGGCAGGAATCCTTGGTGGGGAGAAGCGAGATGATCTCCCCAAGGATGGCGTCCGGGAGATCGCTGATGCGGTCCACCCGAGATTCTACGGGTTCCTGGGATCCGGTGGGGCAGACTCGCCGCTTCTCCCCGCGCTGCCGGGTGTGGGATCTACAACAGGCGTCGCTGCTGGTGGGAGCCTCATCTTCTTGGCGCTGGGGTCGGCCGACTCCATTTTCCTCGAGGGCGTCGCGTCGAGCTCACGGATTTGAGCAGAGTAACGAATGATGAGCCTAGTTGTAGTGCGAGTGAAGAAGAAGGTGAGCTGGGGTTTTCTGTAGTAGTGAGGAAGAAGGGGAGCTGGGGTTTTCTGTAGGAGTGAGGTGAGGAATTTGGGGGTACCCAGGTTTTTTTGAATGGAGCGAGCTGACGTGAGGTGGGTGGGAGTGAGGAGGAAGAAGAGCACCCAGATTTTTTTGGGAGGCGGTGTGCTGGGTAACGCCTCTCATTAAGTAAATATATGGGCTTTTGAATTGATTTATTATTTACTAGGGTCGATGGGCTGTTTTGTCTTGGGCCCAGAGAAACAATTACTACTAGTACAGTGGAGACACTCTACAGCTACCCAGAAAAACAATTACTACTAGTACAGTGGATACACTACCGCTTCTGGCTCCTCCGAGGTCATCGAAACGTCTCCCTCTACTGAATGCCGTTTTACTTTGGTTCACCTACATGAGTGCCATGCAGCGCGCGGGCCCAAATGCCATCCACCAAATTAGAAGGCAGTATGCAGGCGGAGAGTCACCTCGGGCATAGCATGGCAGTAACGAGCTTTCATATCACAAAACCCCACCTCCCCGCAGTCTAAGTTTGACGGACGAAGCAACCATCATTTCACTCTTCGCCGAATCCCCTTCTCCCTCACCATCTTCAAGAAAGCCAACACTCGCATCTGCCATTGTTCGTCTCTCCCAACAAAGGGAAGTTAAGCGGATCCGTGATGTTGGTATATTTTCTTTCAGAAAAAAAAGAACTTTTGTAAAGCAGTAACCGATCCTCACTCTCTTTTTTGTTTCATTGTCATTGCGATTGTGTTTTCCTTTCAGTTGTCTCCTATTATTCGTCAGTTTCATGATGGACCAAGGAGAACCAGGCAAAGATCTGCCGATGATGGAGCAGACGCGGGAGGATGATCCCCATGAGATAGAGAGCTCCAAGAAGATGGAGGCCGCCACCGAGCCAACCCCAGATATGCTCACGGCCACTACTGAGATGGTCAATGCCCCGTTTGAGGTTACAACCCCCGTGGCCCTGTAGGAGCAGTTTTCCCCCTTCGAGGATGTGTCCCCTCCCGCTGAGCTGCCCAAGGTGATTTTCTTCTTTGCCGATCTCGATTGTGGTTTTTCATCTAAGTATGTGGTGATAAATAATGCAAAATTTTATTAGCTTCGATGCCATGCTACCTTCCCTATCATGCATACTTTTGACTCTAGATAGTGGTTTAAATAACTTGTGTTTCTTATATTGGAAAGTAATTCAGAATTCGTTTCTGTTTCAATTAGAGCCCTGATGTAGACAAGGATTGTGTGGTTGTACATGTCACTCGCTATGAGGCGGATGACCTGAATATACGCACTGGGAAAACAAAGTTCTTAGGCTGTTGGATCCTGGAAGCCATTTGCACTTATACCAAAGTCGAGATGTATTCCAGCCACACTGTTGTTAGGCGTGTTGTCCAGGGTGTACTGAAGCACAAGAAGTTCAAAGCTACTCCTTCGTTTGTGAGGCATAATGTTCTTGTCAAGCTTACGCAGGAAGATGATGTGGCATGCCTCCACAAACAAGTTTATGAGTGGCAAGGCCACAAGGTTATCTTCAGGAAGGTTCACAGGATTGAGCTGCTGCCAGATGTCCTCGATGATGTTCATGGCAAGGTCCGTCTTGTGTCCATCCCAAATTAGATCGAGGCATGAAATAGTTGGCCCAGCTAGTGTTTAAAAGTAGTTTGGATTGTGTCTAATTATCCAAACCTTGCCTATTATCGAGCCCTCTGGGGCTAGTACTCTGTTTGAATCCGTCTATGGGAACTACTGCTACTTTTGTGTGCCCTGAATCATGTGAGAACCATCCTAATTGTTGCCAAAACAGATGCGTCCTCACTAGTTTTTTCATGTAACATGGCATGGTAAGACATAAGTTGTCACGGTTTATCATACAAGCAGTGTGTGTTTGATGAAATAGAGTACTTGTTCGAGAACTGTGCGCTGACGTATACATAGGGTATGTAAGGCTAGTTAAGTACTTGTAAACACTGTTGGTGCTACCCCACTTGTAAGCAGTTGTGCAAAACACGGCACATTGGCTCAGCTCGCTTCAACACTAGAAAAGTCGTCTATCGACCAGCTAACAATCAATAATGTGCTGTCTGACATATAAGCAACTACGTATCTTGTTACAGTGGTTCATGCAGTTAACTGAGGCCACAATGTAAATTCCAAACGTTCACACGCTAGTCCAGCGTTCATGTGGAACATTCACATTAAACTCGGCTTCATAAAATACTTGAAAAGCATAAGTTAAGCAATTTTGTACATCTCAATGATTCATAGAACATAACAAACATTTACTAGTTCACAGCAAAAGACAAAGTTGTGAGAAGGTTTACAAATCAGGAAAAATCAAGCAAGGCTTCTCTGAGCAAAGGGCCTCCCTAGGCAGGCTTTAATTTCCTGGAGTTCACTCTGGTTTTTCTTGTTGCCACCATCCAGAGTTAGGTTCTCTCATTCCAGAATAACCAATTATAATTGGCACTACATTGACAGTATGAAAGTGCCATTAAGTAAGAAGTAGCATCACATCACATCAATACTGCCACTAGATTAACATGCAGAACAATAGCGTTAGTATTACTATCATGAGAGTAGCACATGGTCAGTAAATGTGCAATCAAATTTGTGCAGTTCCACTGGGATGAAGCAATGTTAGCGGTGTGAGATTTAAGTGTAACTGCAAAAACACAATTCATGGGAAATAAAGCAAGACGGAAGCACTTCATAAAATGGTGATGTCACTGCTTCAATTTATCGACGGCACTAGACCGACATCAGCATTACTTAATAGTGACATTAGGTGGCATTGCTTCAATTTATCGACGGCACTAGACCAGTACTTAATAGTGACATTAGGTGGCATTGCTTCATGCTTCATGTGATTTTACATTAACGGTAGCGATATGGGTATAGGGACAGCAGGGGCATAAAGTGGTGAGGCAGATGTGGTTGCCGAGAGCGGCAAACATTCAGGCAGCATGTCTGCATTTGTCCCATTTTTTTATCTCCTCGGTGACATTTTCCTATGTGAGCACATGAAATCTAGACCCGCTCGTTCTCATTTGCGTTGTCGCCCAACACCCCTCACTTTCTTTCCCTTTTCGACCAAGAGACAGGTCCACTTCCCCCCACCCTTCTCCATCCACCCCGCTTTCTTCGCCTTTTCAACCAAGAGACCGGTTGGGTAGCCATTATCTACTATTTTCCCCCGTTTCCTCTTAGAACCAAGTCCTAGATTCATGCTACAACTTTCCCACTTTCTTCCCTGTTTGAACCAACTCTTAGATTCGACTGTATGAACTAGCTTTACCTCTAATAATAGTAAAATTCTAGGTGGCTTTGGAGCAGCCGACGGAAGTAGAAAAAGATCCACACGCAGCCACGTGGGGAGCTGGGGCAGTAGAGCAAGGTAGGTTTCGAAGGAATATATACCCGAGGGTCGTCGGGATGTGGCAAAGACGGCGTCGAGAGGCCGCAGCTTGGCCATAATACCACAGGGAGGAAGAAGGGGTCGGAGGCCCTCCCGAGCCGGCGCTGTCTCGGAGAGAACGGCACGGCCACCGATCGGGACGCGCGGGCAGCTGTTGGTCTCCTCCCTCGCCGCCGACGACCGCGTGAACGATGAACCTACACCCCTGCCCCGGCCGAGGTGGTCCGGCCGGATTTGTGACCAGCCGTGAGCAGAGAGAGAGTGTGGCCACCTATGTCTTGCTTAGATCTGGAGAGCATAGGAGAGTGAAAGAGAGGAACCCTAGTAAAGCAAACGCCGAGGCTCCTGCTTATATATATAGTGGAGTGATTTTGTTGTAGCAACCGTTATTAAATTGAATACGCGTGAACCACTATTTTCATTTAAAGTTCAAGTAAAAATAAAACTCGATCAACAACGTGCCACCGCTTCCAGGTGGCACTATCAAATCACCATGTCCCGGACGCACTATGTACTGTATCATTCACGTGCGGTCCCCGACCCTCCATCAAGTTGAAAACTAGACTAGTCAAAATGTCAATTGGGATGCCTCTTTGTAAACAAATGCGCTCCTAGCTTAAAAAAATGCGCTCCTACGTGTACCCGCGAGTGGGTGTGAGAGAACTAGTGTGTGCGTGCATCGCTTCTCTTCGTGAGAGTACAATATACTACGCCCAAATAATGTTCGCCACAAGAGTAACAGTATAAGTGTGTGACGTGTGAGTTAAAATAAAAGGTGCACGACGTCTTTTATTTTTTAGAAGTTCTGAGGGTAGGGTGTGAAGAGCACATATGTGTGCGACGTCTACCTACAGATAGACGGTGGGTGTGAGAGGACTCAGAAGAGTCATGACTCGTGAGGGTGCATGTGTGTGAGAGAGAGAGGTGGCACGTATCAATGCAATGCATGTGTCCGTAAATCATACCTGACAAACGTTCGCCACAAGCCATTTCCTGACGAACGCCGTAAGAACCGTTAGATCGGCATCCGACAGTGTTAGTTTTGCCATGGCATTTAACAGAACAGCCACTCCTCCGACACACAAATCTTCCACGTGAGTGTTAGCAACTGCCGTATGCTCGTCCCTCCGTTCCAAAATGTAGTGCATATAGCTTTATTGAAAATTCAAACCTCGCAATCTTTTACCGAGTTTTCGTATACCAAAATGCACATATAGAATACCCAGTATATATCATTTCATTCATCTTCGAGAGGTAACTATAAAGATGGGGGAGGAGTGTACAAAGAAAGACCGTCGTATCACCTGCAGCAATTTCAACCATCCTTTGGTGTGGAGGAATATCATAGGAACTCTATATGATATGATTTTTATAGGATTTTTTCCTTTAGAGCCAATTGGTTCATAGGAATAGATTCATATACTCCACATTTCAAAGGAAAATAAACATAATATCATTTTTATAGCTTTAGAGCCACTTGGTTCATATGAATGGATTCCTATACTCCCACAATTTCAAAGGAAAATAAACATTAGCCTAGATCCAATAGAAAAGTTCCTATGATGTGAACCAAATGACATCTCTTTTCCAATCCCTCCTCATATGAATTGAGATACATGTCATCTCTAGATTCAATAGAAAAGTTCCTATGATGTGAACCAAATGACATCTCTTTTCCAATCCCTACTCATAGGAATTGAGATACATGTCATCTCTTTCCCTACACTACAAAAAAAAGACACATCCATGACATTTTGGGCCGAACGAATTTTTTTTCTGTCATGCTTATGACACTTCTATGACGATAATTGTGACAAAAGCACGTATCATCATAGATGTGGTGGGCTCCTACTTCTATGACGAAAAATCATGACAAAAAATGGGCTTTTCGTCCTGGGCGGTCCGGAGACGCACCTGCATGACATTCTTTAGGCCGTCCATGACGGAAAAAATCGTGGTAGAAGTGAGGGCGAGGAAAATATCGGGGAGTTCCCGGTTACTGTGGGTGGTCGGGGCCGAGCGATGCACTGTGGTTTGCGCGTTTCTCTAATGTACGCGCGTGCGTGCGAGGCGTTGGGCTCTAACTAAACCCGAGCGATCGCACTGCTAGCTATGTTACTGAACCTGAGCGATCGATCCCTTGGCTGTTAACTGAACCCAAGCGATTCATTCACTGCTGACTGAACCCGAGTGATTCCTTCGCTGCTGTTGCTAACTGAACCGAGCGATCGATCACTGCTGCTGCTTACTGAAGCTGATCGAGCCCCCGTGCGAGACGTAGCTAGCCGGTGTTGGGTTGCCTCTCGATGAACATTAACCGTTGCTACCGTGCGCGTGGTACGTAGAACGAGTCGAGACGTGGTGAGTCGTGCCGGTTGGTTGGCTGTGGATGAACAGTTCCCGATGGGGGTTGGATGAACAGGACCCCGTGGTAGTAGGCCATTGCCACTGGATGAACAGGACCTCGAGGAGGCCGCCGCACCCCAGCCAGTTGGGGGTGGATGAACAGGACCCCGTGGAGGCTCTATGAACAGTAGCCGGTGGAGGCTGGATGAACAGTAGCCCGTGGATGAACAGTAGCCCGTGGAGGCTGGAGCAAGGTAGTAGACGGTGGATGAACAGGACCCCGTTTTGACCGTAGGCGCTCCAACACAAGTCCGTTTCCTCCGTTTTGTGGTACGCCACGCCCCTCCCGATTAACATGACCCCGTTTTGACTGTAGGCACTCCAACAGAAGTCTGTTTCCTCTGTTTTGCGGTACGCTAGACCCTTCCCGATGAACATGACCCTGTTTCGACCGTATGCGGTCGAACAGAAGGCCTGTTTCCTCCATTTTGCGGTACGCTAGACCTCGTTTCGGGTGTTCCGTCCAAGCCGGTTGGCTCCCGATGAACACGACGCATTCCGTTGCCTCCCGATGAACACGACGCAGTTTCTCTGTTCCGACCCAGCCGGTTGGCTTCCGATGAAAAGGACGCCGTTGCTGCCGTCCGTTGCCTCTCCATGTATATGAGCCCTGGCCGTACGTATGCGCGAGTATGTGTTCGAGACCCCACCCGTATGTACGTACGTGGCCGTATTTTTTGGCATCTGGCTATACGTACGTGTACACGGTTTTGACTGGACTGCCTGAACTGCTACCGCTCCTTACTCGGCCACGGTTCATCATGGCAGACAGACCGATCGACCGATATGTACACAGATAGCGCTACGTACGCTTCGACCGAGTGGGTCCCAGCTGTCAGGGAGGATAAGGACGCACTTCCTTGCGTGCGAAGATATAGCTGGTGGGTCCCAGCTGTCAGGGGGAAGAATCATTTTTTGCCCGTAATATGGACGCACTTCCTTGCATGCGAAGATGTAGCTGGTGGGTCCCAGCTGTCAGGTGGGAAACATTTTTTTCGCAAAATACGGTGGCCCTTCCGGTGGGTCCTCGCTGTCAGGTGGAGGAATCATTATTTTACGCGTAATAAGGAGGCACTTCCTTGCTACGGCCGTGACCCAGCTGTCAGCCTCTCCACGTACAGTCCTCTTCCGATGGAAGTCATTCCTTGACCACGTTGACCAAGCCGCATCGAGAGCACCAAGGCGGGGATGACGGCGAGGCCTAGGAAGGGAATGACCAGGAGCCGGGGAAGACTCAAAAGTTGTTTCCCACGCGGAGGGGAGTATGAGGGTTTACTGCTTCAGCTGCAGTGTGAGGCTGCCGTCGCCGGAGAATAACAGGAGGTTTGGGTGAGTACAGGGATGGACAGGCCAGCGATGGTAGTAGGGTGGGGCGGTGAGGCCTGCGCGGCAGCACAGCCGGCCACGGGATGCAGGAGCAGGCGGCACGGCCCGCGATGGTTTGGGTGGCTGGAGCAAGAAGACCAGAGGTTGAAGAAGCATGACAACCGTTGGATGGACATCGTACGGTCACCGCAGCTAGAATCGTTTATATTGACTAAGTTGACAAAGCCCTGCGTCCGCGTCAACTTAGTAGGCCCACAAGTCAGCCTTCAAATATGGTGGGTCCCACCTAGCAGCGGGGGTATTCATTTTTGTGTGCGTAATAAGGAGGCACTTCCTTGCGTGCGAAGATATAGCTGGTGTGTCCGACCTGTCAGTGGGAGGAATGGTTTTTTCGCGAAATACAGAGGCCCTTCCAGTGGGTCCCAGCTATCAGGGGGAAGAATCATTTTTTTGCCCGTAATAAGGACGCACTTCCTTGCGTGCGAAGATGTAGCTGGTGGGTCCTAGCTGTCAGGGGGAGAAAACATTATTTTTCAGGGTTAAAAGGATGCAGTTGCATGCATGTGTCCATGGGCGTGGTGCGTCCCCACTGTCAGCCTCTCCACGTACAATCATCTTCCGAGGACTCTCGTTTGTTG
Organism: Thinopyrum elongatum; assembly: GCA_011799875.1. Taxonomy (NCBI): domain Eukaryota; kingdom Viridiplantae; phylum Streptophyta; class Magnoliopsida; order Poales; family Poaceae; genus Thinopyrum; species Thinopyrum elongatum. The sequence continues at coordinate 312,242,723 of CM022297.1, forward strand.
ACCATGTTGACCACACCGTGCAGAGCGCACCAAGGCCAGTGGACGACGGCGAGGCCCCAGACTGGAACACCCCGGAGATGGGGAAGACGTGGCAGTGGAGTCGCAGATGGAGAGGAGTGGGAAACTTGACAGGTTCGGGTGCGGGGTAGGCCTACACTCGGTAGAGAATAACAGGAGGTGCGGAGCAGTGGAGGGATGGCCTGGCCGTCAATGGAGTAGCGTTTCACTGTGAGGCACGCAAAACAGCGCCGCTGGACGCCGGAGGCTGGAGCAGGCGGTCCCGGCAGCGCTGGGGGAAGAAGACGAGAGATTGAAGAAGAATGCCGGCCATTGGATGTAAATCCAACGCCTTGCTTAGGCTTCGGCCTTTGTATTTTTATTTTTTGCGAAAGTGCTTAGGCTTCGACCTACTGGCCCACATGTCAGCCAGTCCATTTGGTTTTTTTAGTCCATTTGGTGGGCTGGGTGAAACAATGATGTAGCGTCTATGCAACCTGTTTATATATTATGCTAGAATTTAAAGCCCATTTGCATTTTATCGAAATCCGTGGACTTGCTGGGCTGGGTGAAAATATCATGTTGGGCTGGACAGAGAAATGTTATAAAAACATAAACACATGATTGCACGTCTATTACTGCATTGGTCAGTAAAATCTTTGCAAGCTTATGTACGCAATCACCAGGAGTTAACTTGCCAAGTTATATATAAACAATTATTATTATTATTATTTTGTAAGAAATTTCGACTTACGAAATAAAATATCATTTTAATTTGATGAGTTAATAGGACGTGGGGTATTATTATTTTTTAGGCTAGACGTGGGACAGTTGAGTTGGTTCTAGGGAAAAGTACTGGGAGAAAACTCAGATTACATCGAAAAAGAAAGTGGGAGAAAATTCAGATATAGGATTAATGAAAACGAAAAATAAAGGAAGTGGGAAGGTCTATAAAATGGTTGGACGAACGACAGGTTTAACGGAACCTTATGTTGTTTCTATTATATATATGTAATAAAATAAGATATAATTATAAATATATATACTATTATAGAAGGAAAAACATAGGTTCAGTTTTGCATTCTTATAGAAAAATAGAACATAGCTGTGCGTCGTCTTGAAAAAACAAACATAACTTGGGCTGCTGCTGTTATAGACAAGCTAGGCTGGGAGGCCCAGAGGCCACTTGATACCTGCTGGACCCCAAAAAAAAGTTGAAACTAGCTAGATCAACTGTGTCTGCATGTCGTGGGCTGCGCATGTTAAACAACAAAACCTAGGCCATGGACCTGGTGGGCCCGGGACTGTCAGCCTCTCGACGAACAGTCGTCTCCCGATTCCTCTTGTTTTGTTGACCATGTTGGGAATGACAGACGGCAGCGCTGCGGCGAGAGCACCAAGGCGGAGGACGACGTCGAGACCTCGGACCGAACAAACCGGAGCTGGGGAAGACGCAGGCGGAGGGGAGTACGAGGGTTGACTTGTTCGGGTGAAGGGTGGGCCGATGGAGCTGCCGCCGCCGATGTGTGGGAGTAGAGGGATGGCCTGGCCAGTGCCATAGGCTAGGATGGGTTACCAAGGTGTGCGCGGCAGCGCCACCAGCCGCTGTAGGAAGAGGACGAAAGATTGAACAAAATAAAGAAATACAAATGGATAGGTGGTTGGTCCCAGATGTCTGTGTATGAGACCTGCTGGGTCCATCGGAGAAGGGGAATATGTTGGGAGGAAGGAGATTCAAAGCACGGCAGCACAGTGAACTAGTTACATACATAAGCAAATAGCCACAAAAAAAAGCAAACAGGTTAATGGGTTCTTAGACGAAATATTTCAGACAAAATAGATAATTACGACACATAGGCTAATGCATGAAACACTCAGATGATAAAGGTGCTTAAACAGATAAAGTACATCATCTAGACCTTCCTGGCACGCTTGATCATGACGCTGCGGCTGTCTGTGTACTCGTCGGTTACGGGAAGCAGACACGCCCTCATGTCCAAGATCCGCCTGTATATGTCGTAGCATGCGTAAGCGTCCTTGGCCGCGTAGGTTATGTAGGCTAGATTCAGAGGTACCTCCCACGTGTTCAGATTCTTGGTATCGACATCTTCTTTCATGTTGGCGTAGCAGGGGTCGATGATGGTCGCAGCAAGGTCAACCACGAAGTCCTCCTGCCTGTTGCCGATGATCTTGTATTGCTTTTGGATGTCGACAAGCTTGTTGCACCAGATGCTCCAGAACCTCTGGTGGCCCTACAGCAGTGGTAGATGAGAACCTCGTCCCGCACGCATACCTAGGCAACGGCGATCCGCTGGTCCTTGTCAGGAGACGAATGGATGGGCACAAGGCCTAGTCCCGCGACCTTGTGCTTTCTCCTCCTGTGGGTACTGCTTGAACTTGGCGAGGCAGAGCTTCACCGAGTCCGGATCATTGGTGCACATCACATTCAACTTGGTGCTGCCATGGGTCTGAACGGCGAACTCAAAGGTGAAGTCCATACCCAGTAGGCTCGCCCCTCGGATCGCCACTGGAGTCTCTTCTCACGTAGAGTTGATGTGGCAGTTCTCGTTTGTGGGGATTGGGGGCAGGGGGGATGAAGACGATCGGTGTGTACTGGGGTACTGGGGGGTGGCACCGCCGCAGTAGCAGTTCATTTTTTCAACCTTGGGGAACTGCAATCAATGGTGAACGAGTGGGTAGGCGGCGGCAGCAGTTAGTTTGTCAGCTCTTGGGGAACTGCATCCAACAGTAAACTGAGTGTGTACAGGCGACAGCAGTTACTACACCTCCCTCACGCCCGGCAGAACATGCCCCCTCAGGTTCACGAGCGGGTCTGTATTGGTACTGTTATAGCAAGTGTTAGTGGTCACTTTACATAAATTTTATTAGCTTTAATTAAAATTTATTCTTAAAACAACCAAAGCATTGGCTCGTTCTATCAGTGCCACAGGAGAAACATGCACATCAATTAGAATTATTATTCTCAGGACGCAAATGATCAACTCATTTGCCGCACTTTCACACAGACAATACTATGAAGTTTGAACAGCTAGTTATGGTTGCTGTCCTCTGCATCATCATGCCGTGTTTCCCAGCTTGCAAGATTTAGAACCAACCAATATGATTCAAATAATAAGTAAAACAAAGATGCCTACACATCACAATGATTCCCAGCTTGCAAGATTCAGAACTAACCCATTAGATTCAAATAATAATAAGTACAACAAAAATGCCTACACATCTCAATGATTCACAGCTCAGAGCCAATCGTAACTATACAACTCAAACATTGTGAGAATGTGAACAAATAAATAAAAATTGATCGATGCTTCATGTAAGCAATTTGATCCAAGGATTTGCTTAAACATTGAAACCAGTCCTTTTTAAGGCCACGCAGGTCAAACATTGGCACCTAAAATATTCTGCATCACTGGTGGCACTACCACTTCCAATATATGCACAAGAGGGCCTTCTAGATTTTGAAGTAGTGTGTATAGAGCCTCATCCTTAGTATTTAACAAATACACATAGCAGAATCTAGTGGAATCATCAATCAACGTCCTGAAATATCTCTTTCCACCTTGCCCACACGCATGGCACTTTAGAGCCTTTGGATAAAGTGAATCTCGTGATTAAATCCATCTTGGCTAGCCGTGTAATACAACCCTGGGCGAATGCTTTTGACCATCACAACATCTGTAGTTGAGTATTCCTGTTTGCATAGATAAGAAAGAGCATGATTACTATAATATTGGCACTAGTTAAATCAACTTTATTTCCAAAACAAGAAAAGATTGCGATATAATAGCTTTATTAAAAAATACAACGTTAGCACAGTATGAAAAAGCACAATCATGTTGATAAAGGACAGTACTGACCTGTGTGAGATGACTTTGGGAGATCAAGTTATTCTTCATGTCCCCGTATCTTGCCATGAAGACGATTCATTGACATCCATTAACACCTCAGTGTAGCAGTAGAAGGAGGAGCATCAACTCATTTCAATCACTTTTTTATGCAGTTCAACTAAAATTATGGCGCCCGCCAGTTAGAGAGGTGGCCCGCGCCACCTCAACGGTAGGCGTGATGGACTCAACTAGTTCAGTGCAGCTATGTGATTGATGCAGTGCACATGGACTTGATTCTGCCGGATAGGTCTTCTGCACGTTATCTACATTGGAAATGAAATAGTAGCTAAGACAGTAGCTCTATTTTAAATGTATTATTACTTCATTTTATCAGTGGCAGTAGCAGTGCCAAAACAGTAGCACAAGATCACTAGCTGGATGCAGAGTCAAAATCAACCAAAAAGGAACATACCCGATCATGGGAACCATAACTGAGAGAGGGGCCCTATGCCACCACGACTCAATGTCGTGAACCTGCAGATCCACTCGGATGATTCAATTCATGCGGCCTTTTTCTGCAGTTCGCCTAAAATGAAGCAAAGATTGCATCATGCAGCTAGCAAGAAGTACTTGCTCTCATGAGCTGGCAGGTTCTTCTTTAGTAGTTGCACTAAAATTGAGCAACATTAATGTTAGCTGTCCTGCTCATGCAAGGTGCAACTATAATTCGGTTATCCTTTTGTGCAGTTCCACTAAAATAAAGTTCCACTGTGGTGACAGTGATGGCTCATCTTGCAAAGGCTAATAAAATGTTGCACGAAATTACCAGCAGAGTTTGACAGAGATGTTGGAAACTCCAATCAACCTTTGTGCAGTTCAACCAAAATTGAGAGACGTTGCCCACGTGACATTTTAGTTGAATTGCACAAGACACTCATTCCAAAAAAAAAGTGTTTTGTGCAGTTCACCAAAAGGTCACAATAGCAACGAGGTGAAATGGATATCCCTATCCGCATAAAAAGATAGAAAGAAAACAGTTACTGGTCAATAACAAGATATGAAACATACACGAAATGAAAAGAAGCATCTTGATTATGTTCATGGCAATCACGCAAGAACAGTAGAAATTTTAAAACGGCGACATTGCTTCATGTTACCGGAAGCATTACGATCAATAATGACATTCGTTAAATATGGGATTACTTTAATGGTGGCATTGCTTGTTTACCAGATACAGTAGATCAACAGCAGCTAAAGAGTTGGTTTAAGGGCATGGGACAGTGGGGACACCAGGACACTCAACAGCGTAAAGAAGCAACTTACTTATCATACTGGTAAAAACAGCAGGAGTACCATTTGTAACACAGTTTAATTGCATCATATTACTGGAGGCATTAGATTAACAATAACACTGGTTAGACATGTCTTTACGGTAACAGTGTGATTGCTTCATTTTACATGTGCCCTTACATTAACAACAACAAAAAGTTGGTATAAGGACATGCGACAGTAGACGCATCAGCACAATGTACCTACAAGGAGGCATAAAGTGGTGATGCCGAGTTTGTTCATACTCTGTGAGGGTAGCAAATCTAATCCTGGAGACCTTTTACTATGTGAGGGCAGCAAATCTAATCCTGGACATATTCTGTTGACTTGTCCACCAGCCGCCACTTTCTATCCTTTTTTCAACCAATAATAGATCTGTTCCTTATCCAGTTTGTACTGCCTTTTCCCTTTATTTCCCTTTTAAACCAAGAGACCGGTTGGGTATCCAGTCTCTACTACTTCCCCCCTGTTATTTCCTCTTTGAATCAAGTCCTAGATTCATGCTAGTACAACTTTACCCCCTTTCTTCGCTGTTTGAACCAAGTCCTAGATTCGACTGCATGAAGTAGCTTTACCTCTAATAATACTAAAAAATTAGGTGGCTTTGGAAGAGCTGATGGAAGTAGAAAAAGATCCACATGCAGACACGTGTGGAGCTGGGTGTAACACCCCCTGTATTAAGCTACAGAGATCACCCGTTTGATGAGGCCATGTCATCATGATTAATAGTGCATAATCATCATTAGCATCATATTGCATTTCAACTCCTAAGTCAAATTCAAATTTAAATGAAAGTGGGATATAAAAGTTGTCCAACATAGAAACTAAAATGTCAGATAAATAACAAATATTCCAGAGGCTATTCTAAAATTGAAACCAACATCATTGGAATTGGATAAGTGACTCGAACAACCTCAAACAGTGGATGAAGATAATATTTAATAACCATTTATTAAATCTGAAATAAATATGGAATTATGTTTTGTCCAAACTAATTTTAGGTGTTAAGGAATAATGCAATGGTATTTATGAAATAGGTCACACTTTTTACAAAAACCATTTGGGGCCTAAACATTTAACAGTAGAGAAAAGAGAATAAAGAAAAGGAAAAAGAAACAGAAACAAAAAGAAAAAAAAGAGCAACACCCCCCCCCCCCCGACTGGCCTCGGCCCAGCAAGCCACCGGGCCGCCAGGCCGGCCACACCGGCGCGTACTTAGCCGGCCACCCCCCCCCGGCCGAACCCTAACCCTACCCCGACCCCCCCCCTCCCCCTCGTTCTCATCTCTCCTCCCCCCCCACATCTGATCGGGGCGATCCCCATCCCGTCCCCTCCTCTCGACGCCGCTCCGCCACGGCCGCCCCTCCCGCCTCCCCCTCGTCAGCCCCCACCTCCCGATCCAGATCGGGATCGGGATCGCGGGAACGACCCCGTCCCTCGGTCGCGGCGACGACCGCGCCCCTCGCCGTCGCCGTTGGACGCCGCCGCCCGATCCCTCTCCCTCCCTCGCGTCTGCCTCGTCTACGTCACCGCCTTGTCCCCGCCGGCCTGCCTCCCCTCGCCTCGTCTCGTCGACCACCCCGACCCCCCCCTCTCCCTTGCCCCTTCCCTACGGTATCCCGGTGAGTCCTCGTTGCCTCTCCCCCCTCTATTATTCTTCTCACTCCCCAGTCCCTCTCTCCCTTTCCTCGTCCTCTCCTCGCTCCTTCCTTTTTCCTCTCCTCTTTCTGCACCTCTCGCGTTCAGTCCTCCCACACTGCTGCTTCTCTCGAGTCTCCTTACTCGTATTCTTCGCTCTCTCCTCCGCACAACCTCTAACCTTTCCTATCTCCCGACCCCACAACAAGTCCCCCCGTCTTCTCCTCCTCTCGTCCCATCCGTCCGCATCGGAAATTCCCGGTAGCGTGGGTCTTCTGCCACCCAGCGCTTCTTCTTGCTCGTCCGCATCGATTTCCTCTCCCATCCCGCCACCATCTCCTCCTTCCCCGCTTCGGCCTCCGGCCCTGCCGTGGCCTCGCCGGCACCCGCGCCCGCCGACCGCCCGTGCGTCCCCTTTTGGGCACCGGACATGTCCGGTCCCGAAAGGGGCACGCCCCGGACGTGTCCCCCCCTGGGCCACTGCCCAGTGGGGCCCGAACCCCTGTGACGCTGACGAATGGGGCCCACGGCCCAGAAACAGTTTTAAGAAAATAGAAATAAAAATAAATGATTAAAATAATTAAAATAATTAATTAATTAATTAATTAGTTAATTAATCCTGATTAGGTTAATCTAATTAACTAATTAGTGTTAATTAAACAGTAATCAGTAATTAAATTAATTAAACCTAATTAACCTAACAGCCTATGACAGGTGGGACCCACCCTGTCAGGTGACTGCTGACGTCAGCATGATGTCATGCTGACGTCATCAATTACTGTTTCGGATAATGTTGAATTAAATAATTAATTAAAATTTCAGAAATTAATAAAAACTTTAGAAAATCATGTCTTTTAAACCGTAACTCCGATGAAAATATTTTATACATGAAACTTGCTCAGAACGACGATACGAACCCGAATACATCCTCCGTATTCCCGTCAGACGCCCGCAGCTATGAGAACGTTGAACAATTAGACCGATTTCGATAAATGAATAGTGTCCAACCCTAATTAAATAAATCCGAATAAATTCCTAAATTAACTAAATCGCTTAGTTAGGCTGTATATCACCCCGGCATATCATTTAGACATGTCATGCATCCCTGTTGCATTATTGCCGTGTGTTTACTGTTTCTTCCCCCTCTTCTCTTCGGTAGACTACGAGACCGACGCAGCTGCTGGTGCCTCGACCGACTACGTTGTTGACGACCCCTACTTGCCAGAGCAACCAGGCAAGCCCCCCCCTTGATCACCAGATATCGCCTATTCTCCTCTATACTGCTTGCATTAGAGTAGTGTAGCATGATACTGCTTTCGGTTAATCCTATTCTGCTGCATAGCCTGTCACTGTTGCTACTGTTGTTGATACCTTACCTGCAATCCTAAATGCCTAGTGTAGGATGCTAGTTTATCATCATTGGCCCTGCATTCTTGTCAGTCTGCCTTGCTATACTATCGGGCCGTGCTCACTCGGGAGGTGATCACGGGTTATACTATACATATATGCATACTATACAGATGGTGACTAAAGTCGGGTCGGCTCGAAGAGTACCCGCGAGTGATTCACGGATTGGGGGCTGAAAGGACCTTTGTCCCAACGGCCCTTTGTGTGGATCTTTGTGGCGGAGCGACAGGGCAGGTTGTGACCACCTAGGAGACAGGTGGGCCAGGCCCTGGTCGGCGTTCGCGTTTACTTCATAATAACACGCTTAACGAGATTGGATATTTGATCTGAGTCTGGCCACTGGCCTATACGCACTAACCAACTACGCGGGAGTAGTTATGGGTATCCTCTCCTTATCTCTCGGTTGTTGACGACGTTGACAACGCCAGACGCGGCGAACGCGCCACACGGCGAGCGAACCAGCCGGAGGACGACGGCGAGGCCGGACGGAACGACAGAGCCGGGGAAGATGCCGCCAGTCTAGTCGCAGGCAGAGAGGGACTACGATGGGTGACTGTTCGGGTGCGGGTGCGTGTTGGGGCGGACGTCGCCGGAGACTAAACCGGACGTGTAGGGGAATAGAGGGGAGGGACGGGCCAACGTTGAGGAGGACGTAGCGGCGGTGGAGACGAAGCAGCCGTGGGGGCTGGAGCAGGCGGCACCGATGGGATGTTTGGTTTGGGCGGCTTGGAGGGCGAGGAAGAAGCAAGAGATAGAAAGATACACGACAGATGGTAGGCAAAAGCGTTTTGTGACTAGTATTAAGTCGACACCACCTGGATAGGCTTTTTCCTCGTGGGTCCCAATGATCAGAATCCAAATCTATCATGGCATGTAGCCTTTCTATGAAAAGTTACCGCCATTTGGTATGTAGATAGTTCAAAATAAGTGTGTGGGTTGCTGGTTCGGGGGCTAAGCACTTGGGTTCTGTAATGCACAGTGAGCTCAACGCAGCGGCTGGAGAGTGATGTTATTTCACTTGTTGGGATTTGTTACAATATTTCTTTCTTAATTAAACAAATGGCAAGCATTTGCCTTGTATTGTTTCAAAGAAAATTAGGACAGTCACAGCCTTGAGGTGAAAAGAGCCAACAACAATTAACTACGAGCTTACAAACTGATACCAAAGCACGAGGGTTGGTTATTGTCATCAGGTTAGACAAAACCCAGATTGAAAAGGGCAACACATCTAACTCCAGCACTGTTTTCGCAGTCACCAGTCAAAGGATCGGCCAGGGCCTAGAGATGAACATGTAAATTTACTGGATTATGCCCACAAGATGTTTGTAAATAGAAGCACGGCACATGCTTCAGAAGCCCTTGGTCCATCTGAAACTCCTTTTTTTGATATCGACATACCCATCTGTCCAAAACCGTGTTGTTGATGAAACTAAGCTGATGGACCATCAATAGTAGACCTCGCATTCAGCAGGAAGAATAAGAATATGACACATCATAGTGTTTGCATGGGTGTGGCTAATATCGTTCAGCGTATGGTTCTTAAATCACATGTCATGAGAAGTGAGGAGAAAATCCCGGTGACTTAGAATCCACTGATTGAGTTATAAACTTTTCTTCCCCCCCCCCCCCTGTCCTGTTGCCAAATAGACATGAAGATGAAAACAGTTAGCAAAAAAAGAGTGTCAAAGAGCAAAGTGAACGGTGAAGTCTAGTACACTATATGAGGGCTTCCAATGTGGTGTACTGATCACCTTTATATACAACTTCCCCAGACAAGGAAAGCATTCGCAGCACGACAATAATCTGTTCAGACCCCCCAACTATTCATTTGGATAGATTGATGATCTTGACACGAATTCCAGGCACCATTGATAGGCTATCCAGGCACAAACTCTTCATTGAGCCAATAGAACATAATATCAGTACAAACTGTGTACTCCAAGAGGATATAGAACTGTATGCCGCCAGGGAAATTTAAAATGCCAGCTTATTGAGTACAAGTGTAGATGATAATTACAGTACCTGAGAAACGGTGGAGCCAAAACACCACTATTGAAATGAGACACAAAGATCATGTATTACACCCCAAGGTCTCCAGGTTTAAGGCAGCGATGACGCAGTTATTTTACGAGGTGACTACAACTAGAATCAAGGATCAAACCTTGCAAGTGAAGGGCATCTTCGATGATGAGCTACCTCCGTCAAAAGAAATTCCCAATTCTTACAAGGTTATGCAACTGTATTGAGAGGAGACATCGGCGATTCTACATGTGAAAACAGCACAAGCCTTCCAGGAGCAGGGCAACTGGAGTGGATTGATGCTGTGAAAATGAGGCCTCGAAATACGAACCAGCACAAGTTAAAGTTTTTGAGAAATGGGAGTCGAGGTTTGAGTACAGAGTGTCGGGTAGGGAGCAGAGAGGAGCGCAAAGGTTGGCAGTGTGGAAGATGGAGGAGAGGGAGGAAAACAACTCAAGATTGGACATCTGGTGCTGAGGGCCAACACAAGTACATGGCGTTTCTAGGTTATCAATGTGATTTATGGGGGAATACTAGTAGAACTAAGCACCAGCTGTTAGCTCTATGAATCAGGGGATTTCAGCCAGGCATCACACCGTGAGGGCATGCTATGACGATGCTCAGGTAGCATGACGGGACTTGCAAGGCTTTGAACGGACCCTGGTGGGAGGCGATGATGGCCTCTGGGGAGTTCAAAATGGGGAGTTCAAAAATCATTAAAGAGAGATAGCTGACGCAGTCAGAGGGCGCGGCGCACCAGAGATGGCACACGAGTTGGAGGACTGGGTTGCGGCAGAATCCCTGGGATGGGGGAGAAGCGAGAGATACCCAAGGATGGCCGTAGGGAGATCGTGAGCGGAGTCCACCGAGACTTCTACGGGTTCCTGGATCCGGTGGGGCAGACTCGCCGCTTCCTCCCCGCGCTTGCGGGTGGGGTGGGATATACAACAGGAGTCGCTGTGGTGGGAGCCTCACATTTCTTGGCGCTGGTCGGCAGACTCCATTTCCTCGAGGGCGTAGCGTTCGAGGCTCACGGATTTGAGCAGAGTAACGAATGCATGAGATAGATTGTAGTGCCGAGTGAAGAAGAAGGTTGAGCTGGGGTTTCGGTCAGTTAGTGAGGAAGAAGAGGGAGCTGGGGTTTCTGGAGGAGTTGAGGTGAGGATTGGGGGTACCAGGTTTTTTTTGAATGGAGCGAGCTGACGTGAGGTGGGTGGAAGGTGAGGAGGAAGAGAGCACCAAGGATGTTTTTTTGCGGAGGCGGAGTGTGCTGGGTAAACGCATCTCATTAAGTTAAATATATGGGCTTTGAATTGATATTATTACTAGGGTCGAGGGGGCTGTTTTGTCTTGCGGCCAGGAAACAATTACTACTAGTACAGTGGAGACACTCTACAGCTACACAAGAAAAACAATTACATACTAGTACAGTGGATACACTACCGATTCTGGCTCCTACGAGGTATCGAAACGTCTACCTCTATGAATGCCGTTTTACTTGGTTCACCTACATGAGTGCCATGCAGCGCGCGGGACCAAATGCCATCCACCAAATTAGAAGGCCGATGCAGGCGGAGAGTCACTCGGGGCATAGCATGGCAGTTAGTAAGGTTTCATATCACAAAACCCACTACCCGACATCTAAGTTTGCCGGACGAAGCAAACCATCATTTCACTCTTCGGAATCCCCTTCTCCCTCACCATCTCAAGAAAGCCAACACTCGCATCTGCAATTGTTCGTCTTCTCCCAACAAAGGGAAGTTAAGACGGATCCGTGATGTTGGTATATTTTCTTTAAGAAAAAAAAGAAACTTTTGAAAGCAGTAACCGATCATCACTCTTTTTTTGTTTCAGTGGCATTGACTGAGTTTTCCTTTCAGTTGTCTCCTATTATTCGTCAGTTCATGATGGACAAGGGAGAACCCAGGACAAAGATCTGCCGATGAGGAGAAGACGCGGGGAGGGAGGGAGGATGATCCCCATGAGAGAGAGAGATCCACAAGAAGATGGAGGGCCTCACAAACCGAGACCAAACCCCAGATATGCTTTCAGCGGCCAACTACTGAGGATGGTCCAATGACCGTTTGAGGGTTGGTTACAACCCCCGTGGCCACTGTAGGAAAGAAGTTTAGCCCCTTCGAGGATGTGTCCCATCCCGCTGAGCTGCCACAAGGTGATTTTCTGTCTTTGCCGATCCGATTGTGGTTGTTCATATAATATGTGGTGATAAATAATGCAACATTTTAGTAGCTTCGATGACATGCTACGCTTCTCCCATCATGTATACTTTGACTCTAGCTAGATGGTTGAAATGAACTTGGTTTCGTATATTGGAAAGATAATTCAGAATTCGTTCTGTTTTCAATTTAGAGCCCTGATGTAGACACGGATTGTTGTGGTTGTACATGTCACTCGCTAGAGGCGGTATTGACCTGAATATACGCACTGTTGGTGGAAAACAAAGTCTTAGGCTGTTGGATCCTGGAAGCCATTTGCACTATACAAGAGTCGATATGTATTCAGCACATGGTAGCGTGTTGTCCAGGGTGTACTGAAGCCACAAGAAGGTCAAAGCTACTCTTCGTTTGTGAGGCATAATGGTCTTGTCAAGCTTACGCGAGGAAGTGATGTGCATGCCCCCTCCACAAAACAAGTTTATGGTGGCAGGCCACAAGGTGATCTGCAGGAAGGTTCACGGGATTGAGCATCTTTGCCCAGATGTCCTCGATGATATGTTTCATGGCAAGGTCCGTATTTGTGTCCATCCCAAATGAGATGAGGCATGAAATAGTTTGGCCACCAGTAGATGTTTAAAAGTAGATTGTGGATGGTGTCTAATTTATACCAAACCTTGACTATTATCGAGCCAGCATCTGGGCTAGTACAGTCTGTTTGAATCCGTTCTAGGGAACTACTGTGCTACTTTTGTGTGCCCGGAATCATGTGGAAACCATCCTAATTGTTGACCAAAACAGATGCGTCCTCACTAGTTGTTTTATGTAACATGGCCATGGTAAGACATAAGGGGTCACGGTTTATCATACCAAGCAGTGTGTGTTTGATGATGAAATAGAAGTCCTTGTTCGAGAAATGTGCGCTGACGTTACATAGGGTATGTAAGGCTAGTTACGACTTGTAAAACACTGTTGTGCCTTGCTAACCCCACTTGTAAGCAGTTGTGCCCAAAACACGGCACATTGGCTCAGCTCGCGTCAACACTAGAAAAGGCGTCTATTCGCAACCAGATAACAATCAAAATGTGAAGGTCTGACATTATAAGAAACTACGTATCTTGTTTACAGTGGTTATTGCAGTTAACTGAGGCCACCATGTAAATTCCCAAAACGTTTTCACACGACTAGTCCAGCGTTCATGTGCGAACATTACATTAAAACTCGGCTTCATAAAATACTTGAAAAGCATAAGTTAAGCAATTTTGTACATCTCAATGTTCAAGAACATAACAAACATTTACTAGTTCACAAAGCAAAAGACAAAAGTTGTGAGAAGGTTTACAAATCAGAAAATCAAGCACAGCTTCCTGAGCAAAGGGCTCCCCCTAGCAGGCTTTAATTTCATGAGTTCACTCGGGTGTTTTTTGTTGCCACCATTCCAGTTAGGTTCTCTCATTCCAGAATAACCAAGTATAATTGGCACTACTGACCGTGAGTATGAAAGAAGTGCCATTCAAGTAAGAAGTAGCATCACATCAATCAATACTGCCACTAGATTAACATGCAGAACAAATTAGCGTTAGTATTTATATGAGAGTAGACATGGGCAGAAATTGATGCAATCAATTTGTGCAGTTCCTGGGATGAAAGCAATGTTAGCGGATGTAGATTTAAGTGTAACTGCAAAAAAAAACAAATTCATGGGAAATAAAGCAGAGACGGAAGCATTAATTAAAATGGTGTACTGGTCACTGCTTCAATTTATCCGAGGCACTATAGCACGACACAGCAGCATTACTAATAGTGACATTAGGTGGCATGCTTAAGTATCGACGGCAATAGACCAGTACTTAATAGTGACATTAGGTGGATTCTTCATGCTTATGTTGATTTTACATTAACGTAGCGATATGGGTATAGGGTGACACGCAGGGGACATTTAAAGTGTGAGGAGATGTGGTCTGCGAGGCGGCAAAACATTCAGCAGAATGTCTGCATTTGTCATTTGTTTCTCTCCTCGGTGACATTTTCTATGTAGCACATGAAATCTCGACCCCCACGCTCGTCTCATTTGCGTTGCTCCCCAACACCCCTCATTTCTTTCCTTTGCGACCAGAGACAAGGTCCACGGCCCCACCCTTCTCAGCCACCTACGCTTTTCTTCGCCTTTTCAACCAAAGAGACCGGTTGGGTAGCCATTATCTACTATTTTGCCCCAGTTTCCTCGTAGAACCAAGTCCTAGATTCATTGCTAAAACTTTCCATTTCGTCCCTCGTTTGAACCAAACTCTTAGATTTCGACTGTATGAACTAGCTTTACCTATAATAATAGTAAAATTCTCGGTGGCTTTGACAGCCGACAGGAAGTAGAAAAAGATTCACACGCAGCCACGTGGGGAGTGGGGGCAGTAGAGCAAGGTTAGGGGTTTACGAAGGGAATATTATACACACGAAGGGTCGTCGCGATGTGGTGCAAAGGGCGCAGGGTGAGAAGGCCGCAGCTTGGCCATAATAATACACAGGGGAGGAGAAGGGTCGGAGGCCCTCCGAGCAGGCTGCTTCTAGGAAATGAGCACGGGCACGGCACAACGAATGGGACGCTGCGCGCGCCAGCTGTTGGTCTCCTCCCTCGCCCGCCGCGACCGCCGTGAACGATGAACCTAACACCCCCTTTTGCCCCGGCCGAGGTGGTCCGCCGGATTTGTGCAAGCCGTGAGACAGAGAGAGAGTGTGGGCACCATATGTCGATGCTTAGATCTGCGAGAGCATGGAGAGTGAAAGAGAGGACCCTAGCAAAGCAAAACGCCGAGTGGCTCCTGCTTATATATAAGTGGAGTGATTTTGTTGTAGCAACCGTTATTAAAATTGAATACGCGTGAAACCACTATTTTCATTTAAAGTTCAAGTAAAAATAAAACTCGATCACAACGTGCCACACCTCCAGGTGGACACTATCAAAATCCCATGTCCGGACGCAATATGGTACCTGTATCATTACGTGCGGTCACCGACCCTCCATCAAGTTGAAAAACTAGACAGTCAAAATGTCAATGGGTGCCTTCTTTGTAAACAAAATGCCGCTCCTAGCTTGAAAAAATGCGCTCCTACGTGTACCAGGGAGTGGGTGTGAGAAACTAGTGTGTGCGTGCATCGCTCTTTCGTGAGAGTACAATAACTACGCCCAATATATGATTCTAGCCAAGAGTAACAGTATAAGTGTGTGACGTGTGAGTTAAAATTAAAGGTGCACGACGTCTTTTATTTTTAGAAGTCTGAGGGTAGGTAGTGTTTAGGGTTGGAAGAGCACATATGTGTGCGACGTCTACCTACAATAGGGACGGTGGGATGAGAGGACTCAGAGAAGAGTCATGACTCGTGAGGGTTGCATGTGTGTGAGAGAGAGAGGTGGCACGTATAATGCAATGCATGTGGTCCGTAAATCATTTACCTGACAAACGTTCGCCCACAAGCCATTTCCTGACGAACGCCCGTAAGAACAGTTAGATCGGCCATCCGACAGTGGTGTAGTTGACATGGTTTAAAAGAACGCCACCCTTCGACACAAATCTTCCATGTTCGTGAGTGTGTGTTAGACTGCGGATTATGCGCGTCCCTCCGTTCCAAAATGTAGTAGACATTATTAGCTTTATTGAAAAATCAAACCTCGCAATCTTTTACCGAGTTTTTCGTATGACCAAAAATGCACATATAGAATACCCAGTATCATATCCATTTCATTCATCTTCGAGAGGTAACTATAAAGATGGGGGAGGAGTGTACAAAGAAAGACAGTGCATCACCCTGCCCCAGACAATTTCAAACCATCCTTTGGTGTGGAGGAATTCATGAGGAACTCTATATGAATGATTTTTCTGGATTTTCCTTAGAGCCAATGGTTCATAGGAATAGATTCATATACTCCACTTGCAAAGGAAATAAAACATAATATCATTTGATTTATACTTTAGAGCCACTTGGTTCATATGAATGTGATTCATATACTCCCAATTTTCAAAGGAAAATAAACATTAGCCTAGATCCAATAGAAAAGTTCCTTGATGTGAACAAATGACATCTCTTTTCCCCAATCCCTCCTCTATGAAGTTGAGATACATGTCATCTCAGATTCAATAGAAAAGTTCCTATGATGTGAACCAAATGACATCTCTTTTCACTCCCTACTCATAGAGAATTGAGGATACATGTCATCTCTTCCATACACTACAAAAAAACAAGACACATCAGTGACATTTGGGCTACCCGAACGAATTTTTTTTCTGTCATGCTTATGACACTTCATGACGATAATTGTGAAAAAGCACGGTATCATCATAGATGTGGTGGGCTCCTACTCATGACGAAAAAAATCATGACAAAAAGGGGCCCTTTTCGTCCTGGGCGGTCCGGAGACGCACCTGCTGAATTATTTAGGCGTCCATGACGGAAAAAAAACCAAAAATCGTGGTCCTTGGGGTAGAAAGGAGGGCGAGGGAAAATATCGGGGAGTTCCCGGTACTGTGGGTGGTCGGGCCGAGCGATGCATCTGTGGTTTGCGCGTTTCTCTAATGTAAGCGCGTGCGTGCGAGGCGTTTGGGGCTCTAATAAACACGCCAGCGACGCACTGCTAGCTTTAATGTTACTGAACCATGAGCGATCGATCCTTGGCTGTTAACTTGAACCCAAGCGATTCTTCACTGTGACTGAACCCGAGTGATTCCTTCGATGCTGTTGCTAACTGACCGAGAGATACGATCACGTGCTGATGCTGCTTATGATGAAGCTGATACGAGTCCCCGTGCGAGTGCGAGACGTAGCTAGCCAGGTGGTGTTGGGTTGCCTCTCGATGAACATTAACCGTTGCTACCGTGCGCGTGGTACGTAGAACGAGTCGAAGAAGTGGTGAGTCGTTGCCGGTGGTTGGTGGTGGATGAACAGTTCCCGATGGGGGTTGGATGAACAGGACCCGTGGTAGTGGCACATTGCATGGATGACAGGACCTCGAGGAGTCGCCGCCGCACCCCAGCCAGTTGGGGGTGGATGATGAACGGACACCCCGTGGAGGCTCTATGAACAGTAGCCGGTGGAGGCTGGATGAAAGTAGGCCCGTGGATGAACAGTAGCCCGTGGAGGCGGAGCCCAAAGGTAGTAACGGTGGATGAACAGGACCCCTGTTTGACCGTTTAGTGCTCCCAACACAAGTCCTTTCCTCAGTTTTGTCTGTACGCCACGCCCCTCCCGATAACATGACCCCGTTTGATTATGCACTCCACAGAGTCTGTTTCCTCTGTTTGCGGTAAGCTAGACCCTTCCCGATGAACATGACCGATGTTTCACGTAGCGGTTCGAACAGAAGGCCTCCTGTTTCCTCCATTTCGGACGCTAGACCTCGTTAGTTAGGGTGTTCCGTCAAGCCTGGTTGGCCTCCCGATGAACACGACGCATTCGTGCCTCCCGATGAACACGACGCAGTTTCTATGTTCCGACCCAGCGGTTGGCTTCCGATGAAAAGGACGCCGTTGCTGCCGTTCCGTTGCCTCTCCATGTATATGAGCCTGGCCGTTACGTATGCGCGAGTATGTGTTAGAGACCCCCCGTATGTACGTACGTGGCCCGTATTTTTTGGCATCTGGCTATACGTACGTGACCGGTTTTGACTGGATGCTTGAACTGCTTACGACTGCCCTTACTTCCAAGGCCACGGTTCATCTGGCAGACAGACCGCTCGACCGATATGTAACAGATAGCGCTACGTACGCTCGATCCAGAGGGGTCCCTAGATGTCAGGGAGGATAAGGACGCACTTCTTGCGTGCGAAGATATAGCTGGTGGGAGCCGTGGCAGGGGGAAGAAGATGGGGAAGAATCATTTGTGCCGTTAATATTGGACGCAACTTCCTTGCATGCGAGATGCTAGCGGTGGTCCAAGATGTAGGTGGGAACATTTTTTTCGCAAAATACGGTGGCCATGCGGTTGGGTGGGTCCGTCGCTGTCAGGTGAGGAAAGGAATCATTATGGTACGCGTAATACGGAGGCACTTCCTTGCTAAGGCCGTGACCAGCTTGTCAGCCTCTCACGTACAGTCTCTTCCGATGGAAGTCATCCTTGACCACGTTGACCAGCCGCATCGAGAGCAACCAAGGGGGGATGACGGAGAGAGTAATAGGAAGGGAATGACCAGGAGCCGGGGAAGACTCAAAAGTTGTTTCCCACGCGGAGGGGAGTTGAGCGGTTTACTGCATTCAGCTGCAGAGTGTGAGGCGATGCCGTCGCCGGAGAATAACAGGAGGTTTGGTGAGTACAGGGTGGCAGGCCAGCGATGGTAGTAGGGTGGGGCGGTGAGCTGCGCGGCAGCACAGCCGGCCACGGGATTGCAGGAGCAGCGGCACGGCCCGCGATGGTTTGGGTGGCTGGAGCAAAGAAGAACACCAGGGGTTAGCAAGAAGAGGAAGCATGACACCGTTGATGACATCGTAACGGTGACAGATTCCGCAGCTTAGAATCGTTTATAGGGACTAAGTTGACAAAGCCCTGAGTCAGCGTCAACATTAGTAGGCCCACAAGTCAGCCTAAATCTGGGGGTCCCACATAGAAGCGGAGAAGGGGGTATTCATTTTTGTGTGCGTAATAAGGAGGCACTTCCTTGCGTGCGAAAGATATAGATGGTGTGTCCGACCCTGTCAGTGGGAGGAATGGTTTTTCGCGAAAATACAGAGGCCCTTCCATTGGGGCCCCGCTATCAGGGGGAAGATCATTTTTTTTGCCCGTAGATATAATAAAGGACTGGCACTTCCTTGCCGGCGAAGATGTAGCTGGTCGGGTCCTAGCTGTCAGGGGGAGAAAACATTATTTTGCAGTTTAAAAGGATGCAGTTGCATGCATGTGTCCATGGGGCCGTGGTGCGTCCAACTGTTCAGAACTCATCCAGTACAATCCATCTTCCGAGGACTCTAGTTCTGCTTGCCATGTGACCACACCGTGCAGAGCGCAACCAACAGGCCAGTGGACGGCACGGCGAGGCCCACAGATGGAACACCCCGGAGATGGGGAAGACGTTGAGTGGAGTCGCCAGATGGAGACGAGGAGTGGGAAATTGACAGGTTCGGCGTGAGGGGTAGTGTAATAAAATAGCGGTAGAGAAAAAGGAGGGTGCGGAGCATGGTGGAGGGAAGAGAAGAAGTGGAAAGCGAGTGGAGGGATGGCCTGCCGTCAATGGAAGTAGCGTTTCAACTGTGAGGCACGGCAAAACAGCGTCGTGAGCCGGAGGCTGGAGCAGGCGGTTGGTCCGGCAGCGCCGGTGGCGGGGAAGAAGACGAGAGATTGAAGAAGAATGTCCCGGCCATTGGATGTAAACCCAAAGCTTGCTTAGGCTCGGCCTTTGATTTTATTTTTTGCCGAAAGTGCTTAGGCTCGACTACTGGCCCACATGTAAGACCAGGTCCATTTGGTTTTTTAGTCCATGGTGGGCTGGGTGAACAATGATGTAGCGTCTATGACACCGGTATATATTATGCTAGAATTTAAAGCCATTTGCATTTTATCGAAATCCGTGGACTTTGCTGGGGCTGGGTGAAAATATAGTTGAGGCTGGACAGAGAAATGTTATCAAAAAAATAAACACATGATGGCACGTCTAATTAATGCATTGGTCAGTAAAATCTTGCAAGATTCTTATGTACGCAATCACCAGGAGTAACTTGCAAGTTTATATAAACAAGTTATTATTATTATTATTGTAAGAAATTTCGACTTACGAAATAAAATATCATTTTAATTTGATGAGTTAATAGGACTGGGGTATTGGTATTATTATTTTTGAGGCAGACGTGGGAAGTTGTGAGTGGTTCTAGGGAAAAGTAATGGGAGGAAAAACTAGATTACATCGAAAAAGGAGTGGAGAAATTCAGATCTAGGATTAATGAAAACGAAAATAAGGAAGTGGGAAGGTCTATAAAATGGTTTTGGACGAACGCAGGTTTAAGGAACCGTATGTTGTTTCTATATTAGATATATGTAATAATAAGATTATAATTATTAAAATATATATACTATTATAGAAGGACAAACTAGGTTCAGTTTTTGCATTCTTATAGAAAAATAGAACATAGCGAGCTCGTCTTGAAAAAAACAAAATAAACTTGGGCTGCTGATGTTATAGACAAGTAGGATGGGAGGCCCAGAGCCCACTTTGATACTGCTGGGACCCAAAAAAAAAGTTGGAAAATAGCTAGATCAACTGGTCTGCATGTCGTGGGCTGGCATGTTTAAACACAAAACCTAGGCCTGGACCGGGGGGCCCGGGACTGTAGCCTCTCGACGAACAGTCGTCTCCCGATTCCTCTTGTTTTGTTGACCATGTTGGGAATGACAGACGGCAGCGCGCGGCGAGAGCACCAAGCGAGGAGGACGAGGACGTCGAGACCCCCGACGAACAAAACCGGACGACTGGGAAGACGCAGGCGGAGGGGATACGAGGGTTGAATTGTTCGGGTGAAGGGTGGCCGATGGAGCGCCGCCGCCGACGAGTGGGGAGTAGTAGAGGGATGGCCTTGCCAGTGATAGGCTAGGATGGGTTACCAAGGTGGGCGGGCAGCGCCACCAGACGCCTGTAGGAAGGTTGACGAAAGAATTGAACCAAAAATAAAGAAAATTACAAATGGCGATAGTGGTATGTGTCCCAGATGTCTGGTTGTATGAGACCTGAGGTTGGGTCCATCGGAGAAGGGGAATATGTTGGGAGGAAGGAGATTCAAAGCACGGAGCACAGTGAACTAGTGACATACAATAAGCAAATAGGCCACAAAAAAAAGCAAACAGGTAATGGGTTCTTAGACGAAATATTCAGACCCAAAAAGATAATTAGACCATAGGATAATGAATGAAAACCAGATGATAAAGGTGCTAACAGATTAAGGTACATTATTCTAGCCCTTCCTGGCACGCTTGATCATCGACGCTTTTTGCGGCTGTCTGTGTGTGACTAGGTCGGTTACGGGAAGCAGACACGCCCTCATGTCAAGACCGCCTGTATATGTCGTAGCAGGCGGAAGCGTCCTTGGCCGCGTATGTTTGTAGGATAGATCAGAAGGTAACCTCCCACGTGTATATTCTTGGTATCGCAGTCTTCTTTCTGTTGGCGTAAGCGTGGGGCGATGCATGGTAGCAGGCAAGGTTCAACCACGAAGTCCTCCTGCCGTTGCCGATGATCTTGTAGTGCTTTTGGATGTCGGACAAGCTTGTGCACCAGATGCTCCAGAACCTCTGGTTGGCCCTACAGCAGTGGAGATGGAACTCGTCCCGCACGCATACCTAGGCAAACGGCTGATCCGCTGGTCCTGGTCAGGAGACGAATGGATGGGCAAAAGGGTGCTAGGCCCGCGGACCTTGTGCTTGTCCTCCTGTGGGTACCTGCTTGAAAAAACTTGGCGAACTAGGCAGAGCTCACCGAGGCAGGTCTTGGTGCACATCACAATTCAAACTTGGTGCGGCCATGGGTCTGAACGGCGAACTCAAAGGTGAAAGTCCATACCCAGTAGGCTCGCCCCTCGGATCGCCACTGGAGGTCTCTTCTCACGTAGGAGTTGATGTGGCATTTCTGTTGTGGGGATTGGGGGCAGGGGGATGAAAGACGATCGGTGTGTAATGGGGTACTGGGGGGTTGGCACCGCCCAGTAAGTATAGAGTTCATTTTTCAACCTGGGGAACTGCAATCAATGGTCTGACGAGTGGTAGGCCGGCAGGCAGCAGTTAGTTGTCGCTCTTGGGGAACTGCATCCAACAGTAAAACTGAGAGTGTGATAACAGGCGACAGCAGTTACTAAACCCCCTCCGCCCGGGCAGAACAGGCCCTCAGGTTCACGAGCGGGTCTGTATTGGTCACTGTTATAGCAGTGTTAGTGGTCACTTTACCTAAAATTTATTAAGCTGAATTAAAATTTATTCTTAAAAAAACCAAAGCATGGCTCGTTCTACCGTGCCACAGGAAAACATGCACATCACTTGAATTATTATTTCAGAGGACGCAAATGACACTCATTTGCCGCACTTTCCACAGACAATACTATGAAGTTTGAACAGCTAGTTATGGTTGCGTCCTATGCCTCATCATGCCGTGTTTCCCAGCTTGCAAAGCATTAGAACCAACCAATATGATTCAAATAATAGTTAAAAACAAAGATGCCTAAATCACACATGAATTCCCAGCTTGCAAGATTAGAACTAACCCATTAGATTCAAATAATAATAAGTACACAAAATGCTACACACTCAATGCTTCACAGCTCAGGAGAGCCAATAGTAACTACAACTCAAACATTGTGAGATGTGGAACAAATAAATAAAAATTGATCGATGCTTCATGTAAAGCAATTTTGATCCAGATTGCTTATTAAACATGAAACCAGTCTTTTAAGGCCACGCAGGTCAAATACATTGGCACCTAAAATATTCTGCACCACTGTGGCACTTACCACTTCCCAATAAGGCACAAGAGGGCCTTTCTAGATGTTGAAGTCGTGTTTATTAGAGCCTATCCTTAGTATTAACAAAGACACCGAGCAGAAATCTAGTGGGAATCATCAATCAACGTTCCTGAAATATCTCTTCCCACCTTGACCCACACGCATGGCCACTTTAGGTTTGGATAAAAAGTGAATTCGTGATTAAATCCATCTTGGCTAGCCGTGTAATACAACCCTGGGCGAATGCTTTTGACATCACAACATGTAGTTGAGTATTCCTGTTTGCATAGTAAGAAAGAGCATGATTACAAATATTGGGCACTAGTTAAATCAACTTTATTTCCAAAACAAGAAAAGATTGCGATATAATATGCTTTATTAAAAAAATTACAACGTTTAGCACAGTATGCAAAAAGACAATCATGTTGATAAAGGACAGTACTGAACCTGGTGTGAGATGACTTTGGAGATCAAGTTATTCTTCAGTGCCCCGTATATTGCCATGAAGACGATTCATTGACATCAATTAAACACCTCAGATGTGTAGCAAGTTTTAGAAGGAGGAGCACAACTCATTTCAATCACTTTTTTATGCAGTTCAACTCAAAATTATGGCGCCCGCCAGTTAGAGGGTGGGCCCGCGCCACCCTCAACGGAGGCGTGATGGACTCAACTAGTTCAGTGCAGCTTATGTGATTGATACAGTGCACATGGACTGATTCTGCCGGGATGGTCTTCGCACGTTCGTACATTGGAAAGAACTAGTAGCCTAAGCAGTAGTAAGGCTCTATTTTAAATGTATTATTACTGCATTTTATCAGTGGCAGTAGCAGGCCAAAAACAGTAGCACAAGATCACTAGATGGATGCAGAGTCAAACATCAACCACAAAAGGAACATACACGATCTGGGAACCATACTGAGAGCGGGGCCCTATGCCACCACGAATCAATGTCGTGAACCTGCAGATCCACCGGATGATTCCATTCATGCGGCCTTTTCTGCAGTTCGCCAAAATGAAGCAAAGATTGCATTCATGCAGCTAGCAAGAAAGACTTGCTCTAATGAGCTGGCAGTTTTCTTCTTTAGTAGTGCACTATAAATTGAGGCAACATTTTAATGTTAGACGCCTGCTAAGGCAGGTGCAATATAATTCGGTTTATCCTTTTGTGCAGGTTCCATAAAATAAAGTTCCCCACTGCGGGTGACAGTGATGGCTCATCTTGCAAAAGCTAATTAAAATTTGTTTGCACGAAAGATTACCGCAGAGTTTGACAGAGATGTTGGAAACTCCAATCAACCTTGTGCAGTATTCAAAACCAAAATTGAGAGACCGTTGCCCACGTGACATTTTGTTGAATTGGCACAAGACACTCACTTGACCAAAAAAAAAAGTGTTTTGGCAGTTCACCAAAAGGTTCACAATAGCACGAGGTAAATGGATATCCTATCCGATAAAAAGATAGAAAGAAAACAGTTACTGACGTCAATAACACGTATGAAAATACCGAAATGAACAGAAGCATCTCTGATTATGTTCTGGCCAATCACGCAAGAAAACAGTCAGTAGAAAATTTTAAAAACGGCGACATTGGCTTCATGTTACCGGAAGATTACGATCAATAAGAAATTCGTTAAATATGGGCTACTTAATGGTGGCAGTGCTTTGTTTACCAGAGACAGAGATCAACAGAGCGTAAAGAGTTGGTTTTTAAGGGCATGGGACAGTGGGGGACACCAGGACACTCACACAGCGTAAAGAAGCAACGTACTTATTATACTGGTAAAAACAGCAGGAGAGTACCATTTGTAACACAGTTTAATGCATCATATTACTGGAGGCATTAGATTACACAATAACACTGGTTAGGACATGTCTGTACGGTAACAGTGTGCGAGTGCTTTTCATTTTACATGTGCCCTTACATTAACAACAACAAAAAGTGTGGGTATAAGGACATGGCGACGAGTAGACGCATAAGCACAATTGTACCTACCCCCCCAAAAAGGGGGGGGGGGGGGGGAGGCCATAAAGTGGTGGATGCCGAGTTTGTTCTACTCTGTGAGGGGTAGCAAATCTAATCCTGGAACCTTTTAATATGTGAGGGCAGCCCCAAATTAATCCTGGACATATTATGGGACTGGTACACCCAGCCGTCCACTTTCTATTCCTTTTCAACCAATTAATTAGATTGTTCCTTATCCAGTTTGTACTGCCCTTTTCCCTTTTATTTCCCTTTCAACCCAGAGACCGGTGGGTATCAGTCTCTCCTACTTCCACCCTGTTATTTCAGCTTTGAATACAAAGTCCTAGAGTTATGCTAGTACAACTTACCCCTTTCTTCGCTGTTTTTGAACCAAGTCGCCTAGATTCGACTGCATAAGTAGCTTACCCTAATAATACTAAAAAATTATGGTGGTGGTTTGGAAGAGATGATGGAAGTAGAAAAAGATCAACATGAAGACACGTGTGGAGCTGGGTGTAACACCCCCTGTATTAAGCTTACAGAGATCACCCGTTGAGGAGGCCATGTATCATGATTAATAGGGCATAATCATCATTAGCATCATATTGCATTTCAAAATCCTAAGTCAAATTCAAATAAATGAAAGTGGGATATAAAGTTGTCCAAACATAGAAAACTAAAATGTGCAGATAATGATAAATAAAAAATATTCCAAGAGGCGTATTCTAAATGTGAAACCAACATCATTGGAATTGGATAAGTGACTCGAACAACCTCAAACAGTGGATGAAGATAATATTTAATACACACCATTTTAAAGCTGAAATATAAAATTGGAATTTCGACGTAGGCGCTACAAACTCAAGTCTGTTTTCCTCAGTTTTGCGGTTACGCCACAACCCCTTCCCGATCAAAGGGACCCCGTTTCGACCGCAGGGAGGCATCGAAACAAATTACGTTTGCCTCCGTTTGCGGTACGCCAGGGGGGGAACCCCTCCGATTTGGAACAGGGATTTCCAGTTCGGGTACGATAGCTGGCTTCGGAACCAGAAGCGTTTCCTCGTTACTGCGGTTTACGCCAGAACCCGTTTTCGGCTTTCCGTCCAAGGCCGGTTGGCTCCCGAATGAACACGACCAATTCCGTTGGCCTCCCGATGAACACGACGAAGTTTTCTCGTTCCGACCCAGCCGGTTGGCTTCCGATGACAGGGGACCCGCGTTGGTGCGTCTGTTTGCCTCTCCCTGTTACACGGAAGCCCTGGCCGTACGTATGCGCGGAGAGTAGGCGTTCGAGGGGACCGCGCCCGTGTATGTACGCACGTGGCAGTAATTTTTTTTGGGTGCATGGGCGTACGTAAGTGTTAATGGTTTAGGACTTGGGACTGCCTGAAATGCTCACGTTCGGGGGTCTTAACTAACTACACGTTCCCGTGGTGCTTGCTCGGCCCTTGTGTTCATCGTTGCAGAGAAGGGACCGCCCGGATTATAGACCAGTATGGAAGTACAGTTCGCGGACCCCCTGACAGACAAGACAAGTACGCTTCGATAGGGTGGGTCCCAGGCTTGTACGGGAAGGATAAGGACGCACTTCCTTGCGTGCGAGATATTAGCTTGGTGGGGTTCCAGTGTCAGGGGGCCAGAATCATTTTTTTCGCGCCTAATATGGCGGCCCTTCCTTGCGTCCGAAGATATAGCTGGTGGCGTCCCAAGCTATCAGGGGAAGAATATTTTTCGACGCCATTAAATATGGAGGCACTTCAGTGCTATGAAGTAAAGTGGTGGGTCCCAGCGTCAGGGGGGAGGGGAAACAATTTTTTTCGGCAAAATACAGAGGCCCTTCCGTGTGGTTGCGTCTGCGCTGTAAGGTGGAGGCATATTATTTTGCGCGTTACATACGGAGGCATTCCTTGCTACGGCGTGGACCCAGCTGTCAGCCTCTCCACGTACATTCTGCCGATGAAGTCGTTCTGACCACGTTGACCACGCTACGCCCGAGAGCCATCAAGGCGGTGGAAGACGCGAGGTCTAGAAAGGGAGACCCGAGCAGGGGAAGACTCGGCAGTTGTTTCCCACACGGAGGGGGAGTACGAGGGTCGGTTTACTGGTTCCGTATACCATCGCAGGGAATAACAGCAGGTGGGGGTGAGTAGAGGCGATGGCCACTTGAGCCAGGCACCAGGATGGGAGTAGGTGGGGTGGTGAGGCCTGCGCGGTGGTAGACACAGCCGACCATGGGAGGCGGAGTGGGCAGTCCCGCCGGCACTGGATATTGGAGGGGGAGTGGAGTAGGACAGAGAAGAGATTGAAGAAGCCACCACGGACCGTTGGATGGAACATCATACGGTCAATGGCTATCGGGTGTTAACTAAGTGGACATGGTCTTGCTGCGTGTCACCGTTTTTTAGGAAGCGACGCGTCAACCTAGTAGGCCCACAAGTCAGCCCAATAGGTTGGTGACAAACAACATACACCCATCTGCCATATGCTAATAAATGTTACAACCATGGCTAAGTTCTAGATTTTGAAAGCCAATTCTTTTTGTTACATACAGCCCATATTTGGCCACGGTTAAAAATTAAAACAAAATTTTATATTTCGGTTATTACGGTCCGAACTGTTTTTAAATCCCCGAAATTTTGAATCACATTCAAACTAATTTAAAAATAAATAATATGATCAATTTAAAATCCAACACCAATTTTCCTACGCAAAAAAAACAATTGTTGAATTCGAAATCTCGAAAATCTTAAACAACAAAAAGATATTTGAAACTAATTGCCGCGTTTTTTTGCTGTGTTTGTTTTAAAAGTTTATATCCCTATTTCGTAGTACTTATTTCTGGGCAATCGAATACATTGCCTCTCGCCTTGAAAGATTTCAGCCCAAGCAGGGCTAGAAAGGAAGTAGGCCTCCGTTGGGTATTTATTTTTAAAAAAAAGGTGAATGGGCTAGCCATTTTCAGAAAGAAGAAAAAATTCATCAACTGGGGGCTATCATGTGGTAAACATTAAAATAAAACCCTGGCTTAGACGGGCCACAACCCCCACCAAGCCCCGTTGTT
Organism: Thinopyrum elongatum; assembly: GCA_011799875.1. NCBI lineage: Eukaryota > Viridiplantae > Streptophyta > Magnoliopsida > Poales > Poaceae > Thinopyrum > Thinopyrum elongatum. The sequence goes on from CM022297.1 coordinate 312,270,619, forward strand.
CCCAGATCCATCTCTAAAACTAGTAAAATAAAACTGCTTGTTTCTAAAAAAAAGTAAATACACAACGCGCGACCTGACTGGTGGTCCGTGGGGTGTCAGCCGCTCGTTGTGAATTCTCTCGTTTATTGACTACGTTGAACAATAGCATGGGCCCTAGATGTCCACCATAGGAGGAACATTTGTTGGTGGGGCTTTAATAAACGAAGGCACTGATTGCGTACTGCCAGGACCCTGGTGGGTCCCTCCCCCCCCCCTACTGTTCATCCTCTACCATAAATCATCTCCTTATCTCTCGGTTGTTGACGACGTTGACAACGCCAGACGCGGCGAACGCGCCACACGGCGAGCGAACCAGCCGGAGGACGACGGCGAGGCCGGACGGAACGACAGAGCCGGGGAAGATGCCGCCAGTCTAGTCGCAGGCAGAGAGGGACTACGATGGGTGACTGTTCGGGTGCGGGTGCGTGTTGGGGCGGACGTCGCCGGAGACTAAACCGGACGTGTAGGGGAATAGAGGGGAGGGACGGGCCAACGTTGAGGAGGACGTAGCGGCGGTGGAGACGAAGCAGCCGTGGGGGCTGGAGCAGGCGGCACCGATGGGATGTTTGGTTTGGGCGGCTTGGAGGGCGAGGAAGAAGCAAGAGATAGAAAGATACACGACAGATGGTAGGCAAAAGCGTTTTGTGACTAGTATTAAGTCGACACCACCTGGATAGGCTTTTTCCTCGTGGGTCCCAATGATCAGAATCCAAATCTATCATGGCATGTAGCCTTTCTATGAAAAGTTACCGCCATTTGGTATGTAGATAGTTCAAAATAAGTGTGTGGGTTGCTGGTTCGGGGGCTAAGCACTTGGGTTCTGTAATGCACAGTGAGCTCAACGCAGCGGCTGGAGAGTGATGTTATTTCACTTGTTGGGATTTGTTACAATATTTCTTTCTTAATTAAACAAATGGCAAGCATTTGCCTTGTATTGTTTCAAAGAAAATTAGGACAGTCACAGCCTTGAGGTGAAAAGAGCCAACAACAATTAACTACGAGCTTACAAACTGATACCAAAGCACGAGGGTTGGTTATTGTCATCAGGTTAGACAAAACCCAGATTGAAAAGGGCAACACATCTAACTCCAGCACTGTTTTCGCAGTCACCAGTCAAAGGATCGGCCAGGGCCTAGAGATGAACATGTAAATTTACTGGATTATGCCCACAAGATGTTTGTAAATAGAAGCACGGCACATGCTTCAGAAGCCCTTGGTCCATCTGAAACTCCTTTTTTTGATATCGACATACCCATCTGTCCAAAACCGTGTTGTTGATGAAACTAAGCTGATGGACCATCAATAGTAGACCTCGCATTCAGCAGGAAGAATAAGAATATGACACATCATAGTGTTTGCATGGGTGTGGCTAATATCGTTCAGCGTATGGTTCTTAAATCACATGTCATGAGAAGTGAGGAGAAAATCCCGGTGACTTAGAATCCACTGATTGAGTTATAAACTTTTCTTCCCCCCCCCCCCCTGTCCTGTTGCCAAATAGACATGAAGATGAAAACAGTTAGCAAAAAAAGAGTGTCAAAGAGCAAAGTGAACGGTGAAGTCTAGTACACTATATGAGGGCTTCCAATGTGGTGTACTGATCACCTTTATATACAACTTCCCCAGACAAGGAAAGCATTCGCAGCACGACAATAATCTGTTCAGACCCCCCAACTATTCATTTGGATAGATTGATGATCTTGACACGAATTCCAGGCACCATTGATAGGCTATCCAGGCACAAACTCTTCATTGAGCCAATAGAACATAATATCAGTACAAACTGTGTACTCCAAGAGGATATAGAACTGTATGCCGCCAGGGAAATTTAAAATGCCAGCTTATTGAGTACAAGTGTAGATGATAATTACAGTACCTGAGAAACGGTGGAGCCAAAACACCACTATTGAAATGAGACACAAAGATCATGTATTACACCCCAAGGTCTCCAGGTTTAAGGCAGCGATGACGCAGTTATTTTACGAGGTGACTACAACTAGAATCAAGGATCAAACCTTGCAAGTGAAGGGCATCTTCGATGATGAGCTACCTCCGTCAAAAGAAATTCCCAATTCTTACAAGGTTATGCAACTGTATTGAGAGGAGACATCGGCGATTCTACATGTGAAAACAGCACAAGCCTTCCAGGAGCAGGGCAACTGGAGTGGATTGATGCTGTGAAAATGAGGCCTCGAAATACGAACCAGCACAAGTTAAAGTTTTTGAGAAATGGGAGTCGAGGTTTGAGTACAGAGTGTCGGGTAGGGAGCAGAGAGGAGCGCAAAGGTTGGCAGTGTGGAAGATGGAGGAGAGGGAGGAAAACAACTCAAGATTGGACATCTGGTGCTGAGGGCCAACACAAGTACATGGCGTTTCTAGGTTATCAATGTGATTTATGGGGGAATACTAGTAGAACTAAGCACCAGCTGTTAGCTCTATGAATCAGGGGATTTCAGCCAGGCATCACACCGTGAGGGCATGCTATGACGATGCTCAGGTAGCATGACGGGACTTGCAAGGCTTTGAACGGACCCTGGTGGGAGGCGATGATGGCCTCTGGGGAGTTCAAAATGGGGAGTTCAAAAATCATTAAAGAGAGATAGCTGACGCAGTCAGAGGGCGCGGCGCACCAGAGATGGCACACGAGTTGGAGGACTGGGTTGCGGCAGAATCCCTGGGATGGGGGAGAAGCGAGAGATACCCAAGGATGGCCGTAGGGAGATCGTGAGCGGAGTCCACCGAGACTTCTACGGGTTCCTGGATCCGGTGGGGCAGACTCGCCGCTTCCTCCCCGCGCTTGCGGGTGGGGTGGGATATACAACAGGAGTCGCTGTGGTGGGAGCCTCACATTTCTTGGCGCTGGTCGGCAGACTCCATTTCCTCGAGGGCGTAGCGTTCGAGGCTCACGGATTTGAGCAGAGTAACGAATGCATGAGATAGATTGTAGTGCCGAGTGAAGAAGAAGGTTGAGCTGGGGTTTCGGTCAGTTAGTGAGGAAGAAGAGGGAGCTGGGGTTTCTGGAGGAGTTGAGGTGAGGATTGGGGGTACCAGGTTTTTTTTGAATGGAGCGAGCTGACGTGAGGTGGGTGGAAGGTGAGGAGGAAGAGAGCACCAAGGATGTTTTTTTGCGGAGGCGGAGTGTGCTGGGTAAACGCATCTCATTAAGTTAAATATATGGGCTTTGAATTGATATTATTACTAGGGTCGAGGGGGCTGTTTTGTCTTGCGGCCAGGAAACAATTACTACTAGTACAGTGGAGACACTCTACAGCTACACAAGAAAAACAATTACATACTAGTACAGTGGATACACTACCGATTCTGGCTCCTACGAGGTATCGAAACGTCTACCTCTATGAATGCCGTTTTACTTGGTTCACCTACATGAGTGCCATGCAGCGCGCGGGACCAAATGCCATCCACCAAATTAGAAGGCCGATGCAGGCGGAGAGTCACTCGGGGCATAGCATGGCAGTTAGTAAGGTTTCATATCACAAAACCCACTACCCGACATCTAAGTTTGCCGGACGAAGCAAACCATCATTTCACTCTTCGGAATCCCCTTCTCCCTCACCATCTCAAGAAAGCCAACACTCGCATCTGCAATTGTTCGTCTTCTCCCAACAAAGGGAAGTTAAGACGGATCCGTGATGTTGGTATATTTTCTTTAAGAAAAAAAAGAAACTTTTGAAAGCAGTAACCGATCATCACTCTTTTTTTGTTTCAGTGGCATTGACTGAGTTTTCCTTTCAGTTGTCTCCTATTATTCGTCAGTTCATGATGGACAAGGGAGAACCCAGGACAAAGATCTGCCGATGAGGAGAAGACGCGGGGAGGGAGGGAGGATGATCCCCATGAGAGAGAGAGATCCACAAGAAGATGGAGGGCCTCACAAACCGAGACCAAACCCCAGATATGCTTTCAGCGGCCAACTACTGAGGATGGTCCAATGACCGTTTGAGGGTTGGTTACAACCCCCGTGGCCACTGTAGGAAAGAAGTTTAGCCCCTTCGAGGATGTGTCCCATCCCGCTGAGCTGCCACAAGGTGATTTTCTGTCTTTGCCGATCCGATTGTGGTTGTTCATATAATATGTGGTGATAAATAATGCAACATTTTAGTAGCTTCGATGACATGCTACGCTTCTCCCATCATGTATACTTTGACTCTAGCTAGATGGTTGAAATGAACTTGGTTTCGTATATTGGAAAGATAATTCAGAATTCGTTCTGTTTTCAATTTAGAGCCCTGATGTAGACACGGATTGTTGTGGTTGTACATGTCACTCGCTAGAGGCGGTATTGACCTGAATATACGCACTGTTGGTGGAAAACAAAGTCTTAGGCTGTTGGATCCTGGAAGCCATTTGCACTATACAAGAGTCGATATGTATTCAGCACATGGTAGCGTGTTGTCCAGGGTGTACTGAAGCCACAAGAAGGTCAAAGCTACTCTTCGTTTGTGAGGCATAATGGTCTTGTCAAGCTTACGCGAGGAAGTGATGTGCATGCCCCCTCCACAAAACAAGTTTATGGTGGCAGGCCACAAGGTGATCTGCAGGAAGGTTCACGGGATTGAGCATCTTTGCCCAGATGTCCTCGATGATATGTTTCATGGCAAGGTCCGTATTTGTGTCCATCCCAAATGAGATGAGGCATGAAATAGTTTGGCCACCAGTAGATGTTTAAAAGTAGATTGTGGATGGTGTCTAATTTATACCAAACCTTGACTATTATCGAGCCAGCATCTGGGCTAGTACAGTCTGTTTGAATCCGTTCTAGGGAACTACTGTGCTACTTTTGTGTGCCCGGAATCATGTGGAAACCATCCTAATTGTTGACCAAAACAGATGCGTCCTCACTAGTTGTTTTATGTAACATGGCCATGGTAAGACATAAGGGGTCACGGTTTATCATACCAAGCAGTGTGTGTTTGATGATGAAATAGAAGTCCTTGTTCGAGAAATGTGCGCTGACGTTACATAGGGTATGTAAGGCTAGTTACGACTTGTAAAACACTGTTGTGCCTTGCTAACCCCACTTGTAAGCAGTTGTGCCCAAAACACGGCACATTGGCTCAGCTCGCGTCAACACTAGAAAAGGCGTCTATTCGCAACCAGATAACAATCAAAATGTGAAGGTCTGACATTATAAGAAACTACGTATCTTGTTTACAGTGGTTATTGCAGTTAACTGAGGCCACCATGTAAATTCCCAAAACGTTTTCACACGACTAGTCCAGCGTTCATGTGCGAACATTACATTAAAACTCGGCTTCATAAAATACTTGAAAAGCATAAGTTAAGCAATTTTGTACATCTCAATGTTCAAGAACATAACAAACATTTACTAGTTCACAAAGCAAAAGACAAAAGTTGTGAGAAGGTTTACAAATCAGAAAATCAAGCACAGCTTCCTGAGCAAAGGGCTCCCCTAGGCAGGCTTTAAATTTCCTGAGTTCACTCGCGTGTTTCTTGTTGCCACCATCCGAGTTAGCGGTTCTCTCATTCCGAGAATAACCCAATGTATAATTGGCACTACATTGACGTGATATGAAGAAGTGCCATTACAAAGGAAGAAGTAGCATCACATCCATCAATACTGCCACTAGATTAACATGCCAGCAACAAATTAGCGTTAGTATTCTATAGAGGAGTAGACATGGCAGTAAATGATGCAATCAATTTGTGCGGGGGGTAGTTCCCTGGGATGAAGCAATGTTAGCGGTTATGTAGCTTTAAGTGTAATGCAAAAAAACAAATTCATGGGAATAAAGCAAGACGGAAGCCCTTAATAAAATGGTGTACTGGTCACTGCTTCAATTTATCGACGGCACTAGTGCCCGACACGCAGCATTACTTAATAGTGACATTAGGTGGCATTGCTTACGATGTATCGACGGCACTAGACCAGTACTTAATAGTGAATTAGGTGGCATTCTTCATGCTTATGTTGATTTTACATTAACGTAGCGATATGGGTATAGGGCATGACACGCGGGGACATAAAGTGGTTGAGCAGATGTGGTCTGCCGGAGGCGGCAAAACATTCAGCAGCATGTCTGCATTTGTCATTTTTTATCCTCCTCGGTGACATTTTCCTATGTGAGCACATGAAATCTACGACCCCCGCTCGTTCCTATTGCCGTTGCTCCCCAACACCCCTCACTCTTCTTCCTTTCGACCAGAGACAAGCGTTCCACGGCCCCACCCTTCTCACCACCCGCTTTCTTCGCCTTTTCAACCAAGAGCACCGCGTTGTGGGTAGCCATTATCTACTATTTTCCCCCGTTTCCTCTGTAGAACCAAGTCCTAGATTCATTGCTAAAACTTTCCCATTTCGTCCCTGTTTGAACCAACTCTTAGATTCGACGTCGTATGAACTAGCTTTACCTCTAATCAATAGTAAAAATTCTCGGTGGCTTTTGGACCAGCCGACGGAAGTAGAAAAAGATTCCACACGCAGCCAGTGGGGAGTGGGGGCAGTAGAGCACAGGTAGGGGTTTACGAGACGGAATATTATACACACGAAGGGTCGTCGCGATGTGGTGCAAAGACGGGCAGGGTGAGAGGCCCGAGTGGCAAATAATACAACAGGGGAGAGAAGGGTCGGAGGCCCTCCCGAGCGAGCGCTGGCTTCTGGATGAGACGGGCACGGCAACGAATGGGTACGCTGCGGGCAGCTGTGGATCCTCCTCCCTCGCCCGCCGACGACCGCGTGAACGATGAACCACACCCCTTTGCCCCGGCGAGTCGTGCGTCCGGCCGGATTTGTGACAAGCCGTGAGAGCAGAGAGAGAGTGTGGCAACATATGTCTGCGTGATGATTGGAGAGCAGGCAGAGTGAAAGAGAGGACCCTGCAAGCAAAACGCCGAGGGCCTCCGCTTATATATAAGTGGAGTGATTTTTGTTGTAGCAACACGTTATTAAAATTGAATACGCGTGAACCACTATTTTCATTTAAAGCTTCAAGTAAAAAATAAAACTCGATCAACAAGTGCACACGCTCCAGGTGGCACTATCAAAATCACCATGTCCCGGACGCATAGGTACTGCTATCATTCACGTGCGGTCCCGACCCTCCATCAAGTTGAAAAACTAGACTAGTCAAAATGTCATGGGAGCCCTCTTTGTAAACAAAATGCCGCTCCTAGCTTGAAAACAATGCCGCTCCTAGTGTACCGCGAGGTGGGTGTGAGAAATAGTGTGGTGCGTGCATCGCTCTTTGTGAGAGTACAATATACTACGCCCAATATATGATTCTGCCAAGGTAACAGTATAAGTGTGTGACGTGTGAGTTAAAATATAAAGGTGCACGACGTACTTTTTTTTTAGAAGTTCTGAGGGTAGGCTAGTGTAGTTGTGAAGAGCACATATGTGTGCGACAGTCTACCTACAATAGGACGGTGGGATGAGATGGACTCAGAGAAGAGTCATGATCGTGGGGTTGCATGTGTGTGAGAGAGAGAGGTGGCACGATATCAAGTGCAATGCATGTGGTCCGTAAATCATTTACCTGACAAACGTTCGCCCACAAGCCATTTCCTGACGAACGCCGTTAGAGAACAGTTAGATCGGCCATTCCGACAGTGTGTAGTTTGACCCATGGTTTAAAAGAACGCCACCCTTCGACACAAATCTTCCATGTCGTGAGTGGTGTTAGACTGCCGTGATTATGCCGTCCCTCCGTTCCAAAATGTAGTAGACATTATTAGCTTTATTGAAAAATCAAACCTCGCAATCTTTTACCGAGTTTTCGTATGACCAAAAATGCACATATAGAATACCCAGTATATATCATTTCATTCATCTTCGAGAGGCTAACTATAAAGATGGGGGAGGAGTGTACAAAGAAAGACGGCATCACCTGCCAGACAATTTCAAATCCATCCTTGGTGTGGAGGAATTCAAGGAACTCTATATGATATGATTTTTCTAGGATTTTCCTTTAGAGCCAATGGTTCATAGGAATAGATTCATATACTCCACTTCAAAGGAAATAAACATAATATCATTTGTTTATAGCTTTAGAGCCACTTGGTTCATATGAATGGATTCTATACTCCCACAATTTTCAAAGGAAAATAAAACATTAGCCTAGATCCAATAGAAAAGTTCCTATGATTGTGAACAAATGACATCTCTTTTCCAATCCCTCCTCATATGAATTGAGATACATGTCATCATCAGATTCTAATAGAAAAGTTCCTATGATGTGAACCAAATGACATCTCTTTTCACTCCCTACTCATAGAGAATTGAGATACATGTCATCTCTTTCCTACACTACAAAAAAAAAGACACATCATGACATTTTGGGCCGAACGAATTTTTTTTCTGTCAGCTTATGACACTTCATGACGATAATTGTGACAAAAGCACGTATCCATCATAGATGTGGTGGGCTCCTACTCATGACGAAAAAAATCATGACAAAAAATGGCCTTTTCGTCCTGGGCGGTCCGGAGACGCACTGCATGAATTTTGTAGGCCGTCCATGACGGAAAAAAACAAAAATCGTGGTTGGTAGAAGGAGGGCGAGGGAAAATATCGGGGAGTTCCCGGTTACTGTGGGTGGTCGGGGCCGAGCGATGCACTGTGGTTTGCGCGTTTCTCTAATGTAAGCGCGTGCGTGCGAGGCGTTGGGCTCTAACTAAACACGCCAGCGATCGCACTGCTAGCTATGTTACTGAACCATGAGCGATCGATCCTTGGCTGTTAACTGAACCCAAGCGATTCTTCACTGCTGACTGAACCCGAGTGATTCCTTCGTGCTGTTGCTGAACTGAACCGAGGATCGATCACTCTGATGCTGCTTATATGAGCTGATACGAGCCCCGGCGAGTGCGAGACGTAGCTAGCCGGTGGTGTTGGGTTGCCTCTCGATGAACATTAACGTTGCTACCGTGCGCGTGGTACGTAGAACGAGTCGAGAAGTGGTGAGTACGTGCCGGTGGTTGGCTGGTGGATGAACAGTTCCCGATGGGGGTTGGATGAACAGGACCCGTGGTAGTAGGCCATTGCCAATGGATGAACAGGACCTCGAGGAGTGCCGCCGCACCCCAGCCAGTTGGGGGTGGTGATGAACTGGACACCCCGTGGAGGCTCTATGAACAGTAGCCGTGGAGGCTGGATGAACAGTAGCCCGTGGATGAACAGTAGCCCGTGGAGGCTGGAGCAAGGTAGTAGACGGTGGATGAACAGGACCCCTGTTTGACCGTAGTGCTCCAACACAAGTCCGTTTCCTCGTTTTGTGTACGCCACGCCCCTCCCGATAACATGACCCCGTTTTGATTAGCACTCCAACAGAGAATTCTGTTTCCTCTGTTTGACGGTAAGCTAGACCCTTCCCGATGAACATGACCGTTTTCGACGTAGCGGTCGAACAGAAGGCCCTGTTTCCTCCATTTTCCCGGTACGCTAGACCTCGTTTTGGGTGTTCCGTCCAAGCCGGTTGGCCTCCCGATGAACACGACGCATTCCGTTGCCTCCCGATGAACACGACGCAGTTTCTTGTTCCGACCCAGCCGGTTGGCTTCCGATGAAAAGGACGCCGTTGCTGCCGTTCCGTTGCCTCTCCATGTATATGGCCCTGGCCGTACGTGATGCGCGGAGTATGTGTTGAGACCCCCCGTATGTACGTACGTGGCCCGTATTTTTTGGCATCTGGCTATACGTACGTGACCGGTTTTGACTGGACTGCTTGAACTGCTACGCTGCCCTTACTCGGCCACGGTTCATCATGGCAGACAGACCGCTCGACCGCATATGTAACAGATAGCCGCTACGTACGCTTCGTCCAGAGGGGTCCCAGATGTCAGGGAGGATAAGGCACGCACTTCCTTGGCGTGCGAAGATATAGCTGGTGGGAGCCGTCAGGGGGAAGAAGATGGGGAAGAATCATTTTGCCGTTAATATGGACGCACTTCTTGCATGCGAAGATTAGCTGGTGGGTCCAGACCTGTAGGTGGGAACATTTTTTTCGCAAATACGGTGGCCTCTTGGTGGGTCCTCGCTGTCAGGTGGGGGAATCATTATGGTACGCGTAATAGGAGGCACTTCCTTGCTAAGGCCGTGACCCAGCTGTCAGCCTCTCACGTACAGTCTGCTTCCGATGGAAGTCATTCCTTGACCACGTTGACCAAGCCGCATCGAGAGCAACCAAGGCGGGGATGACGCGAGGAGCCTAGGAAGGGAATGACCAGGAGCCGGGGAAGACTCAAAAGTTGTTTCCCACGCGGAGGGAGTATGAGGGTTTACTGCTTCAGCTGCAGTGTGAGGCGATGCCGTCGCCGGAGAATAACAGGAGGTTTGGGTGAGTACAGGGTGGCAGGCCAGCGATGGTAGTAGGGTGGGGCGGTGAGGCCTGCGCGGCAGCACAGCCGGCCACGGGATGCAGGAGCAGCGGCACGGACCCGCGATGGTTTGGGTGGCTGGAGCAAAGAAGACCAGGGTTGAAGAAGAGAAGCATGACACCGTTGGATGGACATCGTACGGTACAACCGCAGCTAGAATCGTTTATATGACTAAGTTGACAAAGCCCTGAGTCGCGTCAACATTAGTAGGCCCACAAGTCAGCCTTCAAATTGGTGGGTCCCACATAGCAGGGGGTATTCATTTTTGTGTGCGTAATAAGGAGGCACTTCCTTGCGTGCGAAAGATATAGATGGTGTGTCCGACCTGTCAGTGGGAGGAATGGTTTTTCGCGAAAATACGAGAGGCCCTTCCAGTTGGGGCCCCGCTATCAGGGGGAAGATCATTTTTTTTGCCCGTAGATATAATAAAGGACGGCACTTCCTTGCCGTGCGAAGATGTAGCTGGTGGGTCCTAGCTGTCAGGGGAGAAAACATTATTTTCAGTGTTAAAAGATGCAGTTGCATGCATGTGTCCATGGGGCCTGGTGCGTCCCACTGTTCAGCCTCTCCAGTACAATCATCTTCCGAGGACTCTCGTTTGTTGACCATGTGACCACACCGTTGCAAGCGCACCACAGGCCAGTGGACGACGGCGAGGCCCCAGACTGGAACACCCCGGAGATGGGGAAGACGTTGCAGTGGAGTCCGCAGATGGGAGAGGAGTGGGAAATTGACAGGTTCGGCGTGGGGAGGTAATAAAACTGCGTAGAGAAAAGGAGGGTGCGGAGCGAAAGAGTGGAGCGAGTGGGGATGCCTGGCCGTCAATGGAGTAGCGTTTCAACTGTGAGGCACGCAAAACAGCGCCGCTGGACGCCGGAGGCTGGAGCAGGCGGGGTCCCGGCAGCGCCTGGGGGAAGAAACGAGAGATTGAAGAAGAATGTCCGGCCATTGGATGTAAACCCAAAGCCTTGCTTAGGCTTCGGCCTTTGATTTTTATTTTTTGCGAAAGTTGCTTAGGCTCGACTACTGGCCCACATGTAGACCAGTCCATTTGGTTTTTTTAGTCCATGGTGTGGCTGGGTGAACAATGATGTAGCGTCTATGACACCTGTTATATATTATCTAGAATTTAAAGCCCATTTGCATTTTATCGAAATCCGTGGACTTGCTGGGCTGGGTGAAAATATAGTTGGGCTGGACAGAGAAATGTTATAAAAAAATAAACACATGATGCACGTCTATTACATGCATTGGTCAGTAAAATCTTGCAAGCTTATGTACGCATCACCAGGAGTTAACTTGCAGTTTATATAAACAAGTTATTATTATTATTTTGTAAGAATTTCGACTTACGAATAAAATATCATTTTAATTTGATGAGTTAATAGGACTGGGGTATGTATATTTTTTTAGGCTAGACGTGGAAGTTGAGTTGGTTCTAGGGAAAAGTACTGGGAGAAAAACTCAGATTACATCGAAAAAGAGTGGAGAAAATTCAGATATAGGATTAATGAAAACGAAAATAAAAGGAAGTGGGAAGGTCTATAAAATGGTTTGGACGAACGACAGTTTAAGGAACCTTATGTTGTTTCTATATTAATATATGTAATAAAATAAGATATAATTATAAAATATATATACTATTATAGAAGGACAAACATAGGTTCAGTTTTGCATTCTTATAGAAAAATAGAACATAGCTGTGCGTCGTCTTGAAAAAAACAAATAACTTGGGCTGCTGTGTTATAGTACAAGCTAGGCTGGGAGGCCCAAGCCACTTGATACCTGCTGGACCCAAAAAAAAAGTGAAAATACTAGATCAACTGTGTCTGCATGTCTGGGCGCGCATGTTTAAACACAAAACCTAGGCCTGGACCGGTGGGCCCGGGACTGTCAGCCTCTCGACGAACATTCGTCTCCCGATTCCTCTTGTTTTGTTGACCATGTTGGAATGACAGACGGCAGTCGCTGCGGCGAGAGCACCAAGGGGAGGACGAGCGTCGAGACCCCGACGAACAAAACCGGACGACTGGGAAGACGCAGGCGGAGGGGAGTACGAGGGTTGACTTGTTCGGGTGAAGGGTGGCCGATGGAGCGCCGCCGCCGAGAGTGGGATGTGAGTAGAGGGATGGCCTGGCCAGTGCCATAGGCTAGGATGGGTTACCAAGGGTGTGTGCGGCAGCGCCACCAGACGCGCTGTAGGAAGGGACGAAAGATTAACAAAATAAAGAAATACAAATGGATAGTGGTTGTGTCCCAGATGTCTGTGTATGAGACCTGTTGGGTCCATCGGAGAAGGGGAATGATGTTGGGAGGAAGGAGATTCAAAGCACGGCAGCACAGTGAACTAGTGACATACATAAGCAAATAGGCCACAAAAAAAAGCAAACAGGTTAATGGGTTCTTAGACGAAATATTTCAGACAAAAGATAATTACGACACATAGGCTAATGCATGAAAACTCAGATGATAAAGGTGCTTAACAGATAAAGTACATATTCTAGCCTTCCTGGCACGCTTGATCATGACGCTGCGGCTGTCTTGTGTACTCGTCGGTTACGGGAAAGCAGACACGCCCTCATGTCAAGATCCGCCTGTATATGTCGTAGCGCGGAAGCGTCCTTGGCCGCGTAGGTTATGTAGGTAGATTCAGAGGTACCTCCCACGTGTCATATTCTTGGTATCGACATCTTCTTTCTGTTGGCGTGCTAGGGGTCGATGATGGTGCAGCAAGGTTCAACCACGAAGTCCTCCCTGCCGTTGCCGATGATCTTGTATGCTTTTGGATGTCGACAAGCTTGTGCACCAGATGCTCCAGAACCTCTGGTGGCCCTACAGCAGTGGTAGATGGAACCTCGTCCCGCACGCATACCTAGGCAACGGCGATCCGCTGGTCCTTGGTCAGGAGACGAATGGATGGGCAACAAGGGCCTAGGCCCGCGACCTTGTGCTTTCCTCCTGTGGGTACTGCTTGAACTTGGCGAGGCAGAGCTTCACCGAGGTCGGATCATTGGTGCACATCACATCAACTTGGTGCGTGCCATGGGTCTGAACGGCGAACTCAAAGGTGAGTCCATACCCAGTAGGCTCGCCCCTCGGATCGCCACTGGAGTCTCTTCTCACGTAGAGTTGATGTGGCATTCTGTTGTGGGGATTGGGGGCAGGGGTGATGAAAGACGATCGGTGTGTAATGGGGTACTGGGGGGTGTGGCACCGCCGCTAAGTATAGAGTTCATTTTTTCAACCTGGGGAACTGCAATCAATGGTGAACGAGTGGGTAGGCGGCGGCAGCAGTTAGTTGTCAGCTCTTGGGGAACTGCATCCAACATAAACTGAGTGTGTAACAGGCGACAGCAGTTTACTAACCTCCCTCGCCCGGGCAGAACATGGCCCTCAGGTTCACGAGCGGGTCTGTATTGGTACTGGTTATAGCAAGTGTTAGTGGTCACTTTACCTAAAATTTATTAGCTAATTAAAATTTATTCTTAAAAACAACCAAAGCATTGGCTCGTTCTACTCGTGCCACAGGAGAAACATGCACATCACTTAGAATTATTATTTCAGGACGCAATGATCAACTCATTTGCCGCACTTTCACACAGACAATACTATGAAGTTTGAACAGCTAGTTTATGGTTGCTGTCCTTGCCTCATCATGCCGTGTTTCCCAGCTTGCAAGATTTAGAACCAACCAATATGATTCAAATATAGTTAAAAACAAAGATGCCTACACATCACAATGAATTCCCAGCTTGCAAGATTCAGAACTAACCCATTAGATTCAAATAATAATAAGTACAACAAAAATGCCTACACATCTCAATGTTCACAGCTCAGAGCCAATGTAACTATACAACTCAAACATTGTGAGAATGTGGAACAAATAAATAAAAATTGATCGATGCTTCATGTAAGCAATTTTGATCCAAGATTGCTTAAACATTGAAACCAGTCTTTTAAGGCCACGCAGGTCAAAACATTGGCACCTAAATATTCTGCACCTGGTGGCACTACCACTTCCAATATAGCACAAGAGGGCCTTCTAGATGTTGAAGTAGTGTGTATAGAGCCTCATCCTTAGTATTTAACAAAACACCAGCAGAATCTAGTGTGGAATCATCAATCAACGTCCTGAAATATCTCTTCCACCTTGACCCACACGCATGGCACTTTAGAGCCTTTGGATAAAGTGAATATCGTGATTAAATCCATCTTGGCTAGCCGTGTAATACAACCCTGGGCGAATGCTTTTGACCATCACAACATCTGTAGTTGAGTATTCCTGTTTGCATAGTAAGAAAGAGCATGATTACTATAATATTGGCACTAGTTAAATCAACTTTATTTCCAAAACAAGAAAAGATTGCGATATAATAGCTTTATTAAAAAATACAAACGTTAGCACAGTATGAAAAAGCACAATCATGTTGATAAAGGACATACTGACCTGTGTGAGATGACTTTGGAGATCAAGTTATTCTTCAGTCCCCGTATCTTGCCATGAAGACGATTCATTGACATCATTAACACCTCATGTGTAGCAGTAGAAGGAGGAGCATCAACTCATTTCAATCACTTTTTTATGCAGTTCAACTCAAAATTATGGCGCCCGCCAGTTAGAGGGTGGCCCGCGCCACCTCAACGGTAGGCGTGATGGACTCAACTAGTTCAGTGCAGCTATGTGATTGATGCAGTGCACATGGACTTGATTCTGCCGGATGGTCTTCTGCACGTATCTACATTGGAAATGAATAGTAGCTAAGCAGTAGTAAGGCTCTATTTTAAATGTATTATTACTCATTTTATCAGTGGCAGTAGCAGTGCCAAAACAGTAGCACAAGATCACTAGTGGATGCAGAGTCAAACATCAACCAAAAAGGAACATACCGATCATGGGAACCATACTGAGAGGGGGCCCTATGCCACCACGAACTCAATGTCGTGAACCTGCAGATCCACTCGGATGATTCCATTCATGCGGCCTTTTCTGCAGTTCGCCTAAAATGAAGCAAAGATTGCATCATGCAGCTAGCAAGAAAGTACTTGCTCTATGAGCTGGCAGTTCTTCTTTAGTAGTTGCACTAAAATTGAGCAACATTAATGTTAGCTGTCCTGCTAGCAAGGTGCAACTATAATTCGGTTATCCTTTTGTGCAGTTCCATAAAATAAAGTTCCACTGGGTGACAGTGATGGCTCATCTTGCAAAAGGCTAATAAAATGTTGCACGAAATTACCAGCAGAGTTTGACAGAGATGTTGGAAATCCAATCAACCTTGTGCAGTATTCACCAAAATTGAGAGACGTTGCCCACGTGACATTTTGTTGAATTGCACAAGACACTCATTCCAAAAAAAAAGTGTTTGTGGCAGTTCACCAAAAGGTCACAATAGCAACGAGGTAAATGGATATCCCTATCCGATAAAAAGATAGAAAGAAAACAGTTACTGGTCAATAACAGATATGAAAATACACGAAATGAAAGAAGCATCTTGATTATGTTCATGGCAATCACGCAAGAAAACAGTAGAAATTTTAAAACGGCGACATTGCTTCATGTTACCGGAAGCATTACGATCAATAATGACATTCGTTAAATATGGGTACTTAATGGTGGCATGCTTTGTTTACCAGAACAGTAGATCAACAGAGCTAAAGAGTTGGTTTAAGGGCATGGGACAGTGGGGACACCAGGACACTCAACAGCGTAAAGAAGCAACTACTTATTATACTGGTAAAAACAGCAGGAGTACCATTTGTAACACAGTTTAATTGCATCATATTACTGGAGGCATTAGATTAACAATAACACTGGTTAGACATGTCTTACGGTAACAGTGTGATGCTTCATTTTACATGTGCCCTTACATTAACAACAACAAAAGTTGGGTATAAGGACATGCGACAGTAGACGCATCAGCACAATGTACCTACAAGGAGGCATAAAGTGGTGATGCCGAGTTTGTTCTACTCTGTGAGGGTAGCAAATCTAATCCTGGAGACCTTTTAATATGTGAGGGCAGCAAATCTAATCCTGGACATATTTGGACTGTCACCCAGCCGCCACTTTCTATCCTTTTTTCAACCAATAATAGATCTGTTCCTTATCCAGTTTGTACTGCCTTTTCCCTTTATTTCCCTTTAACCCAGAGACCGGTGGGTATCCAGTCTCTCTACTTCCCCCTGTTATTTCCTTTGAATCAAAGTCCTAGATTCATGCTAGTACAACTTTACCCCTTTCTTCGCTGTTTTTGAACCAAGTCCTAGATTCGACTGCATGAAGTAGCTTTACCCTAATAATACTAAAAAATTAGTGGTGGTTTGGAAGAGTGATGGAAGTAGAAAAAGATCACATGAGACACGTGTGGAGCTGGGTGTAACACCCCCTGTATTAAGCTACAGAGATCACCCGTTTGATGGAGGCCATGTCATCATGATTAATAGGCATAATCATCATTAGCATCATATTGCATTTCAAAATCCTAAGTCAAATTCAAATTAAATGAAAGTGGGATATAAAAGTTGTCCAACCATAGAAAACTAAAATGTCAATAGATAAATAAAAAATATTCCAAGAGGCTATTCTAAAATTGAAACCAACATCATTGGAATTGGATAAGTGACTCGAACAACCTCAAACAGTGGATGAAGATAATATTTAATAAACCATTTTAAACTGAAATAAAATTGGAATTATGTTTTGTCCAACTAATTTTAGGTGTTAGGAATAATGCAATGGTATTTATGAAATAGGTCACACTTTTTACAAAAACCATTTGGGGGCCTAAACATTTAACAGTAGAGAAAAGGAATAAAGAAAAGGAAAAAAGAAACAGGAAAAAAAAAAGAAAAAAGAAAAAAAAGAGCAAACCACCCCCCCCCCCCGACTGGCCTCGGCCCAGCAAGCCACCGGGGCCGCCAGGCCGGCCAGACCGGCGGCGTACTAGCCGGCCACCCCCCACGGCACGCGACCCTAACCCTACCCCCGACCCCCCCCTCCACGGCGTCGTCTCTCTCACCCCCCCCAATCTGGATCGGGCGATCCCACGATCCCGTCCGCCTCCTCGTACGACGCACGCCGCTCGCCGACGCCGCCCCGTCGCCGCCTCCCCCTCGTCAGCCCCCACCTCCCGATCCAGATCGGGATCGGGATCGCGGGAACGACCCCGTCCCTCGGTCGCGGCGACGACCGCGCCGCCTCGCCGTCGCCGTTGGACGCCGCCGCCCGGATCCCGCTCTCCCTCGCCGGTCTGCCTCGTCTACGTCACCGCCTTGTCCCCGCCGGCCTGCCTCCCCGTCGCCGTCGTCCTCGTCGACCACCCCGACCCCCGCTGCCCCGTCCCTACGGATCCCGGTGAGGCCTCGGGCCTCTCCCCCCCTCTATGCTCGCGCACGCGCCCGCGCTCCCTGGCCTCGCCGCGCCGCGCTCCGGCCTTGGCCTCGCCTCTGTCGCACGCGCGCGCGCGCCGCCCACTGCCTTCGCTCGCGCGCCCGCGTCGCTCCTCGCCGCCAACCGCCCGTTCCGGCCCCCCCCGCTTCGCCTCCGCGCGACCGCCGCCCGCTGCCGCTCCAGCCACCGCGCTGCCGCCCGCGGCCGCTCCAGCCACCGCGCCGCCGTCCCGCCTCCGGCCCTGCCGTGGCCTCGCCGGCACCCGCGCCCGCCGACCGCCCGTGCGTCCCCTTTTGGGCACCGGACATGTCCGGTCCCGAAAGGGGCACGCCCCGGACGTGTCCCCCCCTGGGCCACTGCCCAGTGGGGCCCGAACCCCTGTGACGCTGACGAATGGGGCCCACGGCCCAGAAACAGTTTTAAGAAAATAGAAATAAAAATAAATGATTAAAATAATTAAAATAATTAATTAATTAATTAATTAGTTAATTAATCCTGATTAGGTTAATCTAATTAACTAATTAGTGTTAATTAAACAGTAATCAGTAATTAAATTAATTAAACCTAATTAACCTAACAGCCTATGACAGGTGGGACCCACCCTGTCAGGTGACTGCTGACGTCAGCATGATGTCATGCTGACGTCATCAATTACTGTTTCGGATAATGTTGAATTAAATAATTAATTAAAATTTCAGAAATTAATAAAAACTTTAGAAAATCATATCTTTTAAACCGTAACTCCGATGAAAATATTTTATACATGAAACTTGCTCAGAACGACGATACGAACCCGGATACGCCCTCGGTATCTCCGTCAGACGCCCGCAGCTATGAGAACGTTGAACAATTAGACCGATTTCGATAAATGAATAGTGTCCAACCCTAATTAAATAAATCCGAATAAATTCCTAAATTAACTAAATCGCTTAGTTAGGCTGTATATCACCCTGGCCCTGCGTTTAGACATGTCATGCATCCCTGTTGCATTATTGCCGTGTGTTTACTGTTTCTTCCCCCTCTTCTCTTCGGTAGACTACGAGACCGACGCAGCTGCTGGTGCCCCGACCGGTGCAACCAGGCAAGCCCCCCCCCTTGATCACCAGATATCGCCTATTCTCCTCTATACTGCTTGCATTAGAGTAGTGTAGCATGATACTGCTTTCGGTTAATCCTATTCTGCTGCATAGCCTGTCACTGTTGCTACATCTGTTGATACCTTACCTGCAATCCTAAATGCCTAGTGTAGGATGCTAGTTTATCATCATTGGCCCTGCATTCTGGTCAGTCTGCCTTGCTATACTATCGGGCCGTGATCACTCGGGAGGTGATCACGGGTGTATACTATACATATATGCATACTATACAGATGGTGACTAAAGTCGGGTCGGCTCGAAGAGTACCCGCGAGTGATTCACGGATTGGGGGCTGAAAGGACCTTTGTCCCAACGGCCCTTTGAGTGGATCTTTGTGGCGGAGCGACAGGGCAGGTTGAGACCACCTAGGAGACAGGTGGGCCAGGCCCTGGTCGGCGTTCGCGTTTACTTCATAATAACACGCTTAACGAGATTGGATATTTGATCTGAGTCTGGCCACTGGCCTATACGCACTAACCAACTACGCGGGAGTAGTTATGGGTATCCCGGCGTCGTGGTATCAGCTGAAGCCTTCTTGACGTCAGCGACCGAGCGGCGCGCGCCGTGTTGGACCGCGCTAACGTAACCGCCGTGATCGTGTGGGTTGCTAGGTCTGCTCGCGGCCGCGTACGCAACGTGCAGGAGCGCACTGGGCGATGGGCCCAGACCCCAGGGTGCCTAGGATTAGTCTGGCGTGCTGACCTCTCTGTTGAGCCTAGGTGGGGCTGCGACGTGTGGATCTTCCGAGGCCGGGCATGACCCAGGAAAGTGTGTCCGGCCAAAGGGGATCGAGCGTGTTGGGGAATATGTGGTGCACCCCTGCAGGGAAGTTTATCTATTCGAATAGCCGTGTCCCTCGGTAAAAGGACGACCCGGAGTTGTATTCCGACCTCATGACAACTAGAAATGGATACTTAATAAAACACACCCTTACAAGTGACAGATATAACCCGGTGGTCGCTCTCTCGCATGGTGGCGACGAGAGGATCGACGGGTAGGATTATGCTATACGTTGTTGTTTGGTTAACTTCCAACTAATCTCTTCTATTGCTTCAAGATGGAGGCTGCCAGAAGCGTAGTCTTCGACAGGACTAGCTATCCCCCTCTTATTCTGGCATTCTGCAGTTCAGTCCACCGATATTGCCTCTTTACACATATACCATGCATATGTAGTATAGATCCTTGCTTGCGAGTACTTTGGATGAGTACTCACGGTTGCTTTCCCACTCCTTTCCCCCTTTTCCCTTCTTGCTGGTTGTCGCAACCAGATGTTGGAGCCCAGGAGCCAGACGCCACCTTCGACGACTTCTACCACCAGGGCGGAGCCTACTACTACGTCCAGGACGCCGACGACCAGGAGTAGTTAGGAGGATCCCAGGCAGGAGGCCCTGCGCCTGTTCGATCTGTTGTATCCCTGTTTGTGCTAGCCATCTTATGGCACCTTGTTTAACCTATGTCTGTACTCAGATATTGTTGCTTCCGCTGACTCGTCTATGATCGAGCATTTGTATTCGAGCCCTCGTGGCCCCTGGCTTGTATTATGATGCTTGTATGACTTACTTATGTTTTAGAGTTGTGTTGTGATATCTTCCCGTGAGTCCCTGATCTTGATCGTACACGTTTGCGTGCATGATTAGTGTACGATCGAGCCGGGGGCGCCACAAGTTGGTATCAGAGCCGACTGCCTGTAGGAATCCCCCTTTCCAGTTCCTTGACCGAAGTTGAGTCTAGACAAAGAAAACCGTTTTACTAACTTGGCTGTGTGGCTTACGGGCCCACATTGCCAACTGGGTGGTATTAGGATCTTTTATTCCTCGTCTATACTCTGGGACTCTGATCTCTCTTCTACTCGGGTTAAATGAAGTTTACTAATGCCGACACTTAGGATCTCGTAAATTCTGTCTACCCGGAGAGCTGGATATCTGTGCGATTTCCCTGTCGATGATCTGATTAGTCTGATAATCATTTTCCTTTCCATTGTTTTGTTTAACCTTTCTCTCCGAGTTGTGTTAAACCTCTTATTGTCGTTTGACAAACCTGAATTTCCTCTATTTTCAGATGGACCGTTTGTTTCCACCGCGTCCTACGACACAGCTTGTGCTTCGCACTTGGGCTCGTATTACCCCTGGGTTTCCAGCTGTCCTGATCGCTCTCATGACCAGACTTGGCTACCGTTGGTACCCTGAGTACTTGGTTTATGAGGATTACCGCGAGTTCAACCAGGAACAGTACTATGCTGAAGTTCGGATTTATGATCAGCAGAACAACTCAGACACCGAGCTACACCTTTTTCACGGATTAGGCGTGACGATTGAGATGGCAGTCCATGATGCCGCCTACTCCGCTGTCGTACGTCTACGAGGGGAGCACAATGCTATCTTGGATGACTCCGAGTTCCGCTACATTCCGTATGCCCCTGCTGGAGATGCTACCGGATACTACACGGCTATCTGTGCCCCGTACGAGCCTCGTCGCTACGACCCGCGCGTTCTGATTCAGTGCACTCAGGCTCTGGATCGCACTGTTCGGGCTCTTGCCGTCGAGTTGGTTGCCACTCGAGCACGTCTCTACGATGCTATGACGCAGTTGCTGCCCGCTGTTCGTGCCGGGATACATCCGGAGCACATCCTTTATCCGCGCAGGACTCAGATGTATGCTGGTATTGACTGGCCTACTGTTGGAGGTCACACACCGACACGTGGACCTCTTCTTACAGCTCGAGACCGGGTTCTGCATCAGAGTGCACATGGAGCACAGGATCTTTCCGCGACGAACATTCGTCGTCCGCACTCGCAGCTACCCCGATACAGTGGTTCTCTCCGACGTTGATGTAGCCTTTGCTATCTCTCGTTGTGTACTTCCTTACCGCGTGCCTGCGCGCCGCCTAGTATGTCTAGCTTTTGATTTGCGCCGTTATGCTGTCCGCTTGTACCCGACGTTGTGTATGGATCTGTATGTCTTAATCGACTACTGTTATGTATCTATAACACTGCTTGGAGTATTGTCGTGTTACATCATGCTTGTCACTAAGCACTTGCGCTTGCTTTTACTAAACTACCCCCTGTTGTAAATTAGCAGGATGGTTAGACCCGCTGGTCGTGGTCGTGGCCGTGGTGCCAACGATCCACCACCGCCGAACTATATGGCTGGAATGATGCAGCAATTTGAACTGCAACGTCAGTTCATGCAAGGGATCATGGATCAGTTTCCTCGTCCCAATATGAACCAGTATCCGGGCCCAGGGACCCTGCAGGACTTTATGCGCCTCAACCCAACCGTCTACCGCGGCTCAACTCAGCCCCTGGATGCGGATGACTGGCTTCGCGACATCACCTATGAGTTGGAATCTGGTGGCGTTGCCCCTGCAAACTATGTCACCTTCGCCTCCTTCTTTCTCAAGGGCCCCGCTGCTCAATGGTGGGACAGCCACAGGCGCACTCAACCAGCTGGCACAGTCATCACTTGGCCGGATTTCCAAGCTACCTTCCGTGCCCGTTTCATTCCCCAGGGAATCATGGACCGGAAGAAGCAAGAGTTCCGCAACCTCACCCAGGGCAACAAGACAGTGGAAGCTTATCAGCGGGAGTTTCTGGAATTATCCCGCTATGCTGAAGAAGACATTCCCACTGATGCTCGCCGTCAGGAAAGGTTTCGCGAAGGACTTCAAGCTGACATCAAGCTAGCGCTCCTTGTGCATGAATTTGATAATTTCTCCATCTTGGTGAACAAGGCTATCCAGGTCGAGACTGGTCAGCAGACACACCAGGGATCTCTTAGGCGCAACCGTGACACTGGTTCATCTTCGAGCCAGCCTGCACAGAAGCGTCGGATCTGGATTCCAAACAGCGTGTACCGTCCAGCTGCACCTGCTCCAAGACGGTCCTATACTGCACCACGCCTGCCTCCACCACCTAGGCAGCCAGGACTTCCAGCTCCACCACCCCGAGCTCCTGCTCCTAATCCCAATGATAGTCTGTGCTACAAGTGTGGGCAGCCAGGTCATTTTTCCAGGAACTGCATTCAGAACCAGAACCAACTGGCACTTCCTGCAACTGGCCGTAGGAACAATCAGCCTCGCAACAACAATGCCAAGACTTATGGGCGTATTCAGGCCAACCACACCGATTTCAATGAAGCTCAGGACCAGCCTGCCACCGTGATGGGTACTCTCCTTGTTAACTCAGTACCAGCTTCTGTTTTATTTGATTCGGGAGCATCGCATTCATTCATGTCCGAAGAATTTGCATACAAACACGACATTAAATGTGAGGTCATGAACACTGCAATAGTAATACACACCCCCGCGGGTCAATGTCAAACCTCCATGGGTAGCAACGACGTCACCGTTGAAATTGAAGGGCTGGAGTTTCACGCCTCCCCTTTCATACTAAAGTCTTGTAGTATCGACCTCATTCTCGGAATGGCTTGGTTGAAAGCGCATACTGCTTCTATAGTTTGCGCCACGAAGATCGTCCATCTTCTACACCCTTCTGATGAAATAATAAGCTACCAGGCTCAAATCATCCAAAATGCCGAGGCGAGGCTTTATGCCTTGAATGCGTTAAACGCATCACCACTTGAAGGCATCGAGAACATTCCAGTTGTTCGCGAATTCCAAGGTGTTTTCCCAGAAGAACTCCCAGGGATACCCCCTGCTCGAGCTGTCGAATTTGTCATCGACTTGAAACCAGGCACCACTCCTATCGCCAAGCGACCCTACAAGATGCCGCCGCATGAACTCCTTGAACTTAAGGAGGAAATCGACGCTTCACTTCGTAAGGGTTTCATTCGCCCAAGTTCCTCCGCTTGGGGAGCACCTTCTCTCTTTGTCAGGAAGAAGGATGGGTCAAACCGATTGGTCCAAGATTACCGTCCTATTAACCAAGCAACTATCCAGAACAAATATCCCCTTCCCCGGATAAACGATCTGTATGATCAACTGGCGGGTTCATCAGTGTTCTCTAAACTCGACTTAAGGTTGGGTTACCACCAAATCCGTGTTCGTGAAGAGGATATCCCAAAGACCGCCTTCGTTACTCGATATGGCTCATACGAGTACACTGTCATGTCATTCGGCTTAACCAATGCTCCCGCCACATTCTCCCGCCTGATGAATTATATATTCATGGAATACCTAGACAAGTTCGTCGTGGTTTACCTGGATGATATCCTAGTATACTCCAAGAACAAAGAGGAACATGCTGAACATCTTCGACTTGTTCTGGAGAAACTTCGAGAGCACCAACTATATGCTAAGTTTTCCAAGTGTGAATTCTGGCTTCCCGAGGTAACATACCTTGGGCATGTCATCTCCAAGGATGGTATTGCCGTCAACCCCGAGCGAGTTCAGGCTATTCTTGATTGGGCTCCTCCAAAGAACGTCAAGCAAGTTCGAAGTTTTCTCGGACTCGCCAGCTATTGCCGTCGATTTGTCGAGAACTTCTCCAAGATCGCCAAGCCCCTGACTAACCTGCTTCATAAAGGCGTCAAGTTCGATTGGACGGAAAAGTGTCAGGAAAGTTTCCAGACGCTCAAAGACAAGCTGACTTCTGCCCCAGTGCTTGCCCCTCCTGATTCCCAGAGGGATTTTGTCATCTATTGTGATGCATCCCGTCAAGGATTAGGCGGTGTCCTAATGCAAGACCGCAGAGTAATTGCTTATGCTTCGCGTCAATTGCGTCCGCACGAAGAGAATTACCCAGTACATGACCTCGAGCTTGCTACCGTCATCCATGCACTAAAACAGTGGCGACATTACCTTCTCGGTAATCGTTGCGAGATCTACACCGATCATCAAAGTCTGAAGTATCTGTTCACTCAGCCAGACCTGAACCTCCGTCAACAGAGATGGATGGAGACCGTAGCGGATTTTAACTTGGGTATTTCTTATACCCCTGGCAAGGCTAATGTAATGGCCGATGCCTTGAGCCGCAAGTCTTATTGCAGTCACCTCCAGTTTCACGAAGTTCAACCTTCGCTTATTGAAGAATTCAGAAAGCTGAATCTCCACATTGTTCCTCCTGGAGCACTCGCTCCCCCTCCTGTAGGTTTCTACAAAATGAACCTCCACGTTGTTTCCCAGGGTTCACTTAATACCCTGGTTGCTAAACCAGATCTCGTGGACAGCATCAAGACGCTGCAGGGTTATGACTCTCAAGTCCACAAGATTAAGCGCTATCTCGCTGAAGGAAGGCCTTCGTTCTTCACTATTGATGATACTGGCACATTGTTCTTTAAAAGTCGTCTAGTGGTCCCCTCTAAAGGTAACCTGGGTATGACTCAGGAGGTCATGCAAGAAGCTCACGACACTCCGTTGTCTATTCATCCCGGCAGTACCAAGATGTACCAAGACATCCGTCAAAGATTCTGGTGGTCAAACATGAAGCAAGACATTGCTCGCTATGTTGCTGAATGTGATGTTTGCCGTCGAGTCAAAGCAGAACATCAAAGGCCCGCCGGAACTCTGCAACCAATTGCTGTTCCTGAATGGAAATGGGACCATGTTGAAATGGACTTTATCACTGGATTTCCCAAATCACAGAAAGGTAATGATGCTATTCTTGTCATCATTGACCGACTTTCCAAAGTTGCACATTTTCTAGCCGTCAAAGAGACGATCACTGCTAGTCAGCTCGCAACTCTCTACATGTCCAGAATTGTTTCACTTCACGGTATTCCACTGGTTATCAGTTCAGACCGTGGCAGCTTATTCACTTCAAGATTCTGGGCAAGTTTCCAAGAAGCTATGGGGACTCATCTGTCCTTCAGCACCGCTTTTCACCCTCAGTCTCAAGGACAAGTTGAACGAGTCAACCAAGTTCTCGAAGACATGCTTCGAGCTTGTGTCATATCCTTCGGAAGGAAATGGGAAGAATCTCTCCCATATGCCGAATTCTCTTACAATAACAGCTATCAAGCCAGTCTGAAGATGGCCCCCTTTGAAGTATTGTACGGACGAAAGTGCCGAACCCCTCTAAATTGGTCAGAAACTTGGGAACGTCCACTCTTCGGTCCGGATATTATCCAACTTGCCGAAGATCAAGTTCGCGTTGTCCGCGAGCATTTGAAGACTGCTCAGTCACGTCAAAAGAGTCAGTATGACCGCAAACACAAAGATATGGTCTATCAACCTGGCGAAAAGGCTTATCTTCGAGTCACACCGATGAAAGGTACACACCGATTCGGGATCAAGGGCAAGCTAGCTCCTCGCTATATTGGTCCTTTCACTGTTCTTGAAAGGCGTGGTAGAGTGGCATATCAGTTGGAACTTCCACCGAACCTTTCTCAGGTTCACGATGTGTTCCACGTATCACAACTCCGCCGCTGCTTCAAAGACCCTATCCGCGGAGTAGATCACGAATTGCTTGAACTGCGACAAGACCTCTCTTATAGAGAGCATCCGGTCCGCATTCTCGATCAAGCCGAGCGTCGCACACGCCAGAAGGTTATCAAGTTCCTCAAGGTACAGTGGTCAAACCATTCTGAGGATGAAGCCACTTGGGAGCGCGAGGATCGTCTTCGCGATGAATACCCCGCTTTGTTTCTTTCTACCTCCTAAATCTTGGGACGAGATTTCTTGTAGTGGAGGAGATTTGTAACACCCCCTGTATTAAGCTACAGAGATCACCCTTTTGATGAGGCCATGTCATCATGATTAATAGTGCATAATCATCATTAGCATCATATTGCATTTCAACTCCTAAGTCAAATTCAAATTTAAATGAAAGTGGGATATAAAAGTTGTCCAACATAGAAACTAAAATGTCAGATAAATAACAAATATTCCAGAGGCTATTCTAAAATTGAAACCAACATCATTGGAATTGGATAAGTGACTCGAACAACCTCAAACAGTGGATGAAGATAATATTTAATAACCATTTATTAAATCTGAAATAAATATGGAATTATGTTTTGTCCAAACTAATTTTAGGTGTTAAGGAATAATGCAATGGTATTTATGAAATAGGTCACACTTTTACAAAAACCATTTGGGGCCTAACATTAACAGTAGAGAAAGAGAATAAAGAAAAGGAAAAAGAAACAGAAAAAAAAAAAAAAAGAAAAAAACAAGACAAACACCCCCCCCCCCCCCGACTGGGCCTCGGCCCAGCAAGCCACCGGGCCGCCAGGCCGGCCAGCCGGCGCGTACTTAGCCGGCCACCCCCCGGCCGAACCCTAACCCTACCCCCGACCCCCCCTCCCCTCGTTCTCCTCCTCCCCCCCCCATTGGATCGGGGCGATCCCCGATCCCGTCCGCCTCCTCGTCGACGCCGCTCGCCGACGCCGCCCCGTGCCGCCTCCCCCTGTCAGCCCCACTCGACAAGATGGATGGGATCGCGGGAACGACCCGTCTCGGTCGCGGCGACGACCGCGCGCCCTCGCCGTCGCCGTTGGACGCCGCGCCGGATCCCGCTCTCCCTCGCCGGTCTGCCTCGTCTACGTCACCGCCTTGTCCCCGCCGGCCTGCCTCCCGTCGCCGTCGTCCTCGTCGACCACCCCGACCCCCGCTTGCCCGTCCTACGGATCCCGGTGAGGCCCGGGCCTCTCCCCCCCTCATGCTCGCGCACGCGCCCGCGTCCCTGGCTCGCCGCGCGCGCTCCGGCCTTGGCCTCGCCTCTGTCGCACGCGGCGCGCGCCGCCCACTGCCTCGCTCGCGCGCCCGCGTGTCCTCGCGCCAACCGCCCGTTCCGGCCCCCCCCGCTTCGCCTCCGCGCGACCGCCGCCCGCGCCGTCAGCCACCGCGCTGCCGCCCGCGGCCGCTCCAGCACCGCGCCGCCGTCCCGCCTCCGGCCCTGCCGTGGCCTCGCCGGCACCCGCGCCGCCGACCGCCCGTGCGTCCCCTTTTGGGCACGGACATGTCCGGTCCCGAAAGGGGCACGCCCCGGACGTGTCCCCCCCTGGGCCACTGCCAGTGGGGCCCGAACCCCTGTGACGCTGACGAATGGGGCCCACGGCCCAGAAACAGTTTTTAAGAAAATAGAAAATAAAATAAATGATTAAAAATAATTAAATTAATTAATTATTAATTAATTAATTGAAATTAGTTAATTAATCCTGATTAGGTTAATCTAATTAACTAATTAGTGTTAATTAAACAGTAATCAGTAATTAAATTAATTAAACCTAATTAACCTAACAGCCTATGACAGGTGGGACCCACCCTGTCAGGTGACTGCTGACGTCAGCATGATGTCATGCTGACGTCATCAATTACTGTTTCGGATAATGTTGAATTAAATAATTAATTAAAATTTCAGAAATTAATAAAAACTTTAGAAAATCATATCTTTTAAACCGTAACTCCGATGAAAATATTTTATACATGAAACTTGCTCAGAACGACGATACGAACCCGAATACATCCTCCGTATTCCCGTCAGACGCCCGCAGCTATGAGAACGTTGAACAATTAGACCGATTTCGATAAATGAATAGTGTCCAACCCTAATTAAATAAATCCGAATAAATTCCTAAATTAACTAAATCGCTTAGTTAGGCTGTATATCACCCCGGCATATCATTTCGACATGTCATGCATCCCTGTTGCATTATTGCCGTGTGTTTACTGTTTCTTCCCCCTCTTCTCTTCGGTAGACTACGAGACCGACGCAGCTGCTGGTGCCTCGACCGACTACGTTGTTGACGACCCCTACTTGCCAGAGCAACCAGGCAAGCCCCCCCTTGATCACCAGATATCGCCTATTCTCCTCTATACTGCTTGCATTAGAGTAGTGTAGCATGATACTGCTTTCGGTTAATCCTATTCTGCTGCATAGCCTGTCACTGTTGCTACTGTTGTTGATACCTTACCTGCAATCCTAAATGCCTAGTGTAGGATGCTAGTTTGTCATCATTGGCCCTGCATTCTTGTCAGTCTGCCTTGCTATACTATCGGGCCGTGCTCACTCGGGAGGTGATCACGGGTTATACTATACATATATGCATACTATACAGATGGTGACTAAAGTCGGGTCGGCTCGAAGAGTACCCGCGAGTGATTCACGGATTGGGGGCTGAAAGGACCTTTGTCCCAACGGCCCTTTGTGTGGATCTTTGTGGCGGAGCGACAGGGCAGGTTGTGACCACCTAGGAGACAGGTGGGCCAGGCCCTGGTCGGCGTTCGCGTTTACTTCATAATAACACGCTTAACGAGATTGGATATTTGATCTGAGTCTGGCCACTGGCCTATACGCACTAACCAACTACGCGGGAGTAGTTATGGGTATCCCGGCGTCGTGGTATCAGCTGAAGCCTTCTTGACGTCAGCGACCGAGCGGCGCGCGCCGTGTTGGACCGCGCTAACGTAACCGCCGTGATCGTGTGGGTTGCTAGGTCTGCTCGCGGCCGCGTACGCAACGTGCAGGAGCGCACTGGGCGATGGGCCCAGACCCCAGGGTGCCTAGGATTAGTCCGGCGTGCTGACCTCTCTGTTGAGCCTAGGTGGGGCTGCGACGTGTGGATCTTCCGAGGTCGGGCATGACCCAGGAAAGTGTGTCCGGCCAAAGGGGATCGAGCGTGTTGGGGAATATGTGGTGCACCCCTGCAGGGAAGTTTATCTATTCGAATAGCCGTGTCCCTCGGTAAAAGGACGACCCGGAGTTGTATTCCGACCTCATGACAACTAGAAATGGATACTTAATAAAACACACCCTTACAAGTGACAGATATAACCCGGTGGTCGCTCTCTCGCATGGTGGCGACGAGAGGATCGACGGGTAGGATTATGCTATACGTTGTTGTTTGGTTAACTTCCAACTAATCTCTTCTATTGCTTCAAGATGGAGGCTGCCAGAAGCGTAGTCTTCGACAGGACTAGCTATCCCCCTCTTATTCTGGCATTCTGCAGTTCAGTCCACCGATATTGCCTCTTTACACATATACCATGCATATGTAGTATAGATCCTTGCTTGCGAGTACTTTGGATGAGTACTCACGGTTGCTTTCCCCCTCCTTTCCCCCTTTTCCCTTCTTGCTGGTTGTCGCAACCAGATGTTGGAGCCCAGGAGCCAGACGCCACCTTCGACGACTTCTACCACCAGGGCGGAGCCTACTACTACGTCCAGGACGCCGACGACCAGGAGTAGTTAGGAGGATCCCAGGCAGGAGGCCCTGCGCCTGTTCGATCTGTTGTATCCCTGTTTGTGCTAGCCATCTTATGGCACCTTGTTTAACCTATGTCTGTACTCAGATATTGTTGCTTCCGCTGACTCGTCTATGATCGAGCATTTGTATTCGAGCCCTCGTGGCCCCTGGCTTGTATTATGATGCTTGTATGACTTACTTATGTTTTAGAGTTGTGTTGTGATATCTTCCCGTGAGTCCCTGATCTTGATCGTACACGTTTGCGTGCATGATTAGTGTACGATCGAGCCGGGGGCGCCACACTGGGGCAGTAGAGCAAGGCCGCTTTCGAAGGAACTTATACCCGAGGGTCATCGGGATGTGGCTAGGAGGCCGGCGGCAGGTCGGATCTGCCCATAATACGGCAGGGAGGAAGAAAGGTCGGAGGACCTCCCGAGCCCGCGCCGTGTCGGAGAGAACGGCATGGGCAGAGGATCGGGACCCGCCGGCAGCTGTGGGTTTCCTTCATCGCCACCGATGACCGCGTGAATGATGCACCTAGTCCCCTACACACCGGCCGAAGGGATCCGGCCGGATCTGTGACCAACGGTGAGCAGAGAGAAAATGTCGCTACTGCTGTCTTGTTTAGATCTGGAAAGGATGAGAGAATGAAGAGAGCAACCCTAGTAAAGCAAGCGCTTAGGCCCCTGCCTATATATATAGTGGAGTGATTATCTTTTTCTCTCCACGACAAGCGTTTCAATTTGTGTACGCGGCATTAAAGAAAAGAAACTCTCTATTTAACATGACTAACTGTACTACTCCTACTTACTAGTACTAGTATTGTTCACTTGTGCTCCCCGACCCTCCATTCATTGAACAACCCCACGGGTGAATAAACATACAGTACTATTTATATAGAACGAACAAGCTCGAACTATTTTGGCTTTGAGATATCGATGGTATAGTTTGACCACATTGCATCAATGGAATCATTACTTTGAAGTAACCTATACGTATAAACACATGCACGGTTTACATTCCGAATCGCTAGCTAGAGCTTGAACTGTATTTTTTTACATGTACCACCTTTTTCTTTTGGTTTTCTGCTCCATGGCGCAATTCATCGATATAAAATTATACTATGAGTAGTTAAAAGTTGAGGGCGGGGCTTTTCCCGGGCAGTACGCACGACAGTTTTCGCGTAGCTGGTTTGACAGAGAGGCGAGAAGGGTGAGGGAGTAGCGGATTCAACTTACTGCTGGAAAGGTAGGGCTGTGCGATTTGACGGCGCGTTACTGCTGGAAAGATGGGGTCTTGTGATATGCCTACTCACTATAGTCATTAATTACTTGTGCTACGACCGAGGTGACGCCCCCCTTCCGTCCCCCACTCTAATCTAGTGCATGACACGTCGACTCGGATGCTGGCTCTCCCACATGTCGGCAAAGTAAGAAGGAGCAAAGAATCATGCGGTATATATAGTGTATATACTACTACTCACCTCGGAGGAGTGGGAACCAAGGCAGCTCTGTGAACCAGCAGGCGATAGGCCATATAAAACAATGTGGTGATATGGCCATAAAAAACAATGTGCTACAGTCCAGTCTCTAGCATGTACAGTACTCCTAATCTTCATCCTCCTCTCGGTTCATCGCCATCATACTTTCCCCATTCCTGTGTTTTCAGTATCCTGCGAATCAAAGAGGCCCTTAGACTGGTTTAAGTCCGGTCGTTTTTTATAAATGTGTTATGTCCAAAATTTAATGAACGTGCTCCAGTTTCTATGAAAATAATCCGGTTTGCATGTAGTAATTCATTCATTTATTTATTTATTCTTCTGTGGGGGGTTTGCATGTAATTCGTGAGGTCTGAAAATTAAAGTACGCCGGCATGGTTGCATATGCTCCGAGTCGTGCATGCACTACGACCCAGATGCTCTATGTCCCACATGTCGGCGAAAGGAAGCACGTGGAAATAGCCTAGGAGTACATATAGGGGGATAAATGCGTGAAAAAAATATGTACTATGAAGCATAGCTGCGGTTCGAAAAGGAGACCTAAAGTGATGACAGGTATAGGTCGCACGCACCCAACTAGTGGTACTAGACGTAGTACGACTACTTTTTCCCTAAAAAAAGAGGTACGAGTACTCAGTACTCCTATCTATCAACACAAGTCCCATTTGACAACAGCGCCCGTGTAGCTCTTCTCCCTCATTTCTCTCTTATAATTCTAACTCAGCCGACGCGTGGTGGGCGGGGTGGGGATTTGCCGATAGTCGGTTTGCTCAACTGCGGCCCCACCTGACAGTGAAAATGCTAAGACAACAAGCGTTCCCTAGCTTGAGCGGCGTGCCGGACAGACCGTGTGGGGGTGCGATGCGAACGCCACAGGCATGCTATACTTGTTCCACTTTCTCGCTTTGAACTCGTGACATGTAGTAACGCTCAGTTTTGAATATATAAGTTTGGTTGTCGTGCCAATATATACAGTACTTCCTCCATGTAGGTTGGGTCACTGAAGTTAAAATTTGACACAAAACACGATGGTGACGGACCAGTCTACCTCTGTCCTGGTTTATTGCTCCCCATCGTAATCTGTGCCAAATTTTCACCATAATTTTGACTAACAAAAGGTTCATGCATGTCACCAAAATTATATCATTGAAAACTATGTTCAAATACAAATCAAACGATATATTTTTTGTTGACATGCACTAACATTTTGTCAGTTAAATCTTTGGTCAAAATTTAGCACAAATTACAAAAGGGACTAATAAACCAGGACCTAGGTAGTACACCAGGACGAAGACAGTGATACTACATATAATTAATGCCAAATAAGAGCAAGGGATCACACATGTCATTTACGACTGGAATAAAAATGCCATACACTAAAAAATATTAAGGCCACGAGGCGATGCAGTGCTGGTTACAGGAGGCAAGAAGAAAGATGCATCCACCGACGACCTCCTCCTCCTCAACTCAGGGCGCCGGCCCACCGAACGGCGGCTAAGTAGCAGCGGCTTTCGTGGCCAGGTCAACGTGCTTCTGAACAATGACGTCCAAAGATTCCAGCCAGTGGAAGAAGGCCAACGTCTTTCTGTCCTCGCTGGCCTTGTAGTGGCCTAAGTAGATGATTTCCTCATAGACGTGGATGTGCAGGTCGACGGTTTCTTGCATGGCGAGGCACTGTGCGGCGAGCGCGGCCTCAAGGTGCACATTCTTCGTCGCGACCTGCGGCAGCTGCAGGGCCACCAGTGCTTCAAAGAGTTCGTCACCTTGGAGGCCGATGAGGGTGGCAGGCAACAAGGAGCCTGGGCACGTGGGCTGGAGCAGTACGGCAAGGTCATCCACGCGCTTCTTGACGGTGGTGAACTTGCGGATGGAGTGGACCATCATCTCGTCCATGCGAGAGGCGAAGCCGGCATTGGCGAGGGCTACGACGCCGGCGGTCGCCAGCACCGTCTGGAAACGTTGCGCGGTGCGGGGCCACAGGCCGGCGTCTTGGATGATCTGGCACAGCCGACTGCCGCTCGCGTCCATCGCCTCCATAGGTGCTTGTGGCTTCTGGTCACTTGGTCTTGGGTCTTGGATTGGAGTGAGCAGTGGTGCGTACGATTTGGTAGATGGATTGAAGTGGTGTGGCACCTTTGTATGAGAGTCCAAATTGCGTTGCATTCACATCGTGCTGGCTCCATTCTGCTTCTCCAATTAATTGACTGTTCAATGTCTCGGGAACCGCTACCCTCTCCCTCCTTGGCATTCAAGTCGTATCAATGTAAATGTGGGTCAAGAAGAGACTAGTCATTACTACATTGTGCACCGCGACCAAGGTGGAGGGGAAAATGAGAGAACTAATATTTACTGTAGTACTACCATTGCATGCAATGAACTGACCGCAACATGCCGTGCTAGGTAGCTCAAGGCATTAAAACATACACGACCCACGTCTCTTATTGATTGATTCCTTTCTTCATGTCAACAAACAAGAAACAAGGTCGAGTTAATCCACCGTGCCTAAGTGTTTTGGGATTATAAGGTTTTCTTAAGCGATTTACACAATAACTGTAAGATCTCCATCCGACGGTGGCACCTATTGGACGCAAACAACAATAGAAAGGAAATGCCACAAAACTGCGACACCACGCCCGTCCCCTACACATAAGACTGGCACGCAAGCATACGCAACTCCCACGTTCGGGTTGCACTTGGCTCTTCGCCTCTTCGAGAAGTCGAACAATGATGTCATTTACGACTGGAATAAAAATGCCATACACTAATAAAACATTAAGGCCACGAGGCGATGCAGTGCTGGTTACAGGAGGCAAGAAGAAAGATGCATCCATCGACGATGTCCTCCTCCTCGACTCAGGGCGCCGGCCCCTCGAACGGCGGCGAAGTAGCAGTGGCTTTCATGGCCAGGTCGACGTGCTTCTGAACAATGGCGTCCAAAGATTCCAGCCGCTGGAAGAAGGCCAACGTCTTTCTATCCTTGCTGGCCTTGTAGTGGCCTAAGTAGATGATTTCCTCGTAGACGTGGATGTGCAGGTCAACGGTTTCTTGCATGGCGAGGCGCTGTGCGGCGAGCGCGGCCTCAAGGTGCACATTCTTCGTCACGACCTCCGACAGCTGCAGGGCCACCAGTGCTTCAAAGAGTTCGTCACCTTGGATGCCGATGAGGGTGGCAGGCAATGAGGAGCCTGGGCGCGCGGGCTGGAGCAGTACGACAAGGTCGTCCGCGCTCTTCTTGACGGCGGTGAACTTGCGGATGGAGCCGACCATTATCTCGCACATGCGAGAGGCGAAGCCGACGTCGACGAGGGCTATGAGGCCGGCGGTCGACAGCACAGTCTGAAAACGCTGCGCGGTGCGGGGCCGCAGGCCGTCGTCTTGGACGATCCGACACAGCCGACTACCGCTCGCGTCCATCAACGCCATGGGTGCTTGTGGCTTCTGGTCACTTGGTCTTGGTCTTGGATTGGAGTGAGCAGTGTTGCGCAGCGACTAGGAGGAGTAGATGGATTGGAGTGGTGGGCCGCCTTTATATGAGAGTCCAAACTGCATTGCATTCACATCGTGCTGGCTCCATTCTGCTTCTCCAATTACTTACCTCTGCATGCTAATTGAATGAGGAGGCATCATTGACCGTTCAACGTTTCGGGAACCGCTACCCTCTCCCTCATTGGCATTCAAGCCGTATCAACGTAAATGCGTGTCAAAAAGAGACTAGTTAGTAGTAGTACTCAATATTGTGCACCGCGACCAAGGTGGGGAGGAAAACGAGAGAACTTAATACTCCCTCCGTTCCTAAATATTTACGGTGTAGATTCACTCATTTTGCTCCGTATGTAGTACTCATTTACGGTGTAGTCACTTGTTGAAATCTCTAGAAAGACAAATATTTAGGAACGAAGGGAGTATTTGCTAATTAGTAATACCATTGCATGCAATGAACTGACCACTGCATGCCGTGCTAGGTACTACGTCCCACGTCTCTAATTGGTTGATTCCTATTCATGTCTAGAAATAAGAAACGTGGTCGGGTTTGTTTTGGGATTATTCGATTTTCATAAGATGACTATTACTAGCAATCGCCACAATAACCGTAAGATTTGCATCTGACGGTGGCATCTATTGGAGCAAACAGCAGTAGAAAAGAATTGCCACAAAACTGCCGCACCACGCCCCACCCCTACACATAAGACTGCCACGCGAGCGTTCGCAACTGCCACATTCGAGTTGCGCTTGGCTCTTTGCCTGTTCGAGAAGTCGAACAATGATGTTACTACTTCTACAGTATCGAATCAACTGCTGTATGTCCCGTCCACCACGTGGGCGAGGGAGAGCTTGTTGCAGGAGTAGTAAAAGCAAAAGCGTCTCCTCGTCTGCGAGCCACCGCGCTCATGGGCGAGGGAGAGGGCGTACTACTAGTAATCAAGCTTCTCCTTGTTGTATGAGTTGACGCGACACATCATAGCACAGGCCCCACATGCTTGCCTCTAAACTTTGCTAAAAGACACACATTGTACAGTATTTGCTGCAACCTCTAACATTTACCCCACCACAAATTAAAATATATATTCCTCTCTTGACCAGTTCAGCGTGCAAACTACAATAACCAGGATGACAGGTAGGGCCAGAAGATTATTTTAATCAAAAAATGCTTCGAGACGGCCTCATAGCATGGAGCCGACTCCAACGATTTTAAGCTTAGAGGCACGGTACACGCTATCCTAGACTATGTTACTATACTACCTCCCCTACACATGAAACTGCCACACGAGCGTTCGGGTTCCGCTTGGCTCTTCGCCTCTTCGGGAAGTCGAACAATGATGGTACTACTATAGTGGAGTACTACTAGTATGCTTCTGGCCATCTGACACCGAATGAACTGCTCCATGTCCGTCGCGTGCGGGAGGGAGAGCGTGTAGCGAAAGCTTCTCTAGTCCTGTGAGCCACCACACTCATGGGTGAGGATGAGGGTGTTGTAATCAAACTTCTCCTTGTTGTACGAGTTGAAGTGACACATCAAAGCACTGCACTCGATATATTTCATAATTTGCGTTTACCGATGCATTAATTACAACGCATGCATGCATGTTGTGGCTTTCCTTTTGATACTTGCATGTGTTGATTTAATGCACCTTGAAGTAGTATGAATATTTGATGGTAAAACTTTCTAATGCCCCGGCCCTAAAGCGAGACATGGTGGTGCACGAGGAGGGCGAGATCATGCCGACGGAACAGGACCCGATTTCTTGCATGGGACCTAGAAATTTACCGAGGACACACATGTGATTTTTCAACCAACTTTGGTGCACTGGAGCATGTGCTTGTAGTTCAAATTTGAATTATGCACATTAAATGACCAGAAACTCAATTAATGTATAAAAAAGGCCAAACAAACCCGGAATAATTCCAAAATTTAACACGACACTCATATAGTTCTATGTTTCCTCTGTAAAGAAAATCAAGGGGGGGGGGGAGCGTATATCGTTTCACACACAAAGGGGACAAGTTCCCTCTCAGAACCATGAGCCTTCTTGAGAGAAGCTCCGGTTTGCAAGAAGCTTACACCAAAACTTGTTCCAATTCGGCCAAAAATTTTACCACAGCATGTTAGTGCCATGACATGACACCATGCCAAGTTTCATGATTTTCAGGCGTGTTTTGGATTTACAAGAATTTAAAAACCAAGTTTCTCAATGTTCTCGGCCGAGCCACGACGCCCAAATGTTTGAATGTCATTCCCATTTCTTGCATGGGACCTAGAAATTCACCTGAGGACACACATGTTATTTTTCAACCAACTTTGGTGCACTGGAGCATGTGCTTGTAGTTCAAATTTGAATTATGCACATTAAATGGCCAGAAACTCAATTAATGTATAAAAAAGGCCAAACGAACCCGGAATAATTCCAAAATTTAACACGACACTCATATAGTTCTATGTTGCCTCTGTAAAGAAAATCAAGGGGGGGGGCAGCGTATATCGTTTCGCACACAAAGGTGACACGTTCCCTCTCAAAACCACAAGCCTTCTTGGGAGAAGCTCCGGTTTGCAAGAAGCTTATACCAAAACTTGTTCCAATTCGGCCAAAGTTTTTACCACAACATGTTAGTGCCATGACATGACACCATGCCAAGTTTCATGATTTTCAGGCGAGTTTTGGATTTACAGGAATTTAAAAACCAAGTTTCTCAATGTTCTCGGCCGAGTCACGACGCCCAGATATTTGAATTTCATTCCTATTTCTTGCTTGGGACCTAGAAATTCACCCAAGGACACACATGTTATTTTTCAACCAACTTTGGTGCACCGAAGCATGTGCTTGCAGTTCAAATTTGAGTTATGTATATTAAATGACCAGAAACTCAATTAATGTATAAAAACGGCCAAACAAACCCGGAATAATTCCAAAATTTAACAGGGCACTCATATAGGTCTATGTTGCCTCTGTAAAGAAAATCAGAGGGGGTGGAGGCAGCGTATATCGTTTCGCACACAAAGGTGACACGCTCCCTCTCGGAACCACGAGGCTTCTTGAGAGAATCTCCGGTTTGCAAGAAGCTTATACCAAAACTTGTCCCAATTTGGCCAAAATTTATACATATGAAAACATGGTTTAGATTATCCCGAACATCTCGCTACCTAGACCAATGTACTGTGATTTGAATTCAACATAAAATGGATACAAATATTTGAATTGGAGATCGTATGGTACATGTAGTTCATATTGAAATATGATTACTACTATATGCATGTTTTCTGTTATCAAGATAATATTTAAATGATGGTATAACTTGACAATAATCATATTCAAATAAGGAAAATTGATTCAAATTTAGTCCATATGGTAGACGACAATATATATATTCATAGGGTGGAGTAAAATGTTCATATAAGATGGAAGATCAAAATGTAGGACTACATCCATTATAAACCGTAAGATCACCTAACGATATATTCGAATTCAACATAACGTGGATTCAAAAATTGAAATTCGAGATCCTGGCATTTGTAATCATATAAAAAGGGACATGACTCTTTCTTGTGGTGGGAATTGATTTGTTTTTTGTTGTTGTTGAGGGAAGTGCGAATTGATTTGGTACTGTACAGGCTAATTTGTTCTCCTGATTTTTTTTTTACATTTTTCTTGTAGTTTTTTCAATGGAATTTATAGCAATATAGTAAAAGGGGACATGACTCTCTTGTGTCTTGTATGAATTGTTTTTTTTGTACACGTTAAGTTTGTTCTGCCGAACATGGAATCCGCGCCTTGTTATCCCAAAATTTTCAAGCTCAAGTATCTTTTGTCACTTCTGCTGTGAAACTCCTACCTCTTCAACCCGCGCCGCGCCTTGTTATCCCGAAATTTCAACGCGTGCGAAAACTCTCTCCTCATCCGAAATTGGTCCCGCAGCCCAGACACGCGAAATTCCGCTTCTACACCTCAGCCGGAAATGCCGCCTCGACGTCGCATGGTCAAAACCGGTGGGGGTACATTCGTAACTTACCCCAAATTTCGGACAAGCGCATTTCTAAGCCATGGCTCCTCCTACCTTCCCCTTCGTCCCCTCCCATTCATACACCCAGGCCGCCAAAACCCGCGAAACCCCACGCTCCTCCGTCGGCCTCCCGACCGCCGCCCAGCCGGAGACTCTTTCCCGACGACGTCATCCACAGCAACAGCTCGACGTCCCTCATCCACCGCACTGGATGAGGATCCGTCATCGATCTCGTCGTCCCGCTGGATCAGCCGCCCCGTCCTCCACCTCCAAGGAGCTGCCCCGATGTTCGCCTCGTCTATCGCGCCACCTCCATCCCCACAGTTCCGTCTTGACCTGCCCCACCGGAACCGCAGCACCCTCACCAATTCCTCCGATGAAGCCGAGGCCTACTCAGTGCCACCAAGGAGGTTCTGCACTCACCGCTGCATTTTATCTTTTATTCGATCTCACGGGGCAGCCGGTGCTCGATACCGAGCAGCCATGGCGGGTCTCCATTGACGGTGCCGTCGCCGACCACTTCCTCCATGGCATCTCTCCCCCATGTCGTTGCTTCCTCGGTGGCGACTTCCACACCAGCACTAGCTACTGCTGCTCGGCTCTCGCTCGCGCTGCTGCTGCTGCTCCGGCTCTCGCTTGCGCTGCGGCTCTGTTCTTGCTATCGGTCGCGCTGCCGCACTGCTCTTGCTTTTGTTCGTGCTGCTGCTCTGCTCTGCTATTGCTGTCGGGCGCGCTACTGCTCCGCTCTTGCTCTCATTCGTGCTGCTGCTCCGCTCTTGCTCTCGTTCGTGCTGCTGCTCTGCTCTGCTCTTGATCTCGCTCGCGCTGCTGCTGCTGCTGCACGACCTGCTGCAGCTACAGGAGTTGCTGCTTTAGCACTCACTCGCGGTGCTGCTGCATGAGTTGCTATCTGCTAGTGCGTTCCCTGCTCAAGCGGCTGCTGATTTAGATCACTGCTTCTTTGCTACTAGTGCTCGAACGCCCTAAACTTCTATTGCAATGCTCTGCTACTAGTTCAATCAGTTTCGATAGTAAAATTCAGTTTCGACTATAAAGTTTAGTTTCTTCAGTTAAGTTCAGAGTAAATAGTATTTACAGCATCTGTCGGAGCGGCCGTGGTGCGGCTGATGCATTTTACATCTAGCACTTTTTGGTGATGTATTTTACATCATCTATTGTAGATGCTATTAGAGTCCCACTTCAGATTAATGTTGTCTGTCTTGTCCTGCTTCAGCCTCGCCGTCGTACACCTAACCGGAGCTGCTCCAATGATGGAACCGTCCATCACAGTGGAGCAGTACCCTCGGCGCCATCTCCAGAGGCCTCAAATCTTCTTCCCCGCCTCTGACAGTCACACCAACATCACCATCCTCCACGTCCAACCCAATGATGCTGAGGTCGACAAGGCTATGCTAAAGAGGTTGTACACTCATCGCATCACTTTGTTATTCTGCATTCATGTTGATCCCTCAGGGATCCTTTGGTTCAAAGCAGTTGCAAATCTAGAAATAAATGAATCGTGGTCACAAAGTTAACATGAAGAAAACTAAATGCTCTTTTGAACCACAATTTGAATCGGTTTAGCAAGATAGCCATTATATGATACTCATGTGGACCAAATCTAAGCTCACAAAATATTTCGAGGGCAGGCTTCAGCCTGTTGAAGACTGCCTACTAGAATCGCCACTGGTTCAAAGAAAGAGTGTAGGAAAACATAGGAATTGGAAACTTTACTATGGTACTACTATTCGTGCATTTGGTTAGAAGGAATGGAGCAAAGCAAAACTGGAGGATTTTTTTCCTTTGGTGTCTCTTTCAAAGAAAAAACGTAGGAATTTTAATATCCACTTGGACGTCCTTTTCAAATTAATATGCATGAAGAACATGACTAATTGCATTACTGGCATAATAAGATTCTTATTTTACATTTTCATGTGGTTTGACTTTAATTTGACCATGTTTCTCCATTCCTGTGTTCTTCCAATTCATGTGAACCAAACACCCAGGTTGACAAAAATCCTATGTTTGCAAATGCTCTATTTTGCACATGCATTCCTATCCTATTCCTGTGTTTTTCCTGTCCCTGTGTTTTTAGAATCCTCCAACTCTAAGGAGCCCTTACAGATTTACTTCATTTTCAGATAGGTGTCAAAGAAAACTCTGTGTATTATGTCCTGCTCCTGCCGTGCCATCATCCACCCCACCCGAGGTGCACCATCGACGGAATCGTTCACTGCAGCAGAGATTCCCCCTGCAGACTTTCTTTCGCCGCCTCAGATCATCTTCCCCATTGCCGGCAGCCACGCCAACTGCATTACCATCATCGACTGAGCAGATGAACCTAAGGACTACACAATTCCGGAAGAGAGGTCGCACTCTTTCGTGTCTGCTTACGTTATACATCGGTTATTATTACCTGCTACTTTATCGTCTTGTTCACCTCTTAGACTCTGAGTCAGGTCCAAACTAATGTTCAAACGTGAGTTTTAAAATGCCCGTGGGGCACATATTGAGGCAGTAATGATAGTATCTGTCTACTATCTGGTTCATCTGGGGTCTTCTATGTGGTTCATGTTGGGTGGGCAACAAACAGTAGATGATCCATCGTCTATCTTTTTAAATGGAAGCTATAATCTGCCTGCTATCATTAGTTTTGGATCTATCCACTCGTTTGCTACCATCAGTCTTGATTTCTGCATGCACCCCCCTGATTTCTGCATGCACCCCTTAGGCCTTACATAATCTAACTATGTTTTTTTTATTATGCATGTCAGTTAGTGTACACAATCGCACTGAACATGTAGAGAAAAAAGAGAAGACCATTGCGTGGGAATATAATGTCATGCAGACGCCGCTCCAGAGGAAGATAACTGTTCAGAGGGGGATTCTGAGGGAGCCGACCACTCCTATTTACCCCCTGAGGTGTTTGCTCTAACCTGGCATGCTGATGTTGGTCATATCATGCATATGGCGCCTCGCATTGCTTACATTATACATCTTATATGTCATCAGCTTATTTTAGATTTGCTTTGTGTGAATGCCACCTGTTTGGTTTCTATATCATACTCCCACCGTTCCTAAATATTTGTCTTTTTAGAGATTTCAACAACTGACTACATACGGAGCAAAATGAGTGAATCTACACTCTAAAATATGTCTATATACATCCGTATGTGGTAGTCCATTTGAAATCTCTAAAAAGACAAATATTTAGGAACAGAGGGAGTATATGTGAATTATGGAATGCCATCTTCTTTAGCCAGATATCATATACGTGAATCATGCAATGCCATCCTGTTTAGCCAGTCATCGTATATGTGAATTGTATCGTGCCATATTTTTTTCATAATGTATTCCATTTGTCAACAATGTTTATACATTCATCTACTCTTCCTGTGCATCAGCCATTTGAGTCGGTCATGGGAAAATCTGGAGTGAAAACAAGGTCTTCTGAGCAGTCAGTGCTACCTATCGATGCAGATTTCTTGCTGGTTATAGATAGCTCCTCAGAGGAGGATTCAGAGGCAGATGACTAGTCGTATTCCCCCCCCCGAGGTGTATGCTCTAACTTGGCAGGGTTATATTGCTCATATCATGCATATGGTGTCTTGCATTGCCATGCCATCTGCTTAGATTAGACATGCTTTGTGTGAATGCCTCCTGTTTGCTTTCTATATCAGATATATGAATTATGCAATGCCATGTTTTTTAGCCAGTTATCATATATGTGAATTATGCACCGCCATGTAGCCAGGCATCATATATGTGAATTATCTCATGGCATCCTTTTTTTCATTATGTATTCCATTTGTCGACAATCTGTGTATATTGAACTACTCTTCATGTGTATCAGCCATTTGAGCCGGTTATGAAAAAATCGGGAGTGAAAACAAGGTCGTTAGAGCAGGCAATGGTACCTGTTGAAGCATATATCTCGATGGTTACAGGTAGCTCCT
The DNA here is from genome assembly GCA_011799875.1 of Thinopyrum elongatum. Classification (NCBI taxonomy): domain Eukaryota; kingdom Viridiplantae; phylum Streptophyta; class Magnoliopsida; order Poales; family Poaceae; genus Thinopyrum; species Thinopyrum elongatum. The sequence goes on from CM022297.1 coordinate 312,313,567, forward strand.
CAGAGGAGGATTCAGAGACAGATGACCAGTCCTATATCCCACCTGAGATCAATGCTCTAACTTGCATTGTTTATATTTCTCATATCATGCATATGGTGTCTTGCATTGCTTAGTTTAGACATCATATACACAATATTCAATGCCATCTGCTTAGTTTAGAGATCATACATGCGAGTGCCAGCTGCTTAGTATATGAATCAATTATGTGAATTATATCATGCCATCCTGTATACTTAGACAACATGTATGTGAATTATTTTATCCCAACCTATTTTAGAAAGACATCATATAGTTTTATCATGTCATCCTGTTTAGATACTCATCATATGTTGAATTATACCATTATATCCTGTTAAGTTATCCATCATATATCTGAAACTGTGTCATGCTATCCTGTTTAGTTAGCCATCATATATCTGAAACTGTGTCATGCTATCCTGTTTGGTTAGACAACATATATGTGAATTACCACATCTGTCTATCATACAATGTCTGTACTTTCAATTTCTTTTCTTGTTTATCATCCATTTGAATTGGAGGGGGTGATGGCAGTATCTAAGGGAGTAAAAACCCGTTCTTCACAAAAGACGGTGCTATCCATTAATGCAGATAGAACCATGGTTGTACTGGCCCACGAACTAGCCCCACCACACATAATCGAGACTCTTCCAGATTGTACACTTACACCGTTTGACAGAGAACCAGCTACACCCCATCTAACCTCAACCCCAGTGGACAGTAACCCACTTCTAGTTGACACAACACCATGTCCACCACAGAGTACCCCCACACGAGCAGTTTGTAAAGCAACTGCAGTGCCCAAAGCACGAAGACCACCACAGCGAACCCAAACTCCACGTTTAAAGGAGAAGAGCAACAGTTCTTAGGTCAGATTCCGTAGCTATGGTCTATAGTCCTTTGCTCTTGCATCACTGTATTTACTCATACCGACTAATTTTGAATTTGAAGGATCCAATTAAAACTCCAATGGCGCAACATGTATGTTTTAAACCTATTTCTTTAACTGGATTGCTGTTCTAACTTCTTGCTCTATGTTGATTTAAGTTTCAGTTGTATAAATAGTTATGTTCTCATGTCCTGCACATTACAAGTGTTGCCAGTGCTGTGCAGTTTCCCACACTTATATTCTATCTATGCTGCTGTGTCTTAAAAATATATGATTTGAACTGTGCCTCTATCTTGATTTGGCAACATAAACTAGAATGATAAGGACAATACAGTGACCATAGTACATAGATATATGTTTGTTTCATGCTGTTATCCTGTCCACCTTACTACTGAACCGGTTTACCAAAATGAGTTTCATATACTACATGCTAAGCCTGTGATGTGTCTGCTTGTTTCTCTTATAGAATGCGAACATAATATTGGAGAAAAGCACCCCATTATGCAATGGTAGAGAAAGTAATGCAGATAAGGTTCAAGATAGCGAGACAACCCTGTTGGTCTCCAAGAAAGGTGATAAAAACTATCTTGTAGACAGTGAGACAACCCGAAAGTCCTGCGTTGATGTAGTGTTCGAGTTACTGGCCACTACCGCTGGCACAAGCTCTTTGAACTCGCTGCCTGAATCACTTCGGCTTCTTCAGTCTCAGCTACAAGCTGAAAGGCATCAGTCAGCTGTGGTGCGGCAAGAAGCCGAAGGACTGAGGAAGTTCCTGCAGAATTCAGATGCATACTTTCTGGTGAAACAGCAAGCACTGGATGATTTTAGAGCCAAACAAGAGAAAACTAATAAGCTTGCTAAGCTTCTTGCCAGCATAGTGGGTATCTAGGATATCGTTTCTTGAGCTCTTCTGAAGTGGTTTCAGTTCTGGACTTGTTTTGCTGCCGCGTTTATTTTCACTGGCGGCCAATTTAGACGCCCAGTGTATGTAATATGCTGCTTTGTTCACTATATTTGCATTGGTGGTGAACTTTGATGCCCAGTGGATGTAATATTTGTAATAGCCGTAATAGCCTAGCGTAAGTTGCTTGCTTATTTATTTCCTTATTATCTTGTTTATTTTTTTGCTAGTAGTCGCTGCAGTTCTTTTTCCGTGGTAACCTTTTTATTTAGAACTAGTCCACAGTAAACATGGGCAACATACTGACTGTTGTAACCATGGTCCTGCTGCCTCCTGTAGTGGGCCTCCTAAGGTCCATATGATCCATGGGCCTTCTATGGACCGTAGATTCAATGGGACTTCTACGGGCCGTATGATCGATTGGCCAAACATGGGCCGTACTTTTGTGGACAATTAACAGACCGCAATATGGGCCGTAAACGGGCTATAATGGGAATCGTCTGTTTATGGGCCGTTAACAAGCCCATGTGTACAACGGGCTTAATTCCAACGGCAGGCATAACGGGTCGTTAATGGGCCATATTTGATGACGCCATGAAAACGGCCCAACAGATTAAAGGGCCACAGACGGGCCGACTTTAACCACGGGCTAAATTTGGCCCACAAGCGAAACATGCCAGTAACGGACCGTAAGTAATCGAATGCCCAAAATGAGCCCAATAATAAATGGGCCCTTAGAAGGCCGAAAGATAACATGGGCTGAAACGGCCCAATGGAATAATGGGTCGTTAATGGGTATAAAGCTATATACTGTTCATTATGGGCCAGTTTCACCACGGGCTGTTTATGGGCCAAGATTTAGAAAGGGCCTCATATGGGCCGAAAGATGTCATGGGCCATACATGGGTCGTAAGTTACAACGGGCTAGAATCATATTGGACGGCCCATATGGCGCTACTGGGCCTAATTCGGATAGGCTATAACGGGTCGTGAGTTAACGGGCTGTAAATGGGTTATATGCGAACATGCCGTTAACAGGCATTCGGTGGGCCGGGCCGCTACCTTTTGACTAAGTCAAACGGGCCGGCCTTTTGACCTGAATGGGCCACTGTTGGGCCATGCCATGTGTCGACGTATCATAGGCGCATCCCGTCCATTCGCTGGATGACATCTGTCCCAGCACTGAGCTGACACGTGGATACTCCGGCGAATGAGAATTTTACACGTGGAAAATCCCCACTGGTCAGGGCTGTTAACAGGTTATCGGATCCAAACCGGAACCCGATAGCTTAACGGCGACCCGTTACGATGGATGCCATGTGTCGGTTACCCTTGACGAAAACACTTCCATGACGCGCGATTTATCGTCATGGAAGTGGACACTTCAGTGATGATAATTTTGGTATTGTCATGGAACACTTCTACGACTATCTTGATTCTGTCATAAAATCATCATGGATGTACATGCATGACAGAAAACATGACCTACTGTAACAAACATGTATCATCACGGAAGTGTATTTTTTTGTAGTGCTACAACTTCCATATATACATCTTCTATTCCTAAATAGCTAGTACAACCCACTAGCTTTTTTCCTGGACATGCAACTATGGCACATGAACACATCATGCATGCAAGTCATAAATCACATTATTTTTGTACTCTATGCATGCAAGCACCACATCATCAATTCGTGCATGTTACTCATAAGTTATTTCTTGCATTAGATTTTGTATTGACAATGTATGTGTTGGTCACGTGCACACATATGTAGTTCACATTCACATTTTTGTTAGAAATGTCATTCTTTTAACTGCAATTCATTTTTTCTCTTTGTATCTCATTTTCATTTTAAGCATACATTCACTTCCCATTAGTTATAGATGTTTTTGGAGGAACTTTTATGCATTATTTTGAGTAGCAAATTTCACGCGGCCGCGGGTATATCAAAATGCGGGGCCCATGCGTCATTGCCTTTCGGTCGAACCTACGTCCACAATGTTTTGTATGTATATCTCCACTGCTCCCCGAACCCAAAATGCTGCCTCGTTCCCGTAAAACCGAGCGCCCCCCCGTATTAAGGCGTCGACTCGAACTCGATCCCTCTCCCGTTTACTACGGCGTGGCCCCGCACGCCATAGTACTCCTACAAACCCTACCCACCGCGCGCATCATCGATTTTGTTCAAGAGGACGAGGGAGAAGCAGATTTGTAGTGGAGGCTCCTACACTAGGGCACCCTAGGTAGCTGCCTCATGATAACCCACAAGTATAGGGGATTGCAACAGTTTTCGAGGGTAGAGTATTCAACCCAAATTTATTGATTCGACACAAGGGGAGCCAAAGAATATTCTCAAGTATTAGCAGTTGAGTTGTCAATTCAACCACACTTGAAAGACTTAATATCTGCAGCAAAGTATTTAGTAGCAAAGTAGTATGGAAGTAACGGTAACGGTGGCAAAAGTCACAATAGCAGTTTTGTAGCAATTGTAACAGTGGCAACGGCAAAGTAACGTAGCAAAGATCAGTATGTGAAAAGCTCGTAGGCAATGAATCAATGATGGATAATTATGTCGGATGGCATTCATCATGCAATAGTTATAACCTAGGGTGACACAAAACGAGCTCCAGTTCATCAATATAATGTAGGCATGTATTCCGAATATAGTCATACGTGCTTATGGAAAAGAACTTGCATGACATCTCTTGTCCTACGCTCCCGTGGCAGCGGGGTCCTAATCGAAACTAAGGGATGTTAAGGCCTCCTTTTAATAGAGAACCGGACCAAAGCATTAGCACTTAATGAATACATGAACTCCTCAAACTACGGTAATCACCGGAAAGAATCCCAATTATTGTCACATTGGGGTATGCGGATCATAACTCGTAATAGGTGTCTACAACTTGCAAGATAGGATCAAGAACACAAATATATTCATGAAAACATAATAGGTTCAGATCTGAAATCATGGCACTCGGGCCCTAGTGACAAGCATTAAGCATAGCAAAGTCATAGTGGATACTAGGGATCAAGCCCTAACAAAACTAACTCGATTACATGATAAATCTCATCCAACCCATCACCGTCCAGCAAGCCTATGATGGAATTACTCACGCACGACGGTGAGCAACATGAAATTGGTGATGGAGGAAGGTTGGTGATGATGATGGCGACGGATTCCCCTCTCTGGAGCCCCGAATGGACTCCAGATCTGCCCTCCCGATGAAGAATAGGAGGTGGCGGCGGCTCCGTATCGTAAAACACGATGAATCCTTCTCTCTGATTTTTTTTCTCCCCGAAAGTGAATATATGGAGTTGGAGTTGAGGTCGGTGGAGGTCCAGGGGACCAACAAGGCAGGGGGCGCGCCCTGGGGGGGGGGGGCGCCCTCCACCCTTGTGGACAGCAGGTGTGTCCCCTCTGGTTGATTCTTTCGCCAATATTTTTTATTTATTCCAAAAATATTCTCCGTAAAGTTTCAGGTCATTACGAGAACTTTTATTTCTGCACAAAAATAACACCAAGGCAATTCTGCTGAAAACAGCGTCAGTCCGGGTTAGTTCCATTCAAATCATGCAAATTAGAGTCCAAAACAAAGGCAAAAGAGTTTGGAAAAGTAGATACGATGGAGACGTATCAACTCCCCCAAGCTTAACCCAGTGCTTGTCCTCAAGCAATTCAGTTGACAAACTGAAAGTGATAAAGAAAAACTTTTACAAACTCTGTTTGATCTTGTTGTTGCAAATATGTAAAGCCAGCATTCAGGTTTTCAGCAAAGATTATGAACTAACCATATTCACAATAACATTTAGGTCTCACATTTACTCATATCAATGGCATAATCAACTAGCGAGTAATAATAATAAATCTCGGATGACAATACTTTTTTAAAACAATCATGATATGATATAACAAGATGGTATCTCGCTAGCCCTTTCTGAGACAGCAAAACATAAATGCAGAGCACCCCTGAAGATCAAGGACTGACTAGACATTGTAATTCATGGCAAAATATATCCAGTCACAGTCATACTCAATATCAATTAATAACAACGCATACAAATGAAAGTAGTGCTCTCTAACTGGTGCTTTTTATAAGAGGATGATGACTCAGCAATAAAAGTAAATAGATAGGCCCTTCGCAGAGGGAAGCAGGGATTTGCAGAGGTGCCAGAGCTCGAGCTTTTGAAACAGAGATGAATATAATTTTGAGTGGTATGCTTTCATTGTCAACATAACAACCAAGAGATCTCGGTATCTTCCATGCTAGATACATTATAGGCGGTTCCCAAACAAAATGGTAAAGTTTTTACTCCCCCTCCACTAACAAGCACATTCCACGGCTGGTCCGAAACAACGGGTACTGTCCATACAAACAACAATCCTAGGGGAGTTTTGTTTGAAATTATATTTTGATTTGATTTGAGCATGGAACTGGGCATCCCGAATACCAACCACTTTCTCGGGAATGACAAGTGAATCAACACTCATCGTGAGAATAACCCACCTAGCATGGAAGATACTGACAGCCCCCAATCGCTACATGAGCGATTCGGGCATACAAAACAAATTATTATTTGAAGGTTTAGAGTTTGGCACATACAAATTTACTTGGAACGGCAGGTAAATACCGCATATAGATAGGTATGGTGGACTCATATGGAACAACTTTGGGTTTATGGAAGTGGATGCACAAGCAGTATTCCCGCTTAGTACAAGTGAAGGCTAGCAAGAGATTGAGGAGTGACCAACTAGAGAGCGACAATAGTCATAAACATGCATTGAGATTAACCAACATTGAGTGCAAGCATGAGTAGGATATAAATCACCATGAACATAAATATTGTGGAGGCTATGTTGATTTTGTTTCAACTACATGCATGAACATGTGCCAAGTCAAGCCGCTCGAATCATTCAAAGGAGGATACCATTCTATCATACTACATCACAACCATTTTCAAAGCATGTTGGCACGCAAGGTAAACCATTATAAACTCCTAGCTAATTAAGCATGGCATGAGTAACTATAATCTCTAATTGTCATTGCAAACATGTTTCATTCATAATTTGCTGAATCAAGAATGATGAACTAATCATATTTACAAAAACAAATAGGTCGAGTTCATACCAGCTTTTCCTCATGTCAATCATTTCATCATATGTCGTCATTATTGCCTTTCACTTGCACGACCGAATGGTGTGGATAATAATAAGAGTGCACGTGCATTGGACTAAGCTGGAATCTGCAAACATTTATTCAAAGGAGAAGACAAGGTAATATGGGCTCTTTGTTAGATCAACAATAATGCATATGAGAGCCACTCAACATTTTCATCGTGGTCTTCTCCTCTCGACCCAAAGAAAGGAAAAAGAATTTTGTTTTTTCTGAAGAAAGTAAAACAAGAACGAGAAAAACTATTTACACGGGAAAGCTCCCAACAAGCAAAAGAAGAACGAGAAATCTTTTTGGGTTTTCTTTTAATACTACTACTAAATAAACATGGAAAGGAAAACTAAAAAGGAAGCTACAACTATTTTTTTTGGATTTTCTCAAAGTTTTTCAAACACACAAGAAGAAAGCGGGAAAAAGAAAATAAACTAGCATGGATAATACAATGAAAAAGTATGAACACCGACAACTGGAATGAATGTGTGAACACGAATGTAATGTCGGTGAGAAATACATACTCCCCCAAGCTTAGGCTTTTGGCCTAAGTTGGACTATGCCCATGGATCAAAGTAGCCCTATCCTGAGTGCTGAGGAGGATCCTGGGGCTTCCACTGGTTAGCGAGCTCCTGCGGTTCCCACTGATAAATAGACTCTTGATAAGGCTCAGGTGATGGTTCTGGCTCAGGAACTGGGGATCGCGTCCGCTCCCAGTATGCATAAGTGTCCTCGGGCAAAATGAGGTACCTGCCTGAATGAATATCAAACAAAGAAGGTGCAGACAAAGTAATAATCTGACAAGTCTCCTGGCTAAATACCAGGTTATAGATGAGTCTCTTGTCCTTATCATCGCTAATAAAATCATGTGCGACCATACTGTTATAGTCTAAGTATATAGTGGGTAGTAGCATCTCCTCTTCCTCATCGTGCCTAATAGGTATCTCGAAGCGTCTAGCATGGCGTGAGGCATAGATACCTCCAAAGATAGGACCCCTTGAACGGTTTAAACTCAATTGTCGAGCAACCATGGCACCCAAACTAAAAGTTTTATCACGAAGTAAAGCATGGCACAAAATAGCGAGGTCGGGGGCACTAAGGCCTCCACTCTCCCCACGACCAATTAAACATCTCCCAGCAAATAATGAGTAATAGCGTAAAACAGGAAAATGTAAACTAGCCACTCTCGCTTCCGACACCCTTCTCTTTTCCCCTACGGTAACTTCATCAATAAAATCTTCCACATCTCTAGGACGGGGTTCATTGACGCTGCCCTCAAAAGGTAATTTGCAAACCTCACAAAAATCATAAAGCGTCATCTCCTTATGCTCATCATATAAATAAAATTCTACCGTGGGTGGTAATTTCCAAGCATGAAAGTGAAAATTTTGCACGAAGGTATTAGTGAGTAAGAGGTATTGATCACACTTATCGTTGAGGAAGTCGGTGATGCCTGCATTCTCAGCCAAATAATAGAAATCCTCATAAATTCTGGCCGCCCCCAAGAATGCATCACTTGGCCATTCACACGGCCGAACCTCCGCAGTGCGAGGAAGATTGTACTTGGGCTTCTTCTTCTCTTCATTTTCATTTTCCTTTGAACCCCGGCTTGAAGAGCCTCTCAACCATCTCTTCATCATTTCTTTTCTCTGAAATTTTTTGAAATTTTTAGTGACTCCAAATAAAGGTGAACCAAACTCAACAAAATTCATAGCAACTACTCCTACAAGTGTCTAGAGGCTATATCATGCATCAAAACTACTTTGGACCATATAAATTTGACATGCAAGCTCAAGAACAAGGTCACCACAGCAGAAAAAATTTGTAATAAATAAAGCACTAGAACAAAAACTAATTGGACCATTGGAGGAGTCACATACAGAAGAACAATCCCCCAAAACAGTTTTGCAAATGGAGCTTTGCACAAGGAGATCGAAAATGGCAGCAAGATGAGCAAGAACACGGGTTTGAGCAACGGGATGATTTTTTCTGGAGGAAGATGAAGTGGATGGGTGCTGGAATAAGTGAGGGGGGGCCTACGTGGGACCCACAAGGCAGGGGGTGCGCCCAGGGGGTAGGGCGCGCCCTCCACCCTTGTGGTCCACTGGTGCCCCCCCTGGTGTGTTCTCAGTGCCAAAAATTCTTAAATATTCTAAAAAAAATCATACTAAATTTTCAAGGCATTTGGAGAACTTTTATTTTTGGGACATTTTTTTATTACATGAACAATTTAGAAAACAGACGAATAATACTATTTTTGCTTTATGTATTCTAAATAACAGAAAGTAAAAGGTGGGTACAGAAAGTTGTGCTTTCTAAATTCATCTATCTCATGCTCATCAAAAGGAATCCATTAACAAGGTTGATCAAGTCTTATTAACAAACTTCTTCCGAATGACATGAAACCGGAGAACTTTCAGATAACACTAGGTTACCTCAACGGGGATATGCATGTCCCCAATAATAAGAATATCATATTTCTTTTTGACAGTAGGAAGAGGGAATTCAAAACCTCCAATAGCAATAGTTGAAATTTTTCCAATAGAATTGATGCTATTCACTTGAGGTTGTTTCTTCGGAAAGTGTACCGTATGCTCATTACCATTAACATGAAAAGTGACATTGCCCTTGTTGCAATCAATAACAGCCCCTGCAGTATTCAAAAAGGGTCTACCGAGGATGATCGACATACTGTCGTCCTCGGGAATATCAAGAATAACAAAGTCCGTTAAGATAGTAACATTTGCAACCACAACAGGCACATCCTCACAAATACCGATGGGTGTAGCAGTTGATTTATCAGCCATTTGCAAAGAGATTTCAGTAGGTGTCAACTTATTCAATTCAAGTCTACGATATAAAGAGAAAGGCATAACACTAACACCGGCTCCAAGATCACATAAAGCAGTTTTAACATAGTTTCTTTAATTGGAGCATGGTATAGTTGGTACTCCTGGGTCTCCTAGTTTCTTTGGTATTCCACCCTTAAAAGTATAATTAGCAAGCATGGTGAAAATTTCATCCTTCGGTGTCTTTCTTCCCGAAGTATCTGGTGAAAATGAGATTTCAGTGAAAATCTGGAAATTCGCATCGTGGACCACTGGATCGACGAGGAACAGCACATATTTGAGGTGGGAACACCACCAGCCACTTAAATGTAATTTTATAGACAACCTACTTGCTAGATAAATTAGTCAAATTACTTGGGGATTCATTCTCAGTTGCGCCAGTTCTTCTCTCCAGGGAACCCTCGCCGCCACGGACACAACCTGCAGCGGCCACGACGTCGCGCACAGCGCCGGAGCCCCCTCGGCAGGGAGGACCCCCGAGGAGCCAAGTCCAGGGATGCCGCCATTAGGCAAGCGAGGGAGCTTGCGGCGTCGGCCTAGAGAGCCTCACAGGCGACGACGACGACTATGTCGAGGTGGAGCGGTGGTGCACAGACGACGAGGCCCGCGTCGGCGACACCAGAGCCTGCGTGCTCCATGCCATAGCCAGCCAGCCATGTCCTGGACGGCACCATTCAAAGAGATGGGCGAGCCAGTGGCCACGACCAGCAGCTTAGCTGCCTCCAGAAAAGCCTGAATATATAGCTGACTGTGGTGTTCTGATACATTCTGAATGAAGATAAAAATGAGTGTACTTTTGTTCTGAAATTATGAGCTTTTTCTTCTAGGGAGAGTAATAAAACTTCAATACAGTATGATCAACAATGCTTCTGAATATACACTACAATTTGCACAACAATGTGAGCAACACATAATTCTGTGTGCTTCTGGTTCAAATTTACAGAGCAAGGCTCAAAATTATAGCACAGTTTGCTCAACAATGAATCTAAATTCTTGAGCTTTTATCTTCTACAAAAAGCAATATACAGTACAATTTCCTCACCAACGTTGGAACAGATTGAGGAAGGTGGAGTTTGTATGCTAAAAATTCTAGTTCTAGCATGTTGCAAAACATCAAAAATTCGCTAAGAGACTTGCTTGATTACATTGAACTTACTAGCACAAATGCCCGTGCGTTGCAACGGGTGAAAAAAACCGCAAAACCTACTACACATACCATTACTCACCATTTCATATATCCATTTCTGATAAATGTGGTAATAAGTTTAAATTGATTGTCGCTTTTTGCGACATGAATTGTGGACATGAAGAAATCACCTTGATGTCCTTCATTTGATGGAAGAGTGGTGGTCCATGGATTAGTCTGATTAATCACTTTTATCTTTTGCTCTTTGGAAAAACTATGTGTTGCACCATGTGAAGAAAAAATATATCAGATGTTCCTTCCCATGGTAAGCATGACTCAAGACCTCCACAAGCCCATACCCTCTATTTCAGCACATGTCCATTTGTATTGCCACTTATTATTGCCCTTGTCGTCCATGGCCTTCGAAGCGTTCCGCACGGCTAAGCTTAACCGCTCGCTCGACCTCGTCGGAGCGTCCACATCGTCCGTCGGCTGACCCCACCGGCGTATTAACCCTACGAGCTCTTTCTCAAACCTCCTCGGCTAGTTTCGGCGGCTCCTAATACTTGTTCCAAATAATAGATAATTATAATCTAAATTATGCTGCATTTATTTTGATTTTGAGTGCCTTTTATAAATATGGATTTAAAAGTATTGTTAAACTTATTTAAAAATTCATAATAATTTCCAATCAAATAATTTCTCCACCATATATAATCTAAAATAAACATTTTAAACTTCCACTTTGAAAGATTAAACTAAAGCATTAAGTATATGCAGGTCACCTTAAATTCAGCCAGAATATTATTTTCAAATTCAAGTAATTCTAATATATTTAGAACAATAGTATCTTAATTTTGAGTTAAAATAAGTAGGATATTTTTTTAGTATTTATAAGAGAATTCGTGTACTGCTGGCTGCTGATGATTTACACAGTGATCACTGATGGGATCGATGTACATATCTGTAGTTAATCTATATTAGCGCGCGCACACACACATGTATCTTGGGTGTTTCCTCACGGCACCGTAGACTTAGACTGCATTGAGGTACGACATCGTCTCCATCATAGATAGATGGCAATCAGAGTGGCGAAATATATATATAGAAATGCAACGGGAGAATTTTTTTTTGTCTCCGCACCTTCTTTATTTTATGAACAATTAAATTTCCAGAAATTTAGAAGATGACTTTATATTTTGATTTGAAAGGGAAAAACTATGTGTACGTAAGTGTTTTATGCTCAAACGGAACCCAATCTTGATCCTCTCTCTATTAATTCCTTAGGAGGCTTACTGATTTCAGATCCTAGATGTATATAAATTGGTGCAAAAAGGTGCAAGGCAACGAGGTGGGACTAAAGGGAAGCGAATCATATATTCTGTACATAAACATGTGCTAGCTAAGTTGGACTTTGCCTTCCAAACTGTACGTGAGGTTGGGGGTTCGATCCCACGCGTTGGCGTTTATTTTTTGCCTCCTCTCCCGCACAGTACTGGGCCGCCATTGTAGTTGGGCCCTGCAACAACGATTGGGCTGGTGCGTGTGACGTACCGCAGGCATATATATTAGTACCACCTCGGATAGAAGAAAAAATATTATGGGCAAGGTGGACGGACGAAAAACGGACAAAATTACAATGGTAAAAAGCGATATCCTCTTTATTAGTAGGTATAGATATAGATATAGATATAGATTTCATAGCATAATACGTTGAAAGATTACATCAAAGATTGCTTGTATGGATAGCGCAAAATCTTTTATTGACCAGTCACAAAAGCACAATCGTTTACACTGTTTCAGCAACTCCGTCCGGGAGCTTCATTGAACCAATGACCAATAAAGTCTTGCATAAGGCAGTTAATTCATGCACCACTTATTTACAATCTCTCTTAACCCAAAACACAACACAAGTCTGTAAGACTGAGATAATCTCAACAGTCTTGGAAGAATTACCAAACTTGGACACGTTTGGAACTTGCAGCATCCTTACTGGTAGGCACATGGCATGAACAATGCAGCTTGGTGATTTCTAATCACAGCTCCAACACTAGCTTGCAGTGGAGACCAAAAGCAAGAAACATGGCATAGCAAGCTTCTTGCTATCTCGTAAAGTTTCGGAGCAAAATCGCAGTATTCAGATACACTCTGATACAGAAAATCTGCACATCAAAGTTCTGGACGTGCACGCCTTCGTGTCTCCAGCACCGCGGCCGCTGGATCTCCGTAGCGTGGAGGCGGCAGACGATTCACGGAAGAAGCACCACGGCCGGCGAGTCGCCGTCGCGTGGAGGTCAACATCGCGGGCCGAGACTTCATGGCGTTGGGCAACAACCTAGCCGCAGAGTCGCTGTCGCGTGAGGGAAGCACCACGGACGCCGTCCCGTGCGGGTGCAGCATCGCGGTCGCTAATTCTTCGTCCGTGACGGCAGCTCCACGGCCGCCGTGGCTGGGTCGCGTGGGGGCTAGCATTGCGGCCGAGTCGCAGGTGCTTGGAGGCAGTGCTCAAGCCGCCGTCGGGTGCGAAGTGCCGCGACACGAGTCGTCGTCCGAGGAGAGAGCGCCGCCGCTACAGCACCGAGTCATCATCGCATGGGGAGAGCGCCAAGCCGCGCCGCCGCCGGAACAGAGTGAGAAGGGTAGGGGTCGTAGGAGAAGAAGGGGTTATGTGCAAAATAATTAAGTGACTGGTTATTAGTCCCGCCTCTAATCTGTACCATCTGCTAACAATCCAACAGCCACGATGATAGTTTTCAGATTTGCACTGAATTCCTATTTTCACTGGATACTTCGTCATCTTTCTTTTATTTGTAATAATATCTTTCATATACTTAGCATAAGGAGACATTTTCAGAATATCAGTCAAACGCATATGCAAAAAGACAGGTCTAAACATTTCAACAAAGCGCACAAAATCCTCATCATCCTTTTCCTTGGATGGTTTAGGAGGAAAGGGCATGGGTTTTTGGTTCTCTTTCTTTACCATATTTTCTAGCAATGAAGTCTCTCTTAACATAACGTTGATTCTTTGATTGTGGGTTATCAAGATCAACAGCAGGTTCTACCTTCACATCATTATCATTACTAGGTTGAGCATCAACATGAACATCATCATTAACATTAGCACTAGGTTCATGTTCATTACCAGATTGTATCTCAGCATCATAAATAGAAATATCATTGGGATTCTCAGGTGTGTCTATAACAGGTTCACTAGAAGCATGCAAAATCCTATCATCTCTCTTTTTCTTTTTATTACTAGGAGGACTAGGTGTATCAGTATTAGTTCTCTGAGAATCTTGCTCAATTATCTTAGGATGGCCCTCAGGATACAAGGGTTCCTGGGTCATTTTACCACCTCTACTCATAACTCTAACAGCATTATCATTGTTCTTACTATTCAACTCATCGAGCAAATCATCCTGTGCCTTAAGTACTTGTTCTACTTGAGTTTTAACCATGGAAGCATGCTTACTAATAATCTTAAGATCACTAATAGTTCTACTCATATAATCACCCAAGCAGTCAAGCATGTAGCATTACGTTTCAATTGTCTACTAACATAAGCATTGAAGTTTTCTTGTTTAACAATTAAATTATCAAACTCATCCAAGCATTGACTAGCAGACTTATTATGAGGAATATCACCTTCATCAAATCTATAGAGAGAATTTACCTCTACTACCTATGTCGGGTTATCAAGACCATGTATTTCTTCAATAGGCGGTAAATTCTTAACATCTTCAGATTTAATACCTTTTTTCTTTCATAGATTTCTTTGCCTCTTGCATATCTTCAGGACTGAGAAATAGAATACCTCTTTTCTTCGGGGTTGGCTTAGGAGTTGGTTCAGGAAGTGTCCAATCATTATCATTACTCAATATATTATTCAATAGCAATTCAGCTTGCTCAACAGTTCGTTCCCTGAAAACACAACCAGCACAACTATCTAGGTGGTCCTTAGAAGCATCGGTTAGTCCATTATAAAAGATATCAAATATTTTATTTTTCTTGAGAGGATGATCAGGCAAAGCATTAAGTAATTGGAGAAGCCTCCCCCAAGCTTGTGGGAGACTCTCTTCTTCAATTTGCACAAAATTAAATATTTCCTTTAAAGCATCTTGTTTCTTATGAGCAAGGAAATATTTTTCAGAGAAGTAGTAAATCATATCCTGGGGACTACGCACACAACTAGAAGCAAGAGAATTAAACCATAACTTAGCATCACCCTTTAACGAGAAAGGAAACAACTTAAGAATATAGTAATAACGAATTTTTTTCTCATGAGCAAATAGGGTGGCTATATCATTCAATTTAGTAAGATGTGCCACAACAGTTTCAGATTCATAACCATGGAAATGATCAGATTCAACCAAAGTAATTAACTCAGGATCGACAGAGAATTCATAATCCTTATCAGTAATAAAAGATAGGTGAAGTAGCAAACTTAGGATCATATTGCATTTTAGCATTCAAAGATTTTTCTTTCCACTTGCATAATAATTTCTTAAGTTCATCTCTATCCTTACAAGCAAGAAAGTCCCTAGCTACCTCTCCATCCATAACATAATTTTCAGGCATAACAGGAAGTTCATATCTAGGAGAGCTAGTCTTATCAGGTGTTTCAAAGTTTTCAGTTTCAATAATTTCATCAGTTTCAGAGATATCATCATCTTCAGCATAATCAATAGTTCTAACTCTAGCAAGGTGTTCATCAAGTAATTCACCCAGTGGCACAGTTTTATTAAGCAAAGTAGTAGCATCGTAAGCATCATTCATAGTAGAAGTAGCATCATCAATAACATGCGATATATCAGAATCAATAGCAGGTGTAGGTGTCACAAGCTTACTCAAAACAGAAGGTGAATAGAGCTATGCTCGTAGTGGAGGGAAAAATCTTGGTTCTAGTATCTTTCAAATTTCTCATAGTGATCAACAGATAAAAATCCCAAGTGACTCAGAGAATAGAGTTATGCTCCCCAGCAACGGTGCCAGAAAAAGGTCTTGATAACCCACAAGTATAGGGGATCGCAACAGTTTTCGAGGGTAGAGTATTCAACCCAAATTTATTGATTCAACACAAGGGGAGCCAAAGAATATTATCAAGTATTAGCAGCTGAGTTGTCAATTCAACCACACCTGAAAAACTTAATATCTGCAGCAAAGTATTTAGTAGCAAAGTAGTATGGATGTAACGATAACGGTGGCAAAAGTAACAGTAGCCGTTTTGTAGCAATTGTAACAGTGGCAATGACAAAGTAACATAGCAAAGATCAATATGTGAAAAGCTCATAGGCAATATATCAATGATGGATAATTATGTCGGATGGCATTCATCATGCAACAGTTATAACCTAGGGTGACACAGAACTAGCTCCAATTCATCAATATAATGTAGGCATGTATTCCGAATATAGTCATACGTGCTTATGGAAAAGAACTTGCATGACATCTCTTGTCCTACCCTCCCGTGGCAGTGGGGTCCTAATGGAAACTAAGGGATATTAAGGCCTCCTTTTAATGGAGAACCGGACCAAAGCATTAGCACTTAGTGAATACATGAACTCCTCAAACTACGGTAATCACCGAAAAGAATCCCAATTATTGTCACCTTAAGGTATGCGGATCATAACTCGTAATAGGTGTCTACAACTTGCAAGATAGGATCAAGAACACAAGTATATTCATGAAAACATAATAGGTTCAGATCTGATATCATGGCACTCGGGCCCTAGTGATAAGCATTAAGCATAGCAAAGTCATAGCAACATCAATCTCAGAACATAGTGGATACTAGGGATCAAACCCTAACAAAACTAACTCGATTACATGATAAATCTCATCCAACCCATCATCGTCCAGCAAGCCTACGATGGAATTACTCACGCACGGCGGTGAGCATCATGAAATTGGTGATGGAGGAAGGTTGGTGATGATGATGGCGACGGATTCCCCTCTCCGGAGCCCCGAACAGACTCCAGATCTGCCCTCCCGATGAAGAACAGGAGGTGGTGGTGGCTCCGTATCGTAAAATGCGATGAATCATTCTCTCTGATTTTTTTTCTCCCCGAAAGTGAATATATGGAGTTGGACTTGAGGTCGGTGGAGGTCCAGGGGACCCACAAGGCAGGGGCGCGCGCCCTCCACCCTTGTGGACAGTAGGTGGGTCCCCTCTGGTTGATTCTTTCGCCAATATTTTTTATTTATTCTAGAAACATTCTCCGTAAAGTTTCAGGTCGTTCCGAGAACTTTTATTTCTGCACAAAAATAACACCAAGGCAATTCTGCTGAAAACAGGGTCAGTCCGGGTTAGTTCCATTCAAATCATGCAAATTAGAGTCCAAAACAAGGGCAAAAGAGTTTGAAAAAGTAGATACGATGGAGACGTATCACCGCACACATCATTGGTTTTCTTTTTTCTTTATGCTCTTGCGCCCTAGAGCGAAATGATGGTTGCTTCGTCCGTCCAGCTTAATGCGGGAAAGATGAGGCTTTGTGATTTGACCCCTCATCACCCATTTACTACTACTGCGACGCTACGATCGGGGTGCCTCCAAGTGCAACCGCTGCTCCGAACTTTAATTTGGTGCATCGCACATGGAACAAGATGGTGGATGAGCCACATGTCGGCCAAAGGGGTCCTGTAAGTGTGTCGCCATTTCGTGTGTGGACTGACCCTGCTGAGTTGCTACGCCAACGCGACAGGAGCAGCTTACCACTTGGTTTTGCTCCTTGGTGAATCCCGACTATATTGATATAAAAAGATACTAGTAGTATCCAGATTAGTAAAAATGAGGTGATTTTACCGAGCGGTGGGCGGGGGAGCATGGCCTGTCATTCGGTCCCACGTGCCATGATGTACCAAGGCGATGTGCGTCCCTCTTGAGGCAGAACAATGGCAGAAGCAATACGTGGTTTTCTTGAAGGAGATGATGGAGAAGCGGATTCAGCGAAGTGTGAAATAATGGTTGCTTCGTCCGTCTGGGGGAAAGGTGCGGCTTTGTGATTTGACGTCTCATTGCTCATTACTACTACTGGGGTGCTACGACTGGGGTGCGTCCCCCTGCTGTTCTGCACTATTATTTGGTGCATGACACGTCGACCCGGTTGCTATATGTCCCACATGTCGGCGCGAGGAAGTACAACATTCATGAAAGCGAGCATCTCTACTCTTTTAGTATGACGGAGGAGTACAAGACACGGCTTGGTTTTTGCTGCTTCGCGTGATTCATTGATACAAACCCGGACTAAAAAAGGCGAGGGCGTGTCTTTTCCCGTGTGGCAGGCAGGGGAGTTTGGCATAGTCTGTTCGAGGCAACGAGGCAGGAAGGGAAACAAGCAAATAAAGGTTGAGCGACTTAGTTTTGGGAAAATTTGAGCGACTTAGTTTTGGGAAAAATCTGATTTTACGGAGTACGTACCCGCTATGGAGGTAGTACTACTTAGGCCCTTCCCAGTGCTCCAAGGTGTACATGTGCTAAGGACGCCACATAGGCAAAAAAGTGATGTGGCAAAGCAATTAAAGAGGAGAGAGAGTATTATGGTGCCCCCAGGAAGAAACGGTGCTAGCACGCGAACCTATGTAAAAAGGCTACCAAGCAATACATGAGGGAGTTTAATTATTAAACAATTCCATAAGAGAAGCTTAGCTACCAAAGCTAAGCACCTATGCAGTGTGGAGACTAGTTGCTAAGATTTCAAATGCTCTTAGCACCTCATCTAAGCACCCATGCACTGGAAGAGGCCTTACTACTCCCTCCTTTCCGGTTTATAGGGCTCATCTAAAAAAATTCGTTTTTCCGTTTTATAAGTCTCAATTCTACTAGTACTTACCATCACATGTTTGGATTTCGAGGTGCATTAAATCACCCGATGCAAGAAGTATCAAGAGAAAACTCACCAATGCATGTAGAAGTTCATGGAAATTTAGTGGTCATGCATGCATTCGTTGTAATTAAAATAATGCATCGGTAAACATAACTTTTTGAGAAAAATGAGCGTACTAATTAAGTACTTGTGCAAACTACGAAATTAATTCCACCACTCACCGTCTACCTTGGTTGGAAAGATTTTGAAATTGAGCAGTATAAACTGGAAAGGAGGGAGTAGTAACATAGCCTAGGGTAGCTTGCTGCAGCACGGACTCCAAGAAAATTGCTGTAGTACTACTCCTACCACTGTAGTACTACTAGTACTAAAAGACATATATTTCAAACAATATGATAATCTCTCTAACCAAGGTAGGGAGTACTATATGTCTAATGGAGGGAGTAGTAAAATTTTCTCCTTGTCCTGCGAGCCACCGCGCGCGTGGGCGAGGGAGCGGGCGTAGGCGTAGTAAGCAAGCTTCTCCTCGTCCCGCGACTCTGTGAGCCACCGCACCCGTGGGTGGGGGAGAGGGCGTACTAAGCAAGCTTCTCCTCATTCTGCGAGTTGACGGGACACATCAAAAGTAGTACTACAGATCATCTCCAGTGTATAGAGCCTTGCCTCTAAGGTAGGCCCCACATGGTTTGCCTCTTATCAAATGAAAAAACCACAATGTATAGAGACTCTAACCAGCCTCTAAGGTGGGCCCTAGCAGAAATTTAAAAATTATTGATTAGCACCATGTTTGTCCAATCAGTAATATTTCTCTTGTACTTTCTTATGCTTCCTAAGGCTGACAAGTGGGACCAGATGGATTGTTACATTGTTAGAGGCAGCCTCTAAGGTTAGACGCGATGCTAGCCAATTTTTTGTTAGAGGCAGTTCATGCAATGTATAGAGGCATGCCTCTAAGACGAGAGAGAGGGCTTAGAGGAAACAAAAAACATACACTGTGGATGTCCTAAGTGCCTACTTTCTGGTCTATATGACTCAATTTGAAATCCAGAATGTATCCATAATATATGCTGAGTGGTGGAATAAATTTGTTACTTCCATAGTTCGCAAAAGTACTGAGCATGTGAGATGGTGAACGGAGGGAGTACGATACCATTAGTACTACAGTACTTTTGGAAGGGTTGTAGTAGTCCCTCCCATTCACATGTTCACATTTCAATCTTCAATAAAAATGTTGCATGCAAGGATTAAGAGAAACCTCAGCAATGCATGTACTCCCTCAATCCATATAGGGTCTAAAATGCATTTTGGAGGCTAACTTTGACCATATGTTAAAGCAATAATATGACATCCAACTTACACAAATCTTACCATCAAATTCGTACGTGGTCATTATACTACTAACACATGCATGTGTTGTAATTAGTACGTACATGATATAGTAGTAAACACTCACTATCTAGTAGTGTAGAGTACTAGTACTCTACACTACTACTACTATGAGGCCATCCAACTGTGTCCCGGCAGAAGACCGCGGACACCGATTATTCATTCATATTTAAATTTGTTTTCACACAATAAAATATCCATGAAAATAACACATGGCAAAATTTCACGGCGAACGAGGGATTTGAATGTGCTGGGAGGGGTGGGGCTGGAAGGGGCTATTTGGATCCTGCCCGGGGTAGCCAAAATATTGGCGACCCTTTTTTCCACCCGTGCCTTTGCCACCGATGAACAAGGTAGAGCTCGCACGTTCCTCCAGCGCACGCGTTGGAGACGAGCTCGCACGAGCTGTGCTTTTTTTGTCCCACCTCGCCGCCCGAGCCGGCCGCAGACCGACCGGCGCCCGTAAATTACGCCATCCAACCATAGCCGCACACATTCTTGTTGGAAATCGTTGCATGGAAAACAAAAATTTTCTACGCACACGCAATGATCTATCCATGGAGATGCATAGCAACGAGGGAGAGAGTGTGTCTACGTACCCTCGTAGACCGTAAGCGGAAGCGTTTCACAACGCGGTTGATGTAGTCGAACTTCTTCGCGCTTCAACCGATCAAGTACCGAACGCACGTCACCTCGACGTTCTGCACACGTTCAGCTCGGTGACGTCCTTCGCCTTCTTGATTCAGCAAGACGACGAGGTAGTAGATGAGTTCCGGCAGCACGACAGTGTGGTGACGGTGATGGTGATGTGATCTCCACAGGGCTTCGCCTAAGCACTACGAAAATATGACCGAGGGAGTAAACGGTGGACGGGGGCGCCGCACATGGCTAAGACAATGTTGTGTGGTTGTGTGGCGCCCCCTCCACACACACACACATATATATATAGGTGGGAGGGAGGGAGGAGCAGCCAAAGGAGGCACCCAAGTAGGAGGAATCCTACTTGGAGTCCCTCCCAAGCCGCGCCCCCACCCTGCCTTATATAGGCGCGGGGGAAAGGTAGGGGAGGGTGGCGCCCCCCCTTTTCCTTTCTCCCATGAGAGGGAAAGGCAGGAGGGGCTAGCCCTCCCTCCTTTCTTTCCCTTAGGGCCCGCTGTCCAAAAATGGGGCACACCAGGGGCTGGTTTGTTCCCCCTTTGGCCCATTAGGCCCATATTTTTGCCGGGGGTGCCCGACACTCCTTTCCGGTGACCCGATAAGTACCCGGTACCCTCCGAAACACTTCCGGTGTCCGAATACCATCGTCCTATATATCAATCTTTACCTCTCGACCATTTCGAGACTCCTAGTCATGTCCGTGATCTCATCTGTGACTCCGAACAAAATTCGGTCACCAAATCACATAACTCATATAATACTATATCGTCATCGAACGTTAAGCGTGCGGACCCTACGGGTTCAAGAACTATGCAGACATGACCGAGACACCTATTCGGTCAATAACCAATAGCGGAACTTGGATGCCCATATTGGCTCCGACATATTCTACAAAGATGTTTATTGATCGAACTGTTATGACAACATACGTAATTTCCTTTGTCCATCGGTATGTTACTTGCCCGAGATTCGATCGTTGGTATCTTCATACCTAGTTCAATCTCATTATCGGCAAGTCTCTTTACTCGTTCCGTAATACATCACCTCGTGACTAACTCCTTAGTCGTTTGCTTGCAAGCTTATGATGTGTATTACCAAGAGGGCCGAGAGATACCTCTCCGATACTCGAAGTGACAAATCCTAATCTCGATCTATGCCAACTCAACAAACACCTTCGGAGATACCTGTAGAGCATCTTTATAATCACGCAGTTATGTTGTGACGTTTGATAGCACAAAAGGCATTCCTCCAGTATCCGGGAGTTGCATAATCTCATAGTCGAAGGAATATGTATTTGACATGAAGAAAGCAATAGCAATAAAACTGAACGATTATTATGCTATGCTAACGGATGGGTCTTGTCCATCACATCATTCTCCTAATGATGTGATACCGTTATAAAATGACAACTCATGTCCATGGTTAGGAAACCTTAACCATCTTTGATCAAAGAGCTAGTCTAGGAAATGCTCACTAGGGACATGTTGTTTGTTTATGTATTCACACATGTATTAAGGTTTCTGATCAATACAATTCTAGCATGAATAATAAACCTTTATCATGAATAAGGAAATATAAAATAACAACTTTATTATTGCCTCTAGGGCATATTTCCTTCAGTCTCCCACTTGCACTAGAGTCAATAATCTAGTTCACATCGTCATGTGATTAACACCCATAGTTCACATCGCCATGTGACGAATACCCAAAGAGTTTACTAGAGTCAATAATCTAGTTCACATCGCTATGTGATTAACACCCAAAGAGTACTAAGGTGTGATCTTGTTTTGCTTGTGAGAGAGGTTTAGTCAACGGGTCTGCCACATTCAGATCCGTATGTATTTCGCAAATTTCTATGTCTACAATGCTCTGCATGGAGCTACTCTAGCTAATTGCTCCCACTTTCAATACGTATCCAGATTGAGACTCAGAGTCATCTGTATCGGTGTAAAAGCTTGCATCGACGTAACTCTTTATGACGAACTCTTTATCACCTCCATAACCGAGAAATATTTCCTTAGTCCTCTAAGGATAATTTTGACCGCTGTCTAGTGATCTACTCCAGGATCAATATTGTACCCCCTTGCCAAACTCATTGGCAAGGCACACAACAGGTTTGGTACACAGCATGGCATACTTTATAGAACCTATGGTTGAGGCATAGGGAATGACTTTCATTCTCTCTCTATCTTCTGCCATGGTCGGGCTTTGAGTCTTACTCAACTTCACACCTTGCAACACAGACAAGAACCCTTTCTTTGACTGACCCATTTTTGAACCTTTTCAAAACTTTGTCAAGGTATGTGTTTGTGAAAGTCCTATTAAGCGTTTCGATTTATCCTTATAGATCTTGATGCTCAATATATAAGTAGCTTCACCGAGGTCTTTCATTGCAAAACTCTTTTTCAAGTATCCTTTTATGCTATCGAGAAATTCTATATCATTTCCAATCAACAATATGTCATCCACATATAACATCAGAAATGCTACAGAGCTCCCACTCACTTTCTTCTAAATACAGGCTTCACCGTAAGTCTGTATAAAACCATATGCTTTGATCACCTCATCAAAGCGTATATTCCAACTCCGAGATGCTTGCACCAGTCCATAAATGGATTGCTGGAGCTTGCACACTTTGTTAGCACCTTTAGGATCGACAAAACCTTCTGGTTGCATCATATACAACTCTTCTTTGAGATATCCATTAAGGAATGCAGTTTTGACATCCATTTGCCAGATTTCATAATCATAAAATGTGGCAATTGCTAACATGATTCGGACAGACTTAAGCATCGCTACGGGTGAGAAAGTCTCATCGTAGTCAACCCATTGAACTTGTCGAAAAACTTTTGCGACAAGTCGAGCTTTGTAGATAGTAACATTACCATCAGCGTCAGTCTTCTTCTTGAAGATACATTTAATCTCTATGGCTTGCCGATCATCGGGTAAATCCACCAAAGTCCACACTTTGTTCTCATACATGGATCCTATCTCAGATTTCATGGCCTCAAGCCATCTGTCGGAATCTGGACTCATCATAGCTTCTTCATAGTTCGTAGGTTCGCCTTGTTCTAATAACATGACTTCTAGGACAGGATTACCGTAACACTCTGGTGCGGAACATGCTCTGTTCGACCTACGAGGTCCAGTAGTGACTTGATCTGAAGTTTCATGATCATCATCATTAACTTCCTCTCCAGTTGGTGTAGGCATCACGGGAACGGATTTCTCTGATGTGCTACTTTCCAAATTGAGAGAAGGTACAATTACCTCATCAAGTTCTACTGTCCTCCCACTCACTTCTTTCGAGAGAAACTCCTTCTCTAGAAAGGTTCCATGCTTGGCAACAAAGATCTTGCCTTCGGATCTGTGGTAGAAGGTGTACCCAATTGTTTCCTTAGGGTATCCTATGAAGACGCACTTCTCCGATTTGGGTTCGAGCTTATCAGGTTGAAGCCTTTTGACATAAGTGTCGCAACCCCAAACTTTAAGAAACGACAGCTTAGGTTTCTTGCCAAACCACAGTTCATACGGTGTCGTCTCAACGGATTTAGACGGTGCCCTATTTAACGTGAATGCGGCTGTCTCTAATGCATAACCCCAAAACGATAGTGGCAAATCGGTAAGAGACATCATAGAACGCACCATATCTAATAAAGTACGGTTACCCCGTTCGGACACACCATTACGCTGTGGTGTTCCAAGTGGCGTGAGTTGTGAAACTATTCCACATTGTTTTATATGAAGGCCAAACTCGTAACTCAAATATTTGCCTTCGCGATCAGATCATAGAAACTTTATTTTCTTGTTACGATGATTCTCCACTTTACTCTGAAATTCTTTGAACTTTTCAAATGTTTCAGACTTGTGTTTCATTAAGTAGATATACCCATATCTGCTCAAATCATCTGTGAAGGTCAGAAAATAACGATACCCGCCGCGTGCTTCAATACTCATCGGACCGCATACATCGGTATGTATTATTTCCAATAAGTCATTAGCTCGCTCCATTGTTCTGGGGAACAGAGTTTTAGTCATCTTGTCCATGAGGCATGGTTCGCAAGTATCAAATGATTCATAATCAAGTGATTCCAAAAGCCCATCTAAATGGAGTTTCTTCATGCGCTTTACACCAATATGACCTAAACGGCAGTGCCACAAGTATGTTGCACTATCATTATCAACTTTGCATCTTTTGGCATCAATATTATGAATATGTGTATCACTACGATCGAGATTCAATAAACCATTTACATTGGGTGTATGACCATAGAAGGTTTTATTCATGTAAACATAACAACAATTATTCTCTGACTTAAATGAATAACTGTATTGCAATAAACATGATCCAATCATATTCATGCTCAACGCAAACACCAAATAACATTTATTTAGGTTCAACACTAATCCGAAGGTAGAGGGAGTGTGCGATGGTGATCTTATCAACCTTGGAATCACTTCCAACACACATCGTCACCTCGCCCTTAACTAGTCTCTGTTCATTCTGCAACTCCTGTTTCGAGTTACTAATCTTAGCAACTGAATCGGTATCAAATACCCAGGGGCTACTACGAACACTAGTAAGGTACACATCAATAATCTGTATATCAAATATACCTTTGTTCACTTTGCCATCCTTCTTATCCGCCAAGTATTTGGGGCAGTTCCGCTTCTAGTGACCATTTCCTTTGCAGTAGAAGCACTCAGTTTCAGGCTTGGGTCTAGCTTTGGGCTTCTTCATGGGAGTGACAACTTGCTTGCCATTCTTCTTGAAGTTCCCTTTCTTTCCCTTGCCCTTTTTCTTGAAACTAGTGGTCTTGTTAACCATCAACACTTGATGCTCTTTCTTGATTTCTACCTTCGCTGATTTCAGCATCGCAAAGAGGTCGGGAATCATTTTCATCATCCCTTGCATATTATAGTTCATCACAAAGTTCTAGTAGCTTGATGATAGTGACTAGAGAACTCTGTCAATCACTATCTTATCTGGAAGATTAACTCTCACTTGATTCAAGTGATTGTAGTACTCAGACATTCTGAGCACATGCTCACTGGCTGAGCTATTCTCCTCCATCTTGTAGGCAAAGTACTTCTTAGAGGTCTCATACCTCTCGACACGGGCATGAACTGAAATACCAATTTTCAGCTCTTGGAACATCTCATATGCTCCGTAGCGTTCAAAACGTTTTTGAAGTCCCGATTCTAAGCCGTAAAGCATGGCGCACTAAACTATCAAGTAGTCATCATATCGAGCTTGCAAAACGTTCATAACATCTGCATCTGCTCCTGCTATAGGTTTGTCACCTAGCGGTGCATCAAGGACATAATTCTTCTGTGCAGCAATAAGGATAATCCTCAGATCACGGACCCAATCCGCATCATTGCTACTATCATCTTTCAACTTTAGTTTTCTCTAGGAACATATCAAAAATATATGGGAGCTATATCGCGAGCTATTGATCTACAACATAGATATGCAAATACTATCAGGACTAAGTTCATGATAAATTAAGTTCAATTAATCAAATTACTAATGAACTCCCACTTAAATAAACATCCCTCAAGTTATCTAAGTGATACGTGATCCAAATCAACTAACCCATGTCCGATCATCACGTGAGATGGGGTAGTCATCAATGGTGAACACCTCTATGTTGATCATATCTACTATATGATTCACGTTCGACCTTTCGGTCTCCAGTGTTCCGAGGCCATGTCTGTACATGCTAGGCTCGTCAAGTTTAACCCAAGTATTCCGCATGTGCAAAACTGTCTTGCACCCGTTGTATGTGAACATAGAGTCTATCACACCCGATCATCACGTGGTGTCTCAACACGATGAACTGTAGCAACGGTGCATACTCAGGGAGAACACTTTTACCTTGAAATTTAGTGAAGGGATCATCCTATAATGCTACCGCCGTACTAAGCAAAATAAGATGCATAAAGATAAACATCACATGCAATCAAAATATGTGACATGATATGGCCATCATCATCTTGTGCTTTTGATCTCCATCTCCAAAGCATCGTCATGATCTCCATCGTCACCGGCTCGACACCTTGATCTCCATCGTTGCGTTGTGGTCGTCTCGCCAACTATTGCTTCTACAACTATCACTAACGCATAGTGATAAAGTAAAGCAATTACATGGTGTTTGCATTTCATACAATAAAGAGACAACCATAAGGCTCCTGCCGGTTGCCGATAACTTACAAAACATGATCATCTCATACAATAACATATATCACATCATGTCTTGACCATATCACATCACAACATGCTCTGCAAAAACAAGTTAGACGTCCTCTACTTTGTTGTTGCAAGTTTTACGTGGCTGCTACGGGCTTCTAGCAAGAACAGTTCTTACCTACGCATCGAACCACAACTGTGTTTCATCAAGTTTGCTGTTTTAACCTTCTTCAAGGACCGGCCGCAGTCAAATTCGATTCAACTAAAGTAGGAGAAACAGACACCCGCCAGCCACCTTTATGCAAAACTATTTGCATGTCTGTCGGTGGAACCGGTCTCATGTACGTGGACATGTAAGGTTGGTCCGGGCCGCTTCATCTTACAATACCGCCGAATCAAAATAAGATGTTGGTGGTAAGCAGTATGACTATCACCACCCACAACTCTTTGTGTTCTACTCGTGCATATCATCTACGCATAGACCTGGCTCGGATGCCACTGTTGGGAATCGTTGCATGGAAAACAAAAAATTTCTACGCACACGCAATGATCTATCCATGGAGATGCATAGCAACGAGGGGGAGAGTGTGTCTATGTACCCTCGTAGACCGTAAGTAGAAGCGTTTCACAACGTGGTTGATGTAGTCGAACTTCTTTGCGCTTCAACCGATCAAGTACCGAACGCACGGCACCTCCACGTTCTGCACACGTTTAGCTCGGTGACGTCCTCCGCCTTCTTGATCCAGCAAGACGGCGAGGTAGTAGATGAGTTCCGGCAGCACGACAGCGTGGTGACGGTGATGGTGATGTGATCTCCGCAGGGCTTCGCCTAAGCACTACGAAAATATGACCGAGGGAGTAAACGGTGGATGGGGGCGCCGCACACGGCTAAGACAATGTTGTGTGGTTGTGTGGCGCCCCTCCCAACATATATATATAGGTGGGAGGGAGGGAGGAGCAGCCAAAGGAGGCGCCCAGGTAGGAGGAATCCTACTTGGAGTCCCTCCCAAGCCGCGCCCCCACCCTGCCTTATATAGGCGCGGGGGAAAGGCAGGGGAGGGTGGCGCCCCCCTTTCCTTTCTCCCATGAGAGGGAAAGGCAGGAGGGGCTAGCCCTCCCTCCTTTCCTTCCCTTAGGGCCTTCTGTCCAAAAATGGGGTGCACCAGGGGCTGGTTTGGTCCCCCTTTGGCCCATATCTTTGCCGGGGGTGCCCAAAACTCCTTTCCGGTGACCTGATAAGTACCCGGTACCCTCCGAAACACTTCCGGTGTCCGAATACCATCGTCCTATATATCAATCTTTACCTCTTGACCATTTCGAGACTCCTCGTCATGTCTGTGATATCATCTGGGACTCAAAACAAAATTCGGTCACCAAATCACATAACTCATATAATACTATATCGTCATCGAACGTTAAGCGTGCGGACCCTACGGGTTCGAGAACTATGTAGACATGACCGAGACACCTCTCCGGTCAATAACCAATAGCGGAACCTGGATGCCCATATTGGCTCCTACATATTCTACAAAGATCTTTATCGGTCGAACCGTTATGACAACATACGTAATTCCCTTTGTCCATCGGTATGTTACTTGCCCGAGATTCGATCGTTGGTATCTTCATACCTAGTTCAATCTCATTATCGGCAAATCTCTTTACTCGTTCCGTAATACATCACCTCATGACTAACTCCTTAGTCGTTTGCTTGCAAGCTTATGATGTGTATTACGGAGAGGCCCAGAGATACCTCTCCGATATTCGGAGTGACAAATCCTAATCTCGATCTATGCCAACTCAACAAACACCTTCGGAGATACCTGTAGAGCATCTTTATAATCACCCAGTTACGTTGTGACGTTTGATAGCACAAAAGGCGTTCCTCCGGTATCCGGGAGTTGCATAATCTCATAGTCGAAGGAATATGTATTTGACATGAAGAAAGGAATAGCAATAAAACTGAACGATCATTATGCTAAGCTAATGGATGGGTCCTGTCCATCACATCATTCTCCTAATGATGTGATCCCGTTATCAAATGACAACTCATGTCCATGATTAGGAAACCTTAACCATCTTTGATCAACGAGCTAGTCTAGTAGAGGCTCACTAGGGACATGTTGTTTGTTTATGTATTCACACATGTATTAAGGTTTCCGATCAATACAATTCTAGCATGAATAATAAATCTTTATCATGAATAAGGAAATATAAAATAACAACTTTATTATTGCCTCTAGGGCATATTTCCATCAATTCTGACAGCAACTCAACCAACCAGACGAAATTCATGCAAACACGATGATATTTCATATAAACGATGATGGAATTCATATAAAATATTGGATTTCATATAAACATGACGGATTTTGTTACATTTAAATCAACTAAGCGGTGTTACTCTTGAACAACACATGTATAATAATACCTAGCCTAAATGGTCGCCCGCGAATCCATTTGTTGGCAACAGAAGGATCCGGCAAGACACCTGCTGTGTACGCCGGCATTGCCTCGGCGGTGGCCTTCATGGGACCCAAGCGGCGGCGGCCTCCCATGTTCTACTTCTCCTCGATGATGGCGGCGGACGCAGAGGCGCTGGCCACCGACTCGTCGCGCTCCGCACACCCGGCTTCTGTCCCTGCTTGCATGGCGTGGCCGCAGGCATGGGAGGCCACAGACATGGGAGACGTGGTCGCAGACACGGGAGGCGTGGTACGAGGCGGCGGCGTGGACGGCAGCGATGACGCCCGTGCTCCCCGCCGTGCCGGCGTGGAATAGCTCGCCGCTCCTCGTCGAGCTGGCCTGGAGCGGCGAGTTGCTGAACCACGCGCTGGCTTGGGGCGCCAACTGGCTCTGTCGGGCGAGGGGAGGGAGGTGGATCATCGAGCTGCATAGCTCGTATCCGGCGGGCTCGGCGGGCCACCCAGCCGGCTTGGATGCCAGATAACTACTCTTCGTAAGCCATTGTAAGAGGGGAGAAAATGGTGAAGGAGGAGATAGGGGAGCGGCGGAGGTGTGCGATTCTTGGCCGGCGTCTGGCCTCGTTTAAATAGGAGATTAAATAGACGGTGGACGGGAGGAGCTCAGCCGGCGTTGCATTTAATGCCGGCCTGGTCATGAACGGACGTGTGGTCGGAGTGGGTTTCTCGGCTTCCACACGGGTTTCATGGAGGCGTTTGAATGCGGCAAGAAGGCGTGTTCAGCCGGGCATGCAGCGAGCGGCGCCCTCGACTCTGACATACGACACCGCGCCGTTCTTCCACTGACGTGTGGGCTCGTTCGGTATCTGGCCTGCATGTCAGTGACCCAACGTAGGCAGCGCACGGCAGATGAGCTTTTGGTGGGCCAGGGCAGTGAGAAGCGGACATTTCATAAACCGATGATTGTTCATTGAGTGTGACATCATCTGATTCATGTAGGTTGATAATCTTTCCCTAATAATAAAGCACGGAGGGTTCACCGTCATGGCAATTTTGCAAAAACCACCCTGTGATTTATGACAATTAACCCGCAGTCACGTCCTAAGTGAAATAACGGTTCGCCGTGAAAAAAGAAAGGTCGCCCGCATCCTCTCGCACCCGCACGCCTATCTGCATCTCGCCAACGGCTTCGCCTTACCGGCGGCAGGCCACCCCGCCGCCCAACTCGCCTCGCCTCACACCGAAGGCATGCCAACCCTCCGCCCGACTCGCCTCGCCTCGCACCGGAGGCGGCCGGTGGCAGGTCGGACCCCCTCCCCCCTGCCACTGCCGCCATCTACCACCACCATCCTCGCCGCTCCCTCCCCTCGCCCAGCCCTATCTAGACGCCTAACCGGGAGAGGAGGAGGGGGGTTGACAAGGAGAGAGCAGTCAGCCGATGGCGGCAGCGGCTCCGAGTACAGGTAGGCGACGGCGGTGACTCGGTAGCAGCGAGCGGCCGATTCATCTCGCCTTCATCTCCTTGCTAGCTCCCTATCCTTCACAGGTTCGAAGATATGGCCTCTACTCCTCGACAGCCACACCGAGCGGCCCATCCAAGAAACCAGCCCTGCCGCCCTGCTGCTCCCAACCCCCCTGAGTCGACCCGAGATGGTTCGGCTGGGCTGCCCCTCGTCGGCGGATCCCCATCCCAGACCCTCTGGAGTCAAAATCCGGCGGCCCACTCCTCCGCGACGCCCACACCGAGCGCTCAAAGTAGGAAAACAGCCTCGCTGTGCTGCCGCTCCCCATCTCCCTGTGTCGTCCTGATTTGTTCCAGCTGGGCGCCGCCCGGGAGGCCAAGCGTGTGTTGTCCCACGAAGCAGGTCCTCCTCTACAAGGCCGACGAGGATAGCTTCAACCTTGCCGCCTATTCTGGTCGATGCTGTCATTGATAATAACCAGGAAGATTTCACCGCTCAGTTCTTCCATTTGAATCCTTCTGCTGTAATTCTGTTCCCTACCCTTTCTTACTTGCAGGAAATTCAAGTGCGATACACATGTGAGTATCTTCTCCTTCCCTCTGTTGTATGCATGTGGTCATTTGTTATCGCTGATTAAGAATCAAGATCCGTTACATTCTTGAATATTGAAGACTGCCTTAGTTGGTCCAGATTAAACTTGATAAATACAATTTCCTTTTGGTTCCATATGACAATTTAGTTGTATTATTGACTGCCTTAGTTGGTCCAGATTAAACTTGATAAATACAATTTCCTTTTGGTTCCATATGACAATTTAGTTGTATTATTGATTTGGGCAGTTTTCAGTAATCTTAAGCCGTCTTCAGATTTTAGCTTCCTCAATCATTCTGAATTATTCAACCTCAGTATGAGGTACATGTGTTCCAAAGATTAATCCTGAGAAATTTGTAGTTGACCGGTTGGGTCTGTTTGATTTTTTAGTAGACTACAACGGCAGTCACCATTGTTCATGATCTATTCTAAAGATAGATTATTTGCAATGCAATATCTTTGTTACTTTAATCAAATAGTTCAGCCGTGTCTTTTTGATTTGGACGGTTCTTATTTTAGCCTGCTCGGTCTCTGGATTATTTAGTGTCAATTTTGATGCATGTCTTTAATAAAATAAGAAACTGATTTTGGTTGCTAAAATAAACACTAAACGCTACTTGCTCATGGCGGCTATGTGTAGAAAGATGATCACGGTGGAGGAGATCTTGACGGTCGACGTGAAGCCGGGGCGGAAGAAGGGCACGAATATCACCTTCCTAGAAGGAACAATCTGATTTTTCTGGTACAGTTATGTGTTTCAAAAAGTTATTGGGATGTAATTTTTATATTAACACTATAATCTATGAAGTTATATTTTCAGACATTTCACTTTTTGCATCAGCTGAGGCACATTTTATTTTCAAATAATTTCTGAAGTAAAATTTGTGAATGAACTGCATGATGTTTCATGTGTCAGAATTGTACTTGAAATAAAAAATTAGATAGCAAGGTCCAGAGGAAATGTGAGAAAGTTGTCCAAAAATGGAAGAAACTTTTTTATTTTTCTTCCCATTACAAGTTTGCAATTTATACTATGCTTTATTTTTACTATAACGTCAAATTTATCATGTTTTAAGATGAATGGTAAATCAAGTAAGGAAAGAAATTATGGTGCCCAGAATTTATATCCCTTAGCGCTTGATCAACATGAGAAAATATTGTTTGATCCTTGTTCAGTCTTATTTGCAGCGTAAACTATGTTTACCAATCATTAGACCATCTTTGAAGATCTGACAAACAGAAGCAGAATGGGTCTTTCTATACCTCGCGAACCATCCCCCTTGCATTGTCTCCCAGGGAGTGGCTAGCGCGGAACACTGCCATGCTCCTCTGCCGTGTAGTCATCACAGGCTGGGACGGCGACCTCGCCTTCCTATTCAATGTTCTGTCAATAGCGAAGGCGTTCTCTGTCCAGGAGCATCCAGACAAGGAGGTGCTTCACATCCTGCGTCTAGGCATGTACTGCAACACCAACCACATGGCTAAGATGGCCGTTGCCATCACCGAGTTTCGCGCTCTCTGCTACTTCATTGAATCCAGGTTTGTGGACACTATTTACCAGTTGGGAGAGAAACATAATTGATGTGTATGGAATTGCAGAATTGACACCCATGACCTATCAGTTCAACTAGAAGCAAAGAATGTTTGACATGCAAGGTTCTATCATCCCCATGTCTTTCTGTTCCTCTCTTTATTCTGCAGAAACTGCCAATTGTTACTGTAGCTTTCATGCCTACCAGACGAAATGCAGGTGCTTTGTTTCTCAAGTGAAGTAAATCAAAGTGTTATAGTGGAAGAATTATCCTAATATAAGAGCCTTATTTGTTTCATAAAAAATATGTACAGTTGGTTCGGACAATGCTTAATTTGATGTTGTTAGGTCAATTTGAGTTTCTACACCATGCCAAGAGCTTTAATATTAAAAGGCACATTCTCATTTTATAAGGAGCACTCCAAGTGTTAGTATTAAAAACAGATCATGCTATTTTCTGAAACGAGAAATCAGAAATCAATCCGTATGGTTCTCCAATTTCATGGTACTAAATTTAGATATATCAGAGGTATTGTTATGCTAGCTTCAATTAGGTAACATGAGCATGCCAAGCTAGATGATCTATAAGCCTTTAGATGCTGCTCTTCTCTATTCTTGGCCACATCTTCTAAAAACATAGATAAGCTAGCACCTCCTTATCATATTTTATAATTATCGACATCATTGCAGAAAAACTCAACATTCTTTCCCATGCCTAAAGTTATCTGGGAAGATTTCTCTAACTTCTTTCAGTGTACTCTTCGCACTAACTCCTGAGAAGTACTCAGAAAACAACAATATATTTTTTCTTCACCAGATGCCGAAACTAAAAGGCGAGTACCATGGGATCATGAAGTATATAAAGCAAAGGAGGAGCTGTACCATCTCCTCTCCGGCAAGAATTTTTTTTCCGCTGGCAATTGAACAAATTGAATGCAAGATTGCATTGTTACAAGGACGGAGAGTAGAACACCAGCTTCAGTTTCTTAGATCCCACCTTCTCAACTTGATTCCCTGTTTGCATTCGCCATTCTCAACAAGCACCAGGACGTGGCTTTGGCTCTGCACAAACAATATCTTCAGTTGTTTCCAGATCTTTAATAAGGATCATCAAGCTGTATGTTCTTTATCTGAACAATACACATTGTAATTGTTCCATCCATTACCTCTGAAAGTCAAGAATCGGAAAAAAGTCATTGGCATATCTCTGTCACCAAGGAAGGTTCGTTAGACAGAAAGAGGATCTGTGGTTATGTATGAGATGATGCAATGCACATATCTCTGAATGAAGCACAATAGGAATTTACATACTCTAATGCTAATTTTTTATCATTCTTCTCTGAAGTATCAGGTCAATATCTCATTTGCCCCCTATTCATTTGTCATGTCTGCATGAAAATTTATTGTAGTTTTAATCGTATGTTTAAGGGTAGCTAAATTTCTAATGACCTACCATATTATCTTTTCGGGATAACAGATCAACCTTCATCATGTACTTCTGTTGTAACATCTCACGTATTTTGTGCTATTATCTGAAAGAGGTGTGGACTGGAGAAATTCATGATAAGTACTGATGTAGAGCTTGGCTATTTGAGCCAATAAATTTAGTTGTAAAACTGGGATTAAACTTATTATTTCTACACTCCCAGTGTTACAGAAAGAAGAATCAAGATCTTCGTTATGAGAAAAATAGGCTATTTGCCACTTTCAATGCGGGGCTTCGCAAAATTGCCACTCTCAAGATTGGCTTCATCAAAACATTGGATAAGATTGTATTATATGTTGAATAAGATTGTTAATATAATCTTCTATGTTCCTTTTCTTTTGTCAGATTATTATGCAGACTTCCATGCTAAACGGATTGCCATTGCTTAGCATCAACTACTGACTACAACTACTTAGATACTGAGTTGTGTCCTTGCCCTTTTATGATACATGCTTCAAAATGCTAATTAATAATGATAGCTGAAATGTAGAAGGTAAAAAGGTATAAATTTGTCTATTATAAATGTCCGAGCACGTGTGACGGCAGCAGCATCTCTATGTACCTAACCAACACGCTGCTCGGGAGCCAAGAAGCCTAACTCTATCATCCTCAAGTGTGTTTGTGTCCACACCTGGTGAAGAACGGGAAGAAGATTGCTGACAACTGTTAAGAGAAAGCAAACAACTGAGGAGGAACAATCTTGTTTGTGCCTAATGATGGTTGCCTGAACCTGACACCAGATACCATGACAACCTTGAACCTGGACACCAGGGATATCTCCCACGGCGTGCCTCTTTAGACCAAATCCAGCAATCAACACCTCGTCAATTTGCTCCATGAAGTGTAACACCCCAAAAATATTCTTCTGGATTTTCAAAATCTTTCCTTTAAAAATAAATTCTTTGAAACCATTTTTTGATCCTATCTCTTTTCTTCCGTTTGAAAACCCTTTCAAATTTTAACTGGGTTTCAAATTTTCTTTAATGGTTTTGTTTTGGAAGGTTTAAATCATTTGGATAATTAATTTGGCGGTTTTCAAACAATTTTCATTCAGAAAAGTTTTTGGGAATAATTAAATTTTCAAAGGAAAAGGCCTTTTCACTTCCTTCTAACCCATCTAAAATCCATCCAACAATTTTCTACCACTCCTCAATTATCCCACAAGTCATTCACAACTTCTAGGACAATATCCAACTGTCTACCACCCCACAAAAATATTTTTCCTATTCCAAATAAATTCCAAAGTTGGAATTTTCAATAATCATAGTTTCTTGGTTTTACAAAGGAACTATATTTTCAACAATTTTCCTGCACCCACAAAAATTATCCTATCAACTAGACAGTACCTACAACCCATTTCTCCAAAAACATGGGGTGCCACAGTTCAAAAATTTCAAATGCCATTCAATTCAAATTTGGACCAGATTCAATGTTTCTGATCCAAACCTATTTTTAAATACTCCAAATTTTTTGAAACTTTGCCAAACCCATTTTTGAGCATCAACACATTACCACAAAAATTCACATAAAATCCTAAAATCCCTAGCACCTCCTGGCATTCTGTCATACATCTCATGTGCACACTATTCACAGCTGTCAAAATTTAGTTAACTGAATTTTGCTTCAGAGGCGGTGGCGATCGATGCCGTGCACACTTATCCTTCCTTCACCTCCACGGCGTCGCCGTTCCTCATCAATACATCGATGCCCTGGCCCACTCCCCTGCCTCTCCTCGCCGGTGAGCTGTCGGCAGGCCGGTGTAACAACCACCGAGCTCATCCACGGCGGGCCGAGCAGAGCCGCCTCGGCCACCGACCGTCTTCACTGCCGTCAACGCCTTCTCCACCTACCAGCTCCGCGCGTCACCCCTCTCTGCGCCATCGCCGCACCGCCCAAGCCACTGGACCCCTCCTGCCAGTCGCCAGAGCTGGGCGGCGTCCGCCATGGCCGTACCAGAGCCACCCCGTGGATAAGGCTCCGGGCTCGAGCTCGTCCACGCAGAGGCTTCTGGAGAGCTCCATTGATCTCCACGATCATGCGCTGATCCTGACCACCGCCCCTAACCACCCCGGCGGCCGGAGTAACTCCGGCGTCGCCCGCAAGCCACTGACCGCCCCGGGCAGCCTATAAATAGGAGCTCCCGAGCTTCGTGCACTCACCAACCGCCCACACTGGCCTCCAATCGCCATCCCACCCACTCACTTGGTCTCGAGGAGGTCTCCTTCCTCCTCTCCGACCACCGCTCCGCCGCCTCTGTCCGTGATCAGTTCATCGCCATTACTCCACCACCACTGCTCAAATCTTGCCAGCAGCTCTCTCTCACACCAAATCATCGATTTCGCGCTCCCCGAGCTCTCTCCGGCGAAATCCAAAACCTCCCGAGCCACCGTCCGCTGCCGTCAACCTCGCCGGCGTTCTGCTGCTCTTCGGCGACCTCCACCGCCACCCACCGAAGCGGTACTTCACCCCGAGCACGTCTGCATCGCCGCCGCCCGCTGAAACACCGGCGATCGTCGCCGGCGATCGCCGCACCCTCTCTGTCCCCGCGCGCGTGCGCGCTCAAATTCAAACCTGACGGGTGGACCCCACCCGTCAGTGTTTTATTCTTTTTCAGTTAAAACAGAAGACGTATTCGGTGGTTTACGCATTCTGAGCTGGGAAGCGTAATCTCACCCAAAACTTTTATTTTAAAGGTAGAGTTGACCAGAACTTTGACTGCCTATAGTTTTTAAACCACAGATCCAAATGATTTGATTCTTTTTTTGAAATTCTTATTTTTCTCTCTAGTTTTTTTTAGTATTTATTTAAAAATGTTTTGAAACAACTTTTCGTACTGTTGCCAATTTTTTTAATTTGAAGTTAATTTGAATTTTTCAGAAAAAGAAGAGGGAAACTTTGCCGAGAATTTTGAAGGGTTTTCTCCTGACTACTTTGGACAAGGCAAGCATTATTGAACTTGGGATATGGTGATTGCATTTGCACTTGCATGTTTGCATCGGTTGGAGTTGCACCACATATAGATCACAAGTCCATGCATGTTTGGTCATATCAATTCTTGCTCATAGCTTGCACTTCACTCAAATAAGAAATCCTTCTGACATGGTAAAGCTGTGGAAATTCAGGAGAGTGCCTCCTGCCTTGGACGTGCCGATGGGCACAGGCCATTATTTCTGACATGGTGGTGTCATGTGACTATGTGGAACATACCCGTGATGATAGTTAACACCTCCTGAGTCGGCCTAGATCGAGTCTTGTTCCGTTACACTTAGCTGGATACCGTGCTGCCATGGGTCCTTCCGCAAGGAAGGTACGACCGAGTAAGTTGTTAACCCCTGTCCAGGTACACACCGTACAGAGGGCCACGATGAGGGTTTCCAGGGCCTTGGACTAAATCCTGTCATCGGGTCAGGGGGCATGGGTGTTACCGGTTGTTGCCGAGAGGGGGATCCTCCTTGGAATCCGCGTGTATTAATAGTGATTCCATGCTACTCGAGATTGTTGTCTCCCCGACTTAGAGTTTTTCTGAAACGATGCTTTGGGTGATTCCTGGCATCCGGACGGTTAATCTGGTGTGTGCTGGTCAGGTGTGTTTTCAACCCAAATACCATAGTGGGAATTAGCCCGTGCCACGATGCTGACTAAATGAATCCCATGCACGTGGGTAAAGAGTACACCCTCTGCAGAGTTTAAACCTATTCAAATAGCCGTGTCCTCGGTCAAGGGCGTAACTGGGTG
Organism: Thinopyrum elongatum; assembly: GCA_011799875.1. NCBI lineage: Eukaryota > Viridiplantae > Streptophyta > Magnoliopsida > Poales > Poaceae > Thinopyrum > Thinopyrum elongatum. Next base: position 312,351,802 of record CM022297.1, read on the forward strand.
GGTCAAGTGTAGGTCCCGGTGTCGGTCTCCGGAGGAAAATAATTAAATTGGGCATGAACTATTTTGCAGGATATTGTTATCATCACTGACACTGTCATGGTTATTTTGAATACTATTGCTGTGAATATTTCTATGGTTATGCATATTATTGAGGACTAACCCGTTTCTCTTATTTTATATTTCCTGAGTGTCTTAGGGGCCGGCTAGACTACCCCGGGCACTCAACTTTAATTTTTAAGACCTCTACGTGGCATCCCTCGAGTAACAGGCGGTTTATCATGCCACTACTCTTGTGGATACCCGATTGGCATTTCTTTTCAAGACCTTTTCGTGGCGTCCCTCGAGTTAACAGGCGGTTTATCATGCCACTACTCTTGTGGATACCCGATAGGAATTTCTCTTCAAGTCCGACCGTGGCGTCACTCTTGACATCCGACTGGCTTTTCTTTTCAAGGCCTTTCATGGCGTCGCTTGAGTTTCCAGGATGTTGCCCGACTCTCTTTTAGACACCCGATTGGCATTTCTCTTATTTTTCTGAATGTCACTTGGGCTGGCTAGACTACCCATGGCATTCACTTGCTTTTAGTTTTAATAAGTTCCATTATGACTAACATGTTTATTTACTTCCGCATCATTTTATTATTATGTCATGACCAAGATTATAGTCAGCATGAGCATGTTAACATGATCCTACTTGAGCATATGCATTCATTATATCTTTTGTTCATAATGTTTGCAAGTACATTCCAACGTACTCACTGGCTTGTCCCTGGCTATTTACTTGGCCAGACTTGGAGGAGGACGAGCTTGTGGAGGAAGATTGCGCTAGCGAGCCCGACGCTTAGAGGAGTCCCAGTCAGTCAACTTGTGAGATAGGAGTCTACCACATGTATCATCCATCGAGCTTTCGCTACACAAATAAAATAGTCAAGCCTCACACTGACGCTTGGCTTTATATTATTGTACCAGTGTTGTATCACCACCACACCACTGTCATATTCCGCTACTGCCATATATTGGCGAGTTTGTAATAAAGTTATTGAGCTCTCAGACTCAACCTTGTGTAATATTATATTGCACTGGTTATCTGTATCAAGGAAGTCCACCAGTTGTGTTGATCTTGCGGCTGGTGTGACTTGGGGCTTTTTCTATGATTTATTCCAGAAAGGGGCCCGACAGACTTTGGTACCAGAGCCAGGCTGACTGTAGGAAGCCCTAGGCACGATCACTAGCACTCGAGTCAGTACTAACATTTTTAGCATGCATCTCATGCATTGTAGCAATTTCCCTTGGTCATCATATGCACATGATATGACTATTTAGATTTTTGTCTACTGTTGTAGATGTCTGGCGGCAACTGCCCATCCCAGATTTTCGCCAACGAGCCTGCGGGATTTTCCCGTCTTCTTACTGTCATCGCTAGGGATGCGATGAGATCTCCGAGCCGTCTAGAGTACACCGTCTTCCCTGACAGGATCACAGACACTCTGACTATGTACCAAGCTTCAGTATATATTCGGGGTGGAACTACCTCGTCTTTCCGCAACTACCGTTTTATGGGGAGAGTCATGCCCTCTGAGAGGCATGCTATCCAGATGGCCGCCCATGAGGCTATTGCTCATCTCAGGGACATCCTGCCTGTCATGCAGACCTGTCCCTATCACTACCTTCCGTGCCATGTTCCTTATACCAACCATTATGCTTTTTCCTGCACCGCAGGAGAAAGGGATGAGGTGATCGAGCCCCTTGTTCAGTATATCATGGCACTAGAGTCAGTCATCACTGCACTGGTGGACGACCAGCTTGCTGCACGGATGGACTTGGCTCGTGCGAGGATCCCTCGTAGGAGTGAGTTCCGTTCGCCTTCACCTCATGCCCCTTATATTCCGACTCCACCACACTATTCTCCTACTCAGCCCGCGATTCAGTGCTCATCCCCGAGTGATGAGGCTAGTCGCTTGGCTGCTCCTGTTCCGATCAGAGCTCCACTGCCGACGCGCATGGTGCCACCTCAGGCAGGCGTAGCATCGACCTCTGCCCGACTAGAGACCATTCCAGAGGAGGAGGAGGTTGAGTCTCGAGGACCACAGCTGGGACTCACCCTCAGCAGAGCTTACAGTGTCTCGGACACCCCGTGAGGACAGATCGAGCGTCAGCACCACAGTAGTCTTTTATGATGATGTGGTTGTAAGATATTTATTTTCTATTTCTTCTACTTCTTCTTTTTGTAAGATGGCGAGTAACAGACTCGGATCACAGCACGTTGAGAGGACGAAGTAGTACGCTAGTTGAATAAGTGGTCATGTAGTATACAATTTCTGCAAGCATCTTGTATAATTAAGTCATGCTTGTATAATTAAATCCTGCATGTATGATATAACCTGTTGTACTTGCGTCCTGGGGGGGGGGGATTTATTTTCAGTCTCTTAAAAATTTTATTTGCTGCCTTTATAATTTCTTTTCTCATCGGTGTTACACAAATACCCCCAGAAAGAAAATGCATCGCCCCTGGACCCGTTCCATGCCAAATCCGCCAGAGAACAATCTTGGACAAATGGGAAATAATTTTACACAAGGACAGACTAGTCAACAGAGCAGTGATTCAGCATTTTCACAAGTATGCCGTCTGTACGAGCAAAGCCAGCAACATCACCAATAGATGATGCAGCATTTAATCAATATGGGAAATCACCAAGGACAAAATCAGCACAGGTCAAAATTGTCTGAGCTCCAGAAGACCAATCCTACCGTGTTTTCTCACACCGACAAACCATTGGAAGCAGACGACTGGCTAAGTGACATTGACAGGAAATTGGTTATTGCCCAGTGTACGGACCAGGAAAAAGTGCTTTATACTCCTCACTATTTTTCTGGTACAACAGCATCATGGTGGGAAAACTTATGCCACACTCACCCCAACGGCGCCAATATGACATGGGAACAATTCAAGGAAAACTTTCGGGGAGCACACATTCCTAACAGTATCCTGAAATTGAAGAAAAGGGAGTTTGAGGATCTCAAGCAGCGAGGCACCACGGTAGCCCAGTACCTGGATCAATTTACTCAGCTGGCCCGATACGCCAACGATGAATATATGACAGAAGACAAAAAGATGGAAAAATTCCTCGACGGACTTATTCCGTCTTTAAAGTGCCAACTGGTTGTCCACACCTTTCCTGATTTCAAGACACTAGTGGACAAGGAAATTATACTGAAGAATGAGCACCGCAACATGAATGAAATACGCAAGCGCCGTATGAACCAGTCATCTCAGGTTCGCAACAACAGGCCCAAGAATGAATTTCAGAAGCCTACAACACTCCGACCAGCAACTTCGCTACCCCGACCAGTAGCGGTAGCACCACAACAGAACCGCAGTGCTTTCAACAACAGGACCAAAGATACGACATTCTATCCGGGCATCACCTGTTATGCCTGCGGAGGAGAAGGGCATTACTCTAGGCAATGCCCAAAGCAGGGAAATAATACTCCCAAGCCCAACAACAATGGCCGTGGTACAAACACAGCTCCCAAACGCAACAACTTCAACCCCAATAACAACCAGAGGAAAGGACAGGTCAACCACGTGACCTTTGAGGAGGCACAAAATGCACCAGATATTGTGTTTGGTACGTTTCCTGTCAACTCAATTAATGCTACAGTCTTATTTGATTCCGGAGCTTCCCATTCGTGCATCTCAAAAAGATTCGCCTCGAAGAATCAATTTTCTTTTTTGCCTTTGCAAAATTCTATGGTTATTCAATCCCCGGGATCGAAGCAAAGCACACAATGGTACTGCAAGGATGTGAATATTGAGGTCAAAGGAATGGTATTTTTAGCCAACCTTATTGTATTAGAAGCAGTCGATCTGGACGTTATTCTGGGAATGGATTGGTTAACCAAAAACAAGGGTTTCATAGACTGCTACAACCGCACAGTGACTCTTACAAGCTGCCAAGGGAAAATAATAAAATTTGGCACAAGGAGGATCTCCGCATCACAAGGGAAATTAAATCAAGTGGATGCGGCAGAATTAAGTAAGGTTCCTGTAGTTTGCGAATACCCCGATGTATTTCCCGTGGAGCTACCAGGAATGCCCCCGGACCGTGAAATTGAATTTGTTATTGAATTGGCACCTGGAACGACACCCATTAATAAGAAGCCGTACCGAATGGCTCCGACGGAGTTGGCTGAGTTGAAGAAACATATTAAGAAACTAATGGAAAAGGGTTATGTTCGACCCAGCTCATCACCATGGGGATCGCCAGTTTTATTTGCTAAGAAAAAGGATGGTACCCTAAGGCTATGTATTGATTACAGGGCACTCAATATGGTCACCATCAAAAATAAATACCCGCTGCCCAGGATAAATGACTTGTTCGAACAGCTAGTAGAAGCCAAGGTTTTCTCAAAAATAGATTTGAGATTAGGTTACCATCAATTAAAAATCCGATCGTCAGATATACCCAAGACTGCCTTTACTACCAGATATGGATTGTACAAGTTTACAGTGATGCCTTTTGGCTTAACCAACGCTCCTGCCTACTTTGTGCATCTCATGAACAAGGTCTTCATGAAATATTTGGACAAGTTCGTGGTCGTATTTATCGATGACATACTTATTTATTCCAAGACACCCGAGGAACACGAGCAACACCTACGAATAGTCCTGGAAGAATTAAGGAAAAAACAACTATATGCCAAATTCAGTAAATGTGAATTCTGGTTACAAGAAGTTGGCTTTCTGGGACATGTACTGACACAGGATGGGATAGCAGTGGACCCAAGTAAAGTAAAGGCTGTCCAAGAATGGAAGCAACCTACAAACATGACAGAGGTCAGGAGTTTTCTTGGTCTGGCTGGCTACTACTGGAGATTTATTGAAGGATTCTCCACAATAGCTAAACCCATGACCCAATTACTTAAGAAGGATAATAAGTTTGAATGGACTGAAGCCTGTGAGAAAAGTTTCCGAGAATTGAAGAAGAGGTTAACAACGGCACCTATTCTGTTCGTGCCCGATGTGCACAAATTTTTTGAGATATACTGTGACGCGTCCTGGAAAGGCCTTGGATGTGTATTGATGCAAGAAGGAAAAGTCATGGCTTATGCCTCAAGACAGCTGCGACGACACGAGGAGAATTATCCTACTCATGATTTGGAACTAGCTGCAGTAATACATGCACTCAAAGAATGGCGACACTTTCTTCTCGGTAAACGATGTGAAATATACACAGACCACAAAAGTCTTAAGTATATTTTCACCCAGCCAGAATTAAACTTGAGACAGCGTCGCTGGCTTGAGTTAATAAAGGATTACGATATTGGAATTCATTATCATCCGGGAAAAGCAAATGTTGTGGCAGACGCCCTCAGCCGAAATCCCTGCACCAACAATAATAGTGCACAATTCTCACAGCATGAGTTCAACCAGGAATTTGCCAAACTCAATATGGTCCTAGTCACAGAAGGAACCATTAATCAACTGGAGATAAAGCCAACATTAGAGGATCAGATCAAGGAAGCCCAAAAAGGACACCCAAGTATTGAGGGGATTAAGAGGAAAATAAAATTGGGCAAGGCGTCCGAATTTACCATTGACAGTCAGGGAATTTTATGGTTCAGAAAAAGACTATGTGTGCCTAATAAGGAAGATTTAAAGCAACAAATTTTGCCAGAAGCCCATACCACTCCATATTCTATTCATCCAGGAGGAACAAAGATGTACAAGGATCTACAAGAAAATTATTGGTGGCACGGGATGAAAAGAGATATAGCCGTATATGTCGCACATTGTGATTCATGCCAGCGTGTAAAAGCAGAACACCAGAGGCCAGCAGGACTATTGCAGCCACTCAGAGTGCCTGAATGGAAATGGGACGTAATAGGAATGGATTTTATCGTGGGATTGCCAAGGTTAGGACACGGAAATGATGCTATCTGGGTTATAACAGATTATTTAACCAAGGTGGCACATTTCATTCCGGTAAAAACCACATACTCCACACAGAGGCTTGCCAGATTATACCTCTCCCGGATTATTTGCTTACACGGAGTACCCAAGGCCATAGTCACTGATAGAGGCACCCAATTTGTCTCTAGATTTTGGGAGCACCTACAGCAAGCCCTAGGGACTCAACTGACGTTCAGCACATCATACCACCCGCAGACCGGAGGACAAACTGAGCGGGTAAATCAAATATTAGAGGACATGCTGAGAGCATGTGTGCTCACTTACGGAGTTAGCTGGGAAGACAGCTTACCATACACAGAGTTCTCATATAACAACAGTTATCAAGCTCATCTGAAAATGTCACCTTTTGAAGCCCTATACGGACGAAGGTGCCGTACCCCACTCAATTGGTCTAAGACCGGAGACAGTCGAATTTTCGGTCCCGAAGTTCTTAAAGAAGCAGAAACAAAAGTGAAGCTTATTTAGGACAGACTGAAAGCGGCTCAGAGCCGTCAAAAGAGTTACTATGATCAAAAGCACCGCCAAATCAGTTTTGAGCCCGATGAATATGTGTATCTTAGAGTATCTCCAACAACAGGACTACAGATATTTAAAGTCAAAGGAAAATTGGCATCGAGGTATATTGGACCATTCAGAGTAATCACAAGGAGAGGCAAGGTTGCTTAACAACTAGAGCTACCAGCAGAATTATCAGATGTTCATGATGTGTTCCACGTGTCACAATTAAGGAGATGTGTTAGTAATCCAGAAAAGCAAGTACAGCATCAAGACCTAGATATCCAACCAGATCTTACCTATAGGGAACACCCTATAAAGATTTTGGTGGAGTCTGAACGGAGAACCCGGCAAAATGTGATAAAATTTTTCAAGGTTCAGTGGAGTAATCACACCGAGGAAGAAGCTACTTGGGAAAGAGAGGATCACCTGAGGACTGAATATCCGTACCTGTTTGAGGGATAGCTGAAATCTCGGGGACGAGATTTTTCCTAAGGGGGGTAGGTGTTGTAACACCCCAAAAATATTCTTCTGGATTTTCAAAATCTTTCCTTTAAAAATAAATTCTTTGAAACCATTTTTTGATCCTATCTCTTTTCTTCCGTTTGAAAACCCTTTCAAATTTTAACTAGGTTTCAAATTTTCTTTAATGGTTTTGTTTTGGAAGGTTTAAATCATTTGGATAATTAATTTGGGGGTTTTCAAAAAATTTTCATTCAGAAAAGTTTTTGGGAATAATTAAATTTTCAAAGGAAAAGGCCTTTTCACTTCCTTCTAACCCATCTAAAATCCATCCAACAATTTTCTACCACTCCTCAATTATCCCACAAGTCATTCACATCTTATAGGACAATATCCAACTTTCTACCACCCCACAAAAATATTTTTCCTATTCCAAATAAATTCCAAAGTTGGAATTTTCAATAATAATAGTTTCTTGGTTTTACAAAGGAACTATATTTTCAACAATTTTCCTGCACCCACAAAAATTATCCTATCAACTAGACAGTACCTACAACCCATTTCTCCAAAAACATGGGGTGCCACAGTTCAAAAATTTCAAATGCCATTTAATTCAAATTTGGACCAGATTCAATGTTTCTGATCCAAACCTATTTTTAAATACTCCAAAAATTCTGAAACTTTGCCAAACTCATTTTTGAGCATCAACACATTACCACAAAAATTCACATAAAATCCTAAAATCCCTAGCACCTCCTGGCATTCTGTCATACATCTCATGTGCACACTATTCACAGTTGTCAAAATTCAGTTAACTGAATTTTGCTTCAGAGGCGGTGGCGATCGATGCCATGCACACTTCTCCTTCCTTCTCCATCACGGCGTCGCCGTTCCTCATCAATACATTGATGCCCTGACCCAGTCCCCAGCCTCTCCTCGCCGGTGAGCTGTCGGCAGGCCAGTGTAACAACCACCGAGCTCATCCATGGCGGGACGAGCAGAGCCGCCTCGGCCACCGACCGTCTTCACTGCCGTCAACGCCTTCTCCACCTACCAGCTCCATGTGTCGCCCCTCTCTGCGCCATCGCCGCACCGCCCAAGCTGTTGGACCCCTCCTGCCAGTCGCCAGAGCTGGGCGGCGTCAGCCATGGCCATACCAGAGCCACCCCGTGGATAAGGCTCCGGGCTCGAGCTCGTCCACACAGAGGCTTCTGGAGAGCTTCATTGATCTCCATGATCATGCGCTGATCCTGACCACCGCCCCTAACCACCCCGGCGGCCGGAGTAACTCCGGCGTCACCCGCAAGCCACTGACCGCCCCGGGCAGCCTATAAATAGGAGCTCCCGAGCTCCGTGCACTCACCCACCGCCCACACTAGCCTCCAATCGCCCTCCCACCCACTCACTTGGACTCGAGGAGGTCTCCTTCCTCCTCTCCGACCACCGCTCCGCCGCCTCTGTCCGTGATCAGTTCATCACCATTACTCCACCACCACTGCTCAAATCTTGCCAGCAGCTCTCTCTCTCACGCCAAATCATCGATTTCGCGCTTCAATTCCGCTCCCCGAGCTCTCTGCGGTGAAATCCAAAACCTCCCGAGCCACCGTCCACCGCCATCAACCTCGCCGGCGTACTGCTGCTCTTCGGCGACCTCCACCGCCACCCACCAAAGCGGTACTTCACCCCGAGAATGTCTGCATCTCCGCCGCCCGCTGAAACCCCAGCGATCGTCGTCGGCAATCGCCGCACCCTCTCTGTCCCCGCGCGCGTGCGCGCTCAAATACAAACCTGATGGGTGGACCCCACCCGTCAGTGCTTTATTCTTTTTTAGTTAAAACAGAAGACGTATTCGGTGGTTTACGCGTTCTGAGCTGGGAAGCGTAATCTCACCCGAAACGTTTTCTTTTATTTTTTTTATTTTAAAGGCAGAGTTGACCAGAACTTTGACTGCCTATAGTTTTTAAACCACATATCCAAATGATTTGATTCCTTTTTTTGAAATTCTTATTTTTCTCTCTAGTTTTTTTAGTATTTATTTAAAAATATTTTGAAACAACTTTTTGTACTGTTGCCAAATTTTTTAATTTGAAGTTAATTTGAATTTTTCCGAAAAAGAAGAGGGAAACTTTGCCGAGAATTTCGAAGGGTTTTCTCCTGACTACTTTGGACAAGGCAAGCATTATTGAACTTGGGATATGGTGATTGCATTTGCACTTGCATGTTTGCATCTGTTGGAGTTGCACCACATATAGATCACAAGTCCATGCATGTTTGGTCATATCAATTCTTGCTCATAGCTTGCACTTCACTCAAGCAAGAAATCCTTCTGACTTGGTAAAGCTGTGGAAATTCAGGAGAGTGTCTCCTGCCTTGGACGTGCCGGTGGGCACGGGCCATTATTTCTGACACGGTGGTGTCATGTGACTATGTGGAACATACCGGTGATGATAGTTTACACCTCTTGAGTCGACCTAGATCGAGTCTTGTTCCGTTACACCTAGCTGGATACCGTGCTGCCACGGGTCCTTCCACAAGGAAGGTACGGCCGAGTAAGTTGTTAACCCCTGTCCAGGTACACACAGTACAGAGGGCCACGATGAGGGTTTCCAGGGCCTTGGACTAAATCCTATCATCGGGTCAGGGAGCATGGGTGTTACCGGTTGTTGCCGAGAGGGGGATCCCCCTTGGAATCCGTGCATATTAATAGTGATCCCATGCTACTCGAGATTGTTGTCTCCGCGACTTAGAGTTTTTCTGAAACGATGCTTTGGGTGATTCCTGGCATCCGGACGGTTAATCTGGTGTGTGCTGGTCAGGTGTGTTTTCAACGCAAAGACCGTAGTGGGAATTAGCCAGTGCCACGATGCTGACTAAAGGAATCCCACGCACGTGGGTAAAGAGTACACCCTCTGCAGAGTTTAAACCTATTCAAATAGTCGTGTCCTCGGTCAAGGGCGTAGCTGGGTGGGTCAAGTATCGGTCCCGGTGTCGGTCTCCGGAGGAAAATAATTAAATTGGGCATGAACTATTTTGCAGGATATTGTTATCATCACTGACATTGTCATGGTTATTTTGAATACTATTGCTGTGAATATTTCTATGGTTATGCATATTATTGAGGACTAACCCGTTTCTCTTATTTTATATTTCCTGAGTGTCTCAGGGGCCGGCTAGACTACCCCGGGCACTCAACTTTAATTTTTAAGACCTCTACGTGGCGTCCCTCGAGTAACAGGCGGTTTATCACGCCACTACTCTTGTGGATACCCGATTGGCATTTCTTTTCAAGACCTTTTCGTGGCGTCCCTCGAGTTAATAGGCGGTTTATCACGCCACTACTCTTGTGGATACCCGATAGACATTTCTCTTCAAGTCCGACCGTGGCGTCACTCTTGACACCCGACTGGCTTTTCTTTTCAAGACCTTTCGTGGTGTCGCTTGAATTTCCGGGATGTTGCCCGACTCTCTTTTAGACACCCGATTGGCATTTCTCTTATTTTTCTGAATGTCACTTGGGCTAGCTAGACTACCCGTGGCATTCACTTGCTTTTAGTTTTAATAAGTTCGATTATGACTAACATGTTTATTTACTTCCGAATCATTTTATTATTATGTCATGACCAAGATTATAGTCAGCATGAGCATGTTTACATGATCCTACTTGAGCATATGCATTCATTATATCTTTTGTTCATAATGTTTGCGAGTACATTCCAACGTACTCACTGGCTTGTCCCTAGCTATTTACTTGGCCAGACTTGGAGGAGGACGAGCTTGTGGAGGAGGATTGCGCTAGCGAGCCCGACGCTTAGAGGAGTCCCAGTCAGTCAACCTGTGAGATAGGAGTCTACCACATGTATCATCCGCCGAGCTTCCGCTACACAAATAAAACAATCAAGCCTCACACTGGCGCTTGGCTTTATATTATTGTACCAGTGTTGTATCACCACCACACCACTGTCATATTCCGCCACTGCCATATATTGGCGAGTTGGTAATAAAGTTGTTGAGCTCTCAGACTCAACCTTGTGTAATATTATATTGTACTGGTTATCTGTATCAAGGAAGTCCACTAGTTGTGTTGATCTTTGGGCTGGTGTGACTTGGGGCTTTTTCTGTGATTTATTCCAGAAAGGGGCCCGACATGAAGTTTAGGCAACCATCATTAAGCACAAACAAGATTGTTCCTCCTCAGTTGCTGGCCCTTTAGTAATAAAAAATGACGTGTTCTTGTGCTGGTTAGCAAGTTTTATCTCCCCCGTGGATGCAGATTTCAGAATATATTCATTTTTTCAGTACGATAGCTTTGCAAGTTGCAACGTACCACAAAGCTACCTATTAGCTGACCGATCTTTTTCGGTTGGAGCGTGTTTGATTTCCAACAAAACAATTCGTGCCAGCTTTCCTTTCTATTTGTTTTAGTTATGATAATTCTCGCCGAAAGAATTGATCTAGGCCGGTGTGCTCAGACAACAAGAATGCCTTGATGACCACCATGCCCAAGGCGATGTACTTCTCTGGCGATGCCTGTGGGTGGTGTGGACTTGCTCCGGTTCGGCTACTCCGTACTGTGTTGTATGACGTGTGTGTGTGGTGTCGGAGTTGAAGATGGACCATTGTTTCAACTCTAGACGACATGGACGGTTGAGCTTGATCACGTTTGTCATGAATAGATGGACAACATGGCCGCCGATGACGAAAAAGAGAAGTGATAGCACAATAGAGTGCTAAATGTGTGTAAGGATTTGTTTATTCGTTGCAACGCACAAGTATTTTTTTGCTCAATTGAGGCCGTAGTGCACAACCACCGTTGCGCACCGGGGAAAAATGTTTCCTAAGCCCCGGGCCGCTACAGGCGCAGGCGTCGGAGCATCGCATCACACAAAGAGGCAGAACCTCATAAACGCCATCAAGGAACTACAATCGGAGAAAGCCGCAACATCGTCCAGGTCGACGCCAAACCAGAGACCCGAACAGACGGCGTCGATCTAGAACAACAAGGCAACATGGCAAGGCGTCGCCGGGGATTTGCCACAGAAGAAAATGGCGATCTACGTCGGTGGAGAGCAGCGCGCGATCTGGCGGCCGGCGGCAGCATTTACTAGGGATAGTGAGATGGGGAACGTGAATAGAGATAGTGTGTGCAGTTCGTCTCGCAACGACAGTGTCTTATTATTTGTGTAGGCGAAGTCCTTATGTTTGGGCCAAGCCCAAATAGTGCAAAGAAAAATTGCAAATAAAATTTATTTTTGAAAAAACAAAACATTCTGAAAATTATATTTTTGAGAGAAATGTTCTTACCCCTCAAAAAACAAAACATCCCTGCCCCTAAAAAACGTTCTTTTAAGAAAAACATCTGTTAAGAAATGTTCTTTTTCAGAGAAATGTTCTAACTTTTATTAAAAATTAGGAAATTTTCACATTCAACCTTATCGTCGACATTTATTAAAATTGGATATAAAAAATGATGTACATTGACACATGAAGTAGGTGGTGCCCCTTTTTTCGCCCGGTGCAACGCACGGGCAATTGTACTAGTCCTATTATATAATGTAAGAGAATTTTAAATTTTTTATATATACATTGATAGCCCATTCGATACGTTGTGATTCATAAAGACCGCTGCAAACATCAATGTTCTGCTTATCACAGATAAGATTGATTAATACCCGTAACAATCCATGTCCTTAACAAAGGGTGCATGCACGTATAGGTTGAGCGTGTGTCTTGCGTTGTGTGCTGTGTGCATGCAGGCGTGCGAGTGTTGCGTGCGTGCATGTGTATGTTTCAGTGTTGCATGCATGTGTGCGTGCATGCGTGCGTGCATGCGTGTGTTCATGAGTGCATGTGTACGTGTCAGTGTTGCAAGCCTGCATGCGTGTGTGTGTTCGTGCGAGTGTTGCGTGCGTGCATATGTACGTGTGAGTATTGCATGCATGCATGCGGGCGTGTTTGTGTGCATGTGTGATGTGTTTGTATTCACCATAGTGGCTCGTGCGTGCGTGCAATTAAAACAGCCAGCTCAGCATATCATCACAAGGCGACCTTGTCCGATGTGGTTAGGGCACGCGGGTTGCCAACCAGAGTTCTCACGACTTCGAATACCCACCGACCAGTAATTTATTACCATTTCTGTCTTTCATATATGCGCTGATGGGTGGGCCCTACGGTAATGTGTGCTGGTGAACGTGTACCGTTTGACTTGTCAATTGATCATGTCATCAACAAATTACGGAGCTGTATGGTGAGCCAGTGACCGTATGATCACCATAAAATGTATTTTATTAACACAGTACAGATGCAAGCTACCATTTCTTTCTTTCATATACGCGCTGACAGGTGGGCCCCACGGTTACGTGCGCTGATGGTGCAACACTAGTTGCACCAAGTGGAATGTTTGACTGGTCAATTGATTGTGTCATCAACAACTTACGGAGTTGTACGGGTGAGCCAGTGACCGTACACTGGTACAGCGGGGTGCTATACAAACGGTTTTTAACCCCTTTCCACGACAGCGTTCTGAACCGTCGCCTAGTGAGTGACTACGATAGGGGGGGGGGGGGTCCTTCCCACAAGACCCAAAAACCGTCGGGGATATGCCCTCCTGGCACACACGCTCGGCAAAATGAGGTCGTGTGTGACAGGCGAGTGATCAAATACCGTTATACATACAGTAGTGCTAAAAAAATACAATTATACAGGCGAAATCATTTCCAATCGTAAGTACATCCCACACAGCCAGTCCCCGCTAAACGTTTCCGTTCGTATGTACATTCCACACAGTCAATCCAAGGAATACGTTTCCGTTAGTATGTACATCCCACACAGTTAATCCAAGAAGTACGTTTCCGTTCGTATATACATCCCACATAATCACTCCAAGGAAAATGTTTCCGTTCGCAGGTACATCACACACAATTTTCCCCATTAAATCGTTTGTGATAGCGTTGCCATTGCACACGATATTAACAATTTTATCGTTTGCGTTATTGAATGCATCACACACGGTGCGTAGAAGAAACTGTGTGGCAAAGGCTGTCCATCACACACATGTTTTATGTGGTAAACATTTGCGCAAGGTGGCCTAACGCAAACAATTTTCAAGAGGATGTCGTGTGTGATTGTTCATTGATCCAACGCGGTTTATTCCTAGAAACTGTGTGCGTTGCTTGAGGTCATCGTCCACGGTGTTTTCTCAATAACCGTTTGCAATAGAAAAACCCAATTAGCAGGCTAATTGCCCTATTATTAATAATCCATTTATTAATCTAATTGACATTTCATATTAAGCACACAATATATTTCATTACCATATTAAGGAAGCATGATTTCATAATTGAAATACATCAGAGTACAACATCATATAGCTTCAGCACTCAGCTACCCCATTACACAACTGCACCCGCACCAAGTTTCTCATGCAACATCTACAACCTTTCGAAATTAGCATCATAGATGGAACATAGACAAATGAATCTCATCTGGAAAACTGCTGAAGCAGAAGGCGAATATTGAGCCTTCATTGATGTTGAAGGTCTTTGCAACTTTAGTCCAGTGCCTGTGGATGATTGACCGTCCATCCTTCGTCCTCTTCAGGAACACTTCAATATTGAACCGTGGGTGTTGTATGAAAACCTTCCTCGCCTCCTGACCATACAGGTGGTTTGAGAGGTAATCATCAGTGAACTGTTTTGGAAAGGCCTGAAAACAAGGATATGCATAAATATCTTCTCCAGATTTGAAATGGCGCAAAGGAATTAAAAAGACAAGGTATAACAGTTAGTACCATCCCGTAGTGAACTGATGTCTTCTTCATTGTGTAGACAAATATCTTGTTGTTTTTTGTCGCTAATTTGTTTATCGTAACAATCTTTCTGGGTGTCTTGACTTGACTGATATTAATGGACAACTAATTTCCACATATGCAAAAAGGGTCAAACAGTGGGTCAAAACCTCTGACAGCAGGACCTACATGTGCAAGACCAAATTGTTAAAAACCTAATATTTAAAAACAAGATGTGGAAAAGTGTGTTATTAACTGCAACAGGCCTAATATTTAAAAACAAGCAAATGTAGTCATTCAAACTTGTATTGTGCAGGTCTAAGTACACTAGTTATTGGCCCTGTTTGGATCCATGGGTTAGAGTTAGTTTGAGCTAGTTTGGGCTCAAATAGCCCTAAAGTATCCAAACATGAGGGCTAGTTTGAGCTAGTTGCGTCAAACCCACCCAAAACAACTATCCCACCCAAGAGGTGCTGATTGGGGCTAGTTCTCCTAGTGCATTTATTGTCAATCTAACACTGTCATCCAAACACCTCTTTGGCTAGAGTTAGTTCAGGGTTAGTCATTGTTGAGTATCATTGTTATTTAGGAAATGTAGGATAGCATAGGATTTATTCTACCTTGACTTGTACTCCAAGATGACCATGTACTCCTATATATATGCCCACGAAGCTCAAGCAATACAATCAACTATTCCACCAATCTCTCTCTCTCTCTCTCTCTCTCCCTTTTAACTGTCATGAGCTAGAAACTAACTCTAACCTCTAGCTAAGTTAGAGTATCCAAACAGTGCCATTGTTAAATCAAATGGAAAGGCATGTTCAATACTCCCTCCGGTCCTTTTTACTCTGCATATAAGAATTGTCTGAAGTCAAACTTCATAAAGTTTGACCTTATTTATATGAAAAAATATCAACATCTAGCATGCTAAAGTTATACAATATGAAAATTTAAGTCATGACACATGTACTGATATTTATTTCATATTATGAATGTTGGTATTTTGTTCTATAAAGTTGGTCAAACTTTAAGAGGCTTGACTTTAGACAAATCTTATATGCGAACTAAAAAGATTCGGAGGGAGTACAACATGCTTAACAGCAACCAAATATAGTCATTCATAGAGCTATTGTTAAATTTGGTATTGATGAAATTGAACTGCACAGTTCATACTAGCACATATAGAACATCACACTTTTAATAGCTGAAATAAACAAGGCATACTACGAACAACCAAAGATGGCAATTGAAACTGGACATATGCTAACTACAAACAACCGAATAACCATAAACCGTAGAAATAAACAAGGCGTAATGCAAACAACCTAATATAGCAATAAATACTGGACAAGTTCTCACTACAAAAGGGGTTCAAGAAAACAAATCATGGGTTTCCTCACTTGTCACAGATTGGCTTCTCCTCATGGTCGCCGTCGATGAGGTCTGACTTGCCAGCTGAGGATCCCAGGCTAGCGTCGCAAAACGTGTCCTTCAGAAATGACAAAAGGGGCTCCATGGTGATGAAGGATGGCAAATTGTTCATAACGAGCCGCAGGAGATCAGCGGCAGAGCCATCGATGAGATCGACGGCTGTCGAACCCGAAGAGTTGGGGGTGGGCAACTTAACCTGTGACATAACCCGCGTCAAGCCATTGGTGTCGACGACCTCGACGTCGTAGCCGGCGTCCGCGACATGCCAGAATACTCTAGCCCGCTGATTGAAAGGCTTAATCTAGGTCCAGTCATCATCGCCAGCTTCCTCGGCGGCCACCTCGCTGACGTCGGGCGAAGAGGCCACGGTAAAGCTCTTTTGGGCCATTCGCTCCTCGAGCTCCCCGGGAAGCATAGTCGGGCTTAGGCTGCGACACTCTGGAGTGGGGGAGGGGGGTGGGGATCTCTGGGAAAGGGGGCATTTCGCAGGCGTCATCTAAGAAACACAGGGCGGCAAGGGTATGTATATCGGTGGGTAAACTGCACGGGCAGACCGACAGAGGTTGACGATGGAGGCGGCGCGGCAGCGGCGGCTTCCTAGCTAGGTTTGGAGCGAGGGAGGGGTGGTGTGTATGTGTGTGAGCGGGGGATTTGGGGTGAGCGAAGGATTTGGGGTGTGTGTGTGTGGAGGGGGTCCAAGGTGGTGTTTGAGGAAATGCCGCGGGTACTGAAAATTTTACTAGGCGGGAGTAAAATGGCGGGGCTACCGAAAATTTGGATCAAGGGATTGAAGCAGAGCGGGGCGGGAATAAAATGCCGGGGCTACTGAAAATTTGGATCTACTGATTGAAGCAGAGAGGGAGTAACAGACATCGCACACGGTCCAGACATACTAATCGTGTGCTATCAAACAGAAAAACCATCTACGCGGACGCGGGTAGATATTTTCGAGATTGCGAGGGAGTAGATATTTTCAAGAGGGGGAGGGAAGCCTCGTGGAGCCCAATCTACTGTGATCATGTGGGTGACAGGGGCAGGTGCGCACCACACGGGTAGTCCTAGGGAACTGTGTCTATTTCGTACCCGATCGCAGACGGTTGCTGCGTCCGACTCATCTGCTGTTTATAAATTTGGCCAAAAAATGCGGGAAAGGGTTAGAACACGAACACACTTGCATGTGGACCAAATATATGTATGAAAAGGGTGGTTTGATGTTCAAATACCCAATGCACATCTTTGATGTGGCACCTGTCTCACAAAGCGCACGTTATTATTGCTAGCCCCCCCAAACACACACACACACGCACACACTTCGTGTTGCCGGGAGGGGAATCCTAGCTATGAATGCATGCCCCAAATAGCTAGGTCTGACATCTCATCGTACCGTAACACAAAACCAAAAGGAGTACATCAACCCCCCTCCCCCCTTTGCTTCTGATCAAATGTTGACCGTGTGCGGGCCCACAGATGTGTTCTTCTGGTGTTAGATGGGTGACACCACTTACCAACCACACCTGCGGCTGGCCCGATGTATGTGTGTGTGTGCGTGCGTGTGTGTGTGTTTGTGTGTGAAAACGATGTGCTATGATATTTAAATAACCAAATCACAAATTTGATGTGGCACATGTGCATCGCAAATTAACCAAGCATCCCCAACCCCACGGAGGTTCATCTAGTACGAAGTAGTACCGTGCTCCCCCCCCACACACACTTTGAGTCGGTGGGAGGTGGCATCTCACCAAGGCCTATTGTAAGACTGACCAAGAAGAATCACCACCTTGGTCGTATAACCTCTCTTGTTTGTTGGGTCAAAGTCATGCATTGACGTTCCACACGCGGCCCCATGAAATAGGCTAGCTTGTCGCCGATAACCACGCGAGGGAGTGCCTGAAGACAACCACTGCGTGCATGTGGCCCAAACATATGTATGAAGTGTCATGTGGTGTTTGAATATACCCAATGCACAACTTTGATTCATGTGTATGCAAGCCCTCAAACTTAGGTCTCGAATCTCACCATGATCGACGTACGACTATACGGTAACGCGAACCAAGAGAAGAAGAATCCACCCTGGTAACCTCTCTCGCGTTGTTGGTCAAAGTGATGGAGACGTCCACGCGGGCCCACGAATATATAGGCTGTCAATGATAACCAAGTGAGGGAGAGTGTCCAAAGACAACCACTGCTTGTATGTGCCCCAAACATATGTATGGACATGCGTGATGCATGCATATATGTTTGAATACCAAAAGCACAACATTTTGATGTGGTGCATGCATGCGTCGAAAAACTCACAGTCCCCACACAGATGTTCATGATGCGTTGCGTGCTCTGTCCCCCCCCCCCCACCACTTCGACCCGGTGGGAGGGATTCGTGCGTACACATGCGCGCGAAGTATAGTTGCATGTACCGAACCATATAAGACGAACCAAAATTTAATCCCCTCTAATTATAAGTCAAATTAACCTCTATCACTGTCGGTCGAAGTAATTGACCAAGCGGGCACACAGAGATGGACGAATCATCTCGCTGATAACCCCATGAGTGAGTGCTAGAGGACAACTGCCATCGCTTGCTTGTGGGCCAAACACATATGTATGGAGATGTGTGGTTGTGATGTTTGAATACCTAATATATATGCAGAACTTTGATGTGGCACCTGCCTCGGAAACCTTTAAGTCCCCCACACATGAACTGAGGTTCATGACACGTAGTATATATATGTTGCCCCCTCACCTCTTCGACGCGTAATATATACTCCTACGTACGTACCGTAACACAACCCGAAAATAATCCTCCTTGTTCGTCAAATTACCTTTCTCGTTGTGTCATATATTAGATGGACGATGACCTCGCGGGCCCATGGAGGGAAGAGTCGTAGGCGAATGAGTGACAACCATCATCTGCATGTGGCGCAATGTGTTGGTGATGTTTTTAATACCAACATGCACAACTTTTTGCGGCACCTGCCTCGGAAACCAAAAAGTCCCCACACGAAGCGAGATTGATTCATGACGTGTGTGTAGTATATATGTGCTGCCCCGGCCCCCTCCTCCCCTCTTTGACGCGTACTATATACTCCTACCACAACACAACCCAAAAAGAAACCTCCTTGTTGGGTCAAAGTGATGGAGGACAACCTCGCGGGCCCATGGATGGAAGCATCGCACGCGAGTGAGTGTCCTATATGATGCGTAGTATTGCCCCCGGTCACCCTCTTCAGCGCGTACTATATATATATATATATATATATATATATATACTCCTACCGTACGTATAAAAAAACCAAAAAATGACCATCCTTGTTGGTCAAATTAACCTCTCTCATCGCATGTCATAATGCTGGACGGCGACCTCGTGGGCCCACGCGTGTGAGTGTCCTAGGACCACCGCGTGCATGTGGCCCAAAGATGCATGTCAAACTTTTTCTGCAGCGAACATGCGACCAAAGGAGTTTAGTGTTGAAAATTGAAAAAAATAGATAACATCTATTCATTTTTTATACATTGATTGATTTCCCATGGATTTAAATGTGCAAAATCAAATTTGATCTACATGAGACCCGTGATAGTGCACGAAAATGGATTGCAAAATCATATGTGTACGTGCCCCTGGGTGCATGTTTAGTCCCCATGCAAGAAATTTCTAACATCTAGAATCTTGATTTTAAAATCCAATAAATCCAAAACTAAGTTGAAATTCATTAAACTTATCGTGGTGTCATATGGACACCAATAGACTGTGATATTTTTTTTTTCAAATTTGAGACAAGTTTTGATATAATCTTCTTACATGCAGGAAATTATAAATAATTATCAACCAATATCGCAAACGAACTCTTTATTCGAACCGTGTGCGTTAGACCAACAATGTAAGTGCCGTGTTTCGGTTAAAGCAATAAAGCGGCAGAATTAATCATCAAAAAGAAAAAATCAATATAATACGTGCCGCGCACGTGTCCCGTGTGCCGTACGAGCATGCGTGAGTTGACAAGACGCATGCTAGCAGGCAGACTGGGAGGCGTGCCAACAGTCCACCGCGCAGGCTCACCGGGAGGTGAGCCAGCCCTTTGACCGCCACCCACCTCGCTCCCACTGCTCCATATTAATGGCGCGCCCACCTCGCTCCGTGAAATGATGGTATAGGAATGATAGAAGTCCACCGCGCAGGCTCACCGGGAAGCGAGACAGCCTTTGACCACCGCCCGCCTCGCTCCCACTGGTCCGTATTAATGGCGCGCCCGAGCGGCCGCACCCCCCATCCTCTCCACACACACAATCCTCTATCTCCGCCCGCATCCTCGACGCCGCTCTCAGTCCTCAAAGCCGGCACCCCCCATCCTCGCCACACACACAATCCTCTCTCTCCGCCCACATCCTCAACGCCGCTCTCAATCCTCAAAGCTGTCAGTGTGTGAGGATGCCGCCGAAGTGCCCCATCGGAGGGAGTGGCGACGTCGGGGCTGCTGATGCACCGGAGCACAGCGTGAATATGGAGACAGAGGTTTCCGTCGCCGCCGACGAGGTGGAGAACGAGGCTGCCAACAAGCGGAGGTGGGTCAAGAAAGAACCGCAAGCGACTCTAGCAGGCCTAGACTTCATCAGCAACCTCCCCGATGATATGTTGATAGTCATCATATCCCTCCTCCCAATCAAATATGGGGCGAGGACAACCGCCCTTTCCCGGCGGTGGTGACCCCTATGGCTCTCCACCCCTCTCGACCTCCTCGACGCCCACAAGCTCTGCCATGGCTATCACAAAAGCTTGGATGCGTTCTCCCAGATCCTCGGCAGTCACCATGGCCCAATCAGAGGCCTTATCATGGGCAAGTTCCGTTCCAATGGCAAGGACCGAGCCAAGCTTGACGAGTGGTTCTGATGCCCCGCCCTAGATTAGCTCGAGGAGCTCAGTTTTAATGATGGGCATATGCGCTAGCTGCCAACGTCCGCGCTCCGCTTCGCGCCCATGCTGCGCCTCGCCAAGTTCATGAATTGCCATTCCCCCCTCCATTAATGACGCGCCTGCTCTTTTTCTACCATGACTGAAGCACCTCGAGCTCATCGCCGTCTGCATCCCAAAGGATGACATGGAGCGCCTGCTCCGCAGCTGTACTACACTCGAGTTCCTTCATCTTCAGGCGATGAATTGGTCGAGTAGCTTCCACATCACCTCCAGGACTCTCCGGACTATTTATGTGTGTTGCTGGTGCTGCAACGAGAGATCACAAAAGGTGGACCACAATATAGTTACTGAGGACACACCTTCACTTGAGACATTACTTGTAGTTGATCAACAAGGTCCAACAAGAATCAATGTCACTTCTGCGCCGAAATTGACAGTGGTGGGCTACTCGTCTGTCAAATACTACTACTTTCAGGTACAACAGTCGCCTTCTACCTCTCCTTCTTGATATCAACATTATTTCTAGTTTTGAAGGTGTATTTCGTCTGTCATCCAGCAAAGCTTCACCCAGATTCTGCGCACAGTGAAGGTCTTGGCACTAGAATCTGTCGGCCCCAACCTGGACCAAGTTGTCAGTTTCCTGAGATGCTTTCCGTGCCTGAAGAAGCTGTATATCGAGGTGATGTTCCTTTCCTGTTAAATGTTAACCATAAGGGAGTTCAATTTTTTGCACCTTTTCCCAAGTTTACAATGGCAATGTACTACGATTTTTGAAGGAATTTAGGACATAGACCCCCACCCCATATTGGTTGCTTGATTCATATGGTTACAATCCATAAGCATTTCTCCTTTGGATTCATATGTACTAGTTTTCTTAGGGAGTTTTTCATCCAATCCAACCTCTTGTGAAGAAGGCTACATTTTTCTAGATTGTAATCAAATGCCCATGTTAATCATGTCAGATCGAAGATGGCACATTGGTGCATTTTACAAATCCTGCAAACCAAATAGGCGTGTAGTAGTGTTCAAAATTGCATGTAGGCACTAACATGCTTTGTTCTTTTGCAGATAATAATAGGCCCGGAGGTGGATAATATTTATAACGACAATCACATCGAATGCCTGGATCTGCATCTCTCAAATATTACTTTGAACTCCTACCGAGGGACCTTACCGGAGATTACATTCGCCAGGTTCTTTCTTGCCAAAGCAAGGGTGCTGAAGGTACTGAGGTTGAACACACATTTAATTAGGAAAGATGAATGGTTTGTTGATCAGAGTCGGCAGCTACTGCAGAATGGAAGAGGCTCCAAAAAAGCTAAACTTCGTATTGGAAGAGCATATGACAGAGTAATTGGAAGTCATTGTGTCAAACCCATACATGACTTGTCAGCGGCTGATCCCTTTGCAGAAATGACGAGGTTTGGAAAGTGGCCTTACTATTTTAATTTTTAGTTTGAACCTCTTTTATATCCATGTTCAGCTGATCAGCACGGGCGTTTGCAGCTGAATGAGCTGAATTTCATTTCTAATATCAGTTTGAACCTTGTAATCTTTGAATATGGGCCTTGTAATGCTGGAATTTGAACCTTGCAATATTTATGGTATTTGTTATATAACGTAATTGGATGTTTAATTTGGTCTTGCAATCATGTCCTGTTACAAGTATATATATGTTGTTCTTCTCTACACAGAGCATAGATGTTCTACAGATAGAGCATATCACATCGCACACGGACCACACTAGGTAACCCGTCGGTGATGAATTCATCAATCGCAAACGATTATATACCAGCAAGCGTTTGCCCACAACACACACGGCTTATTCCATCACAAATAGCTCGGATGGATCAACTGTATGCCACGTATCGCACACGCAACTCTAATCTGATTCCTGCTTAATGTCTCCGACATCGCTCGCACAGTTCATCTTATTTGCCACGTATCATTGTGCCGGCCTCTGCTCGCGTCCCTCGGCAAGCTCTGCTCGCCGTTAGGCGCCGCAACGCACTATGCTCGCTGTTAGGTGCCGTGGCGCCCTCTGCTCGTGTCCGTCGGCGCGCTCGGCTTGTGGACAGCTTTTCCTTGCGTGTTCAACTGCTATATGCATATATATGGTTGCTCGCCGTTGAGGCAACCATGGAGCGCTCTGCTCGGGTCCCTCCGCGTGCGCTCTGCCAGCGGTTGGGCCTACACACAATCGCGTCGGGGGCCCCATATGCATGCGGTTGCGCCACGCGCGTTGCCACGCGATGCAGTTATGTGTGGCATGATGGAGTTACGCGCTGCAAATTAGAACTACCATCCGGGTGTGCCGATATTCCAGGCCGTTCGGCTTCCCCTTTAATTCCTGCGGCTATTATAACCTTAGTCTCTTCAACCTTTCGATCGTGCCCGACAACACAACAAGCACACCCACGACGACACATAGAGAGGGGATGTCTAGCGGCGCTCCAATGGAGTTCGGCGAGCATAAAGTGGAGACCCACGCGAGGGAGACGGATCTCTCGGTGGTGTACAACATCAACCTGGCCATGATGGATGACTACATCAGCACCGTTGAGCAGTTGCTTGCTCGAGACAAGTACAAGGTGGTCGGCATCGACCTCCAGTACACCGACGGTCATCCCAACATAGATCAGAAGGTTGCCGTCGCCCAGTTGTGCGTGCGCCATCATGTCCTCATCTACCACTACTGCATGGCCACATAGCCTTGTGACCATTTCACCAGGTTTGTCAACAGCACTGACTACAAGTTTGCTATGGTGGAAACCACCGACGATGTAAAAGCGCTCAGTGTTACGGGCTTGGCCTGCAAGAACCTTGTCAAAATCTGTGAGCACTACAGAGTCTGGGGCAGCACGAAGAAGGACTCCCTGGTTGAACTCGCCTCAGCCATCATCGACCCATACTACGAAAAGATGAAGCAGGATGCCAACAGAACATGTCTCGTATCCTGGCACGAGGCCTAGATGCGGCAACTGGATGAACCTCACCTCAGGTTCACGGCCAAGAGCGTGTACACATGCTACGAGATGCACAGGCGGATCGTTGACATGAGGAAGTGCCTCATTACCAAAATCGACGAGGCCGGATCGAGCCACAAGCAGAGCAGTAGCAGCAAGCGTCACAAGAAGTAGATGATGATCAGATGATCATTTATCCTACTTAATTATGCATGTATTATATAGTTGACTTTGGTGTGTGGAAATGTCATGTGTGTAGTAGCCACCTATGTAATTATGCATGTAATAGTTTACTTTGGTGTGTGCAAATGTCATGTGTGTAGTAGCCACCTATGTAATTGGATGTTTAATTTGGTTATGCAACCATGTCCTTATAAGTGTGTATATATATGTTGTTGTTCTGTATGCAATCCCAACGCACAACACACACGTCTTATTAGCAGCAATCGTCTGTGTTATTATCGGTCTTCGCACACATTTCTGATTACAGACCTGTTTGCCACGTATCACACACATCTTGTTATATTGAAGCATTTCTGTTATCTTGGCTCAACGCAAACAGTTCATCCGAGTGAACTGTTTGCCCTCTATCGCACACACCTTGATCTGGCTGACCGTTTCTTTTGTTCCGCCTAATCACAAACAGTTCATCCGAGTGAACCGTATGCCGTATATCGCACACACCTTCATCTGGCTGCCCATTTCTGTTCTTCTACCTCATCGCAAATAGTTCATTGAACTGAACCGTATGCCCTGCATCGCACATGCAACTAAAATCTGAACCATGTTTGATGCATCCGTCATCGCAAACATTTTGCATCTTTTTTGACGGTTTTTTTACATCACCGTTTGCGATTATTGCATCGCACACAGTTTCATCGAAGGGTCTCTGATTGTAGTGTCGCATTAGCAGCATCCTGCAGTAGTGGTATAATCATGACATGTATTTTTTTAACACAGTACAGACGTAAGTGCTCATATATACGTGCAAACACTCACCGCTATAAGCGCACACACGCACACCCTACCCCTATGAGCACCTTCGAGAGAGTGAGCCAGCATATGATCTTGAGATTTTATGAAGTCACCATAGGCACCTCGTAGTCGAGGGGAACGTCTCCTCCCACTGAACGCACATCGCCGGAAAATACTGAAATTAATCCAGGATAAATGCGAGCACCAGGACTTTAACCCTAGTGGGCTGGGGAAACCACTGTCCTCCTAACCATCCAACCACAGGTTGGTTAGCACCACAAAATGTATATGGTGACCGTGATGAGCTTATTCTGAAGTCCAGTGACTATATTGTGCTTTCGCTTCAAATACAATGACCGTAAGTGTCGTCAACAAAATACGAAGCACACCTCAAATACAATGTCCTTCAGTTTTATCAACAAAATACGGAGACGTATCATGAGCTAGATACCGTATGATCACCACGAGAATGTATACGGTGACCGTAATGAGCATATTATGAAGTCCAGTGACCGTATGGTGCTTTCGCTTGAAATACAGTGACCGTCACGCGTGAATGTGTCAGGGGCATACTTTTAGAGGGCCGAGAGATAGTTTGTGTGCGTACGTGAAAGTAGTGGTGTAGAGAGAGGGGGTGTGCGGTGGAGACAAAGAGAGATATGCCCTTCATTTCTCTTTCCCGTGACTAATATTTTAGGAGAAAATATAAACATTCACAATGCGGAACAAATATTATTGGATGCACCATGCAATTAACTTTCATGTATAACTTTGTACGATTGTATATGCTTATTTTCTTAGTGGCCGATTGTGTGTGGGGTGTGGTGGGCACATCATTTCTACTTGTGGTGGGTCGACGTGAGGACTCATGGGTCGGTTCCATCCTGCACCACATAGGTTGGACTGAGACGCGTTATACGAAGACCCACGTGGAGGACTCGGCGTACAAGATGAAGCTACCAGAGTCGTGGAGGACTCTATCCCCGCTGATGATAAGCCGACTATATATGATTTGTAACCCTAGGCCCCGAGTATGTTATATAAGCCCGGGGGCTAGTTCATTGATAGTATACACACACACACACAATGCCTGGTATTCACGTGTACTTTGTACACACCCCTATAAAAAATATACAGTGCCAGGAGTAGGCTTTTTCCTGAACTGCAAGGGCCCGGACTTGGGTAAAACTTTGCCTCGTATTACCATCCAGCCTAACAGTGAGGGATATCCTACCGAATGATCTGATGGAATCATATCTGCCAACTAGTAAGAGAGAGGTGTGTGTGTGTGGGGGGGGGGGGGGGGGGGCAATGTGTGCGAGAGAGGCCTAAAGATAATGTGCGTGCGGGAGACACGTAGGCACGTATATGTGCCTATAGAGGGCCAGTAGAGACCGTGCGTGTGTATATATGCATGTGAGAGAAATAGTGTTTTCCAACTGAGATTAGTGAAAAGAGTGGTACATAGTAGTAAGAAAGAGAAAGGGAGATATATAGAGAGTGTGTGCGTGAGACACCCTGGGAGAGAGTGTGAGCATGTGTGAGAGAGAAATGCCGATGTATATAAAGTGTGTGCACTTATGCATCAGATAGAGAGATATACAGCGCGTGTGTGAGGACGGGCTGAGGCATAGTGCATCTACATGTAAAAGGCGGTTCTATGCATTAAATTAAAATATAAATGGCATTATTATTTTTGGATGAGATCATGAATTTTGCAATTTGTGTATGAACAAACATTGGTCTATCAGACACCCATACTCTATTGAATTCGAGCATGTGTATGGGTTTATTTCATATTATCGATCCATAGAGTGAGAGTGGTTTGAAATCTAGACAATGCATGGCTTTTGCAATTCATATATAACCATTAATTAGTGCACTCCATGTTGTTAGTGTCAGGCACTTTATACATTTGTCACCGATACGTCCATTTTGCATCGTGCTTTTATATTGATATTTATTGCATTATGGGCTGTTATTACACATTATGATACAATAATTATGCCTTTTCTCTCTTATTTGACAAGGTTTACACAAAGAGGGAGAATGCCGGCAGCTGGAATTCTGGACCGGAAAGGAGCAAATCTGAGAGACCGATTCTGCACAACTCCAAAAGTCCTGAAAATTTACGGAGAATTATTTTGGAATATATAAAAAATATTGGGCAAAGAAAATACCAGAGGGGACCCACCAGGAGGCCACAAGCCTAGGGGGCGCGCCCTACCCCCTGGGCGTGCCCCTGTGGCTTGTGGGCCCCCTGGCAGGCCTCCGGTGCCCATCTTCTGCTATATGATGTCTTTTGACCTGGAAAAAAATTAGAAGAAAGCTTTCGGGATGAAGCGCCGCCGTCTCGAGGCGGAACCTGGGCAGAAGCAATCTACACTACAAAAAGAAGACACATCCGTGACATTTTGGCCTGAACGATTTTTTTTTCTGTCATGCTTATGACACTTCTATGATGATAATTGTGACAAAAGCACGTATCATCATAGATGTGGTGGGCTCCTACTTCTATGACAAAAAATCATGACAGAAAATAGGCTTTTCATCATGGGCGGGCCGGGAACGCACCTGCATGATATTCTTTGGGCCTTCCATGACAGAAAAAATCATGGTAGAAGCGAGGGCGAGGAAAATTTCTGGGAGTTCCCGGTTACGGTGGGTGGTCGGGGCCAAGCGATGCACGGAGGGATTGCGTGTTTCTCTCGTACACGTACGCGCGTGTGTGCGAGGTGTTGGGCTCTAACTGAACCCGAGTGAGGCATTTGCTTACTGAACCTGAGCGATTGCACTAGCTACATTACTGAACCCGAGCGATTGATCCCTGGCTGTTAACTAAACCCGAGCGATTCCTTCGCTACTGCTGCTAACTGAACCCGAGCGATCGATCGCTGCTGCTGCTGCTTGCTGAAGCCGATCAAACCTGCTGCCTCTTGATGGACAGTGAACGTGGTGGTTGGTTTAACGAGTTGAGACGTACGTGGTTTGGGGTTGGATGAACAGTTCCTGGTGGGGGTTGGATGAACAGGACCCCGTGGTAGTAGAGGCCGTTGCCGCTGGATGAACAGGACCCTGATCGAGAGGAGGCCGCCACACACCCGAGCCGGTTGGGGGTGGATGAACAGGACCCTGTGGAGGGCTGGTTGAACAGGACCCCGTGGAGAGGGCTGGTTGAACAGTAGACGGTGGAGGCTGGATGAACAAGACCCCGTGGTGAACAGTAACTGGTGGAGGCTGGAGGAAGTCGACGGTGGATGAACAGTAGCAGGTGGAGGCTAGAGGAAGTCGACGGTGGATGAACAGTAGCCATGGAGGCTGGAGCGAGGTAGTAGACAGTGCATGAACAGTAGCCCGTGGAGTCCCGTTTTGTGGTACGCCACACCCGTCCCGATGAACAGGACCCCGTTTCGACCGTAGGCGCTCCAACACAAGTCCGTTTCCTCCGTTTTGCGGTACGCCACACCCCTCCCAATGAACAGCACCCTGTATCGACCATAGGCACTCGAACGGAAGGCCGTTTCCTCCGTTCTACGGTATGCCAGACCCTTCCTGATGAACAGGACCCTGTTTTGACCGTTCGCGGTCGAACAGAAGGCCGTTTTCCTCCGTTTTGCGGTACGCCAGACCCCGTTCCGGCTGTTTCGTCCAAGCCGGTTGGCTCCCGATGAACAGGACATGTTCTGACCCAGTGGCTTGGCTCCCGATGAACATGATGCGTTCTGACCCAGTGGCTTCGCTCCCGATGAATAGGATGCGTTCCGACCCAGTCACTTGGCTATCGGTGAACACGACGCTGTTTCCTCTGTTCCGACCCAGCCGGTTAGCTGTCGACAAACAGGACGACTTCGCTGCCGTCCGTTGCCTCTCCATGTACACGAGCTCTGGCCATACGTATGCGCGAGTACGTGTTCGAGACCTCGCCCTTATGTACGTACGTAGCCGTATTTACTTTCTTGCAGCGTGGCTGTACGTACGTGTACACGATATATATAGACGGGACTGCATGACATGCTACGTCTATGCCTCTACTACGACACGTGCATCTCCTTACTCGGCCACGGTTCATCACTGCAGAGAGACCGATCGACCAGTATGTATGTACACGTTCATGACCAGACAGACAACCCTACGTACGGTTTGACCCGGTGGGTCCCAGCTGTCAGGGGGAAGAATCATTTTTTGCCCGTAATATGGACGCACTTCCTTGCGTGCGAAGATGTAGATGGTGGGTCCCAGCTGTCAGGGGGAACATTTTTTTCGAGGCCCTTTCGGTAGGTCCCGCTGTCAGGTGGAGGAATCATTATTATGCGCGTAATAAGGAGGCACTTCCTTGCTGCGGCCGTGGACCCAGCTGTCAGCCTCTCCATGTACAGTCCTCTTCCGATGGAAGTCGTTCCTTGACCACGTTAACCACGCCGCGCCGAGAGCACCAAGGCGGTGAACGACGGCGAGGCCTAAGATGGGAACGATCTGGAGTCATGGAACAAGGGGCACTGGAGTCCCTGACGAAGGGGAGTACAAGGGACTGGTTCGGCTGCCGGGTGAGGCTGCCTTCGCCGGAGAATAACAGAAGGTGTGGGTGAGTACAGGTACGACCTGGCCACCGTTGGGAGTAGGGTGGGGCGGCGACGTCTGCGCGATGGTTTTGGCGGCTGGAGTAAGAGCAACTAGATCAGAGATTGAAGAAGCAGGATCGCTGTTGGATGTCAATCCACCGACTACAGATGTCAGAATAATTTGTTGACTTTTTGTTTTATACCATTAAATCGTTTTGTTTACTAAATGGACAACATGTTGCGCAGGCTTCGTCTAGTGGGCCACCAAAGTCAGCTTCGAAAGCTGTGGTGGAATACAGCCCATTTATTTAGGTTTTACAGCCCATTTCATTTTGTTTGCCAATACATCTATTTCCTAGGCTTTGACTCAAAAAATAATCTATTTCCTGGGCTGGGTAAAAATAATAATAGCCGATATACTATTTATGTTAATTTACAGCGCATTTGATTATTTATTCGAATACACCTATTTACTAAGCTGGGTGAAAAATAATATTGCATACATGCAGCGCATTTATCATTTCTGATAATTTACAAGCCATTTGATTTTAGTAGAAATGGACCCATTTTTTGGGATGGGTGAAAAAACAATGATGGTCTGGACTGGGCATTTATTATAAAAAATAATATTGAGATACGAATATTATTAAAAAATTAAGTTGGGCTTGGTAATCATATTCTATAAAAAATGAACTGGGCCGTGCATTTTTTAAAAGAAACATAGGCTAGGCTACGGTTATTTTAGGATCTTGTGTACAACTGTCGGCCCAGTTGCATTGCTGATGTTCAACAAAAAAGGCCTGTGTAGTACAGTAAAACTTTACATGGCTACTCAGCCCACATTCAACGACGCCTGAAAATGCCCAAACAAGGCTTCTATACAACTTTTCGAAGTCACTGAGCTCAATTAATAACTTAAGAAAAAAGTTAGAGTATAGTGGAACCTAATTAAAAGCTGTCATGAGCGAAGAAATAATTCAACGGGTCCCACTTGTGTGTGTGTGTGTGCATGTGTGTGTTTGTGTGAGAGAGAGAGAGAGAGAGACCCATCGGTCGATGCTCGTAAATACATCTTTCAGCCATATGCATTGCTGATGCTCAGTAAAAACTTATATAGTTGACACAATCATATAGAACATCATAGCACACTGAACTTGCGTACAAAAATTTCACGTAGGCGGCACAATCAGGGTGGAAGCAGTGGATCGCTACGGGTAGGGCTATGTTGAAACCAACGAACTCGTACATAACTGTTCATGGTCTTTATCAATGACGGGGAAATATCTTGAATGTTGTGCAAAGAAAACAGACAGACAACACAATAAGTTCTGCTAGCACATTAAGTTGACGTACACCCCTTTCAAAAAAAAGTTCAGGTACAAAAATAAAACATGTCACAATCAAATGTACTGGCACATTAGTGCTTCACACCGATAGCTCGGATTTAACTAGTATCTGAGAAGATTCAATTGTTACCTCAAATTAGAGCACGTGCAGTCAGCCAGCCCTGCCTCTTCTCCCAAAGAAGCGGTGGCCTCCGTCGCGCGATGGAGTAGGCCCTGTGCCATCCAACGTTTCGAGCAACACGGGGAAAGTTTGACATTGACTCCTATAATGGACGTCGTCGATGGACCCTGGCACCAGCGGCGGCGGCAGGACTTCGATTGATGGATTGACCACTTCTTCAACATGCACGAACACTCGATACAGGTACATCCCTAACGTGGTCCGCGACGGCCTTGGTGGCGATGAATAGTACAACCCCAGTTCCTGCACCGGTATCTCAACACCAATCACCTTCGGTATGGTGGACGGCTTTTCATCCATGCCATAACCGTTAGAGCCCAGCTGTCTAGAAGAACAAACATACTTACGAGCTCACCTCCAAGGTCGTTGATAAGCTCATTCATGGACTCGCTGTTCCAAGCACGTCTAGGCATGCCGTGGAAGGTAAGCTTTGTTAAAAACTCAAGCTCAGAGGGCACCGAGCCGCATCCTGGGTGCCACCGATCAAAGCTCACCAGCGCGCCATCGCAGAACAAACGCCGGGAAGATTCAAACACACGACTGAAGTCGAAAGTTGTCCGGAACCTGACGAAGAAATCAGCCGGTGGCGGACAAACTTCGACGAGCAAGTCACTTATTTGGATGCCGTGCGCAATGCCAAGAGCTTTGACAAGGTTGTCTGGCGAGACGGGAGGCCGGTCGCCGTTGATGGTTACCATCAGCACTTTGTCGGCAAACTGGTCGTCAAGCGCCGCCATGCCACTGTTGAGCGACAGCACGCAGCGGCCGAAGGCAGGACAGACCTCAGGATCTCTGGCTCAGAGATCCGCATTGACTGGCGACATGATAGTGCGCTTGAGTACAGGGAGTACAGGAGGGGGATTTGGGAGAACTGGAGTAGGAATCGAGATTCCAGAGGTGGGGGAGGGGCAGGAGATTGGGGATGAAAAGGTAGCATGAATTTCGAACACGCGCCAATATGCTCTCAGCGCGCAAGCGCACGAAAACACCGGTGGCGCCCACATGTTGGCCTAAGAGTCCTTTTTTTTCTTTTTTTGAGAGCCTGGCCTGAGAGTCATATTTGACCTGTTTGGCATTGTGTTACTCATATTATAACTTGAAAAAAGGAGATATACTCTAAACACTGGAGAATGGTGATGCCCTCATTTAGCCCACCAACAGTTCGAGACAATAAACAGTTCAAAACAATGATATATACAACATTCAAACACTGACTAGTGAATACTACTGACATAAACAGCAAGACATGATAGTTCATAAGAAGTCTTGCTACACCACCAAAACGCACCCATCTGCAGCGCTCAAACTCTCATGATCCAGACGAGAATGACATTCTAAATAGAGGCAACTATTACATAGTAAGAGTGACATAGACGAGGATGACCAAATGACAAGGAATCAATATGCATAAAAAAAGAGAGAACTACCCATCCAGAACAAGCAGCAAAGGCAACAAGTCATTCGAAGAGGGATGATCCAACACCATCATAATTTGCAGCCCCGCTTTAGCCACCAGTGATTCGGAGACACCAGTACCCCACCCTTTCGACACAACAGCCCAATTACCTATCAACCTGAAGGCTTGAATCACATCACTGCCTGTCAGACTTGAGACATCCAAGGATCAAAGTTAATCCAGATGCCTTTGTCATTCTCACCTTCTTTTGGCTGCAGGCTATATCGTTGACAATCAGGGGAGTCTGCTCCCAAAGTCCTAGGGCTTGCCATGTAGACACAGTTTTCCCTAGGAAACAGAGCCTCTCTGCCATCAAGGTCCTTGCTAACGGTAATCTCCTGGTTAATCGGATAATTGAGTCCGAGAAACAGAGAGTGTGAACCAAGGCTGTTTACCCGCCTCCAACTCAAAAATCCTGAAGGCCCCAACAAGCTGGTATCCTGCTCATAGACGTAACAACCACTGTCCGGATACTCCCGTATTTCACAGTGCTTGTACACAGTGGGGTTTTTGCAATATAACTTTTCTGGCTCATGTGTGCGAATGATCATCAGTCTTTTGCCATCGTTTGATCGAGCGAGGAACCAGTTGTGCTTCCCTGTTTTTGGCAAAGGTGGTGTGATTACAAAGGGCAGTAACTGTAGGGACACTGCATCATATCAAAAAGGACAGGCATTGTTAATGTAAGATCAGCATTGTTCAGAGTATGAGTAGGATAATGCAAGAAACAACCTTGATCTGTCCCTGTTGGAACTGAGAGGAAAATACAGGGAAATGTATACTGGGTTCAAAAATATAGAAGTGCCATGCATGGTTATACTCATGTTATCTCGCAATCGATTCTTCACAGGAAACTACCATGTCATGCATGTTATGTAATCATGTTCTGTCCTCACAAACAAATTCTTCAAGGAAACTAACAGACCATGCATTGTTATATACTCATGTTCTGTGGGCAAATTTTTTGTGAGGATATTATTCTAGCCATTGATTGCTGAAGGGCGAATATAGGTATGTACACATGGTAAGCATTACAGGATTTCACTACTTCCAAATATAGAGTTCTCCATATGCACATTTACTTCCCTAATGTATGGTTAGATGAAACTGTGGCGCCCCGCCTGATTACCACTGTAGCCAGATGGTCGCCACGCATACCAGCCCAGGAAATCACTCTGGCATGCGCGTTTACAACAAGTATCATGAACACAGGCATTTCTATTAATGGATATATAAGTCTTACATGATATATTACAAGAGTGATGGCAGCGGAAAAGCTCTATCTAAGGCAGCATGGTCCTGGTGCGGCTCCAATCCACAGGGATCTGACTGGGTTACTCTCCTAGCACACGAACACTCTGGCTCCTCGATGACGGACTACAGATCCTTATGTGAACCTGGCCACATTGAAGGCCGCTGAGTACTTTTGAATGTACTCGCAAGCAAACCAACTAACATATACACCAAGCAAAGCAATCCATGGCATTCAAGCATGCATTTGTTATTAGAGCATCATTAATTATCATGGCATAGCATAACTATCTAGCAATATTAATTATCATGCCATAATAGGTTTATCTAGCAAGATAACTACTCAAGTAAAGTAAAGTAAAGCATATCAAGTAAATAATCCATACTCTGAACATTCTCATGATCCAATCCGACGTTGAACCAAATCCAATCCAAGTCTTTCGGTCATCCGACCATCTCCTTAATAGCCATCCCATGGCTAACATATCATATCCCTGACATCATCCGATGTCTATGCATCTCCATTGTAATTCTGATAAACTTACTCTCTTCCGGGTTGCCTTACAATCCTCCTAATATTCATGATCCACTTAGTACTTCAGGTCATAAGACGAGTACTTCCATCATTATTATTACTGTTCCGGTTGACCACCTAGTGAGGTCTGGACGGACTGTCCAATACTGTGGACACGGCTATTCGAATAGACTTTACACTCTGCAGAGGTTGTGCACTTTACGCACACCATGGAGCACCTGACCTCGTGATCCCATTCAGGTGGACCAGGGTTGCTTCAACGAAACCGGCCTAACCCGTGACTCCTCAACTGTACCACCGACAATCATACCCTCCCAGGGTCATGTCCTGGGTGGCCCCTGTGTCACCTCGTGACACCTGCCACCATCATGGCCAACTAAACTGTCCCAAACGGGGACGCCGGCAAATATCTCAAGTAGGCTCACAAGGTTACTGCCGCCTACTGGGCCAGGGCAGCACGCGTGCATAACCTTCCCTAGTTGGTGGTACCGATAAAAGAGCATGCGATCAGACCAAGTCAAGGCTGT
Organism: Thinopyrum elongatum; assembly: GCA_011799875.1. Lineage (NCBI taxonomy): Eukaryota > Viridiplantae > Streptophyta > Magnoliopsida > Poales > Poaceae > Thinopyrum > Thinopyrum elongatum. The sequence goes on from CM022297.1 coordinate 312,386,646, forward strand.
CCCATATCGGCAAATGTGGTTGCACGGATAAGTCTGGACAGGTGACTCAGGATCAACCGACTAGGTTTAGCTTTAGCCATCATTTAGCAAGTATGGATATTCATCATGAATAACTTAACATGGTGGTATCTATGTAAGAGGTAACAACTATGGAAACATAACAACCTATCTCCATATAACATCACAATGAGTCATTAGTGCGATAATATGATGAGCAGTAGTAGGTAATGTAAAAGACAATATCTAAATAGCAGGAGTTTAATTATTTCTAGTACCAGCATATTCATTAATTAAACACACAGGAATAACACAGAGCAATGCTTTAGGGCATATATTAGATGGTCGGCTTGCCTGGGGATGAAGGGATACTCCGGGAAAAGTGCGGAGAGTCCGCGGAAAGGATCGCCGGAAACCGTTCTCTCCCGGTGGGGGCTGTTTAGAGGCAAGGGCAAAATGGTCATTTTCAGAATGTGTAAACATTTTGAAAGTGACCTCATCGGAACGGGCTCGAAGAGATGAAGAAGTGGGCATTGGTTTCACCTGATTCGGAGTCACGAGTAAAAAGTTGTGAGGGTTTCTCTGCCAGGGACCTATCTGCAAAAATAATATTTTCAATAGTGTCCCCGACAGCTCGGCCGGTAGCGCACTTACGTGGAATACGCTTTCCTTCGGAGAAAACGGAAAGACGCCGAGGGCGCCTCCACTTAATCCGACGTGGCCGACTCCCAGTCGCTGCTAGCTGGGCCCCACGCCACCCTCTCTCTCCTCCCTTGCCTCCTTCTTCCTCCTCCTTTCCTCTCCCCGACGCAGTCACAGAGAGCTTCGGCCTCGCCGGTGCCGGTGACAGGAGGCCACGGCGGGCTTGGGCACCGCCGGGGATGGATGTGCCACTCCATCCCGCGTCCGTGGGAAGTGGGGAGGGCTCCGAGGGTGGCCGGAGTTGGCCGCGGCAACGGTGGCTGAGAGCGGCGTCTTCGGTGAGGTTCCGGTGGCCGGATGGGTGATAGGAGCGGGCGGCGGCACGGCGGGAGTCGCCGGTGAGCATCGCGTTCGGTGGTGGGTTCAGCGGGCAGCGGGGATGGCTGGGTGCATGATTGCTGGTAGTGGCAGTGCGCGGCGGCTTCGATTGCTGAGAGCGTTCCGGTGGCCGAAGAGGCTAGGCGAGGGGGCTGAGGTGGATTACGTAAGCCGGGGAGTCCAGAAGTTGGCTCGGTGGAGGCGGAGAGGGCTTTGGTGCCGCGAATTTTAGCGAGGCCGGACGATGGCCGTGGCGGCGATGACGGACGAGGGGAGCTCCTCGGGCTCAAATGAGTGGAGGGGTGGGCTCTAGGAGGGAGAGAGAGTGGATGGGAGTGGTGTGGTTGCTCGAGGAGGGGCTCGGCCGCGGCTTATATAGGCGGCGATGGAGAGGATAGGTTCGGCTGCCATGGCAGCCTTATCGGCATACTAGAGCTCCGGCGACACGCGGAGGGAGGGTAGGATGTCGGCAAGGGCTCTGGGAGGGTGGAGAAGGCGGCAGCAGCTTCGGTAGAGCTCGAGGAAGAAGGGACAAGCGAGGAAACGATGACGGCCATGGGCAAAACAGTGGCGGAGCTCGTTGCGGCACGGCGAGGAAGAACCTGGAGGGGGAAGCTGCTGGAGAGGGGCTCCGTGGATGCCGCGGAGCCACTAGACATGTCGGGACACGCCGGAGCTGCTCGAGCTGTCCTGCCCGACGCGACGACCGCGTAGAGCACAGTTTCTGCTCGCTGTTCACGTGGTCACCATAGGCACAACACGCTCTAGAAGGCTCCTGCCTGTCCAACCTTGTCCAGCATGTTCCCCGCAACTCAAATAAGTGAGGGAAGTGGCTAGAACCAGCTAGGTGGTTCTGAGGTGAGTGAAACTAGCAGAAGAAGATTTCAACAGCAAACTTGGGTGGATTCTTGTGGAGAAATGAATGAGAGTGGGGAGCTAAACCTTTGTCACAATGAAATAGGGTAGGAAGGACTAGGTGCTGGTAGAATTTGAAGGCATTTGGACCTCATTTGCATATACTTCCTTTGTAATGCTAAAGTTGGTCCAGAAAATGGATTTTGAAGCTATGCGCAAATGGTTGCATGAAATGAGATGAATTTTTGTGTAGGGAGGTGATTTGGATGTATGAAGATACTGGAAAAGTTTCAGCTCATTTGGAAATGCCAAAGTGGTACTTCCTTCAAAGAGCTTCCAAGTGGATAGAAACTTGAGAAAATTGCTGTGGAAGCATGGATGGATGGATTGAGCTGGTTTTTGGTTTCCATGAGTGATTTGTCAATGTTAATCACCATGAAAAATTTCAGCTCAAATGTGTCAAGGGTTCAAGCATTTCCTTTGCAAACTGGAAATCTAGACAAAATTTGCAAATGGATGCTGTGCTCAAACTTTGAACTATGGAGCTTGGATTTTGATAGAAATGGTGAAGATATGGATAGGAGAAGCTCCATAAATTATTTGGGATTTTTCCTGGCTACCAAAATGGTAGTTCCTTTAGAAAGGGCCCAAAATGCAATATTGGCATTAAATAGGAAAATGCAATTTTCCTTATTTAATTATGGCCAATATTTTTGTGAGAGCTCAATATGATCACAAAGAATATCTCCACAAGTTTTCATCAACTTTGGAGATGGATAGATATTTTCCTGGATTTAATTCCTTTAAACAGCAGAAAAAGGAATTAATTATAAAAGAAGAATATTGCAAATGACTTGGCAATATTTTGGCATATCCAGGGTTTATAAATAAAGGATGATCACTGGAAAAAGTTTGGGAGTCAGCAGATCAAAGGGAATTGGGGTTCCTTTGTAACGGAAGAGATTAGGGTTTCCCTTCCGATAACTCGAAAGGTAGGGTTTCAGTGGCAAAGTCTGGAGAATAGATCTTGGGTGGCAAGGTTGGTCTGGAGAGAATCTCTAGTTGGATAGGAAAGGCAAGGCTAAATGACCATCCTCATATACCCAAGAGCTGGAAAAAATCTGATAACATTGAGAAAAAAGACGGAAGTCAAATCCCGCAAAGGAAAAAAAACAGGGGCGAAAACCAGGGTGTCACAAACCTACCCCCCTTAAGAAAATATCGTCCTCAAGATTTCTGGGCTTACCTCCCGGTGAAGGGGGACTTACCTGTGAGTGACTTGGATCCATCAGCGGTCTTGTCTTCGTTGGTTCACTGACCTTTCAACTGCCTCTTCTGATGGACCATGCATTGTCTCTGCACACAGCTTCCTTGAATCCTTCTCTTTCCTGTCAGGTGTACCTTTTGTTGGGGAACGTAGCATGCAATTTCAAAAAATTCCTACGATCACACAAGATCTATCTAGGAGATGCATAGCAATGAGAGGGGAGAGTGTGTCCACGTACCCTCGTAGACCGAAAGCGGAAGCGTTAACTTAACGCGGTTGATATAGTCGAACGTCTTTGTGATCCAACCGATCAAGCACCGAATGTACGGCACCTCTGAGTTCTGCACACGTTTAGCTCGATGATGTCTCTCAAACTCTTGATCTAGCAAAGTGTCGAGGGAGAGTTCTGTCAGCACGATGGCGTGGTGACGATGATGGTGATGTGATCCGCGCAGGGCTTCGCCTAAGCACTATGACAATATGACCGGATGAGTAAACTGTGGAGGGGGGCACCGTACACGGCTAAAAGAACAATTGATGTGCTTTGGGGTGCCCCCTGCCCCCGTATATAAAGGAGGAGAGGGGAGGAGGACAGCCCTAGGGGGCGCGCCAAGTGGGGGGAAATCCACTAGGACTCCTAGTCCTAGTCGGTTTCCCCCTTCCTTCTCATGGAGGGGGAAAGGGGTAAGGAGAGGGAGAGGGGGAAGGAAAGGGGGGCCGTGCCCCCTCCCCTTGTCCAATTCGGACTGCCCATGGGGGGGGGGGGGGGGGGCGCACGCCACCCCTTGTGGGCTGCCCTCTCTCTCCCCTATGGCCCATAGTGGCCCATTACTTTCCCCGGGGGTTCCGGTAACCCCTCGGTACTCCGATAAATATCCGAATCATTCCAAAACTATTCCGGTGTCCGAACACTATCGTCCAATATATCAATCTTTACCTCTCGACCATTTCGAGACTCCTCGTCATGTACGTGATCTCATCCGGGACTCCGAACAATCTTCGGTCACCAAAAACACATAACTCATAATACAAATCGTCATCGAACGTTAAGCGTGCGGACCCTACGGGTTCAAGAACTATGTAGACATGACCGAGACATATATCCGATCAATAACCAATAGCGGAACCTGGATGCTCATATTGGTTCCTACATATTCTATGAAGATCTTTATCGGTCAAACCGTAATGACAACATACGTCATTCCCTTTGTCATCGGTAGGTTACTTGCCCGAGATTCAATCATCGATATCTTCATACCTAGTTTAATCTCGTTACCGGCAAGTCTCTTTACTCGTTTCGGAATGCATCATCCCGCAACTAACTCATTAGTCACATTGCTTGCAAGGCTTATCATGATGTGCATTACCGATAGGGCCCAGTGATACCTCTCCGATACTCGGAGTGACAAATCCTAATCTCGATCTATGCCAACCCAACAAACACCTTCGGAGACACCTCTAGAGCATCTTTATAATCACCCAGTTATGTTGTGATGTATGATAGCACACAAGGTGTTCCTCCGGTATTCGGGAGTTGCATAATCTCATAGTCAAAGGAATATGTATAAGTCATGAAGAAAGCAATAGCAATAAAACTTAACGATCATTATGCTAAGCTAACGGATGGGTCTTGTCCATCACATCATTCTCCTAATGATGTGATCCCATTCATCAAATGACAACACATGTCTATGGTTAGGAAACTTAACCATCTTTGATTAACGAGCTAGTCTAGTAGAGGCATACTAGGGACACTGTGTTTTGTCTATGTATTCACACATGTATCAAGTTTCCGGTTAATACAATTCTAGCATGAATAATAAACGTTTATCATGATATAAGGAAATATAAATAACAACTTTATTATTGCCTCTAGGGCACATTTCCCTCACCTTTGTCCTGGCAGTGATGTTGCTGGGTGGGGTAGCGGGTAATACCAACAAACAGCTCGGTTTCCATGGCCTGGAAATAACTGCTTCGGGTTTTATTGCGATGCTTCATACCCTTACTGTCATGGGCAACACATCCTTTTCTGGTACAAGGCTCTCGTGCTCGTATGGCCTTGGGTGACTAAGGGTGACTTTCTCTTTGCCTTGTCAGAATACTTAGTCTGGCTGTGGGTTTCGTACTGACATTCCTTTTGTCTTTGGCATCCTGACTTTGTCCTTAGGTGATCTACAATTCAAGGAACAACATGACCGAGCTATTGCTGCTATATCCCCAACTGAAATGCCAGGCATTATCACAAAGTAATCATAGACAGTAATATCTTATTCCAATGACATCCTGACATCTACGAGTGGTTGATGCTGATGTGCTTTGAGCCATTCTATCTGAATGTCTTGTTTCCAACTCTGTCGCTTGTTGAGATGGCTCTGTCGTATATAGCCTCTATAGTCCTTGTTGTGACCACCGAGCTAAACATAGTATCGCTATCATCCAGTGTGTCTTTTGGAGCATTGCCTCTTGTCTTGATTGATGGCCCATATTCAAGTGGGTATGGCATGTTGGCTGCATTGTCGTGGTTGTATATGCGAGAGTCTGACGAGGATTGGTAATACCACTTTATCTGTGAAGATGTGTCTTGTTGACTATCATGGAGGTTGTTTGTCCACCACTTCTTTGTTCTTGAGGATTCCTTTGATGGACCTGTAATGACCTGCCAACATAGCTCCTTGATTGTTTTTCCGGTTTGCAGGGCTTGTTCTCACAACTTACTCTTGCATATCTCGTAGGTGTTGCTGCGCTCATATTCTTCTTTTCAACATGGGGCCAATGTTTCTCTGAACACAGTCATTCCCGTGTACGGGTGGCTCGCATGAATTGATCCACTGGACTGCATGCTCACAACATATGCAGGTGTAGGATAAACTCTTTTCATAACCACTGACTTCTGAGGAGGATGTGTATCCAGACTAGTTCGTGCTTCTGACAGGATTATCGTGGGCACGGGGTGTGTTGAAGAAGGCTGAGTTCCTTATGCTCGAAGCTTCTGCCAAGGTAGCGTGCTGGAGAAGGCTGGGTATCATACCTTAAAAGTTTTTCCCTCGTGTGGCTTACTGCGGAAGGTCGGGTGCCTTTTGCTGGAAGTCTTCCGCGGTAGCGCGCCAAAAAAGATTGGAGTGTCGTACCCCCGAAGATTTTCTCACCAAGTGGCGTACCAAGTAAGATTGGTAGTCTGGTAGCTTGCGAAGGAAGGCTGGGTTCCTTATACCAAAAGCCTTTCACTGTGTACGTAGTCGGATCTATGGCCGATTCTGGCTTCCTTCCGAAGTATCCGGAATTTACCCATAGCGGATCCAAACTTGGTATAGGCCATACCTTGTCTGAAGATATTCTGTTGGTCATACACATCACTTGTCCTTCTGCTGGTCTGATCATTACTGCTGTAAAGGTTGCAAGACTGGTGCAGACCTCATGTTGTTAATTAATTCAAAATACCCTTTGTATCCAAGTTTTGCCGATAATAAGCAGTCGATGGATAATTCCATTCGGTTCAGCTGAGCTTCCAAGCATGTTAGGTGCTGCTTGATTCTGGCAACCATGAACTTATCCATTTTCCTTGCAAACCTTGTCACAGTGCCCAGAAATTTTTGTTATTTGCATTGGTGGAACTCCAAGATATGCTTTGAAATTTTGTATCTTCGCACCAGAGTTTTGTTGTTGCTCGTGGCATATTCACATTCTTGAAATATATCTTTGGTTGGTAATAAATGATTCTTCAGTTCATTGAGAAGAGACTCAAGGTTCACTGACTGAAATAATCCTTGTATCGAGGACCGAATAATTTGTCCTTACTGGTGTTCATTATTGGTAGCTCATCTGACTGCTTCTTAGGCGTGATCTGTTCTGAGGCCAACTCTCTCAGGTATAATCTGATCTTGTCTATTCCACACGGATTCTGCTTTTGACCCATTCTTCATTCTTGATAGATCCGGTGTTGCTATTCTGAATATCAGGCAGTTGACTTGGCATGACTCTTGCTGAATTGGGATTATTGCGTATTATCCCAGTTGTATGTTCGTCTTCTTGAGGGCACTTGCGGATGGATCCAGTCGGAGCGAATGGAATTGACAAGAGAAGCAAGAATCGCGAAAACCAAAAAGCAAACAAAACTCAAGTCTTGCGGACCTTACACACGTGGCCGAGGATCCACTAGTATAACTAGCCTAGCGCACTCGATGCACCTCTAAGGACTTAGAAGCAAAACCACACAATGCTCCTGGTAGCACTGGTGTCAAGCTCCTACTACTTCCTTAGGGAACATCAAACTCGACGCACGACCATAGCCAAAGTGGCTTAGTCAACGATTCTAAGGTTGTCGGGGAAAGATGGAATTTATAGGCGTTTCCCAAAGGAAACTGGAGTTAATAAGAGAAATGCCACGGCTAGCAAGCAGGGTAAGGATATCTGGTTTACCTAGGGGTTCAGGGCTCACGGGTCATTGCCGAGTGCGAGCATTTCGTACCGAAGGCAAAGGCCGCGAGAGTTGAGATCCGATGGAGCCAAAACCTATGGGGTTGCCTTATGATCAATAGTAGCCATGCATGCATGGCAAAGATGGCTAAAACCCATATGGGCTTCCTACTGAGCACAAGACAATGAAGTCTGGCTAGGGTAACCTACAGTCAGCCTGGCTGCTCTGATACCATCCGTTGTGGCGCCCCGCCTGATTACCACTGTAGCCAGACGGTTGCCACACATACCAGCCCAGGAAATCACTCTGGCATGCGCGTTTACAACAAGTATCATGAACACAGGCATTTCTATTAATGGATATATAAGTCATACATGATATATTACAAGAGTGATGGCAGCGAAAAAGCTCTATCTAAGGCAGCATGGTCCTGGTGCGGCTCCAATCCACAGGGATCTGACTGGGTTACTCTCCTAACACGCGAGCGCTCCGGCTCCTCGACGACGGATCCTTATGTGAACCTGGCCACATTGAAGGCCGCTGAGTACTTTTAAATGTACTCGCAAGCAAACCAACTAACATATACACCAAGCAAAGCAATCCATGGCATTCAAGCATGCATTTGTTATTAGAGCATCATTAATTGTCATGGCATAGCATAACTATCTAGCAATATTAATTATCATGCCATAATAGGTTTATCTAGCAAGATAACTACTCAAGTAAAGTAAAGTAAAGCATATCAAGTAAATAATCCATACTCCAAACATTCTCATGAACCAATCCGACGTTGAACCAAATCCAATCCAAGTCTTTCGGTCATCCAACCATCTCCTTAATAGCCATCCCATGGCTAACATATCATATCCCTGACATCATCTGATGTCTATGCATCTCTACTGTAAGTCTGATAAACTTACTCTCTTCCGGGTTGCCTTACAATCCTCATAAAATTCACGATCCACTGAGTACTTCAGGGCATAAGACGAGTTCTTCCATCATTATTATTATTACTGTTCTGGTTGACCACCTAGTGAGGTCTGGACGGACTGTCCAATACTGTGGACGCGGCTATTCGAATAGATTTTACACTCTGCAGAGGTTGCGCACTTTACCCACACCATGGAGCACCTGACCTCGTGATCCCATTCGGGTGGACCAGGGTTGCTCCAACGAAACCTGCCTAACCCTTGACTCCTCCACCGTACCACCAACAATCGTACCCTCCCAGGGTCATGTCCTGGGTGGCCCCTGTGTCACCTCGTGACACCTGCCACCGTCGTGGCCAACTAAACTGTCCCAAACGGGGATGCCGACAAATATCTCAACTGGGCTCACAAGGTTACCGCCGCCTACCAGGCCAGGGCAGCGCGCGCGCATAACCTTCCCCAGTTGGTGGTACCGATAAAAGAGCACGCGATCAGACCAAGTCAAGGCCGTCCCATACCGGCAAATGTGGTTGCACGGATAAGTCCTGACAGGTGACTCAGGATCAACCGACTAGGTTTAGCTTTAGTCATCATTTAGCAAGTATGGATATTCATCATGAATAACTTAACATGGTGGTAACTATGTAAGAGGTATCAACTCTGGAAACATAACAACCTATATCCATATAACATCACAATGAGTCATTAGTGCGATAATATGATGAGCAGTAGCAGGTAATGTAAAAGACAGTATCTAAATAGCAGGAGTTTAATTATTTCTAGTACCAGCATATTCATTAATTAAACATGCAAGAATAACATAGAGCAATGCTTTAGGGCATATATTAGATGGTCGGCTTGCCTGGGGATGAAGGGATACTCCGGGAAAAGTGCGGAGAGTCCGCGGAAAGGATCGCCGGAAACCGTTCTCTCCCGGTGGGGGCTGTTTAGAGACAAGGGCAAAATGGTCATTTTTAGAATGTGTAAACATTTTGAAAGTGACCTCATCGGAACGGGCTCGAAGACATGAAGAAGTGGGCGTTGGTTTCACCTGATTCGGAGTCACGAGTAAAAAGTTGTGAGGGTTTCTCTGCTGGGGACCTATCTGCAAAAATAGTATTTTCAACAGGGTCCCTGACAGCTCGGCCGGTTGCGCACTTACGTGGAATACGCTCTGCTTCGGAGAAAATGGAAAGACGCCGAGGGCGCCTCCACTTAATCCGACATGGCCGACTCCCAGTCGCTGCCAGCTGGGCCCCACGGCACCCTCTCTCTCCTCCCTTGCCTCCTTCTTCCTCCTCCTCTCCTCTCCCCGACGTAGCCACAGAGAGCTCCGGCCTCACCGGTGCCGGCGACAAGAGGCCACGGCAGGATTGGGCGCCACCGGGGATGGATGTGCCACTCCATCCCGAGCCCGTGGGTAGTGGGGAGGGCTCCGAGGGTGGCCGGAGGTGGCCGCGGCAACGGTGGCTGAGAGCGGCGGCTCCGGTGAGGTTCCGGCGGCCGGATGGGTGATAGGAGCGGGCAGCGGCATGGCGGGAGTCGCCGGTGAGCAGCGCGTCCGGTGGTGGGTTCAGCGGGCGGCCGGGATGGCTGGGTGCATGATTGCTGGCAGTGGCAGTGTATGGTGGTTCCGGTTGCTGAGAGCGTTCCGTTGGCCGGAGAGGCTGGGCGAGGGGGCAGAGGTGGATTACGTAAGCCGGGGAGTCTAGAAGTAGGCTCGGTGGAGGTGGAGAGGGCTTTGGTGCCGCGAATTTTAGCGAGGCCGGACGATGGCCGTGGCGGCGATGGCGGACGAGGGGAGCTCCTCGGGCTCAAATGAGTGGAGGGGTGGGCTCTAGGAGGGAGGGAGAGAGTGGATGGGAGTGGTGTGGGTGCTCGAGGAGGGGCTCGGCCGCGGCTTATATAGGCAGTGACGGAGGGGATAGGTTCGGCCGCTGTGGCGGCTTTATCGGCATACTGGAGCTCCGGTGACACACGGAGGGAGGGTAGGATGTCGGCAAGGGCTCCGGGAGGGTGGAGAAGGCGGCAGCAGCTTCGGGAGAGCTCGAGGAAGAAGGGAGAAGCAAGGAAATGATGACGGTCACGGGCAGAACAGCGGCGGAGCTCGTCGCAGCGCGGCGAGGAAGAACCTGGAGGGGGAAGCTGCTGGAGAGGGGCTACGTGGATGCCGTAGAGCCACTAGACATGTCGGGACATGCCGGAGCTGCTCGAGCTGTCCTGCCCGACGCGACGACCACGTAGAGCAGAGTTTCTACTCATTGTTCATGCAGTCACCACGGGCACAACGTGCTCTAGAAGGCTCCTGCCTGTCCAACCTTGTCCAGCACGTTCCTCGCAGCTCAAATAAGTGAGGGAAGTGGCTAGAACTAGCTAGGTAGCTCTGAGGTGAGTGAAACTAGCAGAAGAAGATTTCAACAGCAAACTTGGGTGGATTCTTGTGGAGAAATGAATGAGAGTGGGGACCTAAACCTTTGTCACAATGAAATAGGGTAGGAAGGACTAGGTGCTGGTAGAATTTGAAGGCATTTGGACCTCATTTGCATATACTTCCTTTGTAATGCTAAAGTTGGTCCAGAAAATGGATTTTGAAGCTGTGCTCAAATGGTTGCATGAAATGAGATGAATTTTTGTGTAGGGAGGTGATTTGGATGTATGAAGATACTGGAAAAGTTTCAGCTCATTTGGAAATGCCAAAGTGGTACTTCCTTCAAAGAGCTTCCAAATGGACAGAAACTTGAGAAAATTGCTGTGGAAGCATGGATGGATGGATTGATCTGGTTTTTGGTTTCCGTAAGTGAATTGTCAATTTTAATCACCATGAAAAATTTCAGCTCAAATGGGTCAAGGGTTCAAGCACTTCCTTTGCAAACTGGAAATCTGGACAGAATTTGCAAATGGATGCTGTGCTCAAACTTTGAACTATGGAGCTTGGATTTTGATAAAAATTGTGAAGATATGGATAGGAGAAGCTCCATAAATTATTTGGGATTTTTCCTGGCTACCAAAATGGTAGTTCCTTTAGAAAGGGCCCAAAATGCAATATTGGCATTAAATAGGAAAATGCAATTTCCCTTATTTAATTATGGCCAATATTTTTTGTGAGAGCTCAATATGATCACAAATAATATCTCCACAAGTTTTCATCAACTTTGGAGATGGATAGATATTTTCCTGGATTTAATTTCTTTAAATAGCAGAAAAAGGAATTAATTACTCCCTCCGTTCCTTGATATAGGGTGTATAGTTTTCTTGCACGAATATTAACGCATGGGCTGGGAGGGGAAATTTCGTTGGTTTTGGACGTAAAAGCCCCTGGTGTAAACACGTGAGACTAGAGAAAAAACTAGGCAAATCACGATCCTCTCTATCGCTGGCAGTTTTCTTCCTTATTAAGCCCAACACAAATCGCACAATATCCTCTCTGACTTATTCTCCTCTGATCGCTACCTCTCCATCGCCCCCGCGCATTTTCCCACGAGCGAGCGCGCGCAGCTTCTTTACTCTCTCCCGCGCTGCATAAAGGCAAAAGCCTCGGCCAAATTCAAAATTCCTGAAGATTTTGCTCACGGAAAATTTTCAGCACAGGAGGGAATGACAACGGCGCCACTGTGTGAAAATTTTTGTTTTGAAATTGGAGAAGACGGGGCTATAAATCCTCCCTCCCCACCTCGCCATCTCATCATTCTCTCTCCTGATCGCCATCCCTGTCCCCCGCTCGCCATCTCTCTCTCCTGGTCGCCATCTCCAATGGCTGGTCGCCGCTACGAGTGGATCAACTGGGATGGCCTTGGCAACGAGGCGGAGGAGGATGCGACCGAGTTGAACTACGACTACGAGTGGGTCGTATCCAACCAAGGTATGTCGAATTTGGTTCATTCGTTCTTGCATCCGTTCTGTCAATCCCTAGCTGATTGAGTTCTGGTGTCATCATAGATGAAGACCTGGCAGAGAGTTCCCATCAACGTCGGGGAGGAAGGCTTGGCCTGGCAGGTGGAGTAAGGGGTCCGGGCGTGGGACATGGACGAGGAAACGTTGTTCGATCAGGACTTGGACGAGGAGGCATAGGCCGATCAGGACTTGCTCAGCGTGTAGGTTCAGTCGTTAACCGAGCAATGGCGGGGGGAAACGGTGAGGGAGGCGGCAGTAAGGACGACGGGCATGCACGCGGCAGCGGCGACCTTGCACGCCGTGGATACCGGCTTGGACTTGTGGGGTCAAGGCGTGGCCCTAATACGAAGACTAGGTGGCCTGTTCACTGTCGAACTCAAGGTACGTACGTCGTCCATATTCTGGATATTAGTGTTGCAGTTTTTTTTCATGGTGTAGTTCTAATTAGATGTAGCACTAGGTGTCGTTCATGTCCATAACTGATTAGATGCAACAGTTATACTCCTGATAGCTCCTGATTACATGCAGTAGTAGTTCTGCTCTGATTAGATGCAGCAGCACGATGGTGTAGATATTGACCATAACTGATTAGATTATGTGTAGTTCGTCATGTATAGGACTAGGAGAGTAGTAATCTTAGTCCAACTCAAGGTAGTCCATAATCTGAACATCGTAGTAGTTAATCATGCTAGTAGGATCAGTACAAGCAGATCATGTGTAGATGCATATCAGCTGTACATGTAGATCATGCGTACATGTAGATCACGTGTTCCTGGTGCTACTTTTGCACATATTCACCTTTATATTCTCAGTGCTGCATATGCCAAATTTGAAAGCATAATTTTGATTGCAGAAGCACAAGAGAATGCTGAACTTGGTGATTCTGAGGAGCATGTAGAACAAGAACAAGAGGCAGATACCAATGTGGAAGGCGATGGGAATGGAGGAGCCTCAGGTAAACTGTAACCAACATTGTTTAATCATCAATTTAATCTATAGGTGCACAATGAACATTGTTTAATCATCAATTTAATCTGCAGATGCCAATGGTACAATGATGCCATTGAATCCCTACCTGATGTTTAGTGATCGCCATTCAACTCTTAGTGTTTGCCGTGCAATGGTCTTGAATAATGTAATCGAATTTAGTAGAGTATATGACAATGTCGTCAATAATCTTTAGTGGATGGGTTTCTTCAGTTGGCTTGAATAATGTAACCGGATGGCAATGTTTCAATAATCTTGGCTTCATGCTTTTTTTATAGTCACTCGCAACAATAGAAGTACCACAGTAAATTTATTTATGCAAAAGATCAACAAAATAGAGGTACCACGATAAATTTATTTATGTTGTCGATCAACTATTACATGTCCGCGGACGTGTACTTCATTTTCACAAACTCCCTAATTTTGAATCCCCTGTCCGAGTTGCTTCCATGCTCTTCATCGTCACTGCATTTATTCTCGGAGTTGCTCGGTGAAGATTCGTTTGACGGCGGCTCAAACAAAACTCGAGTCTCGCCGCAGCCGGAACACACGTACGAACCCATGTTTGTCAGCCAATTAATTACTGGGTCCTTCATTGTTCCAGCCACTTGATGACACTCCAAGCATGGCATGGCCGTCGGCTTCATCTCATCTTTTCCTAATGGAATGGAAGTCAGAGGCTTCACCTTCTCCCCGTCCATGGGAACATAGTCCACTGGCTTGGTATCCTCCTCGTTGAGAAGAGAAGTCCCCGGCTGCATGGGATGCGAGGTGGCCGACAGATAGGAGTTCGTGTCGTGTTGATTCTCCATGTGAACGAACAAAGAGAGGCGGACAGATTGGTTCACACAAGCGAATGAATAAAAGGACGGTAGAAGATTTTTCTCTATAAATCTAAAGCCCGACGGGATATGCACTAGTGCATGCAATCTTCTCTTTCCTAACAAAACTACAGCGCATGCACATCATATACGAGATGGGGATTTGCCTTCTTTTTTCTAGGAAGGTCATGCGTGGGTTGTAGCTTCTGTAGGGGTAAAATAGTCAACTAAAGAAATACACCTTACAATCTGAATTTTTTCACAAAAAACTATACACCCTATATCAAGGAACAAAGGGAGTATAAATGAAGAATATTGCAAATGACTCTGCAATATTTTTGCATATCCAGGGTTTATAGATAAAGGATGATCACTGGAAAAAGTTTGGGAGTCAGCAGATCAAAGGGAATTGGGGTTCCTTTGTAACGGAAGAGATTAGGGTTTCCCTTCCGATAACTTGAAAGGTAGGGTTTCAGTGGCAAACTCCGAAGAATAGATCTTGGGTGGCAAGGTTGGTCTGGAGAGAATCTCTGGTTGGATAGGAAAGGCAAGGCTAAATGACCATCTTCATATACCCAAGAGCTGGAGAAAATCTAATAACATCGAGAAAAAAGACGAAAATCAAATCCCGTAAAGGAAAAAAACAGGAGCGAAAACCAAGGTGTCACAGAAACCAACAGTGTGATGGATGTTTCTACATCATGAAAATGAGGAAACTAACATGGCTATTGATACACTCATATTTAGTAGTATGTAGATTACTATAAAGTAAGGAGAATATCCATATCTTCCTAACCGTTTGATTATTCATGGGTACAAATTGGCTGTAATGACATGGTCACAATCGCATGAATTAACTCATTCCAAATATAGCTGATTTATGGCGTCTCTAATACATTGCCATAGTTCTACTCAAATTATGCTCAAACAGGGATATCTCAATCATCACAAAATGTTCAAACAGTGTCATGGCGTTATCATTAACATCAGACAAAAACAACTTACACACACCGTCCTAGCAATACGTGGTGCCATCTGCTTTGTCGATCGCGTAGATGATGCCATTGTGTTCAATAGCATCACAGAAGTGTGTATCAGCTTTGACGATCCACTGCGAGGTGAGTTGTCTCCAGCTAAAGAAGGCACCAGCGGAAAGATAGGCGAGGTCGCGGTCGAACAAGGCAATTAGCTTGAAGTCTGCGTAATCCGCATCTCGTGTGGGCACTTGGCAGATTACAATCTTCTGCAAAACAAGGTGTGTCCAACTGACGATGTAATCTAGATGACTTGGACTGCGACGGTAAAACACTATATAATCCAACGTAGGAAGGATAATCTCATGGGAGGTGTGGAAGTTCACGAGCACCAACTTTTTCCGGTCTTCTCTGACGGCAGCCATCCAGTGGGAGGTCATGCCGACCCAGCACATACCTGCCAAGAAGTTTCGGGCGATGGTGAGGCTCGAAGTCGAGGGGCATGATGTACGGTGACCCACTACATACCTGCAAAGAAGTTTCGGCTAATGGAGGTCAGATTGAAGTCGAGGGGCATCATGTACGCCTCCGTATCATGGTGAACAAATCTCGCAAGACCAGATAGTAGCAAGCAGGGTGTCTTGAAAAGCTTAGGCCTCGCTTCGACGTGGCCGTGTGCATGTCCCTCGAGCATGCAGCCAGCCGCACGGCGCTCAACATATCCATACACGAACAACAGAGGTCGAGGATGTCACTGGGAAGATTGCTCCAATCGCAGCTCATATGGATGCTGCGCGGTTCACATTCGGCCATTGTGGAGTTTGGAAGGTGGGGTTTTTGGCGGCTTAATTTACGGGGGAGAAGGCTCTCGGTGCTGGAGCGGCTAGCGAGGGAATAGTGGTATTGGGGGAGGCGAGCAAGGCGAGGGTGCGCGGGGGCAAAGTGAGATGATGAAGAGTGACCTCAGGATCTCCGGTGAGACGGAGATGGAGATGGATTGGTGCTAGGCGGGGAGAGGGAGACGAGGCTAGGCATGCTATACAACGACGGTGACAGTGACTGCACAGTGCACAAGGTGAGGCTGACTTTGGTAACCCAAACACGCCGCCTGGACTAGTGTCACCTCGGGCGCAGGGTCTTGTCGCTTCACTGTGAGGACCGGATGAATAATATTTTGACCATCAAGTGTACCATAGTTGTACTACTACTAGTAGTAACATACGGAGTAGTACTGTATAGCGGAAACAGGTCTCCCATGCTAGCATGCCTCTGGGTTCACTTCATCCTCCAGGTAGCATCCATATTGCGAGCAGAACCAAATTCTCGTGCATGCGGAAGCGCGAAGAAGGGCCTTTTCTTCTTTTAGGACAACCGCATATATTCCTTAACTAGAAAAGGTTGTGTCTCGCAAGGACGCGCCAATATCAATCCGAACCAGCTACGACATATTTTGTGTGTGCAAAGATATGGATATGTTTGTATATCTGTTCGTCCACCCAAGTGGGTTTTGTGTAGATCCCACCTGTCACGAGAGGTGCAGAAATAAAAAGTAATCATAAAATGTTTCGCCAAGGTGATTCGAAAGAGTGACCTCAACTAACCAGTGGCACATGTAGCGATAGAAGGATGGGCACGTACACGGACACGGACCACTCCTCAGTATGCTACCCGCATAGCCTTTTCGTTTTGCAGGTTGGTCTACCTAGCCGTCTAATCAACTGCCTGCATGCCACTTCTCCCATTTACTTCTCCATCGGGAACCGATTTTCCTCGGCTTCTTCACCTCTCCTTCATTTGCATTCAAACCCCACTAGACTGGATTCACATCCTCCTTGAGTAATTCCGAAGCCCCTTTAAATAATCATCTTCTTCAGTTAGACTAGCCATCTTAATCCTAATTCTCCAAACCATAGCCCTCCGGTCCAGCGGTTCCAAATGGCGAAAGAGATCCCTATGCAGGTTTTTAGTGTCAAACATGTCCTCGTCGAAGGCTCCTTGAGCATAGTTGCCACCGTCACCGACCACCCAAGGGTTGTTCGGGAGTGGATCAACAATGTATCCAACTCCCTCCAAAAGGTGGAGATGAAGGTCGTCGGTCTCGACGGAGAGTACACATAGCGTGCCACTGGGAAGATCCAACGTGCCGCTGTCCTTTAGCTGTGCCTCGAAGATGAAGTTTTGGTGTATCACATCATACACGCGCCCTCCATACCAGGTGAGCTCCACGATTTCATGTCTCGGGAGGACATATACTTCTGTGGGGAAGCCATCAAAGGGGACAAAGAGAAGCTGGCGCCGTACAACCTTGACTTGAAAAAATCGCTGACCGACAAACCAGAATTCCTGTAGATGATTGTGATAAAAAAACCATCCCTATTCGACGTAGCAAATTCTATGCTCGGAACAAATCTTGAGAAGGGTGACGAGACGCTGGGATTAAGGTCGTCTGGATGGGAGAATTATCCCTTGACCTACGAGCGGATAAAATATGCTGCCCTCGATGCCCGTGTGAGTTTTGAGATAGCTACAAGGTCGAAAGAGCTTGTTGCGAAACCGTCTCCCACAGAAAATGAGAAGAAGAAGAAGAAGAAGAAGAAGAAGAAGAAGCTGCACCAGCATCAGGGCATTATAGATGGATGAACTACTTCCTCTCTTGTAAAAATTATATTTCCTCTCTGTGTATATTGATACAGATGAACTATTTTGCTGGTGTGCATGTCTTTGGAACAAGTGTACCCTATGTACATTGATATAGGTCCGCTTGACTATAGTGAACTATTTATCCGCCTAGTTTTCTCTACTACTACTCCTTGAAGTGAGTGGTATGCAATGCATGTGTCATGTCTACCGCAATGCATGTGTCAGTAGATATGACAGCTTGTCCATGGAAGTTGAACCACGGCGACCATCACGTTTCTACCACTACCACACGCGATTCCCACGACACCGCTCCAACCCACGGCACCACGTCCCACGACGTGTGCCTCACCCCTCTCGGCCCCACCGCTCCTCTGCCTTTGTGTGCATGACATGTGGGCCAGCTGAACTGCGGCGACCATAAAGTTTCTACCACAGCCACACGCGATTGGACGTGGCTTGCATGCTCTGCTCCTGGCTCCGATCCGTACTACCGCACCATCCAATTTTCATCCAGCGGCTATGACACATTTCGTCCCAGGCATCACTCCTCAGCCACAAATAAAATAAATAAAATAAAGGCATGTCTTTGCCTTCTACTTCTGTAATACAGGTAGTACCCGCCGGTGTGGCCATCTATGCCTCGTAACACCCCGACGTCCAGCTGTGGCACCCTCGCCATGGCCAGGCCACCACCGACCGGTTCATCTCGAATGAGTGAGTCACGAACGCCGCCGCGACAACGGCCAGCTGGGCAGCTCGAACCACACCGATGCCGCTTCACCTTAGCCAACCTACACTGGCCCATGGCCGCACGCCGTTGAGCCGCGCACCAATGTACGACGGCAGGAACGGCTCCAGGCTCGCTGGCTCAACTACGTCGAGTACATCACGTTCACAAACCGGTATCCGTTCAGCAGGTTGCTCCTGCCCACGAGCACACGCCTATACGTATCCAACATTCCAGCCTCGCCGCTGAGTGGTACATCCTCGGGATGGTGCAAGCGGTCGAAATGTCGAGCCCAAGTCGAGCTATGTGCCCCGGGTAGATCACTGGCTCCCGCCTGAGCTCATCCGAAGCGCGAGCTAGTAAACGTCATGCGGCACGTCACAACAGACAAGCACCTCGACATGCGTCGGCCGGGCAGAGACTTTTCTTGTCCACAAGCTCCATGGTCTCGTCCAAGATCGGTGTGGTACTGCAGTCGAACATGCGGGTAAAATACTACGGGAGCACCTGCATGTGCATGGCCCAGACACCGATGTTGGCGTGGAGGAGGTGCTACTCGCTGGTGGTGCAGCGTGCTACATGGGTTAGGCAGGCACCTGTTGCCATGCTCGGAGGACGAGCAGGAAAGGAAAGGGTCTTGCATGCGTGTACAGATTCATGCAGGAAATTATTTCCTGGAAATACAACCTTTGTTTACCTTTTTTTTTAGGCTATAGGTGACCCACACGAGAAAATCAATTACAGTATAACCGTTGGATGAAAATTAGTGGTGCGGGAGTACGGATCACAGCATGGGAGGGGAGCAGGCAAGCCTCGTCCCACTCGATTCCCATGATGCCGCTCGAACGCATGACACCACACGTCCGCCGACCTGCGCCTCACCCCTCTCGGTCCCACCACCCCTCTGCTTTTATGAGAATGACATGCGGGCCAGCCGCATTTAGGGTCCACATATCATTGACTCAAAGGTAGGTGCAATAGCCGCTGAAGCTCGGTCCCGTGGGCCCCGAGAGGGAAATGTAACTCGTGTGCCAGGCCTTGTGGTGCTCCCGCAGTACCAACTCGGGCCAAACCCAAAATTTGTTTCTTACTACTACCAATGTGCCGGCCCGTGCGTTGCAATGGATCCAAAGTAGTAGAATAATAATTGTTCACAAACTTGAAATATAAACACTCTAGTTTTGGTATACATATATCAGTAAAAATAAATTATGCTTCACTGAAGACATATTCCTCGGGCTGGTTTGATGAGGTGAGGGGCGGGTGTGGCTGGTTTCAAGATAATAATAGATTTTTTAAACATTGGAGCAGATTTTTTTCTAACATTTTGTAGCGTGGCACGGCATCCGGTGCACCTAAGCGTCTGAAAAAAAAGTGGAGTGCACTCTAAAGATATTTACATGCTCCCATTTAGTGGAGTGCACTCTAAACACATTATCTATTTATTTTTCTCTAGCCTTTCCTAGCCATGCAACCAAGCCACATAAGCTAGTCATGCATGCAATCCATGAATTGCAATATACTCCAGCATGCAATGCCGCCACATCATCTATTTATGCCTGTTAGTCATAGGTTGTTTTTTGCATTAGTCCAAATATTAATGTTCCATAAAACTAAACTCCAAATGTCTGCCGGAGCCGAGGCAGAGGACATACGACGGGGGCGATGGAGGCGTCTTCATAAGAGGAGGAGAGCTCGAAGGATAATCTTGCACGTCCGCCGCCACCTGCATATCGGCGCGGGACTCCTCGAGCGCCCACTGGAGTTCGCGCTCCTCCAGGGAGCGGCGGAGTCACGGGATTTTCCTAAACCACGATGGGCACCATGCAGTACTCCTCGTAGCCAGGGGCGCGGTGCTCGCGTCCCGACTCCTGGGGTACTGTCTGGAGCACCCGCTCAACCACCTCGTGAGCCATGAGGATGCCATGCTCGCGTCCGTGCTGTTGGAGCACACGCTCGTGCGCCTGAGCGGCGAGGATGCGATGTTCGAAGGCGTGCTGCCGGAGCACGTGCTCATCCACATCGAGAGCGGTGACGATGTGATGTTCGCGGGCGGCGATGATGCGATGCTCGCAGGCATGCTGCTGGAGAACGTGCTCGTCCACATTGTGAGTGGCGAGGATGCGATGTTCACGGGCGTGCTGCCGGAGCACGCGCTCATCCACGTCGAGAGCGGTGACATTGCGATGTTCGCGGGCATGCTCTCGACATTGTGATGCTCGCAGGCATGCTGCTGGAGAAACCGCTTGTCCACATTGTGAGTGGCGAGGACGAGATGCACCTCCTCATGACTGACCAGGGCGTGCTGCTGGAGCACAGCTACCCCTCGTGGCCGATGAGGGCGAGCCGCTAGATCACACTGTCCTCCGCGTGGACAGTCAGCGCACGCTACTCGTGGCCGTAGAGGGCGTGCTCCACCTCGGTGATGTCGGAGACTCCGTCCTCTTCCCAGGCCACGACGCCGTCCACTTCAGCAACGGCTGCGTGCTCCAGTGGGTGTTGTGTCCATATGGGAGCTTCGAGCTACAGTACTAGTGGGGGCGGGGGGGGGGGGGTGACCTTTTCGTGGTTTCACATGGTCTGAGGAGAAAAATAGAATCGGAAGTAGCACAATATGTTGGAACGTGTTGGAGGAAGGCTGGTAGGAGCAGTACAATAAACATCACATGCGCACCATATTTTGAGAAGGGTTTAATGTAATTTGTGTGAAATGGGTCTATGTGATGTACGAGTAGTACATCCATATCATTGACATTCATGCACGCAACAAACATTTGTGTGCATGATTTCACCCTATTTTCTTATTCTATTTGGGAGTGGATTTGATTTTTGTAATCGAAGCTCATTTTTGTACTTGGTTTCAATTTAGACTATGCATGTATTATTGCGATAGATATATATAGAGAGAATATTTGTGTGACAAAGAGGGGGGCAGGGGCACCGATACCTAACGAGAGAGGGGCATATGCGTGTTTGAAAGACTTTGTGTGTCGTAGAGAGAGGAGTGTCCGAAAGGTAGAGAGAGGGTGTGTGTGTGTTAGAGAGAGAGAGAGAGAGAGAGAGAGAGAGGTGCGTGTAACGTCGGGATCGACAAGGTTACGAGGTTGCGGATATGGGAGAGCGATAGTGTGTGTGCGATGAAGGGACACACAGACAACATCTGTTTGCGTGTGAGAGAGCTGGATAGACCTCAACAGCACGGCTGGCTAGGAGTGGAAGGTTATGTGTGGTAGAAAGAGATAGTAGAGAGAAAATGAATGCTTGTTTGTTGCAAGAAGACCTAGCTACATAGACGGGGGTAGCAAGAAGAAGAGAATGTCGGTGTGCCTTTTTTTCATGGGATGGAAGAGAGACCAAGAGACACGCATCGTGTGGAGAGGTGTGTGTGCTTCCAGAGAGAGAGGGAGGCGTGGACCGGAATAATGAGATGGGTGCTCATGTGTATGTTATAGGGAAGGAATTGTCTAGGTGGTAGTCTTATGATGGCAACCCAATCTTTCAATGAGAGTGGGGATAAGTATCAACTTGGTGGATTTTGACGTTGACGATCCAGCTATATCGTACCCGATGATACAAATCGACAATCATCACTAAACAAATCTTCGATGGACGATGATCTTGTCATATGCACAAAATCAACCTGAATAATGAGATGGAGTTCCTCCAAGCAACCGAAGAATCGGCTAGAACTAAGATGATAATGCAATTGTAATTGCCAATATGAAGTAATTAAGGATAATGGTGGGGTTGCTGGTACTGAACAAAAGGCGGTAGTCCTACACACATCCCGCAAATGCAAATTATAGCGAAAACAAAACAATGTGTACACAACAACGCAAGTTCTAACGTAGAAATAGGGTAGTAGCCTTATTTATATCTATAGACTATATTACTATATTTTTTATTTGTATAGTTATATCGATATCTATTCCACTACCTCTATTTCTAATTTACTCCGCACATATATAGCTTTGACTGCATCCAAATTTTATAAAGTTTGACCGAATTTGGTGAAAACAATATGAACATTTACACTAACAATTTTACACGATGTGGAAATAAAAGCAATGATGAATCAAATGATATATATTTGGTGGTGTATATGTTAATACTTTTTCCTACAAATTGTTGAAAGTATACAAAGTTTGACTTTAGAGAAACCCAATATGCGGTATATGTATTATACATTCTATATTCATAATTTTTCCTGAGTCAATGCGTGTATTTGCATGTACACGATATAAACCATTGATTGATGTTGATACAATGGTCCACGTGGCTACGATTCGGATCTACTATAAGTACCCATACATGTTCTTCTCGAACGACTAGCACGATAGTGTGATCGATCCACACAAGAAGCTCTAAATAAGACCTCCAGACATGCCACGTGGCTTCATGGGTGCCCCCCACATCATATTATTCATACTACATTGACTGAAATAAAGATAAATCACCCAAAACAAGATCTTCCCGTTTTTTGTTCCTACGATGATGTGCCGTGCACGTACCTAGTTGTATAGTGGTAGTAGTAGTAGTACAAACTTCGTAGTAGGTGTAGTACGGAGGGCTCCTACTCTATTAAAGAGTCCCATCTGACACCAAATTTCTTGGCTTCCGTGCTACAACTAGATCTTCCCCTCCTCATTTCTTTTTTATAACGCGGCGGGCGGGGTGCGGTTTGCTAATAGTCGGTTTGCTCAATTGCGGTCCCACATCAAACTGAAAATGCTAGGCAACACGTCTTCCCTAGGTATGTGGTGTGCCGGACGGGCCATGGTGTACTCCCGATTCCCGGGCGTGTGGGGGTGCGACATGAACGCGGCATGCCTTTTCCTTTTACTAGCAATGTGCCCGTGCATTGCAACGGATCCAAAGTAGAATAGTACTTGTTCACAAACTTGAAAGAAACCACTCTTGTTTTGCTATACATATATACGACTAAAGATATATTACTTTTCACTCAAAATATATTTCTTAGGCTGTTTTGATGAGGTGAGGGAGGGATGTGGTTGCTTTCAAGATAATAAGGGGTTTTCTGCACATTGGAGCAGAGAAGTGGGCTATTGTTGCAAAAATGCCACAACTTACCTCACAGCCGTTAGATGCAGATCTAATGGTCAGAAATGACGGATGGTAGACACACCACCATCACCAACTGAGTCTTTTATGGGAGTAGAGAAACATGTATAAATTGTAACATTTGGTTCTGCTCCTTGGCACGATCGATAGATAGAAATAATGATTGGAAACGCTAGGGCGGGGTTTTTCCCGCCAGATAAGCAGGGTAGTAGCTAGGTTGGCGCATCGTCAGTTTGGTCACATGCGGTCCCACATGTTGTAGTGATATAAAGCCTAGCCAATGCACGTTGACTTGCGGGGAGGGGGGGGGGGGTGGAACGACAGTGTGGTATGCGACGGGGAAGGGACATGCTTCATGTATGTGTTCTAGTTTCTCGTTTTGAACTTGCGAACGTGACAGGCGTGGTGCACGAGTAGTTTTGAATTTATAGGTTCGGTCTCAGTTTTTGAATTTAGGAGTAGTTCATAGGTTGGGTCAAGCATCGAACGTAAATTACGAAGTTGATG
This sequence comes from Thinopyrum elongatum, assembly GCA_011799875.1. Lineage (NCBI taxonomy): Eukaryota > Viridiplantae > Streptophyta > Magnoliopsida > Poales > Poaceae > Thinopyrum > Thinopyrum elongatum. The sequence continues at coordinate 312,410,760 of CM022297.1, forward strand.
GAAAAGGTAAGCACAACTTATAAATTGACGGATGGAGTACTAGTTACACTGATGCATATAATTGCCTCCAAATGTGAGCAAAGGGATCGCACATGTATGTATTGATTGGAACGAGAGTGCAATAGCACAATAAGAATTAAGGCCACGATGATGCGATCACAATGGTGGTTACAGGAGGCAAGAAGAAAGATGCAACCATCAACGTACGACCTCCTCCTCCTCGACTCAGGGCGCCGGGCCACCAACCGGCGGCTTAGGAGCGACGACTTTTGTGGCGAGGTCAAGGTGCTTCTCAACAAAGGCGTCCAAGGCTTCCAGCCGGTTGACGAAGGCCAACATCGTAGCGTCCTCACCGGCCTTGTAGATACCTATGTACACGACTTCCTCGTACATGTGGATGTGTAGGTCGACGAATTCTTGCAGGGCGAGGCACCTCGCGGTGAGCGCGACCTCTAGGTGGACATTCTTCGTTGCATTGGTGGGCAGTCGCAGGGCCACTGGTGCTTGAAATAGGTTCTCGCCATGGAGGCTGATTAGGGTGGCAGGCAATGAGGAGCCCGGGCGCGCGGCCTAGAGGAGTACGGCGATGTCGTCTGCGAGCTTCTTGATGACGGTGAACTTGTTGATGGTGGCAACGATCATCTTGTCCAACTGAGAGTCGTAGCTGGCCTCGACGATGGCCATGAACCAGCCGGTCGCCAACACCATCTGGAGATGATCCTCAGTGCCATGCCGCAAGCTGGCATCATGGACCATCTGGCACAGCCGCTGGCCGCTTGCACGCATCGCCGCCATGGGTCTGGAGTGAGCACTTTTGCACTTAGTGTAGGTGCTTAGGTGCGTACGATGTGGTAGATGCATTGGAATGGAGGGGCGCCTTTATATGAGTGCAAACTGCGTAGGATTCACATCGTGCTGCCTCTTTTCCCGTCCTCATTCCATTACTCCCCTCATGCATTCAGGATGATAATTAAAGGAGGATGCATCATTGGCCGTTCAACATTTCGGGAACCGCTACCCTCTCCCTCGTCTGCATTAAAGCCGTATCGGGAACTGTCCTGGTTTACTAGTAGTTGTCAAATCAAATAGTACTGCGTCGCCCGCTGCACGCCCGGCTGAACACGCCTCCTCGCCTCCATCAAATGCCTCCGTTAAACCCGCATACAAACCAAGAAACCTACTCCGGCCACACGTCCGTTCATGAGCGGGCCAGAATTAAACGCAATGCCGGCCGAGCTCCTCCCGTCCGCCCTTAGTTTAAACAAGGCCAGACTCCGGCCAAACTCCTACCGTTCGCCCTCTATTTAAACGAGGCCAGGCTGTGGGCAAGAATCGCACCCCTCTGCCGCTCCCCCATCTCCTCCTTCACCATTTTCTCCACTCTTCCGATGGCTTCCGAGGAGCCGTTCTCCGGCATACTACCCGGTTGGGTGGCCCGCCGAGCCCTCCGGATACGAGCGAGGCCACTCGATGCTTCACCTACCTCGCCTGGCCCGATGGAGCCAGTTGCCACCCCAAGCCGGTGCGTGGTTCAGCAACTCGCCGCTCCAGTTCAGCTCGATGCGGAGTGGTGAGTTGCTGCATGCCGGCACGGCGGCGAGCACGGCGGCACGGGCGTCGTCATTGCCATGTCGTACCGCACCACCAGTGTCTTCGACCGCGCCTCCCGTGTCTATGGGCACGCCTCCCATGCATGTGGCAGCGCCATGCAGGCAGAGATAGAAGCAGGGTGCGCGGAGAGCGATGAGTCGGTGGCCAGCTTCTCCGTGTCCGCCGCCATCATCGAGGAGAAGTAGAACATGGGAGGCCGCCGCCGCTTGTGTCCCATGAAGGCCACTGCCAAGGCGACGACTACGTATACATGTGGTTTCTTGGCTGCTTCATCTCTTGCGAGGACCTTCGTCGACCCCGCAAGTGTCTGCCGGACATGAGGAAGACAAAGCGATCCACAGGCGGCCATTTAGATTATGTATTAATTATACCACAAGAGCCGGATTAGCACCGCTTAGTTCATGTAAATGTAATGAAATTTGTCATGTTTATATGAAAATCTGGCTTTTTTATACGAAATCCTTCATGCTTATATGAAATCAGTCCGTGTTTGCACGAATTTCCTCTCGTTGGTTAGAGTTGTGAAAATGTATGCCACTAGCGTTGGATGTCGTCCTCCGCAGAAGGAAGCGGGAGGAAATTTGCCGGTTGTCGTTGGAGAGGCTCTTATGCTGGAAATAATAGAGCCACATCTAATCCATTTGAGTTAATTGCGTGTATGATTCTCCCTCTATAAAAAGTTAATTGCATGTACAGTGTACATGACTTGCAGGGTGGCTACAGATTTGTACAGAAATTTAAAAAGAAACAAATCCATCCTTAATCTTGTATTCTAAGTACTCTGTGGGTTCCACTGTCAGTACAGTAGCGAAAGAAGTATATATTAAAAAAGTATAATATAAAAATCTAAAGTTTAGGACAGAATTCGAACTCAGGTCATTGCGTTGCGAGCATCCGGTGCTAACCAGTCCAGCAGATGTTCGTTGTGGACGATGCTGGAGATATATCTCTATGTCTACTCTTATACTCCCTCCGTTCCTGAATATTTGTCTTTTTGAGATTTCAAATGGACTACCACATACGGATGTATATAGACATATTTTAGAGTGTAGATTCGCTCATTTTGCTCCGTATGTAGTCACTTGTTGAAATCTCTAAAAAGACACATATTTAGGAACGGAGGGAGTAGAAAACAGAGTTGGTGATGATGGTGTGCCTGCCATCCTGCAATATAGGCCGTCCGATTTATATCTGACGGATAGGAAGGAAACTATGCCAGTTTTGCAAAAAAATACCCACACCCCTATCCACATTTGCAAATAACACTGGTACAACGAGGTGCTATACAAACGGGTTTTAACCCCTTTCCGCGACGGCATTTGGAACCATCGCCAAGTGAGTGTGGGTAATAGGGGGGTCCTTCCCACACGACCCAGAAACCGTCGGGGATAGGGAGCCTTGATGCATATACAGTACTCGCTACTCATTTGTGCTCGCATTGCCATCGCAGTCGGTATTCTGTGGTGCTAAGTTTATGATGCGCGGCCCATCACAAATGGTTCACTATTATAGAACGTGTATGATAAGCAGACAACCACACACATTCGCTTTTCCCAAACCGTATGTGATAACTAATTAAGAAGATTAGCTAATCGTCGTACGAGTGTCGGACATGATTACAAAATGTCGGACCGTCGTAACTGATACCTCCATTTTGCATCATGCTTTTATATTGATATTTATTGCATTATGGGCTGTTATTACACATTATGGAACAATACTTATGCCTTTTCTCTCTTATTTCACAAGGTTTACACAAAGAGGGAGAATGCCGGCAACTAGAATTCTGGACTGGAAAAGGTGTAAATCTGAGAGACCTATTCTGCACAACTCCAAAAGTCCTGAAACTTCACGGAGAATTATTTTGGAATATATACAGAATATTGGGTGAAGAAAGCACCAGGGGGGACCCACCAGGCAACCACCAGGACGCACCTTGCCGCCAACCTGGCAGGCCCTTAGTGCCCATCTTTTGCTATATGAAGGGTTTTTACCTGGAAAAAATCAGGAGGAAGCTTTTGGGACGAAGCGCCGCTGTCTCGAGGCGGAACTTGGGCAGAACCAATCTAGGGCTCCGGCGGAGCTATTCTGCCGGGGAAACTTCCCTCCCGGAGGGGGAAATCACCACCATCGTCATCACTAACGATCCTCTCATCGAGAGGGGGTCAATCTCCATTAACATCTTCACCAGCACCATCTCCTCTCAAACCCTAGTTCATCTCTTGTATCCGATCTTTGTCTCAAAACCTCAGATTGGTACCTGTGGGTTGCTAGTAGTGTTGATTACTCCTTGTAGTTGATGCTAGTTGGTTTATTCGGTGGAAGATCATATGTTCAGATCCTTAATGATAATTAATAGTCCTCTGATTATGAACATGAATATGCTTTGTGAGTAGTTATGTTTGTTCCTGAGGACATGGGAGAAGTCTTGTTATAAGTAATCATGTGAATTTGGTATTCATTCGATATTTTGATGAGATGCATGTTGTCTTTCCTCTAGTGGTGTTATGTGAACATCGACTACATGACACTTCACCATTGTTTGGGCATAGGGGAAGGCATTGGGAAGTAATAAGTAGATGATGGGTTGCTAGAGTGATAGAAGCTTAAACCCTAGTTTATGCTATGCTACGTAAGGGGCTGATTTGGATCCATATGTTTCATGCTATGGTTAGAGTTATCTTAATTCTTCTTTCGTAGTTGCGAATGCTTGCGAGAGGGGTTATTCATATGTGGGAGGCTTGTCCAAGGAAGGGCAGCACCCAAGCACCGGTCCACCCACATATCAAATTATCAAAGTAACGAACGTGAATCATATGAGCATGATGAAAACTAGCTTGACAATTCCCATGTGTCCTCGGGAGCGCTTTGCTTTATATAAGAGTTCGTCCAGGTTTGTCCTTTGCTAAAAAAAAGGATTGGGCCACCTTTGCTGCACCTTAGTTACTTTTGTTACTTGTTACCCGTTACGAATTATCTTATCACACAACTATCTGTTACCGATAATTTCAGTGCTTGCAGAGAATACCTTGCTGAAAACCGCTTGTCATTTCCTTCTGCTCCTCGTTGGGTTCGACACTCTTACTTATCAAAAGGACTATGATAGATCCCCTATACTTGTGGGTCATCAAGACTCTTTTTTGGCGCCGTTGCCGGGGAGTGAAGCGCCTTTGGTAAGTGGAATTTGCTAAGGAAACATTTATATAGTGTGCTGAAATTTACTGTCACTTGTCACTATGGAAAATAATCCTTTGAGAGGCTTGTTCGGGGTATCTTCACCTCGACCGGTAGAGCAAGAAGTTGCTCCTCAACCTACTGAACCTACTGAAAATATTTATTATGAAATTCCTTTGGGTATGATAGAGAAACTGCTAGCTAATCCTTATGCAGGAGATGGAACATTACATCCCGATATGCACCTAATCTATGTGGATGAAGTTTGTGGATTATTTAAGCTTGCAGGTTTGCCCGAGGATGATGTCAAGAAGAAGATCTTCCCTTTTTCTTTGAAGGGAAAGGCATTGACATGGTATAGGCTATGTGATGTTATTGGATCTTGGAACTACAACCGATTGAAATTAGAATTTCATCAGAAGTTTTATCCTATGCATCTGGTTCATCGTGATCGGAATTATATATATAATTTTTGGCATGTTATTTATTTCTGTGATGAAGCTGCTAGAATTGCTAGACCCGATAATAAAGATAAACATAGACCTGTTATTGGCACGCCTATTATTTCTGTTAAAATAGGAGATCATTGTTATCATGGCTTATGTGATGTGGGTGCTAGTGTGAGTGCAATTCCTTTTACTTTATATCAAGAAATTATGAATGATATTGCACCTGCTGAGATAGAAGATATTGATGTTACTATTAAGCTTGCCAATAGAGATACTATATCACCAATTGGGATTGTTAGAGATGTTGAAGTCTTGTGTGGGAAAATAAAATACCCTACTAATTTTCTTGTTCTTGGTTCCCCACAAGATAATTTTTGTCCCATTATATTTGGTAGACCTTTCTTGAACACTGTTAATGCTAAGATAGACCGTGAGAAGGAAATTGTTATTGTAAGTTTTGGGGATGTGTCTCATGATTTTAATTTCTCTAAATTTCGTAGACAATCCCATGATAAAGAATTGCCTAGTAAGGATGAAATTATTGGTCTTGCTTCTATTGCCATGCCTCCTATTGATCCTTTAGAACAATATTTTCTAGACCATGAGAATGATATGTTTATGAATGAAAGAAAGGAATTAGATGAAATATTCTTTAACCAAATGCCTGTTTTGAAACACAATTTGCCTGTTGAAATCCTTGGAGATCCTCCTCCACCCAAGGGTGATCCCGTGTTTGAGCTTAAACAATTACCTGATACTTTGAAATATGCTTATCTTGATGAAAAGAAGATATATCCTGTTATTATTAGTGCTAACCTTTCAGCGCATGAAGACAAGAAATTATTGAAAACTCTGAAGAAGCACTGTGCCCCTATTGGATATACTCTTGATGATCTTAAGGGCATTAGTCCCACTCTTTGTCAGCACAAAATTAATATGGAGCCTGATGCTAAACCATTTGTTGATCATCAATGATGGTTAAATCCTAAGATGAAAGAAGTGGCAAGAAATGAAATACTAAAGCTTCTAGAGGCAGGTATAATTTATCCTATTGCTAATAGTAGATGGGTAAGTGCCGTTCATTGTGTCCCTAAGAAGGGAGGTATTACTGTTGATCCTAATGATAAGAATGAATTGATTCCACAAAGAATTGTTACAGGTTATAGAATGGTAATTGATTTTCGCAAATTAAACAAAGCCACTACAAAAGATCATTACCCTCTACCTTTTATTGATCAAATGCTAGAAAGACTGTCCAAACATACACATTTTTGCCTTTCTAGATGGTTATTCTGGTTTTTCTCAAATACCTGTGTCAAAAGAGGATCAAGAAAAGACCACTTTTACTTGCCCTTTCGGTACTTTAGCTTATAGATGTATGTCTTTTGGTTTATGCAATGCACCTGCTACCTTTCAAAGATGTATGACTGCTATATTCTCTGACTTTTGTGAAAAGATTGTTGAGGTTTTCATGGATGATTTCTCCGTTTACGGAACTTCTTTTGATGATTGCTTCAGCAACCTTGATCGAGTTTTGCAGAGATGTGAAGAAACTAATCTGGTTTTGAATTGGGAGAAGTGCCACTTTATGGTTAATGAAGGTATTGTCTTGGGGCATAAAATTTCTGAAAGAGGTATTGAAGTTGATAAAGCTAAAGTAGATGCTATTGAAAAGATGTCGTGTCCTAAAGATATCAAAGGTATAAGAAGTTTCCTTGGTCACGCTGGTTTCTATAGGAGGTTTATTAAAGACTTCTCTAAAATTTCTAGGCCTCTCACTAATCTCTTGCAAAAAGATGTTCCTTTTGTTTTTGATGATGATTGTGTATAAGCATTTGAAATACTTAAGAAAGCCTTGATTTCTGCACCTATTGTTCAACCACTCGATTGGAATTTACCCTTTGAAATTATGTGCGATGCTAGTGATTATGATGTTGGTGCTGTTCTAGGACAAAGAGTTGATAAGAAATTGAATGTTGTTCATTATGCTAGTAAAACTCTAGATAGTGCCCAGAGAAATTATGCTACTACTGAAAAAGAATTTTTAGCAGTTGTTTTTGCTTGTGATAAGTTCAGATCTTTTATTGTTGATTCCAAAGTAACTGTTCACACTAATCATGTTGCTATTAAATATCTTATGGAAAAGAAAGATGCTAAACCTAGACTTATTAGATGGGTTCTCTTGTTACAAGAATTTGATTTGCATATTATTGATAGAAAGGGAGCTGAGAACCCCGTTGCAGACAACTTGTCTAGGTTAGAAAATGTTCTTGATGACCCACTGCCTATTGATGATAGCTTTCCTGATGAGCAATTAGCTGTCATAAATGCTTCTCGTAATACTCCATGGTATGCTGATTATGCTAATTACATTGTTGCTAAATTTATACCACCTAGTTTCACATACCAGCAAAAGAAAAAGTTTTTCTATGATTTAAGACATTACTTTTGGGATGACCCACACCTTTATAAAGAAGGAGTAGATGGTGTTATTAGACGTTGTGTACTTGAGCATGAACAGGAACAGATCCTATGCAAGTGTCACTCCGAGGCCTACGGAGGACACCACGCTGGAGATAGAACTGCACACAAGGTATTACAATATGGTTTTTATTGGCCTACTCTCTTCAAGGATGCTCGTAAGTTTGTCTTGTCTTGTGATGAATGCCAGAGAATTGGTAATATTAGTAGACATCAGGAAATGCCTATGAATTATTCACTTGTTATTGAACCATTCGATGTTTGGGGCTTTGATAATATGGGACCTTTTCCTTCCTCTAATGGGTATACACATATTTTAGTTGCTGTTGATTACGTTACTAAGTGGGTAGAAGCTATTCCAACTAGTAGTGCTGATCATAACACTTCTATTAAGATGCTTAAAGAAGTTATTTTTCTGAGGTTTGGAGTCCCTAGATATTTGATGACTGATGGTGGTTCACATTTTATTCATGGTGCTTTCCGTAAAATGCTTGCTAAATATGATGTCAACCATAGAATTGCATCTCCATATCATCCTCAGTCTAGTGGTCAAGTAGAATTGAGCAATAGAGAGATTAAATTGATTTTGCAAAAGACTGTTAATAGATCTAGAAAGAATTGGTCTAAGAAACTTGATGATGCATCATGGGCCTATAGAACTGCTTATAAAAACCCTATGGGTATGTCTCCGTATAAAATGGTTTATGGAAAAGCATGTCACTTACCTCTTGAATTAGAACATAAAGCTTATTGGGCTATTAAAGAGCTCAACTATTATTTCAAACTTGCCGGTGAGAAGAGGTTATTTGACATAAGCTCGCTTGATGAATGGAGAACCCAAGCCTATGAGAATGCCAAGTTGTTTAAAGAAAAAGTTAAAAGATGGCATGACAAAAGGATACAAAAGCGTGAGTTTAATATAGGTGATCGTGTTTTGCTATACAACTCTCATTTAAGATTTTTTGCAGGAAAGCTTCTCTCTAAATGGGAAGGTCCTTACATTATTGAGGAGGTCTATCGTTCCGGTGCCATTAAAATCAACAACGCCAAAGGCACAAATCCGAAGGTGGTAAACGGTCAAAGAATCAAACATTATATCTCAGGTACTCCCATAAATGTTGACACCAATATAATTAATACCATAACACCGGAGGAGTACATAAGGGACACTTTCTAGAACGTTTCAGACTCCGAAAAGGAATAGGTATGTGGTACAGTAAGTAAACCTACTCCAAAACGTTTCCAATGGCAATTTTTCTCCATTTTGGAATATTTAAAAAATTAGGAAAATTAAAAGCAGTCCAAAGAGTGCACGAGGAAGCGGCAAGGCAGGAGGGCGCGCCCTACCCCCCTGGGCGCGCCCCTGTACCTTGCCGCCACCTCGTGTGCCCTCCGGACTCCATTTTCTTGCACAATACTTCTTTTGGTCGGTAAAAATTCATTATATAATCTCCCGAAGGTTTTGACCACCGTACCACGACAAAATCCTCTGTTCTTGTTTCGAGCTATTTTTTTGACAAATCTAGATCACCATGACGTCTCCAAGCGCCCCCAAGGACAAGTTTTTTGAGAAGGTCATCAACCCCTACCTTGCGGAGGTCCTGCAACAGCCTCAAACCATTGAGATGCGTGAGGGGGTGCTGCACATCCGCGATGTTGAAGGGCCAAAGAAGACCGGAAGCGTGGAGACAAGACTCGAAGCAATGGAGCAGCAAGTTTTCAAGTGTCAAGGGATGGTGGAACGTGGACTCAACGCCAATCACTTGATGATCGCGGAATTTACCAATAATCACAAGCTGGATGCCAAGAACATTGGGGAGGACATCTTCAAGCTTCACAAGAAAATCGAGCACCTCCAAGCCCAGATCTATGACCTGCAAAACCAAAACTGTGAGTATGAATACAGATTTAAGAGGATGAGTTTGGCTACAGATTTGAGGATCCCGGAGACTCGTTCATCGTTCTATGATGGTGAGCCTATGCCTTGGAAGATGGATGACAAGCATACATCATCAACAACTCCATCATCATCACCTCCGATGAAAGAGACATAAAAACATGGGTATGGGCACTCCCCTTGGCTACCGCCAAGCTTGGGGGAGGTGCCCCGGTATCGTATCACCAACACCTCTTTACCTTTATCGTTTTTCTTAGTTCGATCCTTTTGGTTATATCTTGATCTAGTAGAATAAAGTTTTTTAGTATGATCTAGCTTTGAGTTTTGTTTTGAGATCTATCTATGTAATTGAGTCCTTGAGTTATATATAATAAAGAGTAGTTTTGAGTTGAGGGCTTTGTTTTCTTGCTATGATCTTGAGGGAATAAAATTAGAGAAAGAATAAAAAGAAATAAAAAGATCGTATAATGATCTGACGGAGAGTGATGACTTCACATATAAAGAGTATGATGAATAAAATTTGTTGAGAGTTGACAAATATAGCTTTGGTCATTGTTGCAATTAATAGGAAGTAATAAAGAAAGAGAGGCTTCACATATAAATATACTATCTTGGACCTCTTTTGTAATTTTGAGCACTCATTAAAATAAATGACATGCTAAAAGGTTGATGTTGGACAAGGAAGACAACATAATGGGTTATGTTTTCTTATATCCGAATAGAAGTTATATTGTCATGGATCCTCCAACATGTTGAGCTTGTTTTTCCCTCTTATGCTAGCCCAATCCTTTGCACCACGTAGAGATACTAATTGTGCTTCCAAACATCCCTTAAACCAGTTTTGTCATGAGAGTCCACCATACCTACCTATGGATTGAGTAAGATCCTTCAAGTAAGTTGTCATCGGTGCAAGCAATAAAAATTGCTCTCTAAATATGTATGATCTATTAGTGTGAAGAAAATAAGCTTTATATGAACTTGTGATATGGAAGAAATAAAAGCAACAGACTGCATAATAAAGTTCTTTATCACGAGCGGCAATATAAAGTGACGTTCTTTTGCATTAAGATTTTGTGCATCCAACCATAAAAGCGCATGACAACCTCTGCTTCCCTCTGCGAAGGGCCTAACTTTTACTTTTATCTTCTACCCTTATACAAGAGTCATGGTGATCTTCACCTTTCCTTTTTTACACTTTTTCTTTTTGGTAAGCACTATGTGTTGGAGAAAGATCAAGATATATATATCCACTCGGATGTAGGTTATCATAAAGTATTATTGTTGACATTACCCTTGAGGTAAAAGGTTTGGAGGCGAAACTATAAGCCCCTATCTTTCTCTATGTCCGACTGAAACTTTGAACTCATAAGTATCGCGTCAGTGTTAGCAATTGTGAAAGATTAAATGATAGTTGAGTATGTGAACTTGCTGAAAAGCTCTTATATTAACTCTTTCTGATGTTATGATAAATTGCAATTGCTTCAGTGACTGAGATCATAGTTTGTTAGTTTTCAATGAAGTTTTTAATTCATACTTTACCTTGTGAATGAATTGTTACTTTGGCATAAGAAGTTAAATAGCAACATTTGTTGCTGTTCTAAAGATGATCATGATGCCCTCATGTCCATATTTTATTTTATCGACACCTCTATCTCTAAACATGTGGACATATTTTTTGATTTCGGCTTTCGCTTGAGGACAAGTGAGGTCTAAGCTTGGGGGAGTTGATATGTCCATTTTGCATCATGCTTTTATATTGATATTTATTGCATTATGGGCTATTATTACACATTATGGCACAATACTTATGCCTTTTCTCTATTATTTCACAAGGTTTACACAAAGAGGGAGAATGCCGGCAGCTGGAATTTTGGACTGGAAAAGGAGCAAATCTGAGAGACCTATTCTGCACAACTCCAAAAGTTCAGAAACTTCACGGAGAATTATTTTGGAATATATAAAAAATATTGGGCGAAGAAAGCACCAGGGGGGACCCACCAGGCAACCACAAGGGTGGGGGGAGCGCCCTACCCCCTGGGTGCACCCCCCTACCTTGCCGCCAACCTAGTAGGCCCCCGGTGCCCATCTTTTGCTATATGAAGGGTTTTTACCTGGAAAAAATTAGGAGGAAGCTTTCGGGATGAAGCGCCGCCGTCTCGAGGCGGAACTTGGGTAGAACCAATCTAGGGCTCCGGCGAAGCTATTCTGCCGGGGAAACTTCCCTCCCGGAGGGGGAAATCATCGCCATCATCATCACCAACGATCCTCTCATCAAGAGGGGGTCAATCTCCATCAACATCTTCACCGGAACCATCTCCTCTCAAACCCTAGTTCATCTCTTGTATCCGAACTTTGTCTCAAAACCTCAGATTGGTACCTGTGGGTTGCTAGTAGTGTTGATTACTCCTTGTAGGTTATGCTAGTTGGTTTATTCGGTGGAAGATCATATGTTCAGATCCTTAATGATAATTAATACTCCTCTGCTTATGAACATGAATATGCTTTGTGAGTAGTTACATTTGTTCCTGAGGACATGGGAGAAGTCTTGTTATAAGTAATCATGTGAATTTGGTATTCGTTCAATATTTTGATGAGATGTATGTTGTCTTTCCTCTAGTGGTGTTATGTGAACGTCGACTACATGACACTTCACCATTGTTTTGACCTAGGGGAAGGCATTGGGAAGTAATAAGTAGATGATGGGTTGCTAGAGTGACAGAAGCTTAAACCCTAGTTTATGCGTTGCTTCGTAAGGGGCTGATTTGGATCCATATGTTTCATGCTATGGTTAGATTTATCTTAATTTTTCTTTCATAGTTGCGGATGCTTGCGAGATGGGTTAATCATACGTGGGAGGCTTGTCCAAGGAAGGGCACCACCCAAGCACCGGTCCACCCACATATCAAATTATCAAAGTAACGAACGCGAATCATATGAGCATGATGAAAACTAGCTTGACAACAATTCCCATGTGTCCTCGGGAGCGCTTTGCTTTATATAAGAGTTCGTCCAGGCTTGTCCTTTGCTACAAAAAGGATTGGGCCACCTTGCTGCACCTTAGTTACTTTTGTTACTTGTTACCCGTTATGAATTATCTTATCACACAACTATCTGTTACCGATAATTTCAGTGCTTGCAGAGAATACCTTGCTGAAAACCGCTTGTCATTTCCTTCTGCTCCTCGTTGGGTTCGACACTCTTACTTATCAAAAGGACTACGATAGATCCCCTATACTTGTGGGTCATCAGTAACATCATCGTACACGACAACTATCGCACATGCTATTCTGTGGTGCAACATTTACGATGCATACCACATCAGAAACATTTCATGGTTGCGAATCGTGTACAATAAGGCAACTATCACAAACGTTTAGTTTGCCCGCACCGTTTGTGATATTGTCTGACATCACACACGCTTTGCAAATGACAACTGTGTGCATGCTTGCACATGTTTCCTCTCTGTGAACCGTGTCGGATTATGGTGTATATCGCAAATGTTTGTGTTTTACCAACCGTGTGTGCCGTAACGACCTGGAGAGCGTAATTTCACCGTAATTTAATTGCTTCTATTTCAAATTGCACCGGATTTGAATTTGAATGTATGTTATAGCTTTATTCATATCCATCAGGTTCAAACAACCAATGCATTATTCGATTCATAGGTACATATGTTCAAGAATTACATAAGAACCAAATAAAGAATGATGAACCACAGTTGTATACTTGTACTATTAAAGATGGAAAAGAAAGAGGCAAAATACATTCTGGTTGCTGAACAAGGTGAAGCGGAATGCCATATTGTGCCCTCCTCCATGCAGAAGGCACGCACTACTCTAGTCCAACCCCTTGTGATGGCCGACCGCCCATCCTTCACGGTCTTCATGAAAACATCTAGATAATCATCGTGTTCTGGTAGAAATACTTTAACCTTTGCATGCCAACCAATCATGTAATTTGAGAGGTAATCTTTAGTAAACTGCTTTGGGAACCACTGCAAAGGAAAAAGATTCAGACATTGTCATCTAACACAACTCATTATGGGCAGTAAAAAGAAGGATGCAGAGTTCTTACTTATCATCCTGCAGTTCGCTGTTGTCTTGGATAAAGTGTAAACAAATAGTTTAATTGCCATCTTTTGACCCATTTTACTAACAATCTTTATCAGCTTCCTCACTTGATGCTGGTTCATCGATATCTCATTGCCCCATACGCAGAAACGGTCGAAGCGCGGATCTTTACCAATGACATATGTACCTAAATGCACCAAGTTAATATTAGAAGCTAAACAACAATTGCACAATGATGTAGTACAACACTCTTTTATAATATCTTATAACATCCAATATACTCACATATTAGATGAATTAACATCTTATATTATGGGCTGGAAGGAGTTTATTGCATTCTTACAAATTATCGGCTGATTAACTGCTGCTGTATCCATGGGTTAGAGTTAGTTTGAGCTAGTTCGGGCTCAAATAGCCCTAAAGTATATCCAAACATGAGGGCTAGTTTGAGCTAGTTGCATCTAACCCACCCAAAAAAACTATCCAACCCAAGAGGTGCTAATTGGAGCTAGTTCTCCTAGTGCATTTATTGTCAATCTAACCCTGTCATCCAAACACCTCTTTGGATGGAGTTAGTTCAGGGTTAGTCATGAGCTAGAAACTAACTCTAACCTCTAGCAAAGTTGAGTATCCAAACAAGGCTGTGTTGTTGTTGTTGTTGCTACTGCTCTTCTACGTATATCTAGACATCATCCGAACATTAAGGTAACACTCTTCTTTGTTGCTATGTAGCCTAGGATTGTATATTTAGACATTAAGTACAGTGCATGTTGCTATGTAGCTTCAGATATATTACATATGGCCCTATTTAACCTAACGATAAATGGGTTACAGATATATTCAGTTAAAAGTCCGATTCACCGATTAGTCCCTTATCAGCCCCCGGCCTATATGGTACCAGCTACCGATATCCTGAACAGTAAGTATATATAATCCATGGGATGAAACTAACCTCGATGGAAAACAACAGTCGTTCCCATTGTCCTGTGTAGGTACATCGATAGGCATGTTAAGCACAACAGGCTAAACATCAACCAAATATATCCATGGCAGACAAAATAATCTCCAAAAGATAGCTTCAGTGTGCAGGTTTAAGCACGCTAGTAAAGCAAAACAAGTGGAAAGGTGTGTTAACTGCAACAGGCCTAACATTTAACAACAAGCAAACATAGTCATTCAAACTGGTATTGTGCTAGTCTAAGTACACTGGTTATTGTTAAATAAAAATGGAAAGGCGTGTTAACTACAAGATGCAGCAACCAAATGTAGTCATTCATAGTGGTATTGTTGAAACTGGTATTGATGAAATTGAACTGCATAGTTCATACTTGCACATATAGAATATCATGTTGTGAATAAGTGGAATAAACAAGGCATACTACGAACAACCAAAGATAGCATTTGAAACTGGACATATGCTAACTACAAACAACCGAATAATCAAAATACTTTAAAAGAGGCATATGCTAGCTATAACAGGCTTAACAGCACGCAAATATATGCATTCCTATCGGTATGTTTGAAACTGGATTGATGAAATGTACTGCACAGTAAATAATTGCACATATAGAGCATCACATTGTGAACAACTAAAATAAACAAGGCATACTGCAAACAACCAAATACAGCAATTAAAACTGGACATATTCTCACTACACTACAAAAGGGACTCGACAAAACAAATCATGGGTTCCCCCCTGTGAAGAGGCATGGCAAAACAAATCATGGGTTTCCTCACTTATCACAGATGGGCTCGTTCCCGTCGGAAGAGCATGGACCCTGGATGCGCTCCATGTTGTCGCAGATGGGCTCCTTCCCCTTGGAAGAGCACGGCTGTAGGGTGGCCTCCCTGATATCGCAGATGGGCTCTTTCCCCTTGGAAGAGCAGATGGGCTCTTTCCCCTTGGAAGAGCCGGAGAGGGTGTGTCGGCGTGCGACACCTATGGGATCCCAGAGGACCCCTTTACGATTCGGCGGGGGGAGAGGTATGCGCGAAGAGCAGAACCAATGATCGACGCGGGGCGATTTTACCCAGGTTCGGGCCGCTAATCAGCGTAAAACCCTACTCCTGCCTTGTGTTATTATTAGTGTTCTTGAGCCCAGGCTCCAGGAGCGCTTGCAATGAACAATATGTTCAAAGAGCAGCTACGCATGCAGAATGGGCCCGAAGATCCTCTTTTTCTGTAGCATTTGCCTTGGGCCTCCTTTTATATCACAAAGGGGTCACCACAATGGCAAAATGTACATACATTGAGGTGTAAAGTAGCTACAGGGCTATCATACCTAACCCCTGACGGATTAGGACAAACGCATTTAATGCACCGTGAGGTGTCCGTTTAGGTGTCCTCACTTTCTTGGGGATGGAAAAAGGGGCCATCCCATCAGCACCGCTTAAGCTCTCCTCCACTGGCGCGTCGCCACACATCCAAAGAAGGACCCAGAATGTCGGGATTGTTGCTGTGCCAGAGGGGTGGCACAGCAACAAAATCTTGCCGGGCGCTGAATCTTGCCGGGCGCCAAGCCTTGCCGGGCGCCGAATCTTGCCGGGCTCCGCGGGCCACCCCGGCAAGATCTTGCCGGGGAAGCTGGCCTTCGGATTCCAGCTCTTCTTATCTGCTGATCCTCATATCTCTGACTTAAGGATTTCTTTGATGGTCTGAATCAACCTCGAACTGTTCCCCGACAAGCCTTGCCGCGAGTATGGCTACAACTGCCCGTGCACAAGTACGGGGTACTAATGGCCCAATACTTAGTACACCGACAGGAGCCCCCGGGCCTAGGACATACATGAGTGTGAGGCGTTGTTGGGCTAGGCCCAAACAGTGCACGGGCACATGTGGCAGGGGATTAACTGCTCGTAAATATCCCGTTTACTGTGCCCCCCACTACGCGCGCTGAATGCGCGACGTGGGACGCGTGCATCAAAAGCTGCAACTACAACACGCCTACAGAGGTGCATTCACATTGGGGAGTAAAAGAGGCGGCCCCGCTCCTTCCCCATAAAAAGGAGAAACCGCAGAGGCACAACCTATTTACCCCCCTCTTCTTCTCAATCTGGCCGTCGCCATTGCTTTCCTTCTCTCAAGCTCAGAGCAAAGCTTTCCCCCTTCCGCTCATCGCCTCCATGCCCGCTCCATCCCCGGCTTCCGCCCTTGCAGTCGCCATGCCGCCCAAGACCAGCAAAGGCAAGGACAAGGAGGCGAAAGCCGATGTCCCGGAGAGCGAGCTGGTGAAGATGCGGAAGAAGTACGTCGTCTTCGCCCCGTCGCTCGATGCGGAAGCTTTGAAGAGGCGGTACCAGTGTATGTGGGTGAGGGAGACGCAGGCTCACCCCGCCACTCGCGTGATTCCAGGTTCTTGCTCCAAGAGTGGGTCAGACAGATACCCCTTTTTCATTGCATATTTCTATTGCGGGCTCTGTCCTCCATTTTCTGACTTCTTCAACGACATCATGTACACATACGGCTTCCATCTTCTCGATTTCACGCCGAATGCGGTTCTGTGCATGTCGATCTTTGCTCACCTTTGTGAGAATTTTGCCGGAGTGGTTCCCAGCACCGCCCTTTTCCGCCACTACTTTTTCCCTCGAATCCAAAAAGGAGAGGCCCTCTCTGGTTCTATCTCCTGGATTCCAAGGGCTTGGAATAAGGAAATATACCCAGAAGGAGTTTACCGCAAGAAGTGGGACGAATGGCGGGCTGAATGGTGCTGGATCAAGGAAGTAGATCCCCATCTGTTCTGTCTGCCCCTGCAACAGAAAGCGGTCCGCGGCAGTGGCTGGAGCAGTCTTGCCGCTGAAGATGAAAAGCTCACAATCGCCACCACCAGGATTCTTCGCCTGAAAGCTGCCGGGCTAACAATGGAGATGATTGGCTTCGACTTTCTCCGCCGCCGCATTGCCCCCTTGTAGAATAAAGGAAGGCCAGCTTGGGAATACCGAAACGCAGCAGACATCATGAGATTGCGCCCCGGGTTGAATAACAATTTGACTGCTATGCAACTTGGTGCTCTCTGTCAGAAGCTATTCCAACACGACAACAAACATCGGTTGCCGGCAAGGATTGTCCCTCTGTGCAACAACTCTGCCTTGGGGTCAATTATCGCTACCATGCCACTGTTCAACGCTCACAGTCTTGACGCGACATGGGTTGAGCCATCCGAGGAAGATGCACAGAAGTTCTTTGATAACTTGATGGAAAGGGCCGTCCGGGAAGAAGCAGACTTACTCCGAGCCACCACCGACGAAGAGGTGGCATACATCGCCACCAGGGCGGAGGAGGCAAATCTTGCCGCGGAGGCCGGCAGCGCTGGCTTCATAGAATGGGAAACCATCGATGCAAAGGTAGTGGTGGAGAAAGATCCTGCCGGGAAGGACAAAGCTGTCGGGGAACAGAGCAGCACAGCCGCTGAGAGCTCATCCGACGAGGACACGACTGATGAAGAACTGCAAGAAGAGCTCCCAGCCCCGAAGAAGACAAAGCGTGTTCTTCGAAAGGCTGCATCTGGCATCCCGGCAAACCAACCTTCCTCGAGCAGCGAGGCTCCCGGCAAGAGAGCGGCCGGCAAGACTGCGCCGCGGCAAGGGGTTCTACAGCAACCTGCGCGGCGTGCGAGACCCACACCAGCGGCAACTGCTGAGGTGGCAGGGGTGTCCCGCACTACCGCACTGGAAGCTGAGGTGACGGAAACATGCCAACCCCCGGCGCCTGCCACAGCCAAGCGACCTAGGACCCCTCCTCTGCCTCCCTACCCAGACATCGCAACGGAGGTCGATTTCGACATCTCCGGTTTTAGTCCGGAGCGAGAGGAGGAAGAGTGAGTACCTTGCCACAGCCTTTATCTTCCAATCCTGGATCAATCTTACTGACTTGCTTATATTGTCTCTAGAGTGATGCAGAAACCTTGATGGAGAGGATGGCAAAGAGGACAAAGACTTCCACGGGCGACGAGCCCCCGGCCGGCTCCACGAGCGTGCCAGAAACTGTCATCGTCAGTCCGGAGCTCAGCCCTCAATGCAGCCCCCAGCACAGCCCCCAGCGCAGCCCCCAGCGTAAGTTCACTGCTCTTTTTCCGCTGGCGGGCGCTGAGGTTTCTATTCTTGCCGCTGATATCTCTGGGCTTGCAGGAGAAGAATGGCAACAGGGAGAGTTATTGGAAGACGCCCCCGTCGTGCCACCTCCATCGACCACGCCGCCCACAAGCGCATCCCCGGCAAGGGATCTTATCGACGAGCCTATCTTGATTGAGGAGGAGCCGGCAAGCATGAGCACTGGCAACCTTCCCCCGGCAACCGAGGTTGCTGGGAGGGGCGAGGCCACCTCTCAACAGCTCGACGCAGGTAACTGATTCCCTCAGAGCGCTTGCTATTCTTTCCTTTATCTCTCTTTCTTTGGTCCCTTCGAACTTCAATCTTGATCTTATTCTGCTTCCCTTCTTCGTCTTCCAGAGTTCCCTGTGATGGAACACATGGACGTCGACGTTGTCATCGAGGAGACTGCCAGGGACGCCGCTGCCGAAGCAGACAGGATCGCTACCAGCGAGGCCGCCAAAGATGCCGCTGTCGAGACCGGCGGTGTTTTTGCCGATGAGGCCGCCAAGACTGCACAGGAGGAACCCGCCAAAGAGCCTGCTGAAGAGGGCGGCAAGGAGGCTGGTGACCGTACTGACGGCATTCCTGCCGCAGGAGCACCAGGCGCTACGCTGGCCACGGAGCCCCCTGCCACTGGTGAGGCGGTTGCTGAGGATCAACCGTCAACATCCGAAGTCCCCTCATCCAGCAAATATCTCAAGGTTGGGGAGAACCTGTTTGTCAACTTGCCGGGGACGGCAAGCATTGGGGCACCGGTCGAAGGAGAAGTCTTCGATGAAGAAATTATTGCCGCTGCCGGGCTCGAGGTTGTTGATGATCCAAGTGCTAGCAGCGGCAAATCTGAAGAGGATCAGCTCCTTCAGGCCATGGGCGAGAATTTCCGCAAGCTCCAGGCTCTCCACCGCACCCGGAAAGAGAAAGCGGATTCCAGAATGGCAGTCGTCGAGGCGGCCGAAGCAGATTTTCAAAGGCGCGTCGAACAAATGCAAGTCTGGCACGCCGAGGCCCTCCAAGAGTTGATTGCCGGCCGGGAACAAGTGAGCCAGCAGTGGACAGAAATCCTCCTGAAACAATCTGACATGGAGAAGGCGCATGAGGAAGCTACGCAAAGAATTGCTGCTGAGGATGCTCTCCTGACGGGGCGCCGCATTACGCTTGATGCTCACGAGGAAGACCTTGCCGCTCGTGAATAGGCACTCGCCGCCAAGCTTCGCAGCAAAGATGAAGATATCGAGAAGCTTGTCGCGTGGCAGACCCAGGAGCTGGAGCAGAAGCACAAAGAGGCGCTCGAAGCTCTAACTATAGATCATGCCGGCAAGCTCAAGGAGGCCATCGATGCTGCCGAGGCTGCAGAGGCTGCCAAGAATGAACTGAGCGACAAAGTCAAGAAACTGGAAGCAGATCTTGAAGAACACGGCAAGGAGCTCTCGACGCTCAAAGGTGACAGGGAAAAAACCCTCCACACCTTGGTGGAGATGCAAGTTGCCATGTCTAACAAGACCAAGTAGCTCTCCTCAGCAAATGAAGCCATTGCCGTTCTGGAATTGAAGCTGACCACGTTGGGGAAGTCTCTCGAGGCTGGCAGGGCCCGCGAGAAGGCCCTGCTCAAAGATCTCCAGGGAGAGAGGAACCTGCTCAAGAGCGCTGCCGCCGCCCAAGTTAATTATGAAAAGGGGGTGGCAATCTGGACTGGACGCCTCATCAACGCTGCGGAGAAGCTCACGGCAGAACTGTCGACCATGGGCTTGTCAAACTTCAGATATTCATCCGAGGAAAGGATATCTTCGAGTGCCAGGTTGACAATGTTCTTTGAAAGCATCACTGATGCTCTGAAGCTGCTCCAGTCTAGCCGGGTGACCCAATTGGCCAACAAGACCCGCCGGCTTTGCCGGGCCGTCCTCCGCAAAGTACTTATCAAGGTGGTGCACCACAATCCCGGCATCGACCTCTCCAATGCGCTTGGCCACCTGCCAAAGGACGCAAATCTCGAAGCACTTGAAGAGCTTGTCGCGCCTATCCTTGAGAAGGTGGACTCCATCAAAAGGATCGAAGGCCAGCGCAGAGATTAACTGCTCCACCTCTTCTTGCCGTCGTCATTCCATGCCAAAGACAATTAAGTCTTAAGTTAGAATCGCGGCAACACATTGTTGTAATATAACTTGCTTATGTTTGGGTACATGCATGCTATTTCCCTCGTCTGATTCCTTTGTGTATGGAGTTCACCATACGCTTATTGAAAAACTTGCCGGCGCGCAACCTGCCGCGAGCGCTGGGTGCGGGACTTCAGCAGCCTGCTGGAGGCGCATCGGCCGGCAAGACTCCTTGGCGTTCTCAGTGCAGCCACTTAAATCGTTGATCGGACTCGAAACAAAATAAGGGCGCAACCGATTACGACAAGGGTTCCTTCGCGTGCAGGTTTTCTGTACAAAGGTCAAAATCGTCTAAGGAAAATAACTTTGCAATAAAGGAAACTTGCTCTAAGTTTTAGAACTTAGCTTTCTGTCGTTGTCCTTCCTCCGGCAAGCGTCAATCCTGAACGTCGCCAACTGGTACTCGTATCTTCCTTCCCCCCCCCCGGCAAATGTGCACGCGAGGAATCCTTCTGTCTTTTGAGAAGCAGAAAGAAGAGAAAATAAAGATATGGAACCTTGGCGGTTCGTTAGAACTTTACCGGGATTAAGTGTCATACAACATCTTAGATAAACATGCATATATAAATATGAACATGGAAATCAATAAGGAAATGTACAACACTTAAATTTATTCATCTGGGCTCAGGATCTGCGCCTGACTTTGTACAAAGGATTACATGCCTTGCCGGCAAGACTTGTACAAAAGGGTGGTTGCCGGGAGCCCCCAGCAACCGCGCCTTATGGGTAGAACTTGCGAAGATGTTCGATATTCCAGGAATTGCTCACTGGAACGCCATCTTCGGTCTCCAAGCGGACAGCGCCGGGCCTGGTGACTCGTACTACCCGATAAGGGCCTTCCCACTTCGGCGTCAACTTGTTTGAATTCTTGGAGGACTAAATCCGCTGAAGAACAAGGTCGCCTTCCTCAAGGCTTCGGGCATGAACTTTGTGGCTATGGTAGCGGCGCAAAGCTTGCTGGTAGCGTGCAGCTCGCACAGCAGCCTGAAGACGATTCTCCTCAAGGAGCACAACGTCATCTTGCCGTAGTTGCTCTTGCTCAAGCTCATCATAAGCGAGCACTCGAGGTGATCCGTACGTGAGTTCCGTGGGGAGAACTGCTTCCGCTCCATAGACCAGAGCGAAGGGTGTCTGGCCGGTGGCTCGATTTGGTGTCGTTCTGATTGACCAAAGAACTGCCGGCAACTCATCAATCCAGTGTCTTCCGCACTTTTTCAGCCTGTCAAAAGTTCTGGTCCTGAGACCGCGCAGCACTTCAGCATTGGCCCTCTCCGCTTGGCTGTTGCTTCTCGGGTGAGCAACAGAGGCAAAACAAATTTTGCCGCCAAGGTCTTGGACGTACTGCATGAAGGTGCGACTTGTGAATTGCGTGCCGTTGTCGGTGATGATCCTGTTGGGCACACTGAAACGGCAAACTATCCCTTTAAAGAACTTGACGGCTGATTGTGCTATCACCTTCCTCACTGCTTCCACCTCCGGCCACTTTGTGAACTTGTCGATAGGAACGTACAAGTACTCAAAGCCCCCGGTAGCACGGGGGAAAGGACCCAGTATGTCGAGCCCCCAGACCGAAAATGGCCAGGAGAGAGGGATTGTTTGAAGAGCTTGAGCCGGCTGATGCGATTTCTTCGAAATAAACTGGCACGCTTCACACTTGGTTACTAGTGCAGTCGCATCCTGGAGAGCGGTGGGCCAAAAGAAACCTTGCCGGAATGCTTTCCCGGCAAGTGCTCTTGATCCTATGTGAGAGCCACATATGCCTCCATGTATTTCTGCCAACAGCTCTAGTCCATCCTGCCGGGGAATGCACTTCAATTTCACACCATTCGGTCTCTTTCTGTACAGAACGTCATCAACGAACTTGTACATAACAGACCGACGGGCTACTCTTTCCGCTTCTTCCTGTTCCTCCGGGAGTTCTCCTGTTTGAAGGAAATGGACAATATGCTGCGCCCATGCGGGAGCCTGGGGCTCGACAGCTAGGACTAAAGGCATCTCCTCCGCCGGGGGAACATTTGTCTCGACAGCGAAAACGTGAGGTTCCGCCGGAGCCTGTCGTTCCCCGGCAGGTTTGTCGCTGATCCCGGCAGGATTCTTGCCGGTGGCTCCGGGGAGCTCTGCCGGAAAGTACTGCCCAGAATTCAACTTTCTTCTCTTTTCTTGCCGCATTGATGGCGCCACGGATGGTTGAGTCAAATGGAGCACAAAAGTTCCTGGTTCCACAGGCAACTTGAGGGCGGCGCGCTTTGACAGGTCGTCAGCAATACTGTTCTCAGCACGAGGAATGTGCTCCATTTGCAGACCGTCAAAGCGCTCTTCCATTTTTCTCACTTCATCTACGTAGGCTTGCATCAATGGACTCTGATAACTCTTGTTAACTTGCCTGACGACAAGCTGTGAATCGCCTCTGACGACAAGCTTCTTGATACCAAGGTCTACCACGATCCTGAGACCGGCAAGCAAACCCTCGTACTCCGCAGTGTTGTTCGTCGAACTCTCCCGGGGAAAATGCATTTGGACTACGTACTTGAGGTGCTCTCCGGTGGGTGCGACAAGCAGCACACCAGCACCGGCGCCTTGCTGTGACACCCTGATTTTTGCCAACTTTTTCTTTTCAAAATTTGACTTGACTTTATTTGAATTTGAATGGATTTCAAATTCTTTCACATGGACTTGGTCATTTTTGAATCTTTGCCAAGTGGTTCCTAGCCTCATCATCTTGCAAATGTTCTGCCAGGAACCTCAAGTACTCAAATTTCCATTCAAATCATTTTCAAAAGCTCTTTCCTGTTAATTGGGAAATTAGGGCATTGGCATAGGTTGTGAAGCAACCTATAGTTTAGATGCTCCTAAACTTCTCAATTAATTTCGAAAAATTCCTCGGACCATATCTCCACCAAATCTTCAAAAACATTCCTTGGTCATGTTCAAATATTTTGCTTAAAAATCCATTTTCCTCTCTGTCCAGAACCAGCCATTGTGAAGGAAGTGCATTTTTGGTTTGTCCAATTGCTACCAAATTTTTACAGCAATGAGACAACACGAAATGAGCACTCTCCACAAATTTTCAGCTCTCCAAGAATTATCTTTTGATCAGTACTTCCATTTGTAGATTCAGGCCAGTTTTGTGCATTTCACATGAGTTACCCTCAAACTTCAACCAAATGAGCTCAAACTTGGTCAGCTTGTAGATCATTCGACCAGGATCACACCAGACAAGCTCATTGGCTCCCCCTCATCTTCTCCTAAGCTCCAGAAGCCCCTCCATGTTTCTGTCAGAAACTGTTGTTGATGAAACCTCTCAGCACAGACCACTTCAAGGCAAACCAGAGCCTCAGGTGATGTGAATGGACCATGGTCGACACGCCAGACAAGGTCGCCAGGGCAACGTGGCCGTGGAGCGCAAGATGGCGTGGTGAGCACGGGCCTGGCATGGCTGTCGCCGCGCGCTGCGCAGCACCCGTGCCCGAGCCATCGCGTCCCTCTGCTCCCTCGCCACTATGGCTTATCCACGCGTGCCGACTAGGTCCCTGGCTGCCGCGTAGCCCCTCAGGTCACCTCACCTGTGCCGGAGAGGCCCTCGCCGACCGTCGCGTCACCGCCGCCATGTTCGGCCCGTGACCACACTGTACGTGCGGCGCGTCCTCTTCTCCCCGCCTCGTCCTCTCCGCATTGAATGCTCCCTCTGCCCTCTCCGGTCTCGTCGCCGCTCGCGTCCAGCCAGCGAGGCGTACGAGCGCCGTCGCCATGGCCCG
Organism: Thinopyrum elongatum; assembly: GCA_011799875.1. Lineage (NCBI taxonomy): Eukaryota > Viridiplantae > Streptophyta > Magnoliopsida > Poales > Poaceae > Thinopyrum > Thinopyrum elongatum. The sequence goes on from CM022297.1 coordinate 312,435,436, forward strand.
CATCGCCATTGTTCGGGAGAGATCGCCGCTCGGCTCCCCCGCCTATAAAAGCCCCTCCCCGGCCTCCCAGAGTTCCTCACCCCTCTCCTCCTCCACCCAAGCTCCTCCTGGCATCCCCAATCGAAGCATAGAGGCCCCTAGCCTCGAGCTCGACCGGAGCTCCGCCGCCCGCCCCTCTCTGCCTCCTCCTCGTTCTAGCCCACCTCCGCCCCAACCAAGAACACCAGCAAGCTCAGTGAGCTCCCGTAGTGCTCCCTGACCTCTTCCCCGAGCTAATTGGTGCCGGATTCGTCGAGCTCGTCGGCCACCCGAACCACGCTCCGCCGGAGACGAAGGGGACGACCCCGTCCGTTCACCTCCGGTGACGCTGCGGGTACGGGGTGGACCGCCGCTCGACAGCCGACCCATCTCGACCATCCTCAGCCCCTCCCGTTGCCTGGATCGCCGGTGATCGCCGCAGCAGCTCCGCTTTCCCCCTCGGCCTCCTCTGCCCCTCTGTTTCATTTGAAACGAAGAGGTACGTGGGCCTGGGCCGGTGCGCTGTGGTCTTGGGCCGGCCCAGTCTGTTTGCTCTGTTGTTTTAATTTTGATTTTTAATTAAAACAGTGTTGAATAGAGACCTTTGACTGTTAATAACTTTTAACAGAAAGGTCCAATCCAAATAATTCTTTTTGCATTGGGTCCACACCTCAATGCTCTATTTTTCCACCAAATTTCACATTTTTCTTTTACTCATAGAATTTCTGGAACATTAAACAGTGTTGTTTGATATATTTCCTTGCTGTTTTTGGATTATTTTCAGAAGGTGAAAACCTTGGAGTTGAAGAACCAGAGTTTTTGAACAACTCAGCAGACCAAGGCAAGCCAGGATAACCATGTTTTGAAGCATGTCATAGCATTGCATTTTCATATGCATTTTGCATATTAAATTTAACCCCAAATAATTCCAAGTAAATTAATAGATGACTAAGATGACCAATTAAGTTAACATGAGTTGATAACCTGCTGAATGTTTAATGAAACTTAGTTGGTTGATCGAGAGTCACCTGTCCGGGTTGAAACGTGCAGCCACATTTGCCGGTATGGGATGGCCTTGACTTGGGCTGGCTGCGTGCTCTTTCACCGGTACCTCCAAAGAGGGAGGGTTATGCGTGCGTGCTACCCTGATCAGGTAGACGACGATAACTCTGTGAGCCCAGTTGAGTTATTTGCCGGCGTCCCCGTTTGGGACAGTTAGTTTGGCCACGACGGTGGCAGGTGTCTTGAGGACACGGGGCCACCCAGGGCTTGACTCCAAGAGGGAGTGTGATGGCCGGTGGTACGATGGAAGAGTCACGGGTCAGACAGGTTTCGTCGGAACGTCGTTGGTCCACCCGAATGGGAGTACGAGGCCATGAGTTCCGTGGTGTGGGTAAAGTGTACAACCTCTGCAGAGTGTTAAATCTATTCGAATAGCCGTGTCCACGGAATTGGACAGCCCGTCCAGACCTCTGTAGGAGATCAACCGTAATAATGATACTGATGAAAGAACTTGTCTTATGTGCGGAAGTACTTAGTGAGGTGGAGTACTCCGTGGGTTGTGAAGCAACCCGGATATGAGTAAGTTGATGACCGTGATCTCAGCATTTAAGACTCAACATGTTTATTGCCATGCTATTACTTGCTGCATTATTTGGTTGTCACGTGCTTGCGAGTACATTCAAAGTACTCACCTGGCGTATCATGCCAGATGCAGGAGAAGACTAAGACGCAGGTCTTGGAGGTTCGTGTTATATTGCCTAGGATGTGTCCACAGCAGTGTCCCTATGGATGGAGTTGCTGCCATATTCCTCTACGCCTTAGCTTTCTGCTGTAGTATCGCTAAGTTATGCCGAGGCCCATCATGTTTGATAAATAATGTACATACTGTATAGCACTTGTTGTGCTCTGGCCTCGAGGATCTTGTAAGCTTGTACTCTTCGTTATCAATAAAAGTCAGCTATGTTTCTGTTGCCAAGATGTTGAGTGTTTCCAGAAGACAATGATCTCTGGGATGGGAACACTGGCATTCCGGTTCTATGAGCCAGGGTGCCACACATGCAGCGAAAAAGCCCCGTCAAAGTACATAACCCATTGCTGGTCAATTTCCTTGCCGGGGAGAATTGTTTCTTGAACTTCCTCGTCTGGCGTTGGGGTCCATTCGGCAATGAACTCTGCCAAGGCCCTGCTCTGAATTGTTGAAGTGCTTTCAAACTTGAGGCCAAAGCTCGACAACTCCAACGCCCACTCCACAATCCTGCCGGTTGCCTCTGGGTTTTGCAAAATCCGTTGCAACGGAAAGCGAGTGACGACGGTGATTTCATGTGCTTGAAAATAATGGCACAGCTTCCTCGAGGCCATAAGGAGGCCGAAAAGCAACTTCTGCACGCCAGAATATCTTGACCTAGCTCCTTGTAAAAGAGAGCTAACAAAATAAACTGGGCGCTGCATCACCTTTTTCTTCTGCAATGATTCCTCTGTTTGCGCAGATCTTGTCTTGCCGGGATCAACCCTTGCCGAGGAAGATCCTGCCGTGTCACCTGATGGTCCCGCCGCTGGTGTTGCTTCCTCATCAGCTTCTCTCTGCGCCACCAACACAGCACTAACCACTTGATTCGTTGCTGCCAAATACAGCAGCAACGGTTCTTGAGGTTTAGGCGCGACTAGCGTCGGCGGAGAAGAAAGGTATTTCTTCAAATCTTGCAGCGCAGCCTCCGCCTCTGGAGTCCATTTCATCGGACCTACCCTTTTCAAAATTTTGAAAAAGGGCAGGGCACGCTCAGCAGATTTGGAAATAAACCTGCATAGAGCAGCAACACAGCCAGCAAGACGACGGACATCCTTGACGCGTCTTGGCGCTTCAATTTGCTCAATAACTTTGATCTTGCCGGGGTTCGCTTCGATTCCCCGGCAAGATACAAAGAATCCGAGGAGCTTGCCGGAAGGAACACCGAACACGCACTTCTCAGGATTGAGCTTTAGGTTGATCTTGCGCAGATTTGCAAATGTGTCTCCTAAATCTTGGATGAGCGTCGCTTTGTCCTTGGTTTTGACCACTATATCATCCATATATGCCTCTATATTTCTATGGAGCTGAGGCTCAAAACCAATTTGTACCGCTCTTGCAAATGTAGAACCAGCACTTTTCAACCCAAAAGGCATTCGTATAAAACAATACGTACCACATGGGGTGATAAATGCGGTCTTCTCTTCATCCTCTTTCGCCATGAAAATCTGGTGATACCCTGAGTAGGCATCAAGGAAGGACAGGAGATCACAACCAGCGGTGGAGTCCACAATCTGGTCGATGCGCGGCAAGGGAAAGGGATATTTTGGATAGGCTTTATTGATATCTGTATAATCGATACACAACCTCCATTTCCCATTCGCCTTGCGCACTACAACCGGATTGGCCAACCAGGTCGGGTGAAGCACTCCTCTGACCAATCCTGCCGCCTCCAGCTTTCTGATTTCTTCGGCAATGAATTCTTGCCGCTCCAAGGCTTGCTTCCTGACCCTCTGCTTAATGGGCCGCGCGTGAGGACAGACAGCAAGGTGGTGCTCAATTACCTCCCTGGGAACACCGGGGATGTCAGACGGTTGCCATGCAAACACGTCGACATTCGCCCGCAAGAAGGCAATGAGCGCGCTTTCCTATTTGTCATCTAGGGTGGAACTTATGGTGAAAGTTCCTCCCGTTCCGTCCTCTCTGACGGGCACCTTCTTGGTCTCCGGTGGAGCAGCCTTGGATCTCTTGTTCTTGCCGGTGGAACTTTGTGGTGCATCCTCTCTTGTTCTTGCCGGTGGAACTTTCTGGTGCATCCTCGACGGAAGCGCAGCACTCCGAGGAGGCGCGCTTACCGGAGTTCATGCCAAGATTCTCGCCGGTCTTCTTCTTCTTCCCCTCGGGAGTTCCAGCGGCAGGAGCAGATGCCTTGACGGCAGGTGCTGCAACTGCTTCCAGGTAAAGTTGGTCGGCACAGATGACCGCATCTTTCTTATCGGAATGGATAGTAATGACGCTCAACGGCCCGGGCATCTTCAAAACATTGTACACGTAGTGTGATGTTGCCATGAACTTGGCCAGCGCTGGCCGACCAAGGATCCCATTGTATGACATGGGGATCTTGGCGACATCAAACACTACCTTCTCGGTCCTGTAGTTGAGCTTGCTACCAAATGTCACCGGTAGCGTAATCTTGCACTTTGGCTGGGTTCTTCCTGGGTTGACCCCTTGAAACGTACCCGTTTCTTCGAGATCTTCATCAGGAATTTGAAGCCTCTTGAGCACATCCGGTGAGATTAGGTTCAGCCCGGCCCCACCGTCAACTAGCATTTTCCTCACCTTGAGGTTGCGGATTATTGGTGAGACCAACAACGGCAAGCACCCGACCGCGGTTGTGCGATCAGGGTGATCCTCGGCGTCAAAAATGATAGGCGTGTGGGACCACTTCAGGGGCCTACATGCATCTGGTGACGGCTCCGCTGCATTGACTTCCCGCACCCACTGTTTGAGTCGACGGTGGGAAGAATGCAGCGAGGCGCCCCCATCGATACACATGGCCTCCGTAGCCTTCTGGAATTCTTGCTCACTGGACTCATCGTCTTCTTCGTCATCATCTTCTTCTTTATCTCGGCCTCGAGCGGGTCTCTCCCTCTGTTGCTTGGCCTTGCTGCGGTGACTCCCTCGGCCACCGCGCTTCTTGCCGGATCCATCAGCGCCATCATGGGCCTTCTCTTTATCTCGCCTTTCATACTCAGCCCTCTGTTTCTCGGCAAGCTGCTCAACTTGCCGGCAGTTTTGGAGATCGTGGCCCTTGGTGCGACGGATCTTGCAATACTGCTTGCCGGAGCTTTCCGACTTGTCGGCCGCCGCCAAGGCCTGACAGGAAGGGCACCCGGTAAGATCCTTGCCGGGGTCACCAACCTTGGCCTTCTTGGCAGTGCCGGGGTTGTCGGATTCCTCGACAGCAAGCACGGCCTTGCCTCTGTGTTTCTTGTTCCGCCGCCGGCCTTTCCTCGATGGGGTCACGGCGTCCTCATCTTCCGATTCACCCGCCGCGCCAACAGCCTCGCCAGGGAGTTTCCTCCCCTCTTCAGCCCGAGCGCATTTGTCGGCCAAAGCGTAAAGCTCGGCAATACTCCTGACTTTGTTCATCGCCAGCTCTTCCCGCATTCTGCGGTTACGCACGTTCTGGTGAAACGCGCTAATGACAGCGGCAGGGTGAACGTCAGGAATATTGTACAGCACCCGGCTAAACCTTTGCATAAACTTGCGTAGGGATTCGCCCTCCTTCTGAGGGATGATATGCAAATCACTCTCTTGGCCAGGAGCTTGGTGGCCTCCAACGATGGTGTCAACAAACTGATGGCACAGATCTGACCAAGAAGAAATAGAATTCTCCGGCAGATGCATCAACCATGACCTGACGTTGGGCTTGAGCACCAACGGGAAGTAGTTGGCGAGTATCTTGTCATCTCGGCCCCCGGCAGCCTGCACCGCAATGGTGTAGATGCTCAGGAACTCCGAGGGATGAGTCTTGCCTTCATATTTCTCCGGGACCTCTGGCTTGAAGGTTCGGGAATTGGGCCACTGGACTTGCCGCAGCTCACGGGTAAACGCTGGAGTCCCTACCTCGTAAGGCAAGTCTCCTACGTCCCGTGGCGCAGGCTCATCGACAGCTGGCCCTGCGCGCTTATCAGACTGATAGCGCGCTTCCCGTCGCCGCTCGATGGTAGTTCGAGCGTCCTCTTTGCCTTGTTCCTGTAGAACTTGACGCTGGTCCCGGCGCATCCGTGGATCGGACGACGCCGTGGAATCATCATCGCGGTGATCGACCTGCTGGGTTGCCGTCCGCCGCTGGTGTCGCGGAGGGGAGTGCACCGTGGTCGCACCACCTCCGGTTTTCTCCACATCGGCTCACGCCGGATCAATGGGCCGTCGCTGTGAGGGCCCTGCCTCTTGTGGCTCATCTTTGTTGGCGAAGCCAATAAGGCTCTGGATAGTAGCTCGCCACTCCTCCATCTTCTCCGGAGCAGGAGGGAAATCGAGGAGCAGCTGCGCACACGCCAAGGCTTCCGCTAGCGTAGGCGGCGGCGACAGGTGCGAGGAACGTGAGGTGCTCTGACTCCTAACCATGTTAGAAGGAGCACCGTCACGGTCACGCGACCGCGCACCACCTCCGCCGGCAGCTCGGTGTGCATGCTGGGCCCGCGCATCTTGGGATCGATGCGCAGAAATCTTTTCATGGGGACGCCCTGAACCACCAGCGCCATGGCGTCGCTCGTCGTGCTCGACCTGGGTAGGCCGTGACACTTGCGCCGGCGCGGGAGCTCCAGAAGGCGTCCTCCGATCTCCGGAATTCGTTGTGCCACCCGTAGGCAACACAGCTCCGTCTCTGGATCCAGCGGCGTGTGGGTTGCCGCTGCCACCGCGAACAACGCCGCTCGCCTGGCTTGGATCACCGGAACGCCGTGGAGGCTCTAATCCTCTTCCTTCAGCACCCACGCCATTGCCCGTATGCGAGGGCACAGGCAAAACGGACGTGGATGGTTGCGCCGTTGCAGCGCTCTTCTTCTTGGGTGGCATGATGATGAAGATGATGTCGAAACTAAGGCGCTGATCGCTAGATCAGGTTCACACAACCTTCAATCCCCCTACCTGGCGCGCCAAAGATGTCGGCGTGCGACACCTATGGGATCCCAGAGGACCCCTTTACGATTCGGTGGGGGGCGAGGTATGCGTGAAGAGCAGACCAATGATCGACGCGGGGCGATTTTACCCAGGTTCGGGCCGCTAATCAGCGTAAAAACCTACTCCTGCCTTGTGTTATTATTAGTGTTCTTGAGCCCAGGCTCCAGGAGCGCTTGCAATGAACAATACGTTCAAAGAGCAGCTACGCATGCAGAATGGGCCCGAAGATCCTCTTTTTCTGTAGCAGTTGCCTTGGGCCTCCTTTTATATCACAAAGGGGTCACCACAGTGGCAAAATGTACATACATTGAGGTGTAAAGTAGCTACAGGGCTATCATACCTAACCCCTGATGGATTAGGACGAACGCATTTAATGCACCGTGAGGTGTCCGTTTAGGTGTCCTCACTTTCTTGGGGATGGAAAAAGGGGCCATCCCATCAGCACCGCTTAAGCTCTCCTCCACTGGCGCATCGCCACGCATCCAAAGAAGGACCCAGAATGTCAGGCTTGTTGCTGTGCCAGAGGGGTGGCACAGCAACAAAATCTTGCCGGGCTCCGCGGGCCTCCCCGGCAAGATCTTGCCGGGGAAGCTGGCCTTCGGATTCCACCTCTTCTTATCTGCTGATCCTCATATCTCTGACTTAAGGATTTCTTTGATGGTCTGAAGCAACCTCGAACTGTTCCCCGACAAGCCTTGCCGCGAGTATGGCTACAACTGCCCGTGCACAAGTACGGGGTACTAATGGCCCAATACTTAGTACACCGACAGGGTGCCCTCCTCGTGGTCGCCATCGATGAGGTCTGAATTGGAAGCTGTGGATCCCAAGCCAGCGTCGCAGAACGTGTCCTTCAGAAATGACAAAAGGGGCTCGATGGCGATGTAGGATGGAAAATTCTTGACAGCGAGCCAGAGGAGATCAGCGGCAGGGCCATGGATGTGATCGACGATGGTTGAACCCAAGGGGTTGGGGGTGGGCCACTTAACCTGTGACATAGCCTGCCTCAGGCCGTCGCTGTCGACGACCTCGATGTCGTAGCCGGTGTCTGCGACATACCCGCATACTCTAGCCCACTGATTGAGTGCCTGCGGCCAGTAATGGTCGTCAGCTTCCTCGGCGACGTCGGGCGAAGAGACCGCGATACACCTCTTTTGGGCCAGTCGCTCCTCGAGCTCCATGGGAAGCGTAGCTGGGCTTAGGCCGTGACGCTCTGGAGTGGGGGATGGGGATGGGGATCTGTGGGAAAGGGGGCATTTGGAAGGCGTCATCTAAGAAACTCAGGGCGGCCTGGGTATGGAGATCGGTGGGTAAGCTGCAAGGGTAAACCGGCAGATGTTGACAATGGAGGCCTTGCGACGGCGGTGGCGACCTTGCTAGGGTTTCGAGCGAGGGAGGGGGGTGTGTGTGTGTGTGCGCGCGCATGCCCGAGGAGGTTTTGGTGTGTGTGTGGAGGGGGGCGGGTGGTGTGTTTGAGGAAATGACGCGGCTACTGAAAATTTTACTACGCGGGAGTCAAATGCGGGAGTGAAATGCCACGGCTATTGAGAATTTGGAAGATGGTGCATCGCACACGGTCTGGAGATAACAACCGTGTCTTATGAAACAGAAAAACCCTCAAGGCGGGCAGATATTTTTGAGGGTTGCAGGCGGGATTGGGAACAAGAAACATCACACACGGTCGAAACATAATAACCGTGTGTTATCAAATAGAAAAATGCTGCAGGCGGGTAGATATTTTTGAGAGGGGAAGCCTCGTGGAGCCCAATGTACTGTGCGGATGTTCGTGACAGGGGCACCGGCGTGGCACACGGTTAGTGTGAGTGAACGGTGTCTGTTGCGTCATCTGACTTGTTTAATGTTCATAAATTTGGCGAAAAATGACGCGGGAGAGGATCAGAACACGAACACACTTGCATGTGGACCAAATATATGTATGAAAAGGGTGGTTTAATGTTCAAATACCAAATGCAACTTCGATGTGGCACCTATCTTGCAAAGCGCACGGTATTGCTTGCCCCCCTCGTGTTGGCAGGAAGGGAATCCTAAGCTATGAATGCATGCCCCCCCCCACCGAGGTTCACCTAGCAAAGTGCGAAGTAGCAGCCCCCCCCCACACACCCACTTTCAGTCGGCGGGCCAGAGAGGCATCTCACCAAGATGGATCATACAACGAACCAAGAATAATCCACCTTGGTTGTACAACCTCTCTCTTGTTGTTGGTCAAAGTGATGGCCGTCCATGCAACCCCGGAGATGGGCTAGCTCGCCAATAATCACGCGAGTAGCTAGTCCCCGAAGACAACCACTGCCTACTTGTGGCCCAAACATATGTATGGAGAGGTGTGTTTTGAATACACAATGGAACAACTTTGATGTGGCACCGTGCTTTCGAACCAGAAATCCCCACACTGAGTGAGGGTTAGGTTGACGATGCATATGTATGTCACACCACACTTCAAGCCGATGACGGGGATTCATGCATGCGTGCATAGTATGCGCTCAAAATTAATTAGGTCTGAATCTCACCATGACCTATACTACGATAACACGAACAAAAGGAAGAATCCGCTATGGTAACCTATCTTGTTGTCGGTCAAGGTGATCATGGATGTCCACGCGGGCCCACGAATATATAGGCTTGTCGCCGATAACCACGTGAGGGAGTGTACCATTCGAAGACAACCACTACATGCATATGTATGGAGGTGATGCGTGCATGCATGTTTGAATACCATTTCACAACATTAATGTGGCGTGTGCGTCGAAAATCGTACAGTCCCCACACAGAGCGAGATCGGTTCATGACGTGTCGTGGTATACTTGCCACTTCGACTCAATGGGAGGGATTCATGCGTACACATGCATGTGTGTGCTCAAACTGTATCATGTCATCCTAGAGCATGACCTATATATATACCGTATTACAAACAAAAAAATAATCCCCTCCTAAGTCAAATTAACGTCTCTCGTTGTCAAGTAAAGTAGTGATGGACCAAGCGGGCCCATAGATGGCAACATCGATATCGCTTATAATCGCTTAAGTGGGTGTGAGAGGACAACCACCATCGCTTTGCATGTGGGCCAAACATATGTTGAATACCCAAAATGCACAACTTTGATGTGGCACATGCCTCGAAAACCATAAAGTCCCCACACAGAGCGAGGTTCATGAAGCGTACTACATATGATTGTCCCCTTCCCCTCTTCGACGCATACTATATGCTCCTACCGTAATACAACCCAAAAAGAATCCTCCTTGATGGTGAAATTAATTAACCTCTCCCGATGTAGGTCAAAGTGATGCATGCATCAACGATGGCCTCGTGGGCCCATAGATGGAAGCGTCACATGTGAGTGTCCTAGGATAACCACCGCCTGCATGCATGTGGCCCAAAGAGGTTTTGTGTGATGTTTGAATAGTCAATTTCACAACTTTGATGTGGCACGTGCCTCGAAAACTGAAAAGTCCCAACACTGAGTGAGGTGTACTTGTTCACGGACGCGTACGTATAGTATATATGCTAGTCCCCTCCCACCTCTTCGATGCATACTACATATATACTCCCATCATAACACAAACAAAAAAGATTCTACCTTGCTGGTCAAATTAACCACACTGCCGTCTGTTCGTCAAAGTGATGGACAACGACCTCGCGGGCCCACAGAAAGCGTCACATGCGAGTATTGAGTGTCGTGTAGGACAACCATCGACTGCATGTGGCCAAAACATGTGTGTATGAAAGGGTTGTGTAATGTTTTAAATAACTAATTCACGACTCTGATGTGGCACCTGCCTCACAAAACGGCCAACCCACACGGTGGCTCACGACTCGTAGTGTACTGCGAGCCACCTGCCACCCCGCACACACCCACACACACACACCGCGAATCCACCGCAACTATGATGCAGGTTAAATTATCCCGCGATGAACATATGTTACCAAAGGAGAGACGTTTTAATTTAAAAAAACAGAGACCATTAAGAAGTTTTAGTACATTGATTGATTTTCTAGGGGTATAATGTGCAAAAATCAAATTTGAGCTACATGCACACGTGACAGTGCACCTAAATGGATTGCAAAAACACATGTGTCTCACTGGGTGCGTGTTTACTCCCCGTGCAAGAAGTTTCAAACATTGAGAATCTTGATTTTTAAATTCTAGTACATCCAAAACTTATTTGAAATTCATGAAACTTATCAGGTTGTCATATGGACACCAATACAAAGTGGCATTGTACTTTTTTTTGTCAAATTTGAGACCAGTTTTGATGTAATCTTCATCTTCTTACAAACTGGAGATTATTAATAATTGGGAACCAATATCCCAAATGGATTATTTATTTGAACCATGAGCGTTAGACCAACAATGGATACGTGCCATGCTTCGGTTAAGCAATAAAGCGGTAGCATTAATCATCCAAATAGAAAAACAATATACGTGCCACCACGCGATCCGTGTGCCGTGCGAGCATGCGTGAGTTGACGGGACGCATGCGAGCAGTCCATCGCGCAGCCAGACCGGGAGTCATGCGTGCAGGTGTGTGAATTGACGGAGGAGTGCTCGCTGTGTAGTGTCATCGGGAGGCATGCGAGTAGCTGTGTGAAATGACGGTAGGCATGCCAATAGTCCGGTGCGCAGGCTCACTGGGAGGCGAGCCAGCGGTTTGACCGCCGCCCGCCTCTCTCCCACTACTCCATATTAATGGTGCGCCCGAGCGGCCACACCCCATCTTCGCCACACACACAATCCTCTCTCTCCGCTTGCATCCTCGACCCCGCTCTCAGTCCTCAAAGCTGTTAGTGTATGAGGATGCCGCCGAAGCGCCCCATCGGAGGGAGTGGCGACGTCGGGCTACTGAAGCACCGGAGCACGGCGTGGAGATGGAGACAGAGGTTGCCGTTACCGCCGGCAAGGTATCGCTGCACCCTGATGTCGTCGACAACGTCGAGCTTCCACAGCCGGAGGCGGAGTTCCACACCGACTCCGGTGACGATCCCGGAGACGACTTCGATGACCACTCCGGCGATGACTCCGACAACGATGGACAACTGGTTAGTCATCTATACCCATTTATGTGTCAAATAGATCCTAGGGTTTCTCTGGTTACTCCTGCCTCCCCCTTTTTGGAATAGAAATCCTATGGTTATGTTCTCCCAATCCATGAAATCTGAGTAAGTTTCGTTAGATCCATGTAGTGTATTGATTGTTTGAATGGTACAAGTGATAAGTGATTAGTTGTTTCATCTATGCAAATGATTTCTGCTAGTAATCCGACTAGGGTTAGTGTTCGGGCTAATAATTCCTAGCCAGGACTTGACAATTGATTTTGAATGACCTACATATATGTTTGTGCCATTATTTTCATCAAGATTGGTCTGTACATAGACGTCTGTGCTTAAAAATTGAACCATAATCTCTAGATATATATAAAAAAATAGCCATAAATTCCTAATCCTACTTCACGGCATGTAAACATTGATTTGATGCCAAATTTGTTTTACTATTTGTATAGGTGCTGTCTGACGATGCGGACAGCGAGGCTGAAGATGGCCGGAGGAGGTACAAGAGGCAAATCCTGAGGGTGCTTTAGGCGGGAATGCATAACAGGCGTATTAGGACCTAGGACGGCGGCTATCGATGCCCGTTTTGCAACCACAAGCTTCATGACGCGTATCAAAGTGTTCTGGCGCATGCAAGAGGATGGGCCATTGGCTCCTTCAAGCAGAAGTATTCTTGCAGGGTGGCGCACGGCGCATACGCCGAGTACCTGGAGAAGCTTTAGGATCGTGCCGGCAGATGAGATGAGATGTGGGATCGAACTATGTACGCTTGAGTATGCTTAATGACGGTTGAACTATGTACTTATGGTTGAACTATGCTTGTGTACGCTTATTATCTATGTCTGAGTATGTTTAATCTATGTTTACTTATGTCTAAATGTGGGATATGGATGCAATCAGTTCGGTTGTTGGAATCTACCTCCGACTTGGTTTATTGGTCCCCGTTGTAATTTGTGTTAAATTTTGACCAAAGATTTAACTGACAAAATGTTAGTGCAGGTCAGCAAAAATTATATCGTTGGATGCGTATTTGAACATAGTGTTCAATGATATAATTTTTGGTGACATGCATAAACATTTGTTAGTTAAATATTTGGTCAAAATTTGGTACAAATTACAAAGGGGACCAATAAACCAGGACGGAGGTAGTATGTCAATCACAAACGGTTACCAAAATTGGAACTGTGTGCAATGACTTTCATTTTGCCTATTGCGTCAATCACACACGGTTGCCTCTAGGAAACCGTTGCCTCCGAAATTCTTTGTGGGACAGAAAACCCTCACCACCCAATTCAAAAAAGAAAACAAGAAAACCCTCACCATCCCCACGTCACAAAAACCCTCACCCCGCCCGCCACCTCCTCCGGTCCCCATTCACACCTGCACAAGCTCCTCCGCGTCTATGCATGGCACCGCCTATTGCGGCGGTAACCACTTAGCTCGATGCCTGCCGCCGCCACCAGGCTGCCGGCAAACCCCACCGCATTTCGCCACTTCCGCTTGCCGCCGCCTATCGCCATCGACTTTCTCGACGTTGCTCACGGTCGACCCAGCTCCGCCCGGTTGGGGAATCCGCCGTACTGAGGGTTTTTTCTCATGGACAACAAGGTAACTAATTTAATGAGATATTATCTCATCTCTTATCCTAGTTCATCTGCCTCCTTTAATCACCCGACGGAAATCGCCACGAATTCATTTTTATTCGAGCTGATTTGAGGTTTTTTTTCATTCATAGAGTGTACAGTGTGCGAACACATCAGGACTTTGTGGCCTCCGCCAGACATCCATGGAGTTCCATCTCACCGTACCAGATGACTTGAGGATGTGCGCGGTATGTTCAATCTCACCCTAAATCAGTTGGCATGGCCTACTTTCCTGAACATATACTAAATATTGCTGCGTTTGGATAAAATGTGCCACATGCACCATATACGTCAAAGGGGATTTTTTTTTTCCTCTTCTTTCTATATTAGGCAAATTAATGATGTATTGTTCTTTCGATTACTCTCATATTTCCATGACATCATGTTTACCCTATCTGTTTAATTATAGATTTTTGTCCTTCGATTTCAACTGTTGTATAGTTTTTTCAGTTTGGGCCCATATTTGCATGTTACCATATTTTCTTTAACAATCCTACCATTTTCTACAGCGCGTCCCTTGCTATGCAACAGAGTCTGTAGTGCACAATCTTTCCCTTTACATAAATCAAGACTGCAGGGATGTCATACTGAACACAAACCATGGATTTACAATCATTGCTACTGTAAGACTTGATGAACGTCATGACTCCTATTTTGGCACTGACCTTTGGAAAGAAATTTCTAAGTTTTATGTACTGAAAGTTGGCACTAAAATTGCACTACACATAAAAGAGCCTGGTCATGAGATATATGCTAACTTCCCCGACGATATCATCCTCCAGACTTTGTTCGAAGTAAGTTTTCTTTTCAAGTATCTACATGTTGACTTACCCAGCAATATCAAATGAATTGTGTAGTATTTAAGCAACCAATTGTTATTCCATTTTCTTACTATATTCCTACCTAATAACTTCTAGTTACCAATACACTTTTCTATTGCCCTGTTTTAACTAAATATTCCCTGTACTCCCACTTCTATCAGAAAGCACCGCTGACAAGGAGACTCCAGAGGTGGAGAATGGGGCTGCCAACAAGCGGAGGCGGGGCGAGCAAGAACCGCAAGCGACTCCAGCAGGCCTAGAATTCATCAGCAGCCTCCCCGATGACATGTTGACAGTCATCATCTCCCTCCTCCCAATCAAATATGGGGCGCGGACAGCCGTCCTTTCCCGGCGGTGGTGCCCCATATGGAACTCCACCCCTCTCGACCTCATCGACACCCACGAGCTCTGCCATGGCTATCGCAAAAGCTTGGATGCATTCTCCAAGATCCTCGGCAGTCATCCTGGCCCAACCAGAGGCCTTAGAATGGGCAAGTTCATTTCCAACGGCAAGGACCGAGCCAAGCTTGACGACTGGTTCCAATCCCCCACCCTAGATCAGCTCGAGGAGCTCACTTTTGATGATGGGCATATGCGCTCGCTGCCAACATCCGCGCTCCGTCTCGCGCCCACGCTGCGCGTCGCCAAGTTCAGGAACTGCCATTCCCCCCCCCCTTAATGACGTGCCCGCTCTTATTCTCCTATGACTGAAGCACCTCGAGCTCGTTGCCGCCTGCCTCCCAAACGGTGACATGGAGCGCCTGCTCTGTGGCTGTACTGCACTCGAGTACCTTCGTCTTCAGGCGATCAATGGGTTGAGTAGCTTCCACATCACCTCCATGACTCTCCGGACTATTTATGTGTGTTGCTGGTGTGGCAAGAAGACATCACAAGATGTGTACCACGGTATGGTCATTGAGGACACACCTGCACTTGAGAGATTACTTGTAGTTGATCAAGAAGGTCCAACAAGAATCAATGTCATTTCTACGCCGAAATTGACAGTGGTGGGCTACTCGTCTGACAAATACTCCGAACTTGTTATTGGATCCACACCTGTTCAGGTACAACAGCCGCCTTCTACCTCTCCTTCTAGAAATTAACATTATTTCTAATTTTGAAGATGTATGTTCGTCTGTCATCCAGAAAATGATTCCGACAAGCTTGACCCCGAAACTGCGCATAGTGAAGGTCTTGGCACTAGAATCTATCGGCCCCAACCTGGAGCAAGTTGTCAGTTTCCTGAGATGCTTTCCGTGCCTAGAGAAGCTATATATCGAAGTGATGTTCCTTTCCTGTTAAATGTTAACCATAGGGGAGTTCAATTTGTGACACCTTTTTCCAAGTTTACAATGACAATGTACTATGATTTCTGAAGGATTTTTTGGAGGATTTCAGTACATACATGTTCCCCCCCATATTGGTTGCTTGATCCATATGGTTACAATCCATAAGCATTTCTCCTTTGGATTCATCTGTACTAGTTTTCTTAGGGAACTTTTCATCCACTCCAACCTCTTGTGAAGAAGGCTACATTTTTCTAGATTGTAATCAAATGCCCATGTTAATCATGTCAGATCGAAGATGGCATGTTAGTGCATTTTACAAATCCTGCAAACCAAATAGGCATGTAGTAGTGTTCAAAACTGCATGTAGGCACTAACACATTTTCTTCTTTTGCAGATAAGATTAGGCCCGGTGGTGGATAATGTGATACAATATAACAATCATGTTGAATGCCTGGATCTGCATCTCTAAGAAATTACTTTGAACTCCTACCGAGGGACCTTACCGGAGATTATATTCGCCAGGTTCTTTGTTGTCAGAGCAAGGGTGCTGAAGGTAATGAGGTTTGCCCTACATTTATTTCGCAAAATGAATGGTTTGTTGATCAGCGCCGGCGGCTGCGGCAGAATGGAATTGGCTCTGAAAATGCTGAATTTCATTTTGGAACTTCAGATGACAGAGTAATCGGAAGTCATCATGTCAACCCCATACATGACTTCTCAGTGGCTGACCCCTTTGCAAAAATTATGAGGTTTCGAAACCAGACTTAGAAGTGGTAATATTAGTTTGAACCTCTCTGATATCCATGTTCAGTGGATCAGCGCGAGTGTTTGCAGCTGATGAGCTGAATTTCATTTCTAATATCAGTTTGAACCTTGTAATCTTCGAATTTGAGCCATATAACTCTGGAATTTGAACCTTGTAATATTTCGAGCTTTTGTGGTACAATCGTTGAAATGGCATCGTATGAGACTCATATATTGGTAGCACTATTTTGACCTTAATATGCAATGGACTTAGATTTTATTAACCATTCTCGAATCTGTTTACCTTGTCGATCTCATAGCATACGATCTGTATAGCTAACTCGACTGCGATCTTCGACATTATTGCACATAGTTGGTTTATTCAACCGTGTGCCCTGTAGAGCGCAGAATTAATTATCGCACTCGAGTGTCCATCATCACCCTTCTGTGTAACTTTGACCTCATCACCCACAGGTAAACTTATGACCAAAGTCATTCCACACACTTCATTTTTAAAAAGCTTTTTGCCAATAAACGCCCATGATTTGTCCCTCTTCTAGCTGACGTGTGGCCAAACTAGCCGGGCGGGAAGCTTGCGCGGTAGCGCAGGAACAGGCTCACCGATGATACATTTGGCGCCTCTTCGAGCCCACGCGTAGTCAAACGAAACGCGTGCGGTGCGGTATTGTCAAGCGTGCACTGGAATCCTCCGCTATGAACGTCGTGACAAGATGTGACGATTACAGGCCGGCCGACCCCCATTTATTACAGCAGCCATTTAACCCTTGTATCTCTTTAACCTTTCGATCGAGCCCCACCATTGCAAGAAGCACTCCCACCATGACAAATTCTTAGAGGGTATCCTTCATGGCTCCAATGGCGCTCCGAGCGGCTGCCAACGACGAGCAGAAGTTGACCATAAATGCCATGGTGGACACCCACAGAAGGTTCACGGAGCTCTCGGTGGTGTACACCAACAACCCGGTCTGGGTGGGGCACTCCATCCACATCATGGAGCTGTTGCTTGCCGAGGAGAAGTACAAGGTGGTCGGGTTCGACCTCGAGTACACCCGCGCTCGTGCTGGGTCTCGTCCCAAGGTCGCCATCACCCAGATGTTCGTGCGCAACCACATCCTCGTCTATGACTACTGCCTGGCCACAAGGCCTTGCGAGCATTTCGTCAGGTTTGTCAACAGCCCCCACTACATGTTCGCTACGGTGGACATCACTAACGATGTAAAGGTGCTCAAGAATTTGGGCATCGCTTGCCAGAATCTTGTCGACATCCAGGGCCAATACATGATCTGGGGCAGCAAGTAGCATGAGAAGGACTCACTGGTTCACCTCGCCGAGGTCATCATTGACCCCTACTACAGAGACATGAAGGATTCTTACAACAAGGACAAGTGTGCCTGGCACTCGGCCTGGATGGAGAAACTCAACAAAGCTCACGTCGTGTACGTGGACAAGGAGGCGTACATGAGCTACGACATGTACAGGTGGATCGTTGACATGAGCAAGTGCCTCCTTCCCCAAAACAGCCAGGGATCCCGCCGGAAATAGAGTAATGGCAAGTGTCGTCGCAACAATAAGTAGATGATTAGATCCTTGTTTCTCCTAGTTTAGTATGCATGTAATTGCTTACTTTGGTGTGTGGAAATGTTATGTGTGTAGTCACTTGTATAGTTGTATGCTTAATTTGGTTTTTCAATGCTGTCTTTTTAAGTATATATGTTGATGCTCTGTAGACAGAGCAAATCACATCGCACATGGACTAAACAATGGAACCCATCGGTGATGATTTCATCAATCACTGACAATTGTATACCAGCAATCGTTTGCTCACAACACACATGGCTTGTTAACAGGAATCGTCTGTGTTGTTATCGGTCTTCCCACACATTTCCGATTATAGACCTGTTTGCCGCGTATCACACAGATGTTGTTAAGTTGAACCGTTTCTGTTCTCTTGGCTCAACGCAAACAGCTCATCCGAGTGAACTGTATGCCGTATATCGCACACACCTTCATCAAGCTGCCCGTTTCTGTTGTTCCGCCTCATCACAAACAGTTTATCCAAGTGAACTATATGCCGTATATCGCACACGCCTTTATCTGGCTGCCCGTTTCTTTTGTTCTGCCTTCATCGCAAATAGTTCATTGAACTGAACCGTATGCTCCTCATTGCACATGCAACTAAAATCTGAACCGTGTTTGATGTATCCTTCATCGCAAATGTTTTGCATCTTTTTTTACGGTTATTTTACATCACCATTTGCGATTAATGCATCGCACACAGTTTCGTCAAAGGGTCTCTGATCGTAGTGTCACGTTAGTAGCATCCTGTAGTAGTGTAAGGCCTTCCCTCGTTCATCCTTTTCTCTGACAAGATAAACTACCCATACAAATGCATCTTGATGTTCTGTGCAACGCACGGGCATCTTGCTAGTTTCTTTTTAAATAGTTACTGCGATAATTGGGTTGAAGTGATATATTTTATGTCTGCCCTGAATGATCTCAAATTCACTAGTAGTAACAAAGAAAAGGTTGCCTTGTTTATTAACAGAAAACAGGGTGAAAACGATTACATGAGGCTGGTAAAAACAAGGCACACTGGGTTTAGCGTCATCGTCACTACAGCTGTGCGCGTGCGAGAAGTCTACATATCGAGGGGGCTACGGAGAGAAAGACGTATCGAGTGTGTGTGAGCAAGGCACAGAGACACAACTAGTGTGTGTGTGTGTGTGAGAGAGAGAGAGAGAGAAGCCAATTGATAGATTAGGATCAAGATCGAGTTGTCACCTTCTGCTGTCATTGTTGGGGGGGGGGGGGGGAGGGAGAGAAAGAAGTATCAAGAGTGAGCGCGCAGTAGGCACAGATGCACAACTAGCGAGTGTGTGTGTGTGTGTTTGAGAGAGAAGCTAGTAGATAGATTACTATCAAGATCGAGGTGCCACCCTACTCCTTCGGTGTCGGGTTGTGTGTGTGTGTGTGTGTGTTTGAGAGAGAAGCGAGTAGATAGATTAGTATCAAGATCGAGGTGTCACCCTACTCCTTCGGTGTCGGGAAGTGTGTGTGTGTGGGTGGGGGGGGGGCAGTGACACTTAAATATAGGGAGAAGGAGTTTGTGTGATACATATCTATATTAAGGGATAGGTAGATAGCATGTGTGCGAGGCATACTTAAAGCATCACGGAGATAAACAAGCGGTGTGCATGAAAGTGCCAGAAAAAAATGAAGAGAGAAACAGTGTCTACAAGCGTGTGTGTGTGTGTGTGTGAGAGAGAGAGAGAGAGAGAGAGAGGAAATCTCAAAACAAAAGGTGCTCTGCTGGAATCCCATTGTATGTATTCATATGGTTCTGGGACTCGAGTTAACCTTAGGCATATGTGTGCTAGACATAGTTATACTTTGAGACATTAGTGGCGGTGGGTGGGCGGAATTAAAGGGGTGGGCGTGTTCGACAGAGAGAGCGTGTGTGTTTCTATGTGAGAGACTTGTAGGACGGGGTAGAAAGACGAATTCTAACCTTGACGGAGGGAGAGAAATACACGAAGTGCGCGTGTGTGATTCCGATGCCCACGGAGAAATGAGATATGTATTCGTGTGAGAGAGATTGCACAATTCATTCACGTATCACTATCTAGCGATCGTGGATGTGCATCGCTTGAACATAAATCAATATCTACTTCGTATTGTGGCCAAAGATACAATATCGATTCAACGCTATAAAGATTGGACACTCACATATCGCATTTTTTTTTCAGATAATCCTTTTCAATTGTGCATGCCAAAGTTACAGTGATGTTTCTTCAAACAACCACTGTAGCTATCATGTACATGCACCATTGTTAGTTTTGCATTCAAATTCATTAGTCTTGGATGATTTAAGGTTCTATTATGAAGTAATATATGTAATATTCATATATAAATTCAACGGGTATGCAATTTATGAAATGGAGGCCATGTAATCATTTGAGGTAACACTTTTAAGTAGCGGACTACAATATCTATTTCTTTTGTGGGACTACAATATCCATTTCTTTTTGTGCGCCTCTACAATAACACGTCAATGCATTATGTTTAAAGTAAATAACCAATGGCACTGAATTATATATTTACACAAGAAATACATAGGTTGAGCGTTTGATCCATTTTTTTGTGAACGTGCCTCTACACCCGTATGATTGGTCGCGCCCGTGTGAACGTCCAAGTTATCGGTGCATCATCCCGAGTTATTGTCTTTTTTTCTGGGGTGGACTTCATACCAGTTATTAACTGCTGACGTGTGCCCCGTGTACACAGTCTCGCATGACCTTCCCGCTAGCACGATCCAAAATTAGTTGAAACTGGATACGAACGATCCCGCGGGCGGCAAAATCTCCCGCCTCCTTCTAAATTTTTTGCCACCTAGTCTTTAGCATGCGAAATTCCCCTTCTGTCATTGGTGCACGGAGAACAATAGTTACAATACGGCCCTCATTTACATAATAGGTCGGGGCTGCTTTGGTAACTTCTGGTTCCCCCACCACACGGCACCCCCATTTCCTCTCCCCCTCCCGCAAAAACGACTACTCCACAGCACCAGAGCATCTTACATCACGTTGTCCGTACTTCATCGGCCTTTCTACCCCTCCCCTCTTGAAACCCTAGACTGCTCATCCACCGGCGTACCAGAGCCCATTCACTGCCAGCGGCGTCCACCTCGCCGGATCTGCTTCTGCGGCCGCATCTACCCCTCCCACCTCCCCTAGAAACAAGTAGACTGCTCCTCCACCACTGTACCACAACCCGTTCAGTGCCGACCTTGTCCATGACGCCGGATCTGCTTCGCCGGTACTCTCGTCAACCGCAGTGCATCTGTAGCGGCTCCTTCGTACTCCCCACCAGAGACGCTTCGTCCACACCCCCGAAGCCATCCCACTGACACCCCCATCGACGGCCTCTAATCCTCTTCGTCGACACCTTCCTCAAACCTACCGGAGCCGCTTCACCGACACCATCCTCAACCCTACTGGAGTAGCTTCGCCTATACCATTCTCAACCCTACCGGGGCCGCTTTGCCAACGCACAAATCCACGGCCTCAGATCCGCTTCGTCGCACCCTCGTCCAACCTACCGGAGCAGCTTCTGACGCCCCGTCCACGGCCGCAAATCCGCATCATCGACACCATCCTGAACCCAACCACCGGAGCAACTTCACAGATGCCCTCGTCCACAGCCTCAGATCCGCTTCGCCCACACCGTAGTCCACCCTACCGGAGCCGCTCCACAAACACCCTACTCGATGGTTCTAGATCTCCTTACCGGACCCTAACAGCCAGCGCAGCATCATCACCCTTGATGTTTCTAACCTGATTCCCACCGTCTGGCAAGATGCCAAGCACCCACCATGGCCTAGGTACTTGTCACCTTTAAACCCGTCCAGCATCACCTACCCGATGTACTTCAAATATACTAACAGGTCGCTGTTACATGTTATGCAGCTGGCAAAAACTACAAGGACGATATTTCTTCTGGATCTAACAGCTTGGCCAACCAAGATCCTGGACTGAGGCATTTCTATGATCTTGTAAGTGCATCTCTCTCTCTTGTATTGTTGTGTGCCTGCCAGCGTGCTTTGCTAGGATTTTCAACCAGTAATCCCTTTGTGCAGACAATGATTCCCACTACTGGCTGCTAAATTAGAGATGTAGATGTCATACATGATACTCCCTCCGTTCCTAAATATAAGTCTTTCTAGAGATTCCACTATAGACTACATACAGAGAAAAATGAGTGAATCTACACTCGAAAATGCATCTATATACATCTGTATGTGGTCCATACTGGAATCTCTACAAAGACATATATTTAGGAACAGAGGTAGTACATTACACAAAATCGTAGGTGGCATGTAGGAATTCCAGTGCACTACATTAGGCTCACTTAGAGTGCCTGCTAGTCCAGTACACAGAGTCATGGCTAGTTTATGCTACGCACACAATCATTAATTGGTGGTCTAAATATGCGCAAGGGATATGCAATGTATTATCATGTAGAGATATCTGAAATTAGCCATGTCAACTTGCAGATAGGGTTACACAATGAAAAAGTACAAGATGTATGTGGCAATTTCATGGAACATCGCAGAAAAAGGAGAGGCAGCGGTGAGCCTATACAGTGTGCTATGGTAGGTCACTCCGGCCCAGTTCTTTTGCAGGATTCTCCCAGAATCTGCCCCTCTCTAGCTTCTCCTAGAATCTTTGACCCCCATTTGTTTTACAATCCTACCTAATTAGACCCTAACTAGATAGGATTTTAAAACAAATAGGGCTCAAAGATTATGGGAGAATCTTGGTAGGGGTCAGATTCTGGGAGAATCTGGCAAAAGAACTGGGCCTCCATTGCAATCATCATGACATGTTATTTGTATGTCAGTTCTATTGGCCAAGTTTCTTAGGGACAGTTATTTCGAGTTATCCTAAGAAAATAAGCACCTTTGAATATAAGCTCCAGATAATAAGCCAACCAGTTCTTTTCATTGCCTGCCCTTTCATCTTATCTATAGTATGATCAGTGAAAAGTCTAGATTGCATTATATTTTGTCATTTTGCTGCCCATATGAAAATTAATTTGACTTGCAAACATCATAAATTGAACCCAGTGCAGTAATTAATATGATAGGAAAATAGACCATCAATATTTGTTCATAATGCTAATACAAAGATACCATCTACTTGGCACAATCTACTTTGGTCAATATCTTCCATAGAGATCCCATTGCCTAATTTAAATGAAGAATGCATGACCTAAATTTAAATGAAGAACCATTATTTATCGAAATTCGATGGTCGAAGTGGCTGGTTATTATCACATAGCAGCACCACCTGAAAGCATCATATAGCAGCAGCAGTAGCAGCTCATAGCAACTCATCATACATCAGCAGCAGCAACAACAGCTAGCAATTCATCATATACCAGCAGCAGCTCATAGCAATTCATCATATAGCAGCAGCAGCAGCTCATAGCAATTCATCATATAGCAGCAACATGAGCAACTTATAGCAACTCATCATATAGCAGCAGCAGCAGCTCATAGCAATTCATCATATAGCAGTAGCAGCTCATAGCAATCTATTATATACTTAAGACAGAAGTAAAACAAGCCATCATGTTCGTCCACATATGCTAATATTATGTGCACCATTTGATTAAAAAAATAATGGCTGAGATTTAAAAGGTTTTACGTTACATATTAATGGTGTGCGTACACACATATTAAACTACCATGTTGTCACGTGTACATGCTTATGCACGGAAAGGCATCCAAGCACCGATGTATCCAAAACAATCTGACTAGCCCACCTTCTCATATAAAAAGAAGACTACCTTAAGTTGGTATTGCAAAGTACGGCAAACAAAAAAATATTCAGCAGCCAATTAGGAAAGAGTCCAATTAGGATTTAGGAGTACGGAAGAGTCCGACCATAGCAAGCCCAGCTAAAAAAGGAAGCGGCTCCCTTAAAAAAACGTTGGAGTAGAGTATACATTCATGTCGATGTCCTATATAATTTCAGCAAATAATCAATGTGAACTCCTGCATTTTCTGCGATCGAACTAAAAAAAGTCTAAATAAGAGGCTTGCAAGAGTAATGACCATGTACGTCCACACATATGCCAAAAATATATACAGTACTTCATTTATATTATTTCATATATATAGATGAGATTACAAGATAATAAATACAACCACAATCATGTAAATATAAATCTACTTTTTTCACATAAGATATATGTCTCTTTTAGATCTGGCATGTAGTTGTTACAAAAGGAAACTTTATGGTTATAGTTAAAAGTCAATCACACATGCTGGATGGATTGCTTCTCACGCGCATACATAGAGTCCTATCCTTCTAGGACACATATCGTATGTAGGTTCGACTTTGTGTGCAGACATGGCATGAATAGGTACATGCACAGATGGACATGATCTCTACAAGGAAAATCTAAAAGAACACTATCGGCTAACACATCAAAATCAAGCACCAGCACTATCCCTGTCCGAATATCATGTACATGTAAGTCAAACACAACCATGTAAATATAAGGACGCCAAATGGCCGGACACATCGAAGACCATACAAAACCAGCCGGCCTTCCTTACACGCACAATTGGTAGACAGGTCAAAGAGAATACACATGAAACTACGTCCATCTAGTCCTGAAAATAAAAACAAGAAAATTTGTCCATATAAGCTAAAATAAAATATAAAGGAGTTAACTCTAAAAAAACATATATACGAGTTGGATGACATAAAAAACGCATGAATAAATAAGTTCATGTTTATTTTAAAAGCATTGTGGATACAACTCTTTGCATCAAAATAGACCTTATTTTATATATGAAATTTAAAATAATAAATAAAAATAAATTAACAAGTAGGTTCACATATGAACTCCATAAGGAGTTCATAAATAGCTAAATTAAGCATGTGATTTCAATACAAAAATTCAACCCTGAAACTAAAATGAAGAATAGCAATTAAATAAACTATCAATCTGAGGAGAACTTCACATACACCCTTGAATTAGAATATGGAGGCTTGTTAGTGTACTAATAAACAACACAACCACAATACCATCGGCAATGAGGTATGTAACAAATCATAAATTTCAAGTACACATTGTCAACGTTTTGATCTAATTGTCTAAGAAAGTTACTATAAATATAATGACAATTACATAGACGCAAGGGAATGACAACAGGTGAAATAAAAAAGCAAGAGATAAGTATAACGACCAATAAACTCAAAGAACAATCATTCGTACGAGTAAATAATTGGCGGTGAAAAACTTCAAGAAACATTTGTCCATATAAGCGAAAATAAAATATAAAGGAGTTGACTGTAAAAAAAACATATATATGAGTTGGATGGCATAAAAAGCACATAAATAAATAAGTTCATGTTTATTTTAAAAACATTGTGGATACAACTTTTTGCATCAGATAGACCTTATTTTATGTATGAAATTTAAAATAAAAAATAACAAGTAAGTTCACATATGAACTCCATACAGAGTTCATAAATAGCTAAATTAAGGCATGTGATTTAAATACAAAAATCATCCCTGAAACTAAAATGAAGAATAAAAATTAAATAAAATATCAATGTGAGCAGAACTTCACATGCACCCTTAAATTATAATACATGGAATAATATGGAGGCACGGAAGTGTACTATAATAAACAACACAGTCACAATACATCGGCAATGAGGTATGTAACAAATCATAATATTCAAGTACAAGTTGTCAATGTTTTGATCTAATTGTCTAAGAAAGTTACTATAAATATAGTTACAATTACATAGACGTACGGGAATGACACCTGGTGAAATAAAAAGCAAGAGATAAGTATCACAACCAATAAACTCAAAGAACAATCAAGAGTATGAGTAAATAATTGACAGTGAAAAAACTTCAAGACAAAACATTATACAGGAAGCCTAGCCGCGCAAATGCGCGGGGCACACTGCTAGTTCATCATATAGCAGCAGCAGGAGCAGCTCATAGAAATGCATCATATAGCAGCAGCAACAGCAACTCATAGCAATTCATCGTATAGCGGATCAGAATGAAAATTTGGCAAAAAATCAGAGGAGATCCTCACCTTGTTGGATGAGCTCATCCTTCAACAGCACCTCAAGGCCATGGCCTGGGAGGAGGGGAGGAGGAACGAGGTGCCTTCTGCCGGAGTGGGGCATCGGCCGTAGTTGTGCGGCGACCGCCGGAGTAGTGCGTTGGACGGACCACAGCAGAGCAGCTGCTGGAGACCATGAGAATGAGGGGCGGCGCCAGAGGGAGGAGCAGCCGGGGAGATTTGGCCCTACCCGCCGGCCATGTAGCCTAGCTAGACAGAGCATCGTCGAGGACCAGGCCAGATGGGACCAGTGGTGGCGGCTCGCTGGAGGAACCCTTGCGCTGCAGGTAGGGGATCGAGGTAGAGGGAAAGGGGAAAGGAGATGCAAGTGGGCAGGGCAATGAACGCTTGCGTGTTTGTTTTTACTTGAGGGTCAGGTGTGATGCGGGCGTGAGCAATGGCATTTTGAGTGTAATACAGGCAGACAGCAGAGTCATTTCACTATTCCACTTCCCTTCAATTTTTAGTGAGCTTCTATCCGAAGCACCCCCCTCCAAAGCAAAATAAGTTAAGCCCAAGCCCATAACTCAAAGATGACTTTTTTATATCTTTTATGGCTTATTTTGACAATAAGCTCTGAAAAGGCGGAATAGAACTGGCCCTTAACCTGCAATTTAATTGTGCGTGCAATGATGAATCACTCCTGCCTGCTATAGTGTACATTTAGGCATCATACATGGCATAACCTAATACATGTGCATTTCATTATAGAATCTGAAATATGCAATGTTTATGTTAGTTCATACGTTGCACATGATGTTTAAATGCCCCTTAAATCTGGTTAGTCAAGTGATGGTCTTTAAGCCTCCTTCTATGCTTCTTTTCTTGATATGTAAGATTTGCTCATACATCTGTTCAATTGATTATTTGTATCAACCAGCCATACTAGGACTGTTTGCTTTGATTACATGCTGTTCTTGACCTAACAGAGCTTGTCAATGATTTAAACACTAACACTAGTATAGCGAGGTGCTATACAAATGGTTTTTAACTCCTTTCCGCGACGGTGTTCTGAACCGTCACCTAGTGAGTGACTACGATAGGGGGGTCCTTCCCACACGACCCAGAAACCTTTGGGGATATGCCCTCCTGGCACACACGCTTGGCAAAATGAGGTCGTGTGCGACTGGCGAGCGATCAAATATGGTTATACGTACAGTAGTGCTAAAAAAATACAATTATACAGGCAAAATCATTTTCAGTCGTAAGTACATCCCACACAGTTAGTCCCTGCTAAACGTTTCCTTTCGTATGTACATTCCACACAGTCAATCCAAGGAATACGTTTCCGTTAGTATGTACATCCCACACAGTTAATCCAAGAAGTACGTTTCCGTTCGTATATACATCCCACACAGTCGCTCCAAGGAAAACGTTTCCGTTCGCAGGTACATCACACACAATTTTCCGCATTAAATCGTTTGTGATAGCGTTGCCATTGCACACAATATTAACAATTTTATCGTTTGCGTTATTGAATGCATCACACACGGTGCATAGAAGAAACTGTGTGACAAAGGCTGTCCATCACACACACTTTTTATGTGGTAAACGTTTGCGCAAGGTGGACTAACGCAAACAGTTTTCAAGAGGATGTTGTGTGTGATTGTTCATTAATCCAACACGGTTTATTCCTAGAAATTGTGTGCGTTGCCTGAGGTCATCACCCACGGTGTTTTCTCAATAACCGTTTGCAATAGAAAAACCCAATTAGCAGGCTAATTGCCCTATTATTAATAATCCATTTATTAATCTAATTGACATTTCATATTAAGCACACAATATATTTCATTTTCATATTAAGGAAGCAGGATTTCATAATTGAAATACATCAGAGTACAACATCATATAGCTTCAGCACTCAGCTACCCCATTACACAACTGCACCAGCACCAAGTCTCACATGCAACATCTATAACCTTTCGAAATTAGCATCATAGACGGTATATAGACAGGTGAATCTCGTCTGGAAAACTGCTGAAGCTGAAGGCGAATATTGAGCCTTCATTGATGTTGAAGGTCTTTGCAACTTTTGGCCAGTGCCTATGGATGATTGACCGTCCATCCTTCGTCCTCTTCAGGAACACTTCAATTTTGAACCGTGGGTGTTGTATAAATACCTTCCTCGCCTCCTGACCATACAGGTGGTTTGAGAGGTAATCATCAGTGAACTGCTTTGGAAAGGCCTGAAAACAAGGATGTGCATAAATATCTTCTCTATATTGGAAATGGGGCAAAGGAATAAAAAAGGCAAGGTATAATAGTTAGTACCATCCTATAGTGAACTGATGTCTTCTTCATTGTGCAGACAAAGATCTTGTTGTTTTTTGTCACTAATTTCTTTATCCTAACAATCTTTCTGAGTTTCTTGACTTGACTGATATTCATGGACAACTCATTTCCCTATATGCAAAAAGGGTCGAACAGTGGGTCAAAACCTCTGACAGCAGGACCTACATGTGCAAGACCAAATTGTTAAAAACCTAAATATTAGAATGGTTCCTGCGATTGCACAATAATATGCTATTAGACAAAGGACCATGCATGTGCAAACCTTGATTGTAAACCTTAGTGCTTCCCATTGTTTCCCTGCAACACATATAAGGTAGTTAATGATCAGGTTAAGTGAGGGTTCGCATGCTATTAGTAAAATATGTTGATGAAAAATAAGCATATTGCATATTCATCAGATTAATTCAAGCCACATGGAAAACCCATTTATCCAAACCAAGCATGATTAAGAACTAGGAAATATACCAATTGTATATGTTTCTCATGTATTAAGTGCAGCCAAATTTGATTTATTCCTCACATGCACAACAATACAAAATTCTACCCACGATAATTGGACATCGCATTGCAGAATTGAACCAAGCAGTTAACTAAACACCACACCAAATGAACCAAACATTAACTGAGCACCACATTGCACAATATAACATACTCCTAATATAAGATCAAACAGTTAACCAAACCAAGCATGCTTAACAACTTAGAAATATAGCAATTGTATTTGTTTCTCATGTATTTAGTACAGCCAAATTAGATTTATTTCTCACATGGTATACAATAACAGAATGCACCCACAACAATTGAACATCGCATTGCAGAATTCAACCAAACAGTTAACTAAACACCACAACAATGGAACCAAACATTAACTGAGCACCACATTGCACAATGTATAACATACTAGAAGACCAGACAGTTAACCAAACCAAGCATGCTTGACAACTTGGAAATATAGCATGTGTATTTGTTTTTCATGTAATTTGTAAAGATAAATTTGATTTATTTCTCACATGGAAGACAACAAAAAATTGCACCCTGAAGAATTGAACGTCACATTTGCAGAATTGAACCAAACAGTTAACTGAACATGACAACTAATTAACCAAACAGTTAATAAGTGAGCACCACATTGCACGACATATAGAACATATACACTAGAGCAACAGATTGCATGGTAAAAGTAGATAGCACAATTCACTAGAATTTGATAAGGAAAGGTATGAGCAGCACATGCAACGGGTAAACCGAGCATGCTTAACTGACGTATCTAGGAAACTGAACATGGGTCCTTATAGTGAGCTAATAAGACAAGCTACTCCTCATCGTCGGAGATATCAATGATGATTGGCTCCTTGGACATGGAAGAGGGCGAGGCCTCCGCATCATGGGTGCCCTCGTCGTAGTGGTGAGTTGCCTGAGCCGCTCC
Organism: Thinopyrum elongatum; assembly: GCA_011799875.1. NCBI lineage: Eukaryota > Viridiplantae > Streptophyta > Magnoliopsida > Poales > Poaceae > Thinopyrum > Thinopyrum elongatum. The sequence continues at coordinate 312,465,107 of CM022297.1, forward strand.
GGGCACCAACCTACTGGCTCTCGAGTTGAGGTAAGCATGTGCACTCTGAGAAAACACCTCGTAGTCTTCGTCGAAGGCACCGAGGGTGGCCTCGAGAAAACGCCATGAACTATCATTTAAAGCAGCCAACCGCGTCGCGGCGTCGGCACGTGAGGCATCGATGGTGGCCTCGATGGCGATGTGCTCCTCCAAGATCTGGGGGTCGGCACGAATGGCAGCCATCGTGACCTCATCCGCACGTGCGGCCGCGATTTGCTTCTCCGCTGCCAAATGCTCCTTGAGCTCCTGGCTATATTGCATGCACCATGGCTTAGGGCGGCGCTTATTTGGTGGAGGGGTCGGTGATTTTGGTGGAAGGTGTCACGCCGGCGGTCGGGGCATGTCGGATGTGGAAGGAGGAGGAGGATGGGGGTCGGGTGTGGATTAACTGCCTGGATAGACGAGGCCGAGCAGCGTGAAGGAGGGTCGCCGGCGAGGAGGCGGCACTGCAAGCAAGGAGTGAAGGTTTCAAGAACTTGGAAAGGAAGGTGGAAACAAGGGAAAATGTGGCTTTTGGTAAGGGGGGAGGGGCGGGGAGGTAGATATTTCCATGGAAGCCAAATTTTTTGAAGCTGTTCAGCGAAAAAACTGGCGCACAAAGTGTCATCAGACACGGTCCCTTATTCAGCACTGTGTATGATATGTGAACATCACAAACGATTCATATAGCTTAACCCGTGTGTGATGAGTTTGAATGTGAAAAATTTTGGTTCGAATTTCCCTGGTTACAGTGGTCATCCACGTCATTGCATAATTTGGGTACACAAAGAAGACTACAGCACACCCACACTTCTTAATCGAGCAATTTCAGCAATTAAACAGAGCTAGCTGACCTAAACATTACTCTAACAAATTAAAGACCGGTGCTCTTAATTAAACAAAACAAAGAGTACTACTACGGCTGGTGCTCGTCGATCTCTGCCGCCTCCTCCATGTCCAGCTCGCGCCCGACAATCTCCTGGGGAAGGGGCTACATGGCATCCATCGCACCATACTCGACAAGCATCTCGCCATCTGCATCCGCCATATCTTTGGAATAGGCCGCCATGAGCTGGGCGTGGGCGGCCATGATCTGGGCTTGGGCGTGCTCCGTCATGGCAAGGTATGCCGCGCAAGAATGGACGGCTGCTCAAACGCTCTCGGCGATTGCCAACTCTTCGACCGTGGGTTGCCGACCATTGCCGGAGAAGCTTCGTTCGATTTGTGCAGTGACCGCCATGAGCTGGGCGTGGGTGGCCTCAACATGGTCGTGGGCGGCCTCTATCAGGGCTAAGGCCGCCGCTGCGGAACGGACAGCTGCTGTGCCGCTTTCGCCAGTTGCTATCCCCGAGGCAGATGTTGCTGCCGCCACCTAAGAAGCAACAGTGGCCGTTTGGGATGCCTTGGCCGCCCGGTCGCAGATTGCGGCCACGCTCACAAAGCTTGTTAGCACGCGCCTGGTGGCTGTGGCCGCGCTCTCGTCGGAGTGGGCCGCCGAAGTTGCCCTCACGAAGCGGGTCCATGTCCCCATCTTTCACCGACGATGATTGAACAGTGAAATGATATTTGGGGAGCGAGCTAGTGTGCTTGACACGCCGACTTTGGACTGTAGCCGACGCACCTTCTCGCGTAAGCCGTATGCATACTATACTCCGACGGTGCTCCAAGATATTTCGTGTTGCATCTCACACAGTTGGTTATAATAAACTGTGTGCGATCTACTTGATTTTTCGTCTTGATTTGAATTACATAATGGGGTCATAGCTGCAAAGGATGGTGTTTGAATTGTTAGAACTTTTATCTGCAGTGAACATGCAACTATAGGTGTCTCGTCAAAAAAATTAGAATTATTCAGGGTTCGTTTGGACATTTTTATACATTAAATTGGTTTTCTAGGCATTTCAGGTGCACAATTCAAAATTAAACTACATGCACATGCTCCGGTGCACCAAAATGGGTTATAAAATGATATATATGTCCATGGGTTGATGCTTATGTCCCATGCAAGAAATGGGGATGAATTTCAAACACCATGGCACCGTGGCTCTCCGGCAAACATTGAGGTGCTTGCTTTTGTAATTCTAGTAAATCCAAAACTCGTCTGAAATTCATGAACCTTGGCATGCTATCATAGAATGGCATCAACATGCTGGGGTAAAAAATATTGTCCCATTTGGGGTAGGTTATGGTATAAGCTTCTCACAAACCAGAGCTTCTCACAAGAAGCCTCATGGTTCCGGTAGGGAAATGTGTCACCTTTGTGGACGAAACGATATCCATTGCCTGTTCTTGCTTTCAAAACATTTCTAGTGTTAACGTAGAAAATCAGGAGTGTTGTGTCATTTTTTGGGATTTTTCGTGGTTTGCTTCCGACATTTTTATACATTAACTGAGTTTTCTATGCGTTTATGTGCATAATTCAAATTTGAACTACATGCACATGCTCCAGTGCATATAAATGGGTTGAAAAATCAAATGTGTGTCCTTGGTTGCAACCTTAGGTCCCATGCAAGAAATGGGAATGAATGTCAAACACCTTTGCCACCGTCGCTCGCCCGCTAACATTGAGATACATGGTTTTAAAATTCTAGTAAATCCAAAACACGTCTGAAATTCATGAAACTTGACATGTTATCATGGAACGGCATCAACATGCAGTGGTAAAAATATTGTCCCATTTGGGGCAGGTTGGGGTATAAGCTTCTCACAAACCAAAGCTTCTCGCAACAAGCCTCATGGTTACGGTAGGGAACGTTTCACCTTTCTGGACGAAATGATATCTGTTGCCTCTTCTTGATTTCAATTTTTTCTCTAGTGTCAACATAGAATAACAGGAGTGTTGTGTTAAATACTGGAATTTTTCGGGGTTCGTTTGGACATTTTTATACATTAATTGAGTTTTCAATGCATTTATGTGCATAATTCAAATTTGAACTACATGCACATGCTCTAATGCATATAAATTGGTTGAAAATTCAAATCTGTGTCCTTGGTTGCATGCTTAGGTCCCATGCAAGAAATGGGAATGGATGTCAAACACCCTGCCACCGTCACTCGGCCGCAAACATTGAGATACATGGTTTTTAAATTCTAGTAAATCCAAAACTCGTCTGAAATTCATGAAACTTGGCATGCTATCATGGAGCGGCATCAACATGTCGTGGTAAATTTTTTGTTCCATTTGGGGCAGGTTTGGGTATAAGGTTCTCACAAACCAGAGCTTCTCACAACAAGCCTGATGGTTTCGGTAGGGAACATGTCACCTTTGGGGACAAAATGATTTCCGTTGCCTCTTATTGCTTTCAAAAAAATTCTAGTGTCAACATAGAACAACAGGAGTGTTGTGTTAAATTTTTGAATTTTTCGGGGTTCGTTTGGACATTTTTATACATTAACTGGGTTTTCTAGGCATTTTGTGTGCATAATTCAAATTTGAACTACATGCACATGCTCCAGTGCATATAAATTGGTTGAAAAATCAAATCTGTGTCCTTGGGTGCATGCTTAGGTCCCATGCAAGAAATGGGAATGAATTTGAAACACCAAGGCACTGTTGATTGCCGGCAAAACGTTGAGATACTTTGTTTTTAAATTCTAGTAAATCCAAAACTTGTCTGAAATTCATGAAACTTGGCATGCTATCATGGAATGGCACCCGACATGCTGTGCTAATTTTCGTGTCCATTTTGACAGAAGGTGCACTCGAATAACAGCCAACAAAGGCATTTTGAAACAAATAGCTGCCACTGTAACATCTCAAACATTTTGTATAATTTAAATCATGTGCATTCTGTTAATCATTCACGTGACGCCACGCCTCACTCTTTTAATGGCTAGGAGGTGCCGTGTGGACAGGTGCTTGACTAAACGGGAGGCGTGCGAGCTGTACTCCAATGCGCAGGCTCACCGGGAAGCATACGAGCTGTACGCCGCGCAGGCTCACTGGAAAGTGAGCCCTTTGACTTCCATGGTCGCCCGCCTTGCTCACATCCTCTCCATTAATGACGCCCATGCCGCAGTTTAATATGGTTTTTAAATATAAAACACTCACCGCAAACGTTTTAGTTAGAACACCTGTATGCAAACCGACAGCTTCCCCAGGAAGCCTAGCAAAAATGTGCAGAGCAGGATTTCTGCAGCTCTTGATCGCAAACTGTTTAGATAGAACACCCATATGTAAACCGACAGCTTCCCCAGTAAGCCAAGGGAAAATGTGCCGAGCAGGATTTGTGCAGCTCTTCATCGCAAATGTTTTAGATAGAACACCTTGTGGCAAAGTGAGAGCTATGGTCTTCCGCAGTAAGCCAAGGGAAAATTCGCCACACAGGATTTGTGCATCTCTTCAATGCAAACGGTTCAGATTGAATAAGGTATGCAAAGCGAGACTTCGGCGCTAAGCTAAGAGAAAATCTGGCAAGTAGGATTTGTACCTCCCTTCAACACAAACGGTTTTTTCGGATGACCTATGTGCAACCACGTACAAACAATTTGGTAAGATTTGCATCTGTCATATTGGGTATATTGCCATTTGTCAAACTGGAAAGATTGACATTTGTTGATCTAGTAACATTGCCATTTGTCAACCTTGTAACACTGCGATTTGTCAAAATATGCAGCTAAAAATCACTAGCACTATCTAATTTTTGCAACTAAAATTCAGTAATTAAGCATAGATTTCATTCATAGATTAAGCAGTCGTTCTTTATACAAACAGTTCAACTCGACAGCTGAACCGACCAAACTTTTCCCCAATTGTTGCCAACCACATACTGAAATAGCTGGTTCAACTATATATACTAGCTAATTTTAAGTACGTTGTACAGTTCCACCACATCTATAGTCAGATGAACTGAACAAAATAGCCCCTAAATACTAGAGTGAGGGCTTTTGGAGGCCGAGCTCCACGGAGCTCATTTTCAAAATACGCTTTTCCACTGGGTGAAAAAAATTGAAATTTTTTGTATACACTCTCACATATGTGTATTGCGTATGTGCAAAAATTCATAACCATATACTTTCACACATGGCGTACAGAAAAAAGACAAAAACGTATTTCTAAAATGGGCCGCTTTTTTTTGTTGTTGGGCCGGAATTTTGTCTTTTTTGTACAGCCTACAAAATACAAAAATTTCAAATGATTTTTTCACACGTGCATGCGGAAATCTAATAAGTTTCCATGGAATTTTTTTGAATTTTTTTGAAACTTTGAAATATGACTTTTGATTTTTTCAAAATACCGAGCTCCGTGGAGCTCGGCCTCTGTTGGCATTTTCCGCTAAATACTACTACTACGGAGGGGCTTTGTACTACTTCCGGCGGCCTCTCCTCTGCCGAGCGCGCTCAGGAAGAGGAAGAGGAGGAGGAGCCTACCGACAAGCTGGACAACTGCAATACGGTGCCTGCCGCTGCTGCACCTACAGCGACGCTCACCTCGAACGCCCTCTGCCGCTCCACATGACCCCTCTCGAAGCGGCGGGACTGCTCGTAGATCTTCTGATTCCTTGCCTCTATGTCGACGTGTGCTGCGGCCACGGCTGCGGTAAGGTTTTGCGTGCTTGACGAGGTGCTCCTCCTTCTCCCGCAGAAACTTGATGTAGCGCGCAAGGTCGCTGACGCACGTTCGGGCCTCCACCTCCGCCTCCCGCCTTCGGGCGGCGGTGCCGGAGCGGGTGATGATCCCGGTGGTCGATGGTGGGCTGGCGGCCACGGTGGCCGACGATGGGGTGGCGGCCAAGACCACCACCTCCCGCCTTCGAGCCACGATGGCGGAGTGGGTGATGGCCACGGTGGCCGGCAGTGGGGTGGCGGCCACGACGGCCAGCTCCCGCCTTCGAGCTGCGGCGGCGGAGCGGGCGATGGCCCTAGCTTTTGACGGTGGTGTGGTGGTCACGACGGCAGACGGTGGTGTGGCAGCAACGGCGGCCGGCAACAGCTGTCGACGGGCAGCGGTGGCGGAGCGTGTGGTGGGTGTTCCGCGCACACCCAACAGGGACGCCACGCGCACTACACTATGCCGGGGACTACGCCACCGCCACGGTGTGGCCTCCCAGCTGGAGCTGTCCTCTGATGACAGCGGAGTGGCTGAGCGACGATGATGGACCGGTGCCATTGGCGATTGTGGGAGAAGCAGATGAGATAAGCTACAGGGAAGGAGGGGAAAATGCGACGCAGGACTCGCCGGCCATGAGGGTTTATATAGTAGGCTGGTAAGCATTGGGATTTTGGGGGATTTCACCGAGTCAGGCGGGAAGCTTGCGCGGGAACCTGCGCGGTTGCGCGAGAACGGGCTCACCATCATTTGGCCAAAAGAACGCCCCCGCACGCTGCTCAAGCTTGCGCTCGAAGCCGTCTGCGGGAGCGGGGTGACAAGACGTGCGAGAGGAGGACGAAAGGACACGTACACATACGGTTAATAAAAAAACATTTGCAATTTAATTACCTACTATACCCCCGTCCTGGTTTATAAGTAGGATTTAACTAATAAAATACGAATGCATGTCGCCAAAGATTATATCATTGGATTCGTATTTGAACATAGTTTCCAATTATATAATTTTTGTAACTGCATTAACATTTTGTTGGTTAAATTTAAGGTCAAAATATGGCACAGAATATAAAGGGGACTAATAGACCAAGCCGGCGGTAGTAGCACACAGCCGCTCTCTACGCAGCGACGCAACTGTCGGCCGGCTTGTAGACGACCATTTCCTGCGTGTTCAACTGCTCTATGCATGTGGTTTCTTGCGGTTGAGGCGTCTGCGGCGTTCTCTGCTCACGTCCCGCCACGTGCGCTCTGCTCTCGCATCCCTCCGGGCGCTGTGCCCTCGTCCCTCCACACGCGCTACCAGTGTTTGGGGCCGGTGCATGATCACGCACGTTCGTGTGCATGCGGTTGCGCCGGGCGCAGCGCGACGATGCAGTTACCCGCTGCAAAAACTGCCATGCGGACGTGCCAAGAATCCAGGCCGCCCGCCCCCATTTATTCCTGTGACCATTTACCTTCATCTCTCACGCCACACGACATAATAAGCACACCCACGACGACACATACAGAGAGGACATCCAGCGGTTCCAATGGCGCTCCCCGTGGCTCCAATGGCGCTCCCAGCGGCCGACGACGACAACGGCGGGCAGTTCACCACGCATCACGTAGTGGACACCCACGTGAGGGGGAAGGCCCTCTCGGTGGTGTACACGAATGATCCGGTCTCGGTGGAGAGCTCCATCCAAACTATCGAGCAGTTGCTTGCCGAGGACAAGTACCAAGTGGTCGGCTTCGACCTTGAGTACACCATCGGTCGTGCCGGGCACAATCAGAAGGTTGCCGTCGCCCAGTTGTGCGTGTGACATGACCTCCTCGTCTACCACTACCACCTTGCCACAAGGCCTTGCGAGCATTTCTCCAGGTTTATCAACAGCTCCGACTACAGTTTTGCTACGGTGGACACCACCAACGATCTAAAAGCGCTTAAGGTTTTGGGCTTGAAATGCCAGAATCTTGTCAACATCCAGGACCACTGCAAGGTCTGGGGCAGCGACAACAACAAACAGAGCTCCCTGGTTGACCTCGCCTCGGCCATCATTGACCCCTACTACATGAAGATGAAGGATGAGAGCAAGAAGGACAAGAACAAATCACACGACTTATTAGCAGCAATCGTCTGTGTTATTATTGGTCTTCGCCCACATTTCTGATTACGGACCTGTTTGCCGTGTATCACACACATCTTGTTCAGTTGAACAGTTTCTATTGTGTTGTCTAATCACACACAGTTCATCCTAGTGAACTGTATGCCATATATTGCACACACCCTCATCTGGCTGCCCGTTTCTGTTGTTCTCCATCATCGCAAACAGTTCTTCTGGATTAACCGTTTGCCACTCATCCAAGGGAGGGAAGCTTCTACATTCATGGGGGACGTGGCATTGACCATTGGGCGGCAACAGTCGGTCATCCGGGTGCGCAATAAAGGATGCAAAGAGGGATCCTACAGCAGCAAGGACCAGCTTCCCTACCGATAGCTCATCTAACAGAACTCCCAAGTTAATTGTGCTGAGACTGGAGTAGTCATCAGATGGGTGAACGGATGGGAAGTGGGCTCGATGTTAAATTAACTGATTTGATGGATCACTGTAAACATTTAATTGCGTTGAATGTATATAGTGCTCCATCATATTAGTTGAATTAACCTCGAGGTCCTTGTTTTGTAATTTTTGACATTTTTTGTTTTTTGAACACATGTTGATTGGCTTGAAGAAGGTTTATCTTGTTACTTTTTGATAATTTTTGTTTTTTGAACACATGTTGATTGGCTTGAATGAAGGTCTATCCCGTTACTTTACGACATGTTTCCAAAACATGGACCTCGAGGTTAATTCAACTAATAGGACACACACCTTGTTAAGTTGAACTGTTTCTGTTCTCTTCCCTAATCGAAAACAGTTCATTCGAGTGAACCGTATGCCGTATATCACACACACCTTGATCTAGCTAACCGTTTCTGTTGCTTTCCCTAATAGCAAACAGTTCATCAGAGCAAACTGTATGCTGTATATCGCACACACATTGAAATGGCTGCCCATTTCTGTTGTTCTGTCTAATCACAAACAGTTCATCTGGATCAACCGTATGCCCAGCATCGCACACGCAACTAAAATCTGAACCGTGTTTGATGTATCCGCCATCACAAACATTTTGCATCTTTTTTGACTTTTTTTTACTTCATCGTTTGGAATTAATGCATCGCACACAGTTTCGTCAAAGGGTCTCTGATCGTAGTGCCGCGTTAGCAGCATCCTGCAGTAGTGTAAGGGCTACTGTAGTGGGGGCTTGTATAACTCATAGGTGACATAAAGGTTTGGCTGTACACTAAAGTAGGCTCTCCAAGAGTACCTGGAGATCCAGTTCGAAGGTATGCCTAGTTTTTACACAGTGCACACATAGTAAATGCTCATTTCATTGTGTGCAAGAGATGTGGCATGTTTCATTATGTGGTGTTGTTTTGTTATAAACTCATCCTTTTGTGTTGTTCACAGACTGGAAAGTATGCATATTTATCTTCCAAGGAGACTAGTAACTAGTTTGTGTCACCTTGCAGAGGGGGTGCAATGAAGATAAGATTGAGGATTTCAAAGCACAAGATGTTAGGAAGGACCCTTGCAAGAGAAGGAGGAGCAGCACTGAGCCTGTTCAACCAGTTATGGTTAGTCACTGTATTACAATTACCAGGACATCCTATTTGTGTGACATTGTGCTTGCGTAGGGTTCTTCACCTGTAACCCAGTCATTGGGCCATTTATTAAAAACCCCTCCGCTCACTACTATATGATGTTCTAACTTTTTTGTAAATCAGATGTATGTAAACACATTTTAATGTGTCTGTTCACTCATTATGGATGTAGTCTACTTTTAAATATCTAAAACATCTTATAGTAGTGAACAGTGTGAAACTACTTCCTGCCATGGTAGAGTTGTCGATGTCATAAATGTCATAACCAAACACATATTTACATCATTAGCCTCCCTATCATTACTAGGATATTGATTACATAGTCGAGGTACTTCAAAGGGGGCAAACAATATTACATTACTTGTTCCTTTATATAGTAAATGTAGCTAGGCCATGGATGTTATTGAGGCATGCATGTATGCATGCTGCCAACTCAACAGTTTAATTGCTTGTTTGTTTCAGGCATAGTTAAATTGCTCTTTTCAATTGCTTTATTTGTCCTCAGTTAATGAGATGCCCAAACAATGATGCCTGATGTTGGGTACTTGTATAACTATTAGTTGACATAATTAAAGGCCTTATCATTTAATTACTCTGGCGAAGTGTGCCTGAAGCTTTGAAGTCTATTAACCAACTAATACTGCCTGAGGCTCATAATCTAGTTTATACTAGGCTAATGATTGCATAGTTTTGCTTGCTGTAGTAGGTTTGTATGAATCCCTCTGCTGTTCATTATGCTCCCTAAGACTTTAATTGAGCTACAGAATGGCCAACTGCTTGCTTACTTATACGCAAGATATATATATATATATATATATATATATATACATACATATATAATGTTCAGTAGCTGCATGTGGTCTAAATTTGTAACCTGTCTATGTTTTGGATTTGGCCCCAACATCATGCTCCTCTGGTGAGCTAAGAGAGATTTCTGTATGCGGGCTGCCCAGACTACCATTTATATAATTTTTAAAATATCACCCGCTTATGCTTCATGACGTGTAACATTATTGTTAGTCCTGTTTTGCCATGTACAAAATAGTCCGTCTTGCTCGCTTCACTGTTGTAACTATATTTTTACCCTAGTCATGTGTACTTACAGAAACATTTTAGGATGAAGTGACATCAACACAAAGATCTACGAGCAGTGCGGCATGGCCTTTACCAAATGATTATGGATTGGGATTGGAATGTGCTGATGTTCTCGAGCATCAACTAGAGGTGGCAAGACAACGTGTACATGATTCTCAACATGCAATCAACAAGTTGAGACTGGAGTTGCAGGTATTAGATGCAGGAGTCAAAAAAATGAAATGAGACACTGAGGTAACCACAAAGGAATTGGAGATTTTGCAGACTGAAATTTGTGCTATCTGAATCCGGCCAATCCTATTTTCTGAAGAGATTATAGTTCAAATGGTAAGTTATGTTGATGCGTGTCCATGATGTATGAGCTTTATTTGCCTAGTGTATGTAATTTGCTATTTATGTACGCTTTATTATCATTGGTGCTGAACTATAATGCCCAGTGGGTATAATCTGCTGTAATTTCTTTATTGTATAGTGTAGGATTATTCTACGTTTCTATGCCTTAGTCTCTTTATTGTATAGTGTACGTTTTTTAGAGGCGATAGTATAGAGTAGGATAATTCTTTGTATACCTTAGTCTCTTTATTGTATAGTGTACGTTTTTTAGAGGCGATAGTATAGAGTAGGATAATTCTTTGTATATGCTATATCATTGAAACGGGGGCCAACACGCCCAAACATTACCTCGACGCCATCCGAATGAACAAACATGTGTAGTCAAAGCGGACCTTAATTGGGCTGGTCAAATTAATATTTAGTGGATCCCAAATGATGTGGCCCACCGTAACAACGACTTTTAGCAGGCCATTAACAGGCCGAAAGCTCAATAGGGCCGTATAAATGGAAATGGCCCGATGGCCTCTAGCAGGCTGAAATAAATGTCAATTTTGTCTCGGCCCTTTTACTTTACGGGCCAGTAAGAGGCCGAAGGTGTTTTGGGCCAGCAGAGGCCCAATTTGCAAACTAGGCTTTTAACAGGCCGAAAGTCGCGTCAGGCTGAAATTGTGCCCTGCGGAACATGGGCCACTAATGGACCCAAAATTAGGTTGCACAGTCAAAGGCCCAACTATTGTGCGGGCCGTTAACAGGCCGAAAGACAAAATGGGCTAGGAATTGGCCCATTTACCGAATGGGCCGAGGAAAGGCCTAAAGTCACAACGGGCTAGAAGTTGGCCCAACTGCAGAATGGGCCGAGAAAAGGCCGAAAGACGTACCGGGCCGTTAACAGGATGGAACTGATGATGGGCTGCTAACAGGCCGAAAGAAGGTCGGGCCGTAATTGGGCCGAAAGACGTAGCGGGCCGTTAACGGGCTGGAACTGACGATGGGCTGGAAATTGTCAAATCTAGAATGGGCCTTTGATGGGCCGATTCTGTGTAACTTGTATGGGTCGTGCTTGTGAATGGGCTTGACTCAAGTGGGCTGCTAATGGGCCGGCCCGCTTATTTTGACAGGCCCGACCTTTTAACCTAAACGGGCCACTGTTGGGCCGGGCCACGTGTCGACGTACCATAGGCTCGTCCCGTCCACTTGCTTGATGACACCTGTCCCAACACGGAGCTGACACGTGGATACTAAGGCGAATCAGAATTTTACATGTGGAAAATCCCCATTGGTCTGGGCGGTTAACAGGTTATCGGATCCAAACCGGAACCCGATAGCTTAACGGCGACCCATTATGGTGGATGCCACATGTTGGTTAGCCTTGAGAAAGCACTTCCATGACGCGCCATTTATCGTCATGGAAGTGGACACTTCCGTGATGATAATTTTGGTATTGTCATGGAACACTTCTACGACAGCACAGGTATGACTATCTTGATTCTGTCATAAAATCGTCATGGATGTACATGCATGACAGAAAACGTGACCTACTGTGACAAATACGTATCATCACGAAAGTATATTTTTTTGTAGTGCTAGGGCTCCGACGGAGCTGTTCTGCCGGGGAAACTTCCCTCCCGGAGGGGGAAATCGAAGCCATCGTCATCACCAATGATTCTCTCATCGAGAGGGGGTCAATCTCCATCAACATCTTCACCAGTACCATCTCCTCTCAAACCCTAGTTCATCTCTTGTATCCGATCTTTGTCTCAAAACCTCAGATTGGTACCTGTGGGTTGCTACTAGTGTTGATTACTCCTTGTAGTTGATGCTAGTTGGTTTATTCGGTGGAAGATCATATATTTAGATCCTTAATGCTATTAAATACCCCTCTGATTATGAACATGAATATGCTTTGTGAGTAGTTACATTTGTTCCTGAAGACATGGGGAGAAGTCTTGTTATAAGTAATCATGTGAGTTTGGTATTCATTCGATATTTTGATGAGATGTATGTTGTCTCTCCTCTAGTGGTGTTATGTGAACATCGACTACATGACACTTCACCATGATTTGGGCATAGGGGAAGGCATTGGGAAGTAATAAGTAGATGATGGGTTGCTAGAGTGACAGAAGCTTAAACCCTAGTTTATGCGTTGCTTCGTAAGGGGCTGATTTGGATCCACATGTTTCATGCTATGGTTAGATTTATCTTAATTCTTCTTTCGTAGTTGTGGATGCTTGTGAGAGGGGTTAATCATAAGTGGGAGGCTTGTCCAAGTAAGGAGAGCACACAAGCACCGGTCCACCGACATATCAAATTATCAAAGTAACAAACGCGAATCATATGAGCATGATGAAAACTAACTTGACAACAATTCCCATGTGTCCTCAGGAGCGCTTTGCTTCATATAAGAGTTCGTCCAGGCTTGTCCTTTGCTACAAAAAGGATTGGGCCACCTTGCTGCCCCTTAGTTCCTTTTGTTACTTGTTACTCGTTACGCATTATCTTATCACACAACTATCTGTTACCGATAATTTCAGTGCTTGCAGAGAATACCTTGCTAAAAAGCGCTTTGTCATTTGCTTCTGCTCCTCGTTGGGTTCGACACTCTTAATTATCAAAAGGACTATAATAGATCCCCTATACTTGTGGGTCATCAAGACTCTTTTCTTGCGCCGTTGCCAGGGAGTGAAGCACCTTTGGTGAGTGGAATTTGGCAAGGAAACATTTATATTACGTGCTGAAATTTACTATCACTTGTTGCTACTTCTTGAGCTTGCGTTGGTTTTTCCCTTGAAGAGGAAAGGGTGATGCAGCACAGTAGAGATAAGTATTTCCCTCAGTTAAGAACCAAGGTATCAATCCAGTAGGAGAAACGCGCAAGTCCCCAATAGATGCACTTGCACAAACAATCAAACACTTGCACCCAACGCGATAAAGGGGTTGTCAATCCCTTCACGGTCACTTGCAAAGGTGAGATCTGATAGAGATAGATAAAACTAAACAAAAGATAAAATATTTTTGGGTTTTTTGGTTTATAGATCCGAAAATAAAAGATTGCAAAATAGTAGATCGGAAACTAATATGATGGAAAATAGACCCGGGGGCCATAGGTTTCACAAGAGGCTTCTCTCATGAAGGCAGATAATATGGTGGGTGAACAAATTACTGTCGAGCAATTGATAGAAAAGCGCAAAGTTATGACGATATCCAAGGCAATGATTATGTAATATAGGCATCACGTCTGTGTCAAGTAGACCGACTCCTGCCTGCATCTACTACTATTACTCCACACATCGACCGCTATCCAGCAAGCATCTAGAGTATTTAGTTCATAAAGAACGAAGTAACGCCTTAAGTAAGATGACATGATGTAGAGGAATAAACTCAAGCAATATGATGAAAACCCCATCTTTTTGTCCTCGATGGCAATAATTCAATACATGTCTCGCTACCCCTACTTTGTCACTGGGTGAAATCACGCAAGATTAAACCCAAAGCTAAGCACCTCTCCCATTGCAAGAAAAACCAATCTAGTTGGCCAAACCAAACCGTTAATTCGAAGAGAAATACAAAGATATCAAATCATGCATATAAGAATTTAGAGAAGATTCAAATAATATTCATAGATAAGCTGATCACAAATCTAAAAGAAGATTACATCTGATAGATCTCCAAGAACATTGAGGAGAACATGGTATTGAGAATCAAAGAGAGAGAAGAAGCCATCTAGCTACTAGCTATGGACCCATAGGTCTGTGGTAAACTACTCACGCTTGATCGGAAGGCCAATAGAGTTGATGTAGCTGCCCTCCATGATCGAATCCCCCGCTGTCAGGATGCCGAAAAAGGCCCCAAGATGGGATCTCACGGGAACAGAAGGTTGCAGCGGTGGAAAAGTGTTTTCGTGGATGCTTCTAAGGGTTTTGGAATATATGTGAATATATAGGAGGAAGATCTTGGTCAGGGAGTCACCGAGGGGCCCACAAGTTTGGGGGCGCGCCCTCCACCCTTGCCGCCGCCTCGTGGCTCTTCTGACTTGCACTCCAAGTCCCCTGGGTGTCTTCTGGTCCAAGAAAAATCATCGTGAAGCTTTATTCCGTTTGGACTCCGTTTAGTATTCATTTTCTGCGAAGCTCAAAAACAAGGAAAAAACAGAAATTGGCACTGGGCTCTAGGTTAATAGGTTAGTCCCAAAAATAATATAAAATAGCATATTAATGCATATAAAACATCCAGAACAGATAATATAATAGCATGGAACAATAAAAAATTATAGATACGTTGGAGACGTATCAAGCATCCCCAAGCTTAATTCCTGCTCATCCTGGAGTAGGTAAATGATAAAAACAGAATTTTTGATGTGGAATGCTACCTAACATATTCATCCATGTAGTTTTCTCTATTGTGGCATGAATGTTCAGATCCGTAAGATTCAAAACAAAAGTTCAATATTGACATAAAAACAATAATACTTCAAGCATACTAATATAGCAATCATGTCTTCTCAAAATAACATGGCCAAAGAAAGCTATCCCTACAAAATCATATAGTCTGGCTATGCTCCATCTTCATCACACAAAGTATTTAAATCATGCACAACCCCGATGACAAGCCAAGCAATTGTTTCATACTTTTGATGTTCTCAAACCTTTTCAACTTTTACGCAATACATGAGCGTGAGCCATGGACATAGCACTATAGGTGGAATAGAATATGGTGGTTGTGGAGAAGACAAAAAGAAGGAGATAGTCTCACATCAACTAGGCGTATCAACGGGCTATGGAGATGCCCATCAATAGATATCAATGTGAGTGAGTAGGGATTGCCATGCAACAGATGCACTAGAGCTATAAGTTTATGAAAGCTCAAAAGAAAACTAAGTGGGTGTGCATCCAACTTGCTTGCTCACGAAGACCTAGGGCAATTTGAGGAAGCCCATGATTGGAATATACAAGCCAAGTTCTATAATGAAAAATTCCCACTAGTATATGAAAGTGACAACATAGGAGACTCTCCATAAAGAAGATCATGGTGCTACTTTGAAGCACAATTGTGGAAAAAGGATAGTAACATTGCCCCTTCTCTCTTTTCTCTCATTTTTTTTGAAATGGCTTCTTTGGCCTCTCTTTTTTTGGCTTCTTTGGCCTCTTTTATTTTTCCTCACATGGGGAATGCTCTAATAATGAAGATCATCACACTTTTATTTACTTATAACTCAAGAATTACAACTCGATACTTAGAACAAAATATGACTCTATGTGGATGCCTTCGGCGGTGTACCGGGATGTGCAATGCCTCAAGAGTGACATGTATGAAAATTATGAACGGTGGCTTTGCCACAAATACTATGTCAACTACATGATCATGCAAAGCAATATGACAATGATGGAACATGTCATAGTAAAACGGAACGTGGAAGTTGCATGGCAATATATCTCGGAATGGCTATGGAAATGCCATAAAAGGTAGGTATGGTGGCTGTTTTGAGGAAGGTAAAAGGTGGGTGTATGGTACCAGCGAAAGTTGCGCGGTACTAGAGAGGCTAGCAATGGTGGAAGGGTGAGAGTGCGTATAATCCATGGACTCAACATTAGTCATAAAGAACTCACATACTTATTGCAAAAATCTATTAGTCATCGAAACAAAGTACTACACGCATGCTCCTAGGGGGATAGATTGGTAGGAAAAGACCATCGCTCGTCCCCGATAGCCACTCATAAGGAAGACAATCAATAAATAAATCATGCTCCAACTTTGTTACATAATGGTTCACCATACGTGCATGCTATGGGAATCACAAACTTTAACACAAGTATTTCTACAACCACAATTACTCACTAGCATGACTCTAGTATCAACATCTTTATATCTCAAAACAATCATAAGGAATCAAACTTCTCATAGTATTCAATGCACTTTATATGAAAGTTTTTATTATATCCCTCTTGGATGCCTACCATATTAGGACTAATTTCATAACCAAAGCAAATTACCACACTATTTAGAGAGACTCTCAAAATAATATAAGTGAAGCATGAGAGTTCAATAATTTCTATAAAATAAAGCCACCGTCGTGCTCTAAAAAGATATAAGTGAAGCACTAGAGCAAAATTGCCTAGCTCAAAGGATATAAGTGAAGCTCATAGATTATTCTAATAAATCATGATTCATGTGTGTCCCTCTCAAAAGGTGTGTACAGCAAGGATGATTGTGGCAAACTAAAAAGTAAAGACTCATATCATACAAGACGCTCCAAGCAAAACACATATCATGTGGTGAATAAAAATATAGCCTCAGGTAAATTTACCGATAGACGAAGACGAAGGAGGGGATGCCATCCGGGGCATCCCCAAGCTTAGGCTCTTGGTTGTCCTTGAATATTACCTTGGAGTGCCATGGGCATCCCCATGCTTAGGATCTTGCCACTCCTTATTCCATAGTCCATCAAATCTTTACCCGAAACTTGAAAACTTCACAACACAAAACTCAACAGAAAACTCATAAGATCCGTTAGTATAAGAAAATTAAATCACCACTTTTGGTACTGTTGTGAACTCATTATTTATTTATATTGGTGTAATATCTACTGTATTCCAACTTTTCCATGGTTCATACCCCCCGATACTACCCATAGATTCATCAAAATAAGCAAACAACACATAGAATACAGAATCTGTCAAAAACAGAACAGCCTGTAGCAATCTGTAAACTTCAAATACTTCTGTTACTCCAAAAATTCTGAAACATTAGGACAACCAGGGAAATTTGTATACCAATCTTGTGCAGAAAGAATCAGATCAAAAGCAAGCTTTTGTAAAAAATGGAAATTATTTTTCTGGGCGCAAAAGTTTCTGTTTTTCAGCAAGATCAAATCAACTATCACCATAAGCCCTCCCAAAGGTCTTACTTGGCACAAACACTAATTAAAACATAAAAACACATCTAACCAGAGGCTAGATGAATTATTTATTGAAAAAGAGAACAAAAAAAAAGCACGAACAAAAATAAAATTGGGTTGCCTCCCAATAAGCGCTATTGTTTAACGCCCTTAGCTAGGCATAAAAACATAGATCTAGGTGTTATCATCTTTGGTCTTTATCTTTTTAATGGAGTTATGCTCAAATCTAGGAGGTTCTTTGCATTTCTCCTCATATTCAGAAATATTTATATCTAGAGCATCCAACCGCTTATTGCAAAGAGTGATCAACATATTCATGCGGTGGAGGTTTCCACTAACATTTTTGAGGGGTTCAAGAGATTTTTTGCAAAATTTTCTATACTTCACACAATTTCTCAAAAACTTGTGTTCCCTCTTGGGTGTGATGTAATCCCTTTTGTGGGGGTAATATTCCTACTACTCCTTCTATTATTTCATAAGCAATGTTGGGATCAATTTCAATAAAATTCCCTTTAGCAGTGAAATCCAAAAGTTGCCTATGGGACATGGTTAGTCCAACGTAAAAATTACGAAGTAAAATCTTAAAATCCCTCTCTATAGTACAGTTGTGATAAGACTCTATCATCCTATACCAAGCATACTTTAAATTTTCTCCTTGTTTCTGTTTGAAGTGAAGAACTTCAAAGTCAGGAGACAACGGAGGGGTAAAAGCGCTAGTCATAGTGAAAAAAAGTAAAGACGTGGCAAGCAATCCAACACACAAGCAAACAAAAAGCAAGTGAAAAGACGAACGGAAGAACATCGAATAAAAAGGCAAATCTTTTCGAAAATCATTTTAGAAGTGGGGGAGAGGAAAACGAGAGGCGAATGGCGAATAATGTAATGCAAGAAATGAGAGTTTATGATGGGTACTTGGTAGGCTTGATGTAGATTTCCCCGGCAATGGCGCAAGAAATTGGCAAGTTGACAGGAGACTATTCTTGACTTGGTGCGAATATCCCCGGCAACGGTGCCAGAAATTCTTCCTGCTACTTCTTGAGCTTGCGTTGGTTTTTCCCTTGAAGAGGAAAGGGTGATGCAGCCCAGTAGAGATAAGTATTTCCCTCAGTTAAGAACCAAGGTATCAATCCAGTAGGAGAAACGCGCAAGTCCCCAATAGATGCACCTGCACAGACAATCAAACACCTGCACCCAACGCAGTAAAGGGGTTGTCAATACCTTCACGGTCACTTGCAAAGGTGAGATCTGATAGAGATAGATAAAACTAAACAAAAGATAAAATATTTTTGGGTTTTTTGGTTTATAGATCTGAAAATAAAAGATTGCAAAATAGTAGATCGGAAACTAATATGATGTAAAATAGACCCGGGGTCCATAGGTTTCACTAGAGGCTTCCCTCATGAAGGAAAATAATATGGTGGGTGAACAAATTACTGTCGAGCAATTGATAGAAAAGCGCAAAGTTATGACGATATCCAAGGCAATGATTATGTAATATAGGCATCACGTCCGTGTCAAGTAGACCGACTCCTGCCTGCATCTACTACTATTACTCCACACGTCTACCGCTATCCAGCATGCATCTAGAGTATTAAGTTCATAAAGAACGGAATAACACCTTAAGTAAGATGACATGATGTAGAGGAATAAACTCAAGCAATATGATGAAAACCCCATCTTTTTATCCTCGATGGCAACAATTCAATACGTGTCTCGTTACCCCTACTTTGTCATTGGGTGAAATCACGCAAGATTGAACCCAAAGCTAAGCACCTCTCCCATTGCAAGAAAAACCAATCTAGTTGGCCAAACCAAACTGATAATTTGAAGAGAAATACAAAGATATCAAATCATGCATATAATAATTCAGAGAATATTCAAATAATATTCATAGATAAGCTGATCATAAATCCACAATTCATCGGATCTCGACAAACACACCGCAAAAGAAGATTATATCCGATAGATCTCCAAGAACATCGAGGAGAACATGGTATTGAGAATCAAAGAGAGAGAAGAAGCCATCTAGCTACTAGCTATGGACCCGTAGGTCGGTGGTAAACTACTCACGCTTCATCGGAAGGGCAATAGAGTTCATGTAGATGCCCTCCATGATCGAATCCCCCTCCGGCAGGATGCCGAAAAGGCCCCAAGATGGGATTTTATGGGAACAGAAGGTTGCGGCAGTGGAAAAGTGTTTTCGTGGGTGCTTCTGAGGGTTTTGGAATATATGTGAATATATAGGAGGAAGATCTAGGTCAGGGAGTCACCGAGGGGCCCACAAGGTAGGGGGCGCCCCCTCCCCTAGGGCGCGCCCTCCACCCTTGCCGCCGCCTCGTGGCTCTTCTGACTTGCACTCCTAGTCCCCTGGGTGTCTTCTGGTCCAAGAAAAATCATCGTGAAGTTTTATTCCGTTTGGACTCCGTTTAGTATTCCTTTTCTGCGAAGCTCAAAAACAAGGAAAAAACAGAAACTGGCACTAGGCTCTAAGTTAATATGTTAGTCCCAAAAATAATATAAAATAGCATATTAATGCATATAAAACATCCAAAACAGATAATATAATAGCATGGAACAATAAAAAATTATAGATACGTTGGAGACGTATCACTTGTCACTATGGAAAATAATCCTTTAAGGGGCTTGTTTGGGGTATCTTCACCTCGACTGGTAGAGCAAGAAGTTGCTCCTCAACCTACTGAACCTACTGAAAATGTTTATTATGAAATTCCTTTGGGTATGATAGAGAAACTGCTAGCTAATCCTGATGCAGGAGATGGAACACTACATCCTGATATGCATCTAACATATGTGGATGAAGTTTGTGGATTATTTAAGCTTGCAGGTTTGCCCGAGAATGATGTCAAGAAGAAGGTCTTCCCTTTATCTTTTAAGGGAAAGTCACTGACATGGTATAGGCTATGTGATGATATTGGAGCTTGGAACTACAACTGATTGAAATTGGAATTTCATCAGAAGTTTTATCCTATGCATCTGGTTCCTCGCGATCAGAATTATATATATAATTTTTGGCCGCGTGAAGTTGAAAGTATCGCTCAAGATTGGTGGAGGATTAAGTCAATGTTATATTCATGCCCCAATCATGAGCTCTCAAGAGAAATTATTATTCAGAATTTTTATGCTCGGTTTTCTCGTAATGATCAATCCATGCTCGATACTTCTTGTACTGGTTCTTTCATGAAAAAGACTATTGAATTCAAATGAGATTTATTGGAAAGAATTAAACGCAACTCTGAAGATTGGGAACTCGATGAAGGTAATGAGTCAGGTATAAACCTTAAGTTTGATTGTGTTAAATCTTTCATGGATACCGATGCTTTTTGTGAATTTAGCACTAAATATGGACTTGACTCCGAGATAGTAGCTTCTTTCTGTGAATCATTTGCTACTCATGTTGATATCCCTAAGGAGAAGTGGTTTAAATATCATCCTCCCATTGAAGTGAAAGTAGTTGAACCTATTAAAGTTGAAGAAGAAACTATTACTTATAATGTTGATCCTGTTATTCCTATTGCTTACATTGAGAAACCAGCTTTTCCTGTTAGGATAAAGGATCATGCTAAAGCTTTAGCTGTGGTTCATAAGAGTTATACTAGAACACCTACACCCCCTGAACAAATTAATGTTGAACCTAGTATTGCTATGGTTAAGGATCTCTTGGTCGATAATATTGATGGGCATGTTATTTATTTCTGTGATGAAGCTGCTAGAATTGCTAGACCCGATAATAAAGATAAACATAGACCTGTTGTTGGCACGCCTATTGTTTCTGTTAAAATAGGAGATCATTGTTATCATGGCTTATGTGATGTGGGTGCTAGTGTGAGTGCAATTCCCTTTACTTTATATCAAGAAATTATGAATGATATTGCACCTGCTGAGATAGAAGATATAGATGTTACTATTAAGCTTGCCAATAGAAATACTATATCACCAATTGGGATTGTTAGAGATGTTGAAGTCTTGTGTGCGAAAATAAAATACCCTACTGATTTTATTGTTCTTGGTTCCCCACAGGATGATTTTTGTCCCATTATATTTGGTAGACCTTTCTTGAACACTGTCAATGCTAAGATAGATTGCAAGAAAGAATCTTTTAGTGTAAGTTTTGGGGATGTGTCTCATGAGTTTAATTTCTCCAAATTTCATAGACAACCCCATGATAAAGAATTGCCTAGTAAGGAGGAAATTATTGGTCTTGCTTCTATTGCCGTGCCTCCTACTGATCCTTTAGAATAATATTTGCTAGACCATGAAAATGATATGTTTATGAATGAAAGAAGAGAACTTGATGAGATATTCTTTAAACAGATGCCTGTTTTGAAACACAATTTGCCTGTTGAGACTCTTAGAGATCCTCTACCACCCAAGAGTGATCCAGTTTTTGATCTTAAGCAATTACCTGATAATCTGAAATATGCTTATCTTGATGAAAAGAAGATATATCATGTTATTATTAGTGCTAACCTTTCAGAGCATGAAGAAAAGAAATTATTGAAAACTCTGAAAAAGCACCGTGCCGCTATTGGATATACTCTTGATGATCTTAATGGCATTAGTCCCACTCTATGTCAGCACAAAATCAAAATGGAGCCTGATGCTAAACCGGTTGTTGATCATCAACGACAGTTAAATCCCAAGATGAAGGAAGTGGTAAGAAATAAAATACTAAAGCTTCTGGAAGTAGGTATAATTTATCCTATTGCTGATAGTAGATGGGTAAGTCCCGTTCATTGTGTCCCTAAGAAGGGAGGTATTACTGTTGTTCCTAATGATAAGAATGAATTGATCCCACAAAGAATAGTTACAGATTATAGAATGGTAATTGATTTTTGCAAATTAAACAAAGCTACTAGGAAAGATCATTACCCTCTACCTTTTATTGACCAAATGCTAGAAAGACTATCCAAACATACACACTTTTGCTTTCTAGATGGTTATTCTGGTTTTTCTCAAATACCTGTGTCAAAAGAAGATCAAGAAAAGACTACCTTTACCTGTCCTTTCGGTACTTTTGCTTATAGACGTATGCCTTTTGGTTTATGCAATGCCCCTGCTACCATTCAAAGATGTATGACTGCTATATTCTCTGACTTTTGTGAAAAGATTGTTGAGGTTTTCATGGATGATTTCTCCATTTACAGAACTTC
The DNA here is from genome assembly GCA_011799875.1 of Thinopyrum elongatum. NCBI lineage: Eukaryota > Viridiplantae > Streptophyta > Magnoliopsida > Poales > Poaceae > Thinopyrum > Thinopyrum elongatum. Next base: position 312,487,846 of record CM022297.1, read on the forward strand.
TTTTGATGATTGCTTAAACAACCTTGATAGAGTTTTAAAGAGATGTGAAGAAACTAATATTGTCTTGAATTGGGAGAAGTGCCACTTTATGGTTAATGAAGGTATTGTCTTGGGGCATAAAATCTCTGAAAGAGGTATTGAAGTTGATAAAGCTAAAGTTGATGCTATTGAAAAAATGCCGTGTCCTAAAGATATCAAAGGTATAAGAAGTTTCCTTGGTCATGCTGGTTTCCATAGGAGGTTTATTAAAGACTTATCTAAAATTTCTAGGCATCTTACCAATCTCTTGCAAAAAGATTTCCCATTTCTTTTTTATGATGATTGTGTAGAAGCCTTTGAAATACTTAAGAAAGCCTTGATTTCTGCACCTATTGTTCAACCACCTGATTGGAACCTACCCTTTGAAATTATGTGTGATGCTAGTGATTATGCTATTGGTGTTGTTCTAGGACAAAGAGTTGATAAGAAATTAAATGTTATTTATTATGCTAGTAAAACTCTAGATAGTGCCCAAAGAAATTATGCTACTACTGAAAAAGAATTTTTAGCAGTTGTATTTGCCTGTGATAAGTTCAGATCTTATATTGTTGATTCCAAAGTAACTGTTCACACTGATCATGGTTCTATTAAATATCTTATGGAAAAGAAAGATGCTAAACCTAGACTTATTAGATGGGTTCTCTTGCTACAGGAATTTGATTTGCATATTATTGATAGAAAGGAAGCTGAGAACCCCGTAGCAGATAACTTGTCTAGGTTAGAAAATGTTCTTGATGACCCACTACCTATTGATGATAGCTTTCCTGATGAACAATTAGCTGTCATAAATGTTTCTCGTAGTGCTCCATGGTATGCTGATTATGCTAATTACATTGTTGCTAAATTTATACCACCTAGTTTCACATACCAGCAAAAGAAAAAGTTTTTCTATAATTTAAGATATTACTTTTGGGATGACCCACACCTTAAAAAATAAGGAGTAGATGGTGTTATTAGACGTTGTGTACCTGAGCATGAACAGGAATAGATCCTACGCAAGTGTCACTCCAAGGCCTACGGAGGATACCATGCTAGAGATAGAACTGCGCACAAGGTATTACAATCTGGTTTTTATTGGCCTACTCTCTTCAAGGATGCTCGTAAGTTTGTCTTATCTTGTGATGAATGTCAAAGAATTGGTAATATTAGTAGACGTTACGAAATGCCTATGAATTATTCACTTGTTATTGAACCATTTGATGTTTGGGGCTTTGATTATATGGGACCTTTTCCTTCCTCTAACGGGTATACACATATTTTAGTTGTTGTTGATTACGTTACTAAGTGGGTAGAAGCTATTCCAACTAGTAGTGCTGATCATAACACTTCTATTAAAATGCTTAAAGAAGTTATTTTTCTGAGGTTTGGAGTCCCTAGATATTTGATGACTGATGGTGGTTCACACTTTATTCATGGTGCTTTCCGTAAAATGCTTGCTAAATATGATGTCAACCATAGAATTGCATAACCTTATCATCCTTAGTCTAGTGGTCAAGTAGAATTGAGCAATAGAGAGATTAAATTGATTTTGCAAAAGACTATTAATAGATCTAGAAAGAATTGGTCCAAGAAACTTGATGATGCATTATGGGCTTATAGAACTGCTTATAAAAACCCTATGGGTATGTCTCTGTATAAAATGGTTTATGGAAAAGCATGTCACTTACCTCTTGAACTAGAACATAAAGCTTATTGGGCAATCAAAGAGCTCAACTATGATTTCAAACTTGCCGGTGAAAAGAGGTTATTTGACATAAGCTCACTTGATGAATGGAGAACCCAAGCCTATGAAAATGCCAAGTTGTTTAAAGAAAAAGTTAAAAGATGGCATGACAAAAGGATACAAAAGCGTGAATTTAATGTAGGTGACCATGTCTTGCTATACAACTCTCATTTAAGATTTTTTGCATGAAAGCTTCTCTCTAAATGGGAAGGTCCTTACATTATTAAGGAGGTTTATCGTTCCGGTGCCATCAAAATCAACAACGCCGAAGGCACTAACCCGAAGGTGGTAAACGGTCAAAGAATCAAACATTATATTTCAGATACTCCCATAAATGTTGAAAACAATATTATTAATACCATAACACCGGAGGAGTACATAAGGGAGACTTTCCAGAACATTTCAGACTCTGAAAAGGAATAGGTATGTGGTACGGTAAGTAAACCGACTCCAAAACTGTTCTAATGGCAATTTTTCTCCGTTTTGGAATATTTAAAAAATTAGGAAAATAAAAAGTAGTTCGAAAAGTGCACGAGGAGGCGACAAGCCTGGGGGGCGCGCCATACCCCTGGGCGTGCCCCTGTGGCTTGTGGCCACCTCGTGTGCCCTCCGGACTCCATTTTCTTGCACAACACCTCTTTTGGTCGGTAAAAAATCATTATATAATCCCCCGAAGGTTTTGACCACCGTACCACAGTGAAATACTTTGTTTTTGTGTTGAGCTATTTTTGCAGCAGATTTAGAGAAAGATGTCTTCGCTAGAGTCAGTCGGGGAGAGTCGTGTCTCTCACCCGGCACAGGATCCAAGGGCCTACAACGAGGGTGAACCCTTTCGGTGTTCAACGGAGGAAGAGATGGAGGCCGACCTGAAAAGAGTAGATGCCATGGAGGAGGATCAAGAAGTCACCTCTCGCCCTCAACCTGGATTCATACTAGAGGAACTCAAGAGCTCAGCAATACCAGATTCGGTCATAGCTCCCAATGCTAGATTTCTCTCTTACAATAACATGAAAAAGAGTGTTTCTTTTTCCCCTGCAGCCAAGAAGCATCCATCGGTGATCGGAGCTCTAGCTGTCACAGGCAAACTCTGCAAGTAAATAATGGATCTTAAGTAGCAAAATAATAAGCTTGAGGAGGAGAATCACATTCTAAGGGGCATCATCGCCAAGAATATCACATCACAACCTCTGAAGAAAGAGCTCTAAATACATCGGTATGGGCACTCCCCTTGGCAACGGCCAAGCTTGGGGGAGATGCCCCGGTATCGTATCACCATCACACCTCTACCTTTATCGTTTTTGTTAGTTCGATCCTTTTGGTTATATCTTAATCTAGTAGAATAAAGTTTTTGTATGAGCTAGCTTTAAATTTTTGCTTTTCGATCTATCTTTGTAATCGAGTCCGTGAGTTATATAATAAAGAGTAGTTTTGAGTTGAGGGCTTTGCTTTCTTGCTATGATCTTGAGGGAAAAGAAAAAGAGAAAGACTGAAAAGAAATAAAAAGATCATATAATGATCTTATGGAGAGTGATGACTTCACATATAAAGAGTATGATGAATAGAAGTTGTTGAGAGTTGACAAACATAGTTTTGGTCATTGTTGCAATTAATAGGAAGTAATAAAGAAAGAGAGGTTTCACATATAAATATATTATCTTGGACATCTTTTGTGATTGTGAGCACTCATTAAAATATTGCATGCTACAAGGTTGATGTTGGACAAGGAAGACAACATAATGGGTTATGTTTTCTTATATCCGAATAGAAGTTATATTATCATGGATCCTCCAACATGTTGAGCTTACTTTCTCCCTTATGCTAGCCAAATCTTTTGCACCAAGTAGAGATACTACTTGTGTTTCCAAACATCCCTTAAACCAGTTTTGCCATGAGAGTCCACCATGCCTACCTTTGGATTGAGTAAGATCCTTCAAGTAAGTTGTCATCGGTGCAAGCAACAAAAAATTGCTCTCTAAATATGTATGATCTTTTAGTGTGGAGAAAATAAGCTTTATACGAACTTGTGATATGGAAGAAATAAAAGAGACAGACTGCATAATAAAGTTCTTTATCACAAGCGGCAATATAAAGTGACATTCTTTTGCATTAAGATTTTATGCATCCAACCATAAAAGCGCATGACAACCTCTGCTTCCCTCTGCGAAGGGCCTATCTTTTACTTTTACTTTCTACCCTTATACAAGAGTCGTGGTGATCTGCACCTTCCCTTTTTACACTTTTTCTTTTTGGCAAGCACTATGTGTTGGAGAAAGATCCAGATATATATACCCACTTGGATGTAGGTTTTCATAAAGTATTACTGTTGACATTACCCGTGAGGTAAAAGGTTGGGAGGCGAAACTACAAGCCCCTATCTTTCTCTGTGTCTGACTGAGGCTTTGAACTCATAAGTATCGCGTGAGTGTTAGCGATTGTGAAAGACTAAAAGATGGTTGAGTATGTGGACTTGCTATACAAAAGCTCTTACATTGACTCTTTCCGATGTTATGATAAATTGCAATTGCTTCAATGACTGAGATCATAGTTTGTTAGTTTTTAGTAAAAGTTTCTGATTCATACTTTACCTTGTGAACGAATTATTACTTTGGCATAAGAGATTATATGACAATATATACTGTTGTTCTAAAGATGATCATGATGCCCTCATGTCCGTATTTTATTTTATCGACACCTCTATCTCTAAACATGTGGACATATTTATCAATTTTGGCTTTCGCTTGAGGACAAGCGAGGTCTAACCTTGGGGGGAGTTGATACGTCCATTTCGCATCATGCTTTTATATTGATATTTATTGCATTATGGGCTATTATTACACATTATGGTACAATACTTATGCCTTTTCTCTCTTATTTTACAAGGTTTACACAAAGAGGGAGAATGCCGGCAGCTTGAATTCTGGACCGAAAAGGAGAAAATCTGAGAGACCTATTCTGCACAACTCCAAAAGTCCTGAAAATTTATGGAGAATTATTTTGGAATATATAAAAAAATATTGGGCGAAGAAAATATCAGAGGGGACCCACCAGGAGGCCACAAGCCTGGGGGGCGCGCCCTACCCCCTGAGCGCGCCCCTGTGGCTTGTGGGCCCCCTGGCAGGCCTTCGGTGCCCATCTTCTACTATATGATGTCTTTTAACCTGGAAAAAATCAGAAGGAAGCTTTTGGGATGAAGCGCCGCCGTCTCGAGGCAGAACCTGGGCAGAAGCAATCTAGGGCTCCGGCGGAGCTGTTTTGCCGGGGAAACTTCCCTCCCGGAGGGGGAAATTGAAGCCATAGTCATCAGCAACGATCCTCTCATCGAGAGGGGGTCAATCTCCATCAACATATTCACCAGCACCATCTCCTCTCAAAGCCTAGTTTATCTCTTGTATCCGATCTTTGTCTCAAAACCTCAGATTGGTACCTGTGGGTTGCTAGTAGTGTTGATTACTCCTTGTAGTTGATGCTAGTTGGTTTATTCGGTGGAAGATCATATGTTTAGATCCTTAATGCTATTCAATACCCCTCTGATTATGAACATGAATATGCTTTGTGAGTAGTTACGTTTGTTCCTGAGGACATTGGAGAAGTCTTGTTATAAGTAATCATGTGAGATTGGTATTCGTTCGATATTTTGATGAGATGTATGTTGTCTCTCCTCTAGTGGTGTTATGTGAATGTCGACTACATGACACTTCACCATGATTTGGCCCTAGGGGGAGGCATTGGGAAGTAATAAGTAGATGATGGATTGCTAGAGTGACAGAAGCTTAAACCCTAGTTTATGCATTGCTTCGTAAGGGGCTGATTTGGATCCACATGTTTCATGCTATGGTTAGATTTATCTTAATTCTTCTTTCATATTTGCGGATGCTTGCAAGAGGGGTTAATCATAAGTGGGAGGCTTGTCCAAGTAAGGACAACACCCAAGCACCGGTCCACCCACATATCAAATTATCAAAGTAACGAACATGAATCATGTGAGCATGATGAAAACTAACTTGACAACAATTCCCATGTGTCCTCGGGAGCGCTTTGCTTTATATAAGAGTTTGTCTAGGCTTGTCCTTTGCTACAAAAAGGATTGGGCCACCTTGTTGCACTTTAGTTACTTTTGTTACTTGTTACCCGTTACGCATTATCTTATCACACAACTATCTGTTACCGATAATTTCAGTGCTTGCAGAGAATACCTTGTTGAAAACCACTTGTCATTTCCTTCTGCTCCTTGTTGGGTTCGACACTCTTACTTATCAAAAGGACTACGATAGATCCCCTATACTTGTGGGTTACCAGCCACATACATGGATACATTCCAAATTGCTAGCTATGAAATAGAATACATGTTGAATTCAACATAAAGGTGGTTTCGAAGATTCGAATTCATAGGAAGTGCATTCATCTATTTGAATTCGAGATAATGGCATTTGTAAATCAGATCTAAAAGGGGGCATCAATCTTTGTTGTGCGTTTGAACATGCTATATATTCAGACGCATGTCTAACTATTTTTTTCAACCAAGGAGATTATATCTGGAACCATGCATGAATTGAGGTAACTTGCATATTTTTTAATATATACTCGTCTACAATGTATATTCAAATGTACCCCCTCCATTCCAAAATAATCGTAGTTTTAGGATTTTCAAGAGTCAAGATTTGTGAAGTTTGACAAATCCTGAAAGTTCAATTCAAGAGAACTGTAAACGTTAATGCTTCTGCTCCCAAATATTGAATGAAGTGCCAAATAAGCCTCTGGTCGCCCGAATCCGCGCGAGACTAATGTTTGGTGGTAGGAAATTACTATCCTGACTCTGACCCGTGTAGCCTATCGGCCTGATGTCCAAAGGTCTATACCGGGGTAGGTTTGTAACTTCACCAAGACGCCAGTCTCAACCGCCTCCGAGAAGCATTCATACACCGTGGGCACCTAAACACCCATGCGCTCGGCCGAAATGTATCCCGCCCACTATTTGGGACACCTGAGATTACTATCCTACCCCCGACTTGCAATATGTCTGAAATTTTAGATGGGGGCAAAGTTTGTAACTTTCCCCAAATTTCAAACAAGCGCGTCCCAAACTGAAACATTGTTCCCCCTTAGTTCCCCCTCCCTTCGTTTCCCTATTCATACTCCGTGGGCACCAAAACGCCCTCTCCACCAGCCGTGAAACCCTAGCCTCCTCCATGCTCCACCCCATCGCGCCCAATCCACCGCCGCCCTCCTCCATCATGCCGGAGCCGGTACCCCGACATCGTCGTCCAATGCAACCGCAACCGCAACGCCCTCAAGGACTTAGCAGCTGAAGCTAAGGCAGAGCTGCCTCCACGACGCCGACGCCGACGTGCGCCATACCAGAACCACTTTCACCATGCCGTCCTGCGCCTCACCGCTGTCGCTCCACTGTCGCAACCGTCCATCGCACCGGAGCTATTCCCGCTACGCTGTCTCTCACCGCCTCCGATCTGGTTCCCCGTCGCTAACAGACGGCCATCGCACCACACTCAAAAAGTTGGCCATGGGTTCGTCCAAGGCTCCACCGTCCTCCACAACATCTCGTTTCCAGTGAACCACAAGAAGATCGTTGGAAAAATAGAAGGAGGACACATCACTGCCAGCAGAAAGAGGTACTCCTCTTCCCTTATTCATGCAAATCTTACGTCTCTGCTCACACCGTATTCATCCCACGAAAGAAACTAGTTGAGCGCTTCTTACTGCACCTTCTTCGTGATACTAAATGAACAAGGTTTCCGCCCATTTACTAATTCACCTTAGCTAGAGGTCAGTCGCCCGCCTGGATTTCAATTCAGGGTCAGTTGATTTGCAATTAAAAGAAGAAGCACCCGCTTAGGCGGGCAGAGCACCTAGTCCGCCTGTTCACCGGGGAAGCGGCGCATCGGTGTCTATCATAGGGGTGTGGGGTGCAGGAGCTGCTTGCACCCGATCTAGAGGTCGGCGGGGCTTGAAGGGATGGCCGGGGGTGGTGCCAAGCACGGCGATGCGGTGAGGTCGAGGGGAGGGCAGAGGCAGAGGACTGGGCCGGAGGTCGCTGGCGTTTCAAGGAAGATTGTCAACACTGACTGCTTGGAGGTAGATGAAGGCGATATGCCCATTCTTTGTACATCGGACGGTGCAGAAAAAATGGACTGACCTATTTGTTTTCAGTTGACTGTTATTTTCATAGGACCACACCTTATGGTGTGCTGGAGGAGTATCTGCATTTCCCAGCCATCCCTGTGCTCATATTCAAAATCCTAGAATCTAATTTTGTGTGCCATGCATGTTGTAGAGCTATCATATATCTCCCATCATTTATTTCTCACCCCACCTGCTATCTGCTACATTTACATTGTAGTACTACTTGTGCACACACTTCACCCATACTCACACTATTGTTTTTTATGCAGGGGTATTTCAGACTCAGACGCACAGTTGATGAATGCACAAAAGAAAAGACAGAAGTCGCTCCAGTGTAATTCGAAGATAAGCACTAAGCATTTCAGCGCTCTCAAGGGTGTAGTGTCAGCAGATGGAGACAGTAAACGTAGCTCTGCAGTTGATGATCTCAATTGCCACACACAACCATCCTAGGTGCTTGCTTTAACTTCGCGCTGTCAAATGTGGTTGCATGTCGCATATGGTCTCTAGCTTGTATTGCTTCCAATTTGGTTAAATTGCATCTGCTTACTATACACATTATACCTTTCATAATGACATGCCTTCCTATTTTTGATACATACTACATATGTCTATTAACCATGTTCTTACATCAAACTAATGCTCTTGTGTATCCCTCATCAATCACTTATGATGAGACAGTCACCCTAGTGGGTTACTGATACATCTCCAACATATCTATAATTTATGAAGTATTCATGCCATGTTTACAACAATTTTATATGGTTTTGGTATGATTTGATTAGAACTAACCCGGACCGACGCTGTTTTCAGCAGAACTTCCGTGGTGTCATTTTTTGTGCAGAAATAAAAGTTCACGGAATCAGATGAAAATTTACGGTGATTTTTTGTGGACCAAAAGAGACCCCCGAGGCATTGGAGTTGGGCCAGAAGAGTCCTGAGGCGACGGCAAGGTAGGGGGGCGCGCCCTACCCCCAGGGAGGGTGCTCATGTCTTACCGCTGCCTCGTGGACCCCCTTGACGTGAGACCGATGCCAAAAATTCCTATAAATACCAAAACCTCCAGAAAGAAACCTAGATCAGAAGTTCCGCCACCGCAAGCCTCTGTAGCCATGAAAAATCAATCTAGGCCAACTCCGGCACCCTGCCGGAGGGGGCAATTGTAACATCCCCAGATCTTAACCCTATCGTCAAGCTAATTAGTTTGCCATGTCATCATAATTAATTTTTGCTAAACTTCACTTTGATCCCAACCCAGTTCAAATTCAAATTTAAAACAAACTCAAAATAACATTTCTCTAAATAGTGAAGCAAAATGTGTACATTATGTTATAAAATCCCCAAGTAATTTTCTTGAAGAAACCAATGTCTTTTAAATTCTAAAGATGCCCCTAGCTTTATTGAAAGTGGGCCAACAACAATTAAATTGGTTCTTTTAAAATAAAAAAAATGTTTATACTTTGCCAAATGGCTTGAGACTTTGTGCGTCTGTTCATGATGATGCATACTATTTATGTACCAATTTTTATAAATAACAAAATTCATTTAGTAGTAATTGAAAATAGAAAAGAGAGGAGAAAAATGAAACAGAAAATAGAAAAAAGGAAAAGGGAATGAAACTACTATGCAACTGGGCCTTTAGAGGACTCAGTGCACTGTGGCCCAGCCCAACCACGGCATCCCTAACCTCTCGCTACAGTGGGAGGCAGGGCAACCGTGGAGGCCATCCCACGGCCCTGGCGCACGTGCCGGCCATCTACCGCTTCTCGGCGACCAACAAGTCCTCCCCGACCCCGCTTGACGAACCCTAGCCTCAAAATCCCCTCCCCCTCGCTCATTTTCCTCTCCCCGCACACAACCGAGCGCAGCGTCGCCGTCGCCGCGTCGATCCTGCGGCCACGTGCCTCCCCGCGCCGAACCACCAAGTCTAGGAGGCTGCCCGCGGTCGTCTCCTTCATCTACACTGAAGAGCCCGAGCCGGAATGCCCCGAGCGCTCGCCATCGGGCGTCTTCCCCGCGTCCAGCCGCCGCTGCCCCGCCTCGAATCTCCTCCCTCAGCGCTCCCCCGACCTCCTGAGCATGTCATCGAGAACCGCAGTGAGGCCCTCATCCAATTCCCCTTCTTCCCCCTTAGAATTTGTGCCGTAGCCGCCGCCCTTGAGTTCGCCCGGAGCTCCGCGTGTCCGCTCGCCTCTGGCCGCGCTCACTGCGCCTAGCGCGCGACCTGGGCTCCTCCCTGCCATGCCCGCGTGCCCAAGACATCCCCTGGCCGCGTCCGCCTGGGCGTGCTGCGCCGGCCACGCGCGCCCGTCACACCGCTCGCTCGGCTGCCCATTCTGTTGCTTTTGCTGCCGCACCTGATGCTGCTGTTGTGCCGCTGCGCTGCTTGTGCTGCTGCCTTGCCACTGCTGCTCTAACTGCTGCTGCTTAGCTGCCGCTGCCCCATGGTGTCGTTGCTCTACTGCTGCCGCTGCCTTGCTCGCAAGCTGCTGCCACTAGGAGCTGCTGCTATGTGTGCTGTTGCCGCTAGATGTGTGCGTAGGTGTGTGTATGAGCCGGCTCTTCTTTAGTCTAGCTTAGGATTAAATTAGTGCTAAGTTAGTCTAGGAATAGATGACATGTGGACCCACTGTTAGTTTAAAGAAAAACAAAATTTTGAGAAAAGTCTAAGTCAATGACATGTGGCCCCTACACTGTTCATATGTTGACTAGTCAACATTTGACTGGGTCAACCCAACCCCACTGGCCCCACTGTCATACACTATGACTATAATAGCACTAGGTGACAAAAGTATTTTTCTGTTTTAGTTTCGAATTAAAAGAATTTCATATTCTCAGAAAATAAATTAAGCTTTGCAAATTCATAGAAAAATAACCGTAACTCCGATGAAAATACTTTGTACATGAAAGTTGCTCAGAACGACGAGACGAACCCGAATATGCCCTCCTCATACCTGTCACATGCCTCTAACTACCTGAACATGGAACCTTCCCCTCCGTTTCAGTATACCGAGATCAAGCTAAACACCGGGAAAATATCCCAGATATTTTCCTGCTTCGTCTGCGACGTGTAGCACTACGTTAGATCACCCCTAGCAATCCGTTTTAACATGTTATGTTTTGTGATGCTTTGATTGCATTATATTTATTGTTTCTTCCCCCTCTTCTCTCTCGGTAGAACCCAACATCGACGTAGCTCCTGAGGCCGATGCAGCTCCGGAGTACGACTACGTCCCTGACGACCAGACCCTTGCCGCAGAGCTTCCAGGCAAGCACCCCCCCTTGAACATACCGATATCGCCTATTCTTTCTCTCTCATGCTTGCATTAGAAATTGCTGCTGCTACTGTTTAACCTATTCTGATGCATAGCCTGTTTATTGTAACCTGCTATTGAAACCTTACCTGCTTATCCTAAATTGTCTAGTATAGGCTGGGTAGAGACCTATGAGTGACCCCACTTGTCCCGATTGCCCCGCTGGATTATCAGAAGACTCAACAACCAGGCCCCGGCACCGCACATCACTCCCTTAGTTGTAACGACACTGCAGCGTTACTATCGAGTGCCGAGGGTGATACCTCGTGTAGCACTTCTGATGATAACTCTGTAGAGTAGCTATTCGGTCATGGTCATCGAGGGTGATTCCTCCTTCACCACTTCCGATAACGACGCTGTCGTGCAACACCTCAAGTGTGAACCCATCGAGGGTGATTCCTCCGAGCTCACCTTGACGGTTACATCGAGTAGGAATCCAACGAGGGTGATACCTCGGATTCCCTTGATGTTATGGACACACGGATAATTGGACTTTACACTATTACTTGGAAGGCGGGTCGACCCTGAGGGGTACCCGCAAGTGATATGGAGACGGGTTGACCTGGATGGTGCCCGAGTGATGAATACGAGGCATGGTCGGGCGTTCTTAGCTCTTGCCGCAAGTCCTCGAGATGGGGCGACGGGGTCATATCGATCGTGAGTCTCTGCTCGTTGCCGCACTACCAACACACTTCGGTTTGGATATTTGATCTGAGTGGGCCTTTGGCCCGATAGCACTTACCATCACGCGGGAATAAATATGGGTACTCTGCATCATGGTATCAGCCAAAAGCTTTGTCAGACGTCCAGTTCAGCATTGTGGCCGGGTCGGATCGTGCCATTGGCGCTGGTATCCACCCTGCTCGCAACGACCCGGAGTGCACAGGGCGACGGCCGAAGACCCCTGAGCGCTTAGGATGTAGACCGGCGGGGACCTCTCTGCTGAACTCTAGGTAGGGCTGCGGTGTGTCGTTTGGCTGAGGCCGGGCATGACCCTGAAAAGTGTGTCCGGCCGGAGTTAAGCGAGCGTGGTGGGTAAGTTGGTGCACCCCTGCAGGGAAGAACTAATCTATGCATAGCCGGATCCTCAGTAACGGACGCTCGAAGTTGTATCCCGATCGATACAACTAGAATTGGATACTATGGCTCTGGGATTGCTTTCTCGCAGGGAGTCGAGAAGGGATCTCTGGACGGGGTTGATGACTGTATGGCTCTGGGATTGCTTTCTCGCAGGGAGTCGAGAAAGGATCTCTGGGTGAGGATAAGACTTAGTGATACTACTATTGTATATTCTAGTCTACACTCTTCTAATGCTGCAAGACCGTTGAAGATGCCAGTCTTCGATAGGACTAGGCCTTCTCTCTATTCTGGCATTTCAGCAGCCCAGTCCACATATACAGCCTCTCTTTGATAATGTTGCATATGTAGTGTAGATCCTTGCTTGCTGAGTACTTCGGATGAGTACTCACGGTTGCTTTGCTTTCTTTTTTTCCCCCATATACTTTTGATGCAACCAGATGACGGAGCCCCAGATACAGCTGCCCCCGCCGACGATCGCTACTACTACCCCGAGGGTGGATATTACTATGAGCTTGCCATCGACCAGGAGTAGGTTCGCAGGGTCCCAGGCAGGAGGCCTGCGCCTTTCGATCATAGTGTTTTCTTTGGCCTCGCCTTCTAAGGGCCTATCTGTGTTTTATTTTATATCTGTACTCAGATATCTGATGCTTCCGCTGACGCTTGTACGCAAGCTTATGTATTCGAGCCCTCGAGGCCCCTGGCTTGTAATATAAAGCTTGTATGACTTTATTTAAGTTTTAGAGTTGTGTTGTGATATCTTCCCGTAAGTCCTTAGGCTTGATCGTGTGCATTTGCGTGTATGATTAGTGCATGATTGAGCCAGGGGCGTCACAAGTTGGTATCAGAGCCGACTGCCTATAGGAATCCCCCTTCCCAACTCCTTGGCCGAAGTTGAGTCTAGTGGTCCAAACCTGTTTTGCTAACTTGGCTGTGTGGCTTACGGGCCCACGTCGCCATTGGGTGGTATTAGGATCTTTTACTCCTTGTCTTTACTCTGGGACTCTAATCTCTCTTCTATTCGGGTTACAATTTTTACTAACTCCGACATTAGGTTCTCGTAACCGCTCTCTTCCGGAGAGCCCCTTCACCACAGATGATCGTCTGCTACATTAGAAGACTTTGAAGATACTTCTCGATGTTTCCCGAGATCCTGTGCCCACTACTTTGCAGTTCCTGACCACCGATAAACTCCGATGGATAACTACTTACAACTGTCGTTCATATATTCGTTCCCGATACTCTCGGGTTCTATCCAACATATCAAAATACTATCCGACATTTCGAGAATTCTCTAAACCTACTACCTTGCAGTTCCTCTCCGCCTGAACACGCCTACGAATAAATCCTCATACTTATCAGGGATTCGTTCATCCCCAGTTGGTCTTGTGTTTCACAAAATACTTCGTTTTGCTATCCGATCTCCCAAAAACTTTCTACCAACTATTGCTCTTGGAAATTCTTGCATGCTTGCATTATGGGTAATTCCATATGACAAGTAATCATTGTTGATATCCCTTGTCACTATCATTCTGGCCTCATTGATTCAACCTGTGTGCGAATACTCGCAAATCATCGGTTCTTTCCCATAATTCGTCCTACCAGCTCAGACGTCATTTTGGACATGAGTTGGATCTCGGCCAATCATGTTGCAATTGATTGTCCACCTAGTTCCCTTCAACTTGAACGCCGAATTATTCAGCTGTTTCTATAATCTGATGCCTTTGCATTATTTCCTTCTTCTGATCGAGTACAGATACTCACATCAGATCCATTGAGGACCCCTGAATCCTTTGTTGGATTATTATCTGGCAGTGTCCTTCATATTCAAAAACTTGTGCGCTCTTCCCCTGATACATATTGCCTTCAGTAAATGGTATCATCTACTTTGACTTCGATACTCTGCTTACGAACCTGTATTCCTTGCTTTGGCTGATGGTTGTATAGCTTCGTAAAAATGTCCCGACGGGTTGAACCTATGCTTTCCCTAATCCGTGTGAACTCGAAAGTTATGTGAGTCATACTCTTTTGGTGCTTCACCAGATAAATCTTCCGCACTACAATGTCTTCGAAAACAAGGAGTGAATGAAAGGTTATGCATTGAAGAAGTGGGAGTCGACCTTGAACCTTTGTGTTCATGCCCATGGACCCGATGTAGAACTTATCATGGAAGCTGCTCGTAAAAATAATTATTTCCTTGGTACTAGTTCATCTTGCATCTGTAAATTGATCTTTTGTAATCATGGTTTCGGCCATACTAATATCCCTTGATTCCTTTCTCGGACAAGTTAAAATACTTGTCTTCAGTAAATCAAATATGCCTATCCAACCTCTATACTGAACTACCTCGAGTATTAACCCCCTAATATCTCGAGGATATCATCCTATCGTTCTACTTGCACAGCCTGAGTTCGAGCATAATATCCGTGATTCCATTGACCTTGAACTTTATTCCATCTGCTTTGATCATTTTGCTGATCGATTTCATCTTCTTGTAACCCTTGACAAATGCGTCGTGATCAGCATCAACATTTTGACTTCTGTTGATATGACAATTGAATTCATGGTGAGAAATACCATCCTTGACCTTCGATGATATGTGTTATCATCGACAACCCTCTTGTCCTCTTTCCAACACATGTTTGATCATGTCTTGGTTATACCTTGGGCTCCTTGCTGCTCCTGCAAATTGTTCCTTGAGTATTTCTTGTGATCTTCAAATCCAACCCCTACTTAAAACACCATGTTACTGCTACCTCGAAGCATGATTGTGGTATTCCGAATATCAACCAGAACATTGGAGGCAAATTGCCAAATGTTTCTTGATCTATTATCCAAACACCGTTGTATGGGTAATATCATGATTCTTCCCTCACTCCTTTATCTAAATGCCTTTGAACTTGCTGATCTATCAGGTGTATCATGCTCCGTTTTTCCTTGGGAAATGATATACCCCTAGTTCTTGTGTGTAAACACATTTTCCTTCCCATCGGTTAACTTGAATAATCAATTAATCATTTCTCCTTTCCATTGGTTTATATAACTTTTCTTGTGATCCATATGTTATAAGTAGAAATAATTCCCTGCTTATGGAAACACCCCGGTGTACAACTCTGTCAGTGAGACCCCATTACTATTGTGGATGACATTCTGGTAACCACCGATGGACAAGAACCTTGCCGATTGGTCCGCCTTGTTCAACGAGCAGGAATATGGTTCTCTTCATCCCTCGCCCTTGGTACCGACGATGTTGTCGACATAGCTGACAAGCTATCTTCTGACATACCTTGTCGTCGTGACCGGTAAAATGTCACCGTTCTCCCTACTTTTGATCGACACCCCTCCCCTCATAGTTCCACAGGATCGGAACCTGACTCTCCTATACATCTTTGGTTCTGAAGTATCCTATGCTCTTGGCTGTGTGTGTTCTCACGAGCCACCTTCCGAGAGATGATCTATCCCTGACACTCTGAACCCTTTTCACACTCTGTTCAGGTATCGAACGGAAGTCCATTCGCTTGAAACTTACTATTGTAACTTCTTACTTTGCTCTCGATGATTTCTAAGTTTCATCTCGAGAGATAATTCCTGTCGCATTCCCTGAGTTGTCCACCAGTTAATCGACCTTGCAAAGGTCAGTTCACCCGAGGTTACCCTTACTTCCCCACTTAAATCTCGGGACGAGATTTCTGGTAGTGGAGGAGATTTGTAACATCCCCAGATCTTAACCCTGTCATCAAGCTAATTAGTTTGCCATGTCATCATAATTAATTTTTGCTAAACTTCACTTTGATCCCAACCCAGTTCAAATTCAAATTTAAAACAAAGTCAAAATAACATTTCTCTAAATAGTGAAGCAAAATGTCTACATTATGTTATAAAATCCCCAAGTAATTTTTTTGAAGAAACCAATGTCTTTTAAATTCTAAAGATGCCCCTAGCTTTATTGAAAGTGGGCCAACAACAATTAAATTGGTTCTTTTAAAATAAACAAATGTTTATACTTTGCCAAATGGCTTGAGACTTTATGTGTCTGTTCATGATGATGCATACTATTTATGTACCAATTTTTATAAATAACAACATTCATTTAGTAGTAATTGAAAATAGAAAAGAGAGGAGAAAAATGAAATAGAAAATAGAAAAAAGGAAAAGGGAATGAAACTACTGTGCAACTGGGCCTTTAGTGGCCTCAGTGCACTGTGGCCCAGCCCAACCACGGCATCCCTAACCTCTCGCTTCAGTGGGAGGCAGGGCAACCGTGGCGGCCATCCCACGGCCCTGCCGCACGTGTCGGCCATCTACCGCTTCTCGGCGACCTACAATTCCTCCCCGACCCCCCCTTGACGAACCCTAGCCTCAAAATCCCCTCCCCCTCGCTCGTTTTCCTCTCCCTGCACACAACCGAGCGCAGCGTCGCCGTCGCCGCGTCGATCCCGCGGCCACGTGCCTCCCCGCGCCGAACCACCAAGTCCAGGAGGCTGCCCGCGGTCGTCTCCTTCGTCTACACCGAAGAGCCCGAGCCGGAATGCCCCGAGCGCTCGCCATCGGGCGTCTTCCCCGCGTCCAGCCGCCACTGCCCCGCCTCGGATCTCCTCCCTCAGCGCTCCCCCGACCTCCCGAGCATGTCATCGAGAACCGCAGTGAGGCCCTCATCCAATTCCCCTTCTTCCCCCTTAGAATTTGTGCCGTAGCCGCCGCCCTTGAGTTCGCCCGGAGCTCCGCGTGCCCGCTCGCCTCTGACCGCGCTCACCGTGCCTAGCCCGCGACCTGGGCTCCTCCCTACCATCCCCGTGCACCCAAGACATCCCCTGGCCGCGTCCGCCTGGGTGTGCTGCACCGGCCACGCGCGCCTGTCACGCCGCTCGCTCGGTTGCCCATACTGCTGCTTTTGCTGCCGCGCCTGATGCTGCTGTTGTGCCGCTACGCTGCTTCTGCTGCTACCTTGCCACTGTTTCTCTAACTGCTACTGCTTAGCTGCCGCTGCCCCATGGTGCCGTTGCTCTACTGCTGCCGCTGCCTTGCTCGCAAGCTGCTGCCACTAGGAGCTGCTGCTATGTGTGTTGTTGCCGCTTGATGTGTGCGTAGGTGTGTGTATGAGCCGACCCTTGTTTAGTCTAGCTTAGGATTAAATTAGTGCTAAGTTAGTCTAGTAATATATGACATGTGGACCCACTGTTAGTTTAAAGAAAAACAAATTTTGAGAAAAGTCTAAGTCAATGACATGTGGCCCCTACACTGTTCATATGTTGACTAGTCAACCCAACCCCACTGGCCCCACTGTCATACACTACTGCTATAATAGCACTAGGTGACAAAAGTATTTTTCTGTTTTAGTTTCAAATTAAAAGAATTTCATATTCTCAGAAAATAAATTAAGCTTTGAAAATTCATAGAAAAATAACCATAACTCCGATGAAAATACTTTGTACATGAAAGTTGCTCAGAACGACGAGACGAACCCGAATATGCCCTCCTCATACCTGTCACATGCCTCTAACTACCTGAACATTGAACCTTCCCCTCCGGTTCAGTATACCGAGATCAAGCTAAACACTGGGAAAATATCCTAGATATTTTCCCGCTTCGTCTGCGAGGTGTAGCACTGCGTTAGATCACCCCTAGCAATCTGTTTTGCCACGTTATGTTTTGGGATGGTTTGATTGCATTATATTTATTGTTTCTTCCCCCTCTTCTCTCTCGGTAGACCCCGAGGCCGACGTAGCTCCCGAGGCCAACGCAGCTCCGGAGTACGACTACGTCCCTGACGACCAGACCCTTGCCGCAGAGCTTCCAGACAAGCACCCCCCTTGAGCATACCGATATCGCCTATTCTTTCTCTCTCATGCTTGCATTAGAAATTGCTGTTGCTACTGTTTAACCTATTCTAATGCATAGCCTGTTTGTAACCTGCTATTGAAACCTTACCTGCTTATCCTAAATTGTCTAGTATAGGCTAGGTAGAGACCTATCAGTGACCCCACTTGTCCCGATTACCCCGCTGGATTATCAGAAGACTCGATAACCAGGCCCCGGCACCGCACATCACCCCCTTAGTTGTAACAACACTGTAGCATTACTATCGAGTGCCGAGGGTGATACCTCATGTAGCATTTCTGATGATAACTCTGTAGAGTAGCTATTCGGTCGTGGTCATCGAGGGTGATTCCTCCTTCACCACTTCCGATAACGACGCTGTCGTGCAACACCTCAAGTGTGAACCCATCGAGGGTGATTCCTCTAAGCTCACCTTGACGGTTACATCGAGTAGGAATCCAACGAGGGTGATACCTCGGATTCCCTTGATGTTATGGACACACGGATAATTGGACTTTACATTGTTACTTGGAAGGCGGGTCGACCCTGAGGGGTACCCGCAATTGATATGGAGACGGGTTGACCTGGATGGTGCCCGAGTGATGAATACGAGGCGTGGCCAGGCATTCTTGGCCCGTGCCGCAAGTCCTCGAGACGGGGCGATGGGGTCACATCGATCGTGAGTCTTTGCTCGTTGCCGCACTACCAACACACTTCAGTTTGGATATTTGATCTGAGTGGGCCTTTGGCCCGATAGCACTAACCATCACACGGGAATAAATATGGGTACTCTGCATCATGGTATCAGCCGAAAGCTTTGTCAGACGTCCAGGTCAGCATTGTGGCAGGGTCGGATCATGCCGTTGGTGCTGGTATCCACCCTGCTCGCAATGACTCGGAGTGCACAGGGCAACGGCCCAAGACCCCTGAGTGCTTAGGATGTAGACCGGCGGGGACCTCTCTAATGAGCTCTAGGTAGGGCTGCGGTGTGTCGTTTGGCTGAGGCCGGGCATGACCCTGAAAAGTGTGTCCGGCCGTAGTTAAGCGAGCGTGGTGGGTAAGTTGGTGCACCCCTGCAGGGAAGAACTAATCTATGCATAGCCGGATCCTCGGTAACGGACGCTCGGAGTTATATCACGATCGATACAACTAGAATTGGATACTATGGCTCTGGGATTGCTTTCTCGCAGGGAGTCGAGAAGGGATCTCTGGACAGGGTTGATGACTGTATGGCTCTGGGATTGCTTTCTCGCAGGGAGTCAAGAAAGGATCTCTGGGTGAGGATGAGATTTAATGATACTACTATTGTATATTGTACTAATCTACACTCTTCTAATGCTGCAAGACCGTTGAAGATGCTAGTCTTCGATAGAACTAGGCCTTCTCTCTATTCTGGCATTTCTGCAGCCCAGTCCACATATACAGCCTCTCTTTGATAAGGTTGCATATGTAGTGTAGATCCTTGCTTGCTGATTACTTCGGATGAGTACTCACGGTTGCTTTGCTTTCTTTTTTCCCCATATACTTTTGATGCAACCAGATGACGGAGCCCCGGATATAGCTGCCCCCGCCGACGATCGCTACTACTACCCCGAGGGTGGATATTACAACGAGCTTGCCGTCGACCAGGAGTAGGTTCGGAGGGTCCCAGGCAGGAGGCCTGCGCCTTTTGATCATACTGTTTTATTTGGCCCCGCCTTCTAAGGGCCTATCTGTGTTTTCTTTTATATCTGTACTCAGATATCTGATGCTTTCGCTGATGCTTGTATGCAAGCTTATGTATTGGAGCCCTCGAGGCCCCTGGCTTGTAATATAAAGCTTGTATGACTTTATTTAAGTTTTAGAGTTGTGTTGTGATATCTTCCCGTGAGTCCTTAGGCTTGATCGTGTGCATTTGCGTGTATGATTAGTGCACGATTGAGCCGGGGGCGTCACAGCCATCATCACCGGAGGCCATGGAGGAGGAACTCGGAGGGGGCCATCATCACCATGGAGGCCAAGGATTAGAGGGAGAACCTCTCCCCATCTAGGGGGGAGGCCATGGAGGAGGAAGCACAAGGGGGAGACCCGCTCCCCCTCTCTCGGTGGCGCCGGAGTGCCGCCGGGGGAACCATCGCCGTAGTGATCATCTTCATCTTCATCAACATCACCATCTTCATCACCTTCCTCATCTCTTTTAAGCAGTCCAGTCTCCCGCACCCCGCTGTAATCCACTACTTGAACATGGTGCTTTATGCCACATATTATGATCCAATGATGTGTTGCCATCCTATGATGTTTTGAGTGGATTTCTTTTATCTTTTGGGTTTATTGATGATCTAGATTAGTTTGAGTTGTATGTTTTATTTTGGTGCTGTCCTATGGTGCCTTCCATGCCACACACACGTGAACAATTCCCGCTGTAGGGTGTTGTAATACGTTCATGATTCACTTATAGTGGGTTGCTATAGTGACAGAAGCTTAAACCCGAGTAATGGGGTTGTTGCGTATGGGATAAAGGGGACTTGATACTTTAATGCTATGGTTTGGTTTTACCTTAATGATGTTTAGTAGTTGCGGATGCTTGATAGAATTCCAATCATAAGTGCATATGATCCAAGTAGAGAAAGTATGTTAGCTTATGCCTCTCCCTCATATAAAATTGCAACAATGATTACCAATCTTGTTAACAATTGCCTAGGATAATTCCGCACACCGATCCATCATTATTCCACACTCGCTACTTATAATATATTGTAATATATTCTAAATTTATGTTAACAGCACCTATTTTTATATTTTAGTTCTCCGATATCATGCAAAGCTATTCTCTTTATACCCACAACGTAGTTTTATTTCTCGTTTCTAGATGGAAGCAAACGTTCGGTATACGTAGAGTCGTATTAGTGGCAGATAGGACTTGAGAGAATATTGATCTTACCTTTAGCTCCTTGTGGGCTCAACACTACATACTTATCACTTCCACCTTTGGAATTGTTACGATGATTCCTTGCACTTGGGGATTATCAAGCTCTTTTCTAGCGCCGTTGCCGGGGAGCAATAGCGTGGGGTTGATATTCTTGTGTGTGCTTGTTTGCTTTCTTCACTAAGTAGATTTTGATTTCCCTTTTGTTTTTGTTTTCTTTAGTTGTGGGTGAAACATACAAAAAAAATTAAAAATGAAAATACAAAAAAAAATTACTTGCCACTTATGCCTAAAAACGTTTTCAAGAAGAGAAGTGATTGGAAGGTTATGCATTGGAGAAGTGAGGGTTGACCTTGACCACTTGTGTTCATGCTCATGGAAACAATGTAGAATTTTTCATGGAAGTTTCTTAAAAATAATTATCCCCTTGTATATATCCATTGTATTATAAAAATAATGCGCCAAGTTTTGGTTTTAGGATGATTAGATTGCTTGTTTGCTATGTGCGGTGCAAAAACAGAAACTTTGGCTGTAGTGCGTGAATTTACATTTTTTACTGGAACATCAAAAGTTTCTGAAATTTTTACACAATACTTCTATACAAATTTTTAATTTTTCCTAATTTTTCAGAATTTTTGGAGTTACAGAAGTATACGATGTTTTCAGATTGCTACAGGCTGTCCTGTTTTTGACAGATTCTGTTTTCTATGTGTTGTTTGCTTATTTTGATGAATCTATGGGTAGTATCGGGGGCTATGAACCATGGTGAAGTTGTAATACAGTAGACATAATGCTAATATGAAATTGGAATGAGTTTAGAACAGTACCTAAAAGTAGTGATTTGCTTTATTATACTAACGGATCTCACAAGGTTTTTTGTTAAGTTTTGTGTGGATGAAGTGTTCGAAGATCAAGGAGTTATCGATATGAGAAGAATAAGGAGAGGCAAGAGTTCAAGCTTGGGGATGCCCAAGGCACCCCAAGTAAATCTTTCAAGGATACTCAAGCATCTAAGCTTGGGGATGCCCCGGTTGGCATCCCATCTTTCTTCTTCAACAATTATCGGTATACCTCGGTTTTTGTTTTGTTCACATGATATGTGTCTTTTGAATTTATTTTTCCTTTCTTTTCCTTTATGCACCATGCTAGTATGATATAGTCCTTCATTGATTTATAGAATGCTTCATGCTCTTCACTTAAATCTTTTGAGTATGGCTTTATAGAATGCTCTTTGTGCTTCACTTAAACCTTTTGAGTATGGCGTTATAGAATGCTTCGTGTGCTTCACTTATATATTTTGAGCTTGGATGTTGGTAAATATATATTAATTGTATAATACTACATGAACTTCACTTATATCTTTTGGAGTATGAATAAGACTATCATCGAAATTGGGCTTGGAAGAGTATCATTAAAATATCATGCCTAGCTAAAAAGGCATTAAAGAAAAGCGCTTGTTGGGAGACAACCCAATATTTACCCCTACTGTTTTTGTGTGTTCTCATGATTATGCTACTGTAGTAATCATGTTTAAAAGCTTTTGTTTCAATAAAGTGCCAAGTAAGACCTTTGGGATGATCTATGGTGATAGTTGATTTGATCTTGCTGAAAAACAGAAACTTTTACGCTCATTGCCAGAATTTAAAAAAATCACACAAGCGTGATTTTCATCTGAATTTTTTAAACAGGATTTATATACAAATTTCCTAGGTTGTCCTAATTTTTCAGAATTTTTGGAGTAAGACAAGTATGGTTGTTGTTCAGATCATTACAAACTGTTCTGTTTTTGACAGATTCTGTTTTCAATGCATAGTTTGCTTGTTTTCTAGTTTCTATGGCTTATATTGCTCAATATAAATTGTATAAATAATATGGTATAGTAGGCATTGTGTGATAACAATTATGAATCTTATCTTGACAGTGCCAAAGTGAATGATTTACTCTTTATCATACTAACCCATCTCACGAAGTTCCGTTAAGTTTTGTGTGATTGAAGTTTTCAAGTTTTGGGTGAGATATCGATAGAAGGAGAATAAGGAGTGGAAAGACCCTAAGCTTGGGGATGCCCAATGCACCCCAAGGTAATATTCAAGGAATACTCAAGCGCCTAAGCTTGGGTATGCCCCGGAAGGCATCCCCTCTTTCGTCTTCAAAACCATCGGTATACCTTACTCGGAGCTATATTTTTATTCATCACATGATATGTGTTTTGCTTGGAGCGGGCCATCATCACCATGGAGGCCAAGGCCCAGAGGGAGAACCTCTCCCCATCTAGGGGGGAGGCCATGGAGGAGGAAGCACAAGGAGGAGACCCTCTCCCCCTCTCTCTCGGTGGTGCCGGAGTGCCGCCGGGGGAACCATCACCGCGGTGATCGTCTTCATCAACATCACCATCTTCATCACCTTCCTCATCTCTTTTAAGCGGTCCACTCTCCCGCACCCCGCTGTAATCCCCTACTTGAACATGGTGCTTTATGCCACATAT
Organism: Thinopyrum elongatum; assembly: GCA_011799875.1. Lineage (NCBI taxonomy): Eukaryota > Viridiplantae > Streptophyta > Magnoliopsida > Poales > Poaceae > Thinopyrum > Thinopyrum elongatum. The sequence goes on from CM022297.1 coordinate 312,511,344, forward strand.
TATGATCCAATGATGTGTTGCCATCCTATGATGTTTTGAGTATATTTCTTTTGTCTTTTGGGTTGATTAATGATCTAGATAAGTTTGAGTTGTATGTTTTATTTTGGCGTTGTCCTATGGTGCCTTCCGTGTCGCGCACACATGAAGAATTCCCGCTATAGGGTGTTGCAATACGTCCATGATTCGCTTATAGTGGGTTGCTAGAGTGACAGAAGCTTAAACCCGAGTAAGGGGGTTGTTGCGTATGGGATAAAGGGGACTTGATACTTTAATGCTATGGTTGGGTTTTACCTTAATGATCTTTAGTAGTTGCGGATGCTTGCTAGAGTTCCAATCATAAGTGCATATGATCCAAGTAGAGAAAGTATGGTAGCTTATGCCCTCCCTCATATAAAATTGCAATAATGATTACCGATCTTGTTAACAACTGCCTAGGATAATTCCGCACACCGATCCATCATTAGTCCACACTCGCTACTTATAATATATTGTAATATATTCTAACTTTATGTTAACAGCACCTATTTTTATATTTTAGTTCTTCGATATCATGCAAAGCTATTCTCTTTATACCCACAACGTAGTTTTATTTCTCGTTTCTAGATGGAAGCAAATGTTCGGTATACGTAGAGTCGTATCAGTGGCAGATAGGACTTGAGAGAATATTGATCTTACCTTTAGCTCCTTGTGGGTTCGACACTCCATACTTATCACTTCCACCTTTGGAAATTGCTACGATAATTCCTTGCACTTGGGGATTATCAGTTACTGTGAGACACTCTACTCTTTTAAAGAGTGCAGTGTCATCCTCCCCACATGATTCTCAAGAAACAACAAGGCTAAATGAAGATAGTCAACATAGCTCTGTAGTTGATGACCGCAATTCCCTTACACCCCCATCGCAGGTGCTTGCTCTTACTTGGCAATGTGATATGTGGTTCCATGTTGCATATGGTGTCTACCTTGTAATGCTTCTTATTAGGGTAAATTGCATCTACTTAGTTAACACATTATACCTGTGAATATGACATGCCTTCCTGTTTTTGGTACATACTACGTCTTTCTATTAACCATGTTCTTACATCAAACTACTTTTCTTGTGTATCCCACATCAATCACTTCTGACGAGACACCTTCAAATTGACAGTGTAATATTGGTTGCATCTTGCATATCTTTTCCAGCATGTGTTGCCTCTAATTTGTTGAAATGCCACTTATAATGAGACACTTCTAACTTGGTAGAGTGATTTTGGTTGGATCTTTCATATGGTGTCTAGCTTGCATTGCTTCTAATTTGTTGAAATGCCTTCTGCTTAGCATTTTTCGTACATATTCCATCCTCCTACAATGTGGTTGCCTTACATAAAAGTTGTGTTCGTCAGTATCATGCATCAACGAATTTGGAAGAGCGAATTTCATTCCTTTTTCTCATGTGTTTACTTGACAAGGCAAAATCTAAAAGGACGAACGTATGGAATGATGGTGGTCCTCTGGAGCAACCGAAACAGATGATCTCTGGAGATTCTCCTGCTACTCCTACTGCAGTGCAAGTTCCAAATCTCATCTCCCCTACTCCACAACCCCAGGTGCTTGCTCTAACATGGCAGTGTGATATCTGGTTGCATGTTGCATATGGTGCCTAGCTTGTATTGCTCCTAATTTGTTAAATTACATCTCCTTAGCTTACACATTATACATGTGAATATGACACGCCTTCCTGTTTTTGGTACATACTACATCTGCCTATCAACCACGTTCTTACATCAAACTACTGTTCTTGTGTATCCTGCATCTATCACTTATGATGAGACAATCACGCCCGTGGGTTAGTATGAGACGCGCTACTCATATAAAGAGTGAAGTTTCATCCTCTCCACATGATTCTCAAGAAACAGCAAGTCTAAATGAAGATATTGAACATAGCTCTGTACTTCAAGACCGCATTTCCCCTACACTACCATCGCAGGTGCTTGCTCTAACTTCACAGTGTGATATGTGGTTGCATGTTGCATACGGTGTCTAGCTTGTAATGCTTCTAATTAGGGTAAATTGCATCTGCTTAGTTTACACATTATACCTATGAATATGACATGCCTTCCTATTTTTGGTACATACTACATCTATCTGTTAACCATGTTCTTACATGAAACTACCTCTCTTCTGTATCCTGCATCAATCACTTACGATGAGACACCTTTATTCATTGCATATTGCATCTTATTTCTAGCCTGTTGCCATGTATTGCTTCTAATTTGGTCAAATACATTTATGAGGCCACCCTTTTAATTTGGCAGAGTGATATTGGTTTCATCTTTCATATGGTGTCTAGCTTGCATTGCTTCTAACTAGTTCAAACACCTTGTGCTTAGTTTACACTTTACACATCATACATGTCAATATGTCATGCCGTCCTATTTTTCATACATATTCCATCCTCCTATCATGCGGCTGCCTTACATGAAAGTAGTGTTTGTCAGTATCATGCATCAATGAGTTCTGAAGAGCAAATTTTATTCCTTTTTCTTGTGGGTTTGACTTGACAAGGCAAAATCAAAAAAGAGGAAGGAAAAGAGTAAGGAAGCCGATGATGGTGGTCCTCTGCAGCAACGTAAACGGAGCATCTGTACGGATTCTCCTCATACTGCTAGTGCATTACAAGTTCCAAGTCTCCGCTCCCCTACTCCACCATCCTAGGTGCTTGCTCTAACTTGGCAGTGTGATATCTGGTTGCATGTTGCATATGGTGTCTAGCTTGTATTGCTTCTAATTAGTGTGAACTGCATCTGCTTAGCTTACACATTATACGTGTGAATATTACATGCCTTCCTGTTTTTGGTACAGACTATATCTGTCTATCACACCATGTTCTTACTTGAATCTACTCTTCTTGTGTATCCTGCATCAGTCACTTATGATGAGACAACTCTAAGTTGGCAGTGTGATATTGGTTTGCGTCTTGACTATGATTTCTAGCATGTATTGCTTCTAATTTGATGAACGCCACCTATGACGAGACAATTTTAACTTGGCAGAGTGATATTGATTGCACCTTCCATATGGTGTCTAGCTTGCTGTGCTTCTAATTTGTTGAAGTGCCTTCTGCTTAGTTACCACATCATAGGTGTGAATATGTCATGTCGTCTAGTTTTTCATACATATTCCATCCTTGTATCATGACTTTGCCTTTCATCAGAGTAGTGTTCGTCAGTATCATGCATGAATGAGTTCTGAAGAGCGAATTTTATTCCTTTTTCTTGTCGGTTTGACCTCACAATGCAAAATCAATAAAACAGAAGGAAATTGGTAAGGCATTGGATGATGGTGGTCCTTCCGAGCAACTAAAATGGAAGGTCTCTACAGATTCTACTCCGCCATCCTCCCAACAAGATTCACAAGACAACGCAAGGCTAGACAGTCAACGTAGCTGTGTAGATGATGAGCACATCTCCCCAACTCCACCATCACAGGTGTTTGCTCCAACTTGCACTATTATATGTGGTTGCATGTTGCATATGATGTCTAGCTTGTATTGCTTCTAACTTTGTTGTATTGCATCTGCTTACTTTACACACCATACCTGTGAATATGACACGTGTTCCTGTTTCTAGAACATACTATATCTGATCACACCATGTTCTTGCATCAGACTACTGTTCTTGTGTATCCTGCATCAGTCACTTATGATGAGGCACCTTTAAGTCGCCACTGTGATATTGGTTGCGTCTTGCATACAATTTCTAGCATGTACTACTTCTAATTTGTTGAAATGCCAGACAGTTTGAACTTGGCAGAGTGATATTGGTTGCATCTTTCATATGGTGTCTAGCTTGCAGTGCTTCTAATTTGTTGAAATGCCTTCTGCTTAGTTACCACATCATAGGTGTGAATATGCCACGCCGTCCTGTTTTTTGTACATATTCCATCCTCGTAACATGTGTTTGCCTTTCATCCGAGTAGTGTTTGTCAGTATCATGCATGAATGAGTTCTAAAGAGTGAATTTTATTCCTTTTTCTTATTGATTTGACTTCACAATGCAAAATCAATACAGCTGAAGGAAATTAGTAAGGCAGTGGATGATGGTGGTCCTTCGAAGCAACTCAAACAGAGGGTCTCTACAGAGTCTACTCCGCCATCCTCCCAACAAGATTCGCAAGACAACACAAGGCTGGACAGTCAACGTAGCTGTGTAGATGATGAGCACATCTCCCCTACTCCACCATCACAGGTGCTTGCTCTAACTTGGCACTGTTATATGTGGTTGCGTGTTCCGTATGATGTCTAGTTTGTATTGCTTCTAATTTTGTTGAATTGCATCTGCGTAGCTTACAACTTATACCTGCAAAAATCACTTACCCATAAGACACATTTAATCTGGGAGTGTGATGTAGGTTGCATCTTGCATTGTCTTCTAGCTTGTACCGCTTCTAATTTCTTGAAATGGCACTTACGACGAGACACTTTTTACCCGGTAGAGTGATATTGGTTGCATGTTCATATGGTGCCTAGCTTTCATTTCTTCTAATTTTGTTGAAATGCCTTCTGCTTACTGTTTTTCATACATATTCCATCCTCCTATCGTACGTGTGAATATGCAATGCTATCATTTTTTTTGTATAAATTCCATCCTCCTATCATGCGTTGCCTTACATCAAAGTAGTGTTTCTCTGTATCATGCATCAACCAGTTATGAAGAGCTAATTTTATTCATCTTCTTGTAGTTTTGACTTCAGAAAGCAATATCAAAAAAGAGGAAGGAAAAGAGTAAGTTAGGGGATGTTGGTGGTCCTCCAGACCGACGCAAACGGAGACTCTCTAGATTTGCCACTGCTACTGCTAATGCAGTTGAAGTCCCAGGTCTACATGATGAGTTCATCTCCCCTACTCCACCATCGCAGATGCTTGCTCTAAGTTTACAATGTGATAATTGGTTTCATGTTGCATATGTTGTCTAGCTTGTATTTCTTCTATTTTGATTAAATTGCACTTGCTGAGTTTATACGTTATACATGTGCATATGACATGCCTTTGTCTAGAATACACTGCATCTATCTATCATACCATGTTCTTACATCAAAGTATTGCTGTTGTGTATCCCACATCAATCACTCATGATTGGACGCTTTTAACATGGCAGTTTGATAGTGGTTGCATCTTGCATTGATTTCTAGGTTGTACTGCTTCTAATTTTTTGAAATGCCACTTATGACACGACACTTTTAACTTGGCAGAGTGATATTGGTTACATCTTTCATATGGTGTCTAGCTTGCATTACTTCTATTTTCTTGAAAATCCTTCTGCTTAGTTTACACATCGTAGCTGTGAATATGTCATGCCGTCCTATTTTTCTTACATATTCCATCCTCATACGATTGTCTTACATCAAAGTATTGCTTGTCTATATCATGCATCAATGAGTTCTGAAGAGCAATTTTATTCTTTTGTGTTGTGGGTACGGCTTGACATGGCAAAGTCAAAAAAGAGCAAGGAAAAGAATATAGTAGGGAATGGTGTTACTCGTCGGGTGCAACAGAAAAGGATCTGCCCTCGAGATTCTGCTGGTACTTATAGTGCAGTAGAAGGTCCAAGTCCACCGGCTAAATCTAGAAACACAGTATCACCTGCTCCAGCAGCTGCAACATCCCCTTCAACTATACCGGCATCTCAACGAGTTACTCATTCATTTGCTCCGCAATTGGGCTGTTCCCAAGCTGCCTTCACACCTAACACTACTTTCGAAGCACTGCTGGCACAACAGGACCTGGCAAGATCAGATGAACCTCATGAGCATCAACACCAAGACGGTACCTGACCGAGTCAAGTTGAAGTTGCATGCTCCTTTATATGTACTCTCAGAGTTTGATGTGCACTAACACTTTCCATATTCGTTGTTGAACTAGCACCACAGCGCAAGCTGAAATAGACATCAGGGATAATGCTTGACAGATTAACAAAATCTAAAGGAGGAAGAATGGACATCCATTTTTAGGCAGGTTTAAAAAGGCCACGTGATGCTACAGAGTCAGCCAAGTTAGTATCAGAGGCAGCCATTGCCGTTAGGTGTCATGCATGTATCCTCCCAACATGGATCCAGTACAGGAATGAGAAAGACGATACCCAGTTTAACACCTTCCTTGACCATTTATCCATAAGTAATGTTATTCATCGCAATTTGTAATATTGTCTTGCTCCGTCCCATACTTTCTAGCTTCCTGCTAATAAGACTCACATTCTTTTTTCAACAAATGAGGTTCAAGTTGGATCTGAAAGATGATGCAACTAAACAAGCATGTGATCATGTTTTTCAGTCTGCTCTGCGACAGTATCGGTATCACCTTAGAAAAACTCGCTTTGAAGGCAAGGCTAACAATGAAATCGCCCAAACATCTCCAGTGGAATATATTACAAATGAAGACTGGACAGCCCTTGTTAAACACTGGTCTGATCCAAAGTATCAGGTAGGGTATATGTATTTGATCAGATCACATATTGAACTTGTATTTAAGTATGTGCCTTACAAGTGTATCTTCTTCTAGGCTAACTGTTTGAAGAACAAGACCAACCATTCTAAAGTGAAATTCCAACAGACAACAGGATCTCGTAGCTATATTGCACACTTCGAGGATCTTGTAAATAGCTGCTAGTTCCTTCTTTTTTCTGTGCCATATTATCGTATCTATATTGACTTGTTCCAAATACAGAGGAAAGCCCGTGCGGACCAAAAAGAACCTGAACCGAATGCAGTGCAAATCTTCAAGGATTGCCACACCAGCAAGATGAAGGGCATGAGCACACCAGTTCAAGCCGCTGTTTTCCTTACTCCTCCTGCCTTTGAACTGCTTGTTACTGTGACGTGTTCATTTAACTACTTGGTTTGCAGCCAATGTCAGTTACTCTGTTCACTTTTATACATAGTTGTCTTAACGTATCATTTCACCTTACACGGTTTAAAAGAGAGGAAGGATATTCTTTTGGTCTTGATCTGTAATCTAGTTGTGATGTTCACGTGCCCACACAATGATACAATAGCCTGTTTGTTTGATATCTGTTTGCCCATGATATGAATGATGTCATACTATGTTCATCCTACTTTAAACCATGTCTCTTTATCCTTAGATGTCAACGAATGTGAGGAAATAGACAATACAGTAGGCATGCTACATGGACATATGTTCCGAAAGTGATTTTATTATGTAGTTGGCACTACAATACATGCTAATGTATTACAGTAGTTCACCAAAATAAGTTATGTATAAGTGTGAAACCTACTTTGTTTGTTTTTGTCTCATTAGTAACTTATCTGGTACACTAATCTACAAGTTCAAACTTTCAGCAAGCTATGGAACAAATGATTGAACAGCCACAACCACCTGAAGGTGACGAGGTTACGACAGGCCCAATGTCACCTCTTGCTGCAGTGCGTCAGTATCTCTCCACTAACAGTGCAAAAAGCACCTTCCTTCGTAATTCTGGGTTGGTTGTCAAGGTAACCTCATCCAATCGCCTACTGAACAAAATCTTCCGGCTAAACAGAGTGATATATCTGTGCTCTAGACACAAGTCCAATCCCTAATGGAGGTTGTTTCGGAAACAAGAATAGTGGTTGACAAATGTCGTCAAGATATGAATGGTTTTGAAAGCAGACTATGAGACATTTGCTTCGTTGTTCAAGAGTAATGGTGGGAAAAAGGGGAAGATCATGCTGCTCCATCAAATTCTATAGCCTGAAACATTAGCACTCAGGTCAAATGATCTGTGCTTCTATACATCTGATGGTGCTTTTATCTGCAAGGACTATAAACTTTATGCCAACAGGCCTTTTGTTGTATGCCTGGAATTTATTTTGTTGTGATACAACATTTATCGTGGTGCCAAAGGCTGTAGAAATTATGACGCTATTTTTGTATAGTGTAGGTTTATCTTAGTAATGTATTCGGCCGAAAGCTTCGTAGGAGCCTAACGTGCCAACATTCGTCGGGCCCACAATTCCAATTGGGCTAAAAATGATTATGGACCATAATTTGAATGTAGCCCACTAAAAATATTTGGGCCTAGATCAGCATACGCTTTCTTATTTTTGGTAGGCCTGTGCCCACAGTGGGCCTTTAACAGGCCTATACATAATTTGGGCCCTCAGTAACAACAGGCCATAAACATGTGTCAATATCTTGAGCCCATAAATAACATGGGCCTTTAATAGGCCGAAAGTGAGATTGGGCCCTGATTGTGCCAAATAACCCACTGGTCATTAGCAGGCCGAAATGTATGTCAGCTCGTGGTGGCCCATTTACAATGCAGATCATTCACAGGCCGAAATTACGACGGGCCGTAAATGCGCCGACCTACTACATGGGCCTTTACCAGGCCAGAAGTTCGGTCGGGCTTGATTAGTATCAGTTTTATATGGGCCGTTAATAGGCCCGATGTCACATTGGGCCACATATGGCCCATGGATTTCATCCGACGTTAACAGGCCGAAAATCACAACTGGCTGGAAGTGGCCCAAATCTACAGTGGACCTCTAACAGGTCGAATGTCACACATGGCCGAATATGACCCAATTCCTTCACGGTCGTTTATGGGCGGAAAGTTTCAATGGCCAATAAATGGGCCCAAATGAAGCAGGACCTTTAACAGGCCGGAAACACACTGGGCCGTAATTCAGCCCAAATACTTAGCGGACTGTTAATGGGCCAGAAGTGACCATGGGCTGCGATGATGACAAGACTAGAACGGGCCGTTGACGGGCCGATTTGACACTAGTCGTACGGACCTTAACTGCGAATGGGCCGTCTGCAAGCAGGCCATTAAGGGGCTAGCCCGCTAATTTTGACTGGGCCAGCCTTTTTAACCTAAATAGGCCGATGTTGGGCCTTTCCATGTGTCGACGTATCATAGGCGCCTCCTATCCATTGGGCGGTTGACATCTGTCCTTTCACGGTGCTGACACGTGGTTGCTATAGCCAATGATAATTTTACACATGGAAAATCCTCATTGGTCCCAGCTGTTAACGGGTTATCAGATCCAAACCGGAACCCGATAGCTTAACGGCGACCTGTTATGGTGGATGCCACATGTCAGTTACCCTTGACGAAAGCACTTCCTTGACACGCCATTTATCGTCATGGAAGTGGACACTTCCGTGATGATAATTTTGGCATTGTCATGGAACACTTCTATGACAGCACAGGTATGACTATCTTGATTCTATCATAAAATCGTCATGGATGTACATGCATGACAGAAAATGTGACCTACTGTGATAAACACGTATCATCATGGAAGTGTATTTTTTTTGTAGTGATGTGTTGAAAAATTTACATCTCCTAACCTCATACCTGAAGACATTAGCAAACTCCTTAAAATCCTTCATGCTACCACATGAGAAACAACATGATAAGTAGGTTGTAGTGCTGCACTGCACTCTGGCGCGTTTGAGTCTGACCGACCTGACAATATGAAAGGCATACCAAGTTTGCGGGAGCAGAGTGAAGGCTCTGTTGGAAATATGAGCAATTTACCATATGATTCTATTAATAGAAATAGTAGATAAAACATGACTATCATAGCAGACATAAGACAAGTCATGCAATCTGACAGAGAGTATGGAAATGGCATCTGAAGTAGTGAATATAAACAGACCATATCTAGAACAGAAGCTAGAACAAGAAACAGCGGCAGGATCTCAAACAGAAAGAACAAGAAGACATACAGAGCCATGGCAGAAGCATTGGTTTTGGGGTCGACGACCTCGCAGGCCATGTCGTTGAAGAGGTTGTCGACATCGGGGAGGAAGTGTTCATTTGGGAGTGGTCGTTGGTGTCCGTGGCTTCCATGATGAAGAAGTCAGTAGTCGCGTAGAGCGCTCCCCAAAAACCTTACCACCCTTCTCCTGTACAGGACTCGAAGTGGCGGGGTTTCAGAGGCCTACTGTCCCAACCTGCGGTGCATGCCGCAAGCCGGGATGGGGAAGAACTTTGTAGTAGCTCAGAGCTTGGAACTCGGTGGCAAGAGGAAGATGATATTCTGGTGTGTCTCTCTAGAGAGGAGCGACCTCCCTTTTATAGGCACAGGAGAAGGAGGCGAACAGGCAGTGACGAGAGGTGAAACAAAGAGAGGGAGACGAAGCGAACACCCAGCAGCCGAAGGGATGCACTGTTCACATTCAATCTCCAATATAGCAAAAATCTTTTCAGCTTCTGTGTGACCTTTCGTATGCCAGTCGTGCACAGCAAAAATTTAGACAACGGCTCGGCTCATTCCCGCAACCCGTGACACGATGCATCGTGATGAGGCTGGCGGCGGAGGAGGAGCGCACGTGAATGTCTCTCTTGTTCTCATGCTCGTCCATGTGGGGAAACATCCTCCCTTATAAGGAGGTCCAACTCCTACCAAACTAGCAATGTGGGACTAAACTTTAGTCCACCTCTTTCCTTGCACAAATGGGCTAAGTGAGCCTCTAGGATTTATTAGGAATTATGAAAATGCTATTGGGCTGGCCCAAAAATAGAGTAAATTCTAGCAATCCGCCACCAGATCCCAGAGGCACACAACATTTGCCTTTGGTTCCAAAACACTGTTTATATACCGGTACTGCAGTGGAGACTGTTAAGTTGAACTTCCACCTAGAACTCTATGCTACACTTGTAAGCAACTTGAACAATGGACTGGGCTTTGAACTGCAAGTTTTCTACAAATATAGCTTCACGCAAAGCCTTGACCGATACTAGGCTACCGTGGGTCTTCCTCGCGGGTGGAGCTTATGCATCATAGTCCGAGACTTTTCATGAGTTTACTAGAGAGCACCCTACTCTCATAGATTGCGACATTTAACAATCAGACTCATATAGGTGTGTTCTTCAAAAGATGTTCTGCAGGACAACATCTTTGCTTGAATAAGCCACTTAGGACACATTCAGATATACATCAACCTGCCATGCAGATTAGGAGAGTATTGCATCTTCATGGAGTGGTATTGTCAACAGTAAGGATACTCTCCTCTCAGTTGACCAACGACTTGTCTTCCACAACTAATTCATGGGATCTCCGATCACATAGAGTAGGTTACCACTATGAACCACTCGTATTGTGGGTCTCATACCCATCTCCTTCAATGCATTATCGATCACATTATGTGATAGACCCTTAGTAAAAGGATCTACCAGATTTTTAGACATTTGGATATAATCCAATGCAATAACTCTAGAGTTTCTCATTTTCCTGACAGACTTTAACCTTCTCTGAACATGCATTGATGACTTAATTTTATCCTTTGAGCTGCTCACTTTCGTGATCACACTTTGATTGTCGCAGTTCATAAGGATACCCGATACAGGTTTCTCAACAACCGCCAAGTCATTCAAGAGCCAACGAAGCCAATCTGCTTCGACCGTAGCTGTATCTAGTGATGTGAGTTATGCTTCCATTGTTGACCTCGTTAAGATGGTATGCTTGCAAGATTTCCAAGAAACAGCGCCACCTCCATGAGTGAAGACATATCTGCTCATGGCCTTTATCTCATCAGCATCTGAGATCCAGTTTGAGTCACTATACCCTTCAAGCACCTTTGGGCACCCGGTGTAGTGAATTCAATAATTCACAGTGCCTTTCAAATAACGCATAACTCTCTCTAGATCTTTCCAATGATCATCTCCCGGTTTTGAAACAAATCGACTCGGTTTACTAATAGCAAAAGAGATGTCAGGTCTTGTAGCACTAGCTAGATACATAAGGGAGCCGATAATCTGAGAATATTTCAATTGATCTCTAGCAATTCTTCAATTCTTTCAAAGCAGCATGCTAGCATCATATGGTGTTGGAGAGGGCCTGCAGTCACTATAGCCAAAGCGACTCAAGATCTTTTCCAGATAGTGAGATTGAAGCAATGTAGTCCCACCATCATCATCTCTTGATATCTTGATGTTTAGAATAACATCCGCTACTCCTAAATCCTTCATCTCAAAACAATGACATAGGAAATCCTTGACATCCTTAAATAACATTCATATTTGTTCCGAAAATCAATATGTCATCAACATACAAGCAAAGGATAACTCCCTCGCCCCCACCACGGCGATAGTACACACATTTGTTAGCTTCGTTTACAACAAAGCCTGCAGTTATTGAAGTTTGTTCAAACTTCTCATGCCACTGCTTAGGTGCTTGCTTAAGTCCATACAAAGACTTCAACAACTTGCACACCTTTCCTTCCTGACCGTCCACAATAAACCCATCTGGTTGTTCCATGTAAATTTCCTTGTCCAACTCTCCATTTAGAAAAACAGTCTTAACATCCATTTGATGAACAAGAAGACCATGTGAGGCAGCTAATGAAATTAGTACTCGAAGAGTGGTAAGTTGAGCCACAAGTGAGTAAGTATCAAAGAAATCTACACCTTCCTTTTGGGTATAACCCTTGGCCACGAACCGTGCCTTGTACTTCACAATAGTACCATCAGGCCGAAGCTTCTTCTTGAATACCCATTTGCACCCTATAGGTTTGCACCCATAAGGACGATCAATGATCTCCCTAGTTTCATTTGCCAAGATGGAATCCATCTCACTACGGACCGCTTCCTTCTAGTAATCAACATCTTCAGATGCATAGGCCTCTGAAATAGAATTGAGAGTGTCATCTATGAGATACATAAGAAAATCATCACCAAAGGACTTTCTAGTCCTCTGTTTGTTGCTCCTTTTAGGAGTCTCGTTATTATCCTCCACAGGATCTTCAAGATGTTGCATCGGAATGGTAGGTTGAGAGATTGCAACCACATCCCGACTTGATTAACTAGGCAACTCATGATTTGATGAGCTACCCATATCCTTCATGGCAAAGATATCTTCAAAGAAAGTCGCATCATTCGACTCCATGATTGTACCAACATGCATGTCTGGTACCTCAGATTTTACAATCAAGAATCTATAACCAATGCTATGAAAAGCATACCCAAGGAAAACACAATCCACAGTTTATGGTCCAAGCTTGCGCTTCTTTGGAATTGGCACATTGTATTTCGCCAAACAGCCTCAAGTTCGTAAGTAAGAGAGTTTCAACCTTTTCTTCTCCCATTCCTCGAATGGAGTTATCTCTTTGTTCTTTGTGGGAACTCGGTTTAGGACATGAAATGTAGTCAATATCGCCTCCCCCACCATGCCTTGGAGAGACCCGATGTGTCTAGCATGGCGTTAACCAAATCAGTCAGAGTACGACTCTTTCTTTTGGTTACCCCATTTGACTGAGGTGAATAGGGAGGCATCCTATCACACAAAAAGAATCAAATTCATTGGAAAAATAATCTCCACCACAATCGAACCTAGGCCTCTTGATTTTATGATCAAGTTGGTTTTCCACTTCAGCTTTATAGATCTTGAAAAAGTTCAAAGCCTCATCTTTTCAAAAAATACACATGGCAGTATCTAGTGGAGTCATCAATTAACATCATGAAATATTTCTTTCCACCTTCTGTCAAAAAACCATTCATTTCACAAAGATCTGAATGTACGAGCTCTAGTGGTGCAAGATTTCTTGTTTCTGTAGTTGTGTGAGACTTATGAGGTTTCTTAGTGAAAGGATCTAGATGACGACTAGAGGTGGGGGGGTGAATAGGCATTTTAAAACTTTTACGGATTTGGCTTTATCCTAATGCGGAATTAAACTAACGGATACTTTTCAAGCACAAATCATAAATATGCTAAGCTCAACTAAGTGCACCAACAACCTATGCTAAACAATATAGGCACTTAAGGAAACTAGCAAGCACAAACTATATCACAAGATATGGAAATGTAGGAACAACTAAGCAAATCAACTAGCACAGGATATATCAATATGAGCAAGTATGAATTGCAGAAAGTAAAGGGTGTGGGTATGAGATAACCACAAGTGAGTCGGGGACACGGATTTATCGCGAAGTTCACACTTGTGAGAGTGCTAATCTCTGTTGGAGCGGTGCCAAAGCCAAAGCTCCGGGGCGTCACCAAGTGACTCACTGTATTCTCCCTTTCGAGTCACCCCCAACAGATGAGCCTCGATTCACTCAAGGTTGGTCTTGAAGGCGACCACCACACCTTTACAAACTTCTCCGGAGCACACCACAAACACAGAAGCTTCCAGAGGAACTTTACCACCTAGGCCACTTCACACCCTTCTCCGGAGCACACCACAAAAGGAAGCTTTTGGAGGAACCTTGGCCACCTAGGCCTCTTCACAAACTTCTCAATATATCAACAAACCGTCTAGGAGGTGGAAGCCTCCAAGAGTAATAAACTCACGGGCTCACACTCGAACAAATCGATGTGGGGAGCTCAAACCAATGCAACAAATGCAAAGCAATGTCAAGCGACGAGTGCTCAACTCACTCTCTCAATCTCACAAGATGCAACTAAAGAAATTGGGAGATTGAAGAGAGGGGATACAATGGAGGAAATCAATAAATGACTCCAAGATCCATCTACAAATCCCCCTTCACATAGAGAGGGGAGACAGGGGTTTGGGAGAGGTGGTATGATGCTCCAAATGATGTTTAGAAAGCGTATGAACAACTTCCAAACCGATGGGGAGGAAGGCTCTTATATAGCCAACCCCCTAAACTAGCCATTGGGGCTCCAATGGACACTTCCTGAACACCCCGTGCCCATGGGGGTCAAGAACCCATGCCCATGGTACAAGCCACGTGCGGACGGAGGCCTCGTGCCCACGGGGTACCCAGAAACATCCTGTAGCAGCCCACTAAAACATGCACAACTTTGGCATACGAACTCCGAATTCGATGATCTTGGGCTCATTTTAAAGATATGGAAATGAACAAGGTCTTCACATAGAGAAATACCCAAGATCAACAAGAAAGAATGATGCAAATCATGAAAAGGTTTGAGCTCTCTACATGCGACGTGATCAAGCTACTCGCCCGAAAGTCCCTCTTGATAGTACGATTATCAAACCTATAATCCGGTCTCCCTCCAAGCACCATGAGACCGGAAAAACTAGGAAAACCTAGCTAAGTTATACCTTTGCCTTGCACATTCCACTTGATCTTAATGATGACTTTAATGCTTGCCTCAAGTTGGACTCTTTTTCTTGTCCACAATCACTTGGTGAAGATACTCGAAATGCTTCCTCATATTGCAATGAGGGAAGCCTTAACTTAAGCCAATATTCACATGCACATTATCATGATGTGGACCACAAGCTTCAAAGCATATAACGTCCAGCTTCTCATCTTGCATTTGGACTCCTCGAACCCGATGACCATCACCACTTGATGTCATCCACACATAGGCTACTTGAAATCTTTCCTTTTGATGCAATCCCATGAGAAACACATAACCCACATAGACATAATAAACACATAGTATGGGTTAGGTAACAAAGCACAATTCACAATTACTTACCATACCACTAGATCACTTGATCCCATGTGGTACAAATATTACACTTTGTGAGTTGACCATCTAGATAATCTTCGAGCTTCATCTTGGTCAACCAACATCTTTACTTCATGCCCCATCTTGGTTTCTTGAAAGTCACAATGAACTCTTAATTTCCCTTCATTGCTTCAAGACTATATCACCAAAGACTCTTTCATGACCATATCAAGTTCTACTATGAATATCATCGTGGTCACCACATGCTCTTCTAAAACTCCATCATAATCTCTTGAGAGGCATAATGAATTCTTCACTCTAGTTGCTTGCTTCAAGGCTTGATCAACGGAAAACCCAACACATGATCTTACCATGATCTTGTCTTGAAACCATAACTTGAATTCTTCTATTTGATTATTCTCTCAAGCTTGTGATCCTTATAAGCCCACATATGTCAACCTTTGAGACCCTCTAACGAACTCCACCTTGAACATATTTTGTTAGACATTAAAAATCAATCTTGATGGCTTCAACAGAAATCCCAAAAGTCCAACTTGAAACCTCACTGGATATGGGACCCCGAGAGCCAAAACCTACCACTACAAGAATCAGGTTCTTTGCCGTCTGACACGGCAAAGGCACCAAAGGTGGACGGCAAACCTCTTTGCCGTCTGCCATCGACGGCAAAGATGTCCGGCAAAGAAGGTGACAGTAAATAGGTTCTTTGCCGTCTACTTTGTCAAAGTGGACGGCAAAGGCCCTTTGCCATCCGTGGCTGACGACAAAGAACATGGCCGGCAAATAACAGGCGTTAGCCACGTTAGGTGGCTAACAGTGGCCTTTGTCGTCTGCCAGCGGACGGCAAACATGTGGTGGCATTTGACGTCTGCCATCTTACGTCAGCCACACGTCAGGTCCCCCAAGTCTTTGTCGTCTACCACTGACGGCAAACCTCTCCAGCCATTGCCGTCTGCCACAGACGGCAAAGTGACCAAATGGGTCAGCTCCTAGGTTGCACATGTTGCTGCCACATGGCCTCTTTGCCGTCTGTGGCAGATGATAAAGGCCCCTTTGCCGTCGGTGGCAGACGACAAAGTGCCTGTATTGTTTCTATTTTTTCTGTTTTCTGTTATATCCCTGCATTTTCAAAAGATATATATGATATATATAGTTCCAACCTCAAACATAGCCCATGTATCAAACATCTAATAGTCCATTAATGCAACAGAACACATAGGGTATTAAAAGATCCAATACATACATAGTTTCATGGAGTTCATCCATATATACATACATAGTTTCACATTGTGCATCAATACAAATGAAAACAAGAACTAAACACTAGCAGTCCATCAATGCTGCTTCCATGAAGTGAATCAAACCTGCAAAAATGGGAGTAAGAAAGTTAGAATAAGAAGAAGACTAGAAGAAGAAGAAGACTAGAAGAAGAAGAATAAGACTAGAAGAAGAAGAAGAAGAGAATTCTTCTTCTTCTTCTTCTTTTCTCATCTTTCTTCTTCTCTTCTATCTTTTTATCCTTTTCCTCCTCATTCTCATTGTTCTTCTTTTATTCTTTCTTTTTCTTCTCTTTCTTCTTCTATTCTTTCTTTTTCTCCTCTTCCTTGTTTTTCTTCTTCTAATTCCTTATTTGTGTCATTTTAGACACTTATGTAATTATGACATTTTTTAGCTAACTAAGCTTATTATGTCAATTTGGAGGAAAATAAGGTAAGTATAGGTCATTTTTGTGCTAAACTAGGTGATGATGCCATTTTTGAGCCAACTTACGTAAGTATAGCTCTTTTTTTTTATCTAACTTAGGTAATTATGCCATTTTGGAGGAAAATAAGCTAAGTATATGACATCTATGAGAGAACCAAGGTTATTATGCCATTTTTGAAATCAATAAGCTACTTATGTCATAAATGAACTAAATAGGCTAATTATGTCATTTTGGAGGTAACTTACCCTCATCAAAACAAATGCGATCAAGATCGCAACTAAGGTAACAATTGATCCAATGACATAATGATACCAAGCCTCATTATCAATGGCATATTTTCTAATCTTCTTAATCTTCAAGTGCATTGCATCCATCTTCAAGCGCATTGCATCCATCTTCATCTTGTGATCATCGACGACATCGGCAACATACAACTCCAATTTCATCTTCTCTTCTTTAATTCTTTTCATTTTTTCTTTCAAATACTCATTTTATTTTTCAACTAAATTTAACTTCTCGACAAGAGGGTCGGTTGCAATTTCCGGTTCACATACCTCCTAGATAAAAATATTTCTATGTCAACTTGATGGCCATAATTGTCATAAATGTGAAATGCAACAAATAGTTATAAAAGAGAACATACCACATCCGAATCATAAACCGGGCGAGGGCCGACAGGGACGGATATCAAGACCATGGCACTATGTAAAACAAACAATCATGCAAAGTAAGAAAATTATACAAGTAACTATATAAATCATACATTCATACAAGTAACTATATAAATCAAGTAAAACATAAAAAAATTGAATACCTAATAATAATCTTGATCGTCGGGTTCAATAAATGCTCCGGGATCAATAAATGCATCATCATCACTCTCATGAATGAAGTGCTCATTGGGTTCAGCGGCATCAACATGTGGAAGGCCACCTTTACGTAATCGGTCAAGCATTGACAAATCATCCACAGCAGTAACCTCTTCTTGTTCAGGCTCTTCTTGTTCCGGCTCAAGGGTGAAGTCGGCTTCACTGTCGCTGTCTACTTCAATGTTCTAGGGTGAAGTAGAGCATTTCTTGAAGCATTTTTTGGAAAGACATGTTTCTTGGAAGAATTCACCTTCATATATGTCTGGTTAATGTGAGGTTCATAATCCTCTTCATTGGGGGGAGGTGGTCTAACACGTGGCGGCACTTCATAAACAACATCCCAACCATTCAGATTTGGATCAGTTTGGCAGGCCCATGGTAGATAGAAAACTTCGGTCGCCTGTTGAGCCGTAATATAGACATCGGGATAATCTAAATGAGTGCTTTGTTTGATTTTGACTAGCCCTATATGTTCATGAGTCCTTCTAGTCTCCTTCGGCTGGAACCAATAACATTTGAAGACTATGATGTTCGGTGGGTTTTCACCATAGAATAGAAGTTCATAAATTGCTTCAACTCTCCCATAATACTTGAAAGTGCGTTATATCGACTAGAGGGGGGGTGAATAGGCAATTTTTACAAATTTGTCACTGAGGAATTTCAAGGTGAGGAAATTCCTAAGCGACGAACTACTTAGCAGCGGAATAAGTACTCAGATGCAAACATAACAGAGCAGTAGCACAGTCATCATGATGAAATGAAAACAAGCGCAGAGTACAGGTAGCGTAAACACAGGATAAGCAGGCTGAAGACAAACTGACTGAAGAAATTGAATTGAGGAAATTGAGAAAGTCTTCAGTCAAAGTCTTCAAACAGTAATGATCAAATACATAGCAAGTATGCGAGGAAATGAAAGGGTTGAGGAAATAGAACCAGTAGCTCGGAGAAGACAATGATTTGGTAGACCAGTTCCAACTGCTGTGACAGTTGTACGTCTGGTTAGAGCGGCTAGGTATTTAAACCTGAGGACACACAGTCCCGGACACACAGTCCTCACCGTATTCTCCTTGAGCTAAGGTCACACAGACCTCGCCCAATCACTCGTGGTAAGTCTTCAGGTGACTTCCAAACCTTCACATACTCGGTCACTCGGCAATCCACAATTTCCTCTTGGATGCTCTAGACCATGACGCCTAACCGTCTGGAGGATGCACAGTCCTCAAAGGTAACAAGCGTCGGTTCCACACAGGAACAATCTCTTCAGTGATGCTCAATCACTTTGGGTTTGTAGGTGTTTGGGTTTTTTGGGTTTTTCCTCACTTGATGATTTTCGCTCAAAGTCCTCGGAGGATGGGATGCTCTAAATGACAAGTGTCAATCTATCTCTCGGAGCAGCCAACCAGCTAGTGGTTGTAGGGGGTGGCTATTTATAGCCTAGGGAGCAGCCCGACATGATAAGACATAAATGCCCTTCAATGATATGACCGTTAGGTGGGTAGGATATTTGGACAGCTGGCGCGCAGCACAGCAACGGTCGGATATTTGAGTATCAAATTCCTCAGGGCTATCATGTTCCTCACTTGTAGGCAATCCGCACTGGCGAATTCCTAACTCCTCAGTCAGAACAAATTCCTCAGAGAACAGAAGAACTTCGTCTCTGTCACTGAAGAACTTGACTAAACTGTATGAGATTTCCAATGGCTTCACTCGAAAGGATTGGGTAGGTGTAGGATTTTGAGTTGAGCATCACTTGGAAACTTTTCCTTAGTTTTACCTCGACCCCCTTTAACAGTACGGTGTTTCCTATGACTCAAGAAGAAGAAAAAGAAACTACGAAAACAAAAGTCTTCACGCTTCATAATCCTCGCATGAATATCAAGTCTTCAGGGTCACACCAATTTCTTCACTTTCAAAGTCTTCAAGAAAACCAAAGTCTTCAGTTGAAGACATTCATTTTTTAGGGGTCGACATTCATCGTAAATAACAAACTCCTCATAGACTTATAGACCTGTGTACACTCACAAACGCATTAGTCCCTTAACCTATAAGTCTTCAATACACCAAAATCACTAAGGGGCACTAGATGCACTTACAATCTCCCCCTTTTTGGTGATTGATGACAATATAGGTTAAGTTTTCAATGGGGATAAACATATGAAGTGTAAATACTGATATTGAGGAATTTGATTGCAAGATATAGAAGAACTCCCCCTGAAGATGTGCATATTTGAGGAATTTGCTTTGAAATAGCAAATGCACATTGTTGAGTAATATCATGGAGATCTCCTCCTATATCTTGAAATTCATACACGCATTTAACATATGATATGAAGAATTTGAAATGCATGATGAGATATGGTGTCTGACGAAATTCAGCATGCGTGCATTATGGTATGCAGAAAAAAAGAGCAAAAGTATCAGACCACCATAGGACTTAAGTTTACAACTCATCAGAGCAAACACCTCAGAAAAGCAAGAGTTGTAACTTAACAGAGATATAGCCCATATATAAGACCCGCTTGAAGACTAACTCAAATTTCTCCCCCTTTGTCATCGAATGACCAAAAGGGATGAAAAATGAGGACTAACGCCTGAAAGTGCGTTATATCGACTAGAGGGGGGGTGAATAGGCGATTTTTACAAATTCGTCACTGAGGAATTTCAAGGTGAGGAAATTCCTAAGCGACGAACTACTTAGCAGCGGAATAAGTACTCAGATGCAAGCATAACAGAGCAGTAGCACAGTCATCATGATGAAATGAAAACAAGCACAGAGTACGAGTAGCGTAAACACAGGATAAGCAGGCTGAAGACAAACTGACTGAAGAAATTGAACTGAGGAAATTGAGAAAGTCTTCAGTCAAAGTCTTCAAACAGTAATGATCAAATACATAGCAAGTATGCGAGGAAATGAAAGGGTTGAGGAAATAGAACCAGTAGCTCGGTGAAGACAATGATTTCGTAGACCAGTTCCAACTGCTGTGACAGTTGTACGTCTGGTTAGAGCGGCTAGGTATTTAAACCTGAGGACACACAGTCCCGGACACACAGTCCTCACCGTATTCTCCTTGAGCTAAGGTCACACAGACCTCGCCCAATCACTCGTGGTAAGTCTTCAGGTGACTTCCAAACCTTCACATACTCGGTCACTCGGCAATCCACAATTTTCTCTTGGATGCTCTAGACCATGACGCCTAACCGTCTGGAGGATGCACAGTCCTCAAAGGTAACAAGCGTCGGTTCCACACAGGAACAATCTCTTCAGTGATGCTCAATCACTTTGGGTTTGTAGGTGTTTGGGTTTTTGGGTTTTTCCTCACTTGATGATTTTCGCTCAAAGTCCTCGGAGGATGGGATGCTCTAAATGACAAGTGTCAATCTATCTCTCGGAGCAGCCAACCAGCTAGTGGTTGTAGGGGGCGGCTATTTATAGCCTAGGGAGCAGCCCAACATGATAAGACATAAATGCCCTTCAATGATATGACCGTTAGGTGGGTAGGATATTTGGACAGCTGGCGCGCAGCACAGCAACGGTCGGATATTTGAGTATCAAATTCCTCAGGGCTATCATGTTCCTCACTTGTAGGCAATCCGCACTGGCGAATTCCTAACTCCTCAGTCAGGAAAAATTCCTCAGAGAACAGAAGAACTTCGTCTCTGTCAATGAAGAACTTGACCAAACTGAATGAGATTTCCAATGGCTTCACTCGAAAGGATTGGGTAGGTGTAGGATTTTGAGTTGAGCATCACTTGGAAACTTTTCCTTAGTTTTACCTCGACCCCCTTTAACAGTACGGTGTTTCCTATGACTCAAGAAGAAGAAAATAAAACTACGAAAACAAAAGTCTTCACGCTTCATAGTCCTCGCATGAATATCAAGTCTTCAGGGTCACACCAATTTCTTCACTTTCAAAGTCTTCAAGAACATCAAAGTCTTCAGTTGAAGACATTCATTTTTAGGGGTCGACATTCATCGTAAAGAACAAACTCCTCATAGACTTATAGACCTGTGTACACTCACAAACACATTAGTCCCTTAACCTATAAGTCTTCAATACACCAAAATCACTAAGGGGCACTAGATGCACTTACAATCTCCCCCTTTTTGGTGATTGATGACAATATAGGTTAAGTTTTCAACGGGGATAAACATATGAAGTGTAAATACTGATATTGAGGAATTTGATTACAAGATATAGAAGAACTCCCCCTGAAGATGTGCATATTTGAGGAATTTGCTTTGAAATAGCAAATGCACATTGTTGAGTAATATCATGGAGATCTCCTCCTATATCTTGAATTTCATATACGCATTTATCATATGATATGAAGAATTTGAAATGCATGATGAAATATGGTGTCTGACGAAATTCAACATGCGTGCATTAAGGTACTTGAGGAAATAAGCATGCAGAAAGCAGTTCAAAAGTATCAGACCACCATAGGACTTAAGTTTACAACTCATCAGAGCAAACACCTTAGAAGAGCAAGAGTTGAAACTTAACAGAAATATAGCCCATATATAAGACCCGCTTGAAGACTAACTCAAATTTCTCCCCCTTTGTCATCGAATGACCAAAAGGGACGAAAAATGAGGACTAACGCCCCTGAAGAATATCATCATGACGTCGATGGAGGAGCGCCAGCATTGTTGGGGTCGTCTGTTGAGGTAGGGCCTGCCGCAGTCATCACACGCGGAGCTGTGGCTTGAGGATGATGTTCTGAAGCTTTGGCGGCATAATCTTGAGTTGCAGAGTCATCATTGGTGGAATAGGAAGTAGCTTTGCGAAACTGTCCATCCAATGGACGAGTACCTTCATCAATAACAGCAGCCTTGCCCTTCTCGTCAGCTGAGGAAATAGTCCGTTTGAGGACTTCGATAGGGGGCAAATAGCTGAGATGATTTTGAAAATCAGCCTTATAATGAATTGAAGACCTTGATCTGATGAACTTCATGATCCAGGGAGCATAAGGCTTCAACTCAAAAGGTGACAGAGCAGCATTGGCCAAAGTCCTCATGAAGAAATCGTGGTAGTTGATAGGAATACCGTGAATGATATTGAACAGCAGATTCTTCATAATGCCAACAACTTCTTCATCATCAGAGTTGTGGCCCTTGATTGGACTGAGGGTTTTGGTCAATATGCGATAGACTGTCCTTGGCACATAGAGCAATTCCTTGACGAGGAATTTGGTCCTTGGAGCTTGGCCTGGCTTCAAAGGCTTCATCAGCACTTGCATCAGATGATCAGACAGTTCAGGTTCAACATAGAGAAGCCTTGCACCTTCAGTGGGAGGACTGACTGGGACGGCATGAAGCAATTCAGAGGCCGGTGCTTTGAAATGAGTATTATCGGTCATCCAGTCCAATACCCATGAATTGACATCATCAACATTTCCAGTAATGTGCAGCGTGGCAAAGAATTGAAGAATGAGTTCTTCATTCCAATCGCAGATGTCAGTGCAGAAATTGAGTAACCCAGCGTCATGAAGAACACTGAGGACTGGGGTGAAGCAGGGCAGCGATTCCATATCTACATGAGGAATTTGCTCATGTTCAAAGATCTTATCCTTATCAAACAACAATGAGGAATAGAAGTTCATCTGGCTTGCAGTCCAGAAGCGCTTGCGACGAAGTCGAGCAGAGTCATAGGGATTGTAGTCATTGAAGAATATGTGCTCATTGAGGAAATCCTCAGCATTAAACTTCTGCTTCTTGGAGTGAGGGTTCTATGGCTTGGGCTGAAGATTAACAGTTGAAGTCTTCATAGCCTCTTGAGGTATAGCCACTGGAGCCACAGGCTGAGGAATTTCAGCAGCAGCCTTGGCCTCCATTTCTTCAGACATATGTACATCAGCGCTAGTGACTGGAACTTCTTCAGGAATAGAATGAAGTGAAGCTTGACGTTCATCAGAGCCCGTATGAATTTCTTCAGTTGGCACAGGGGACTGAGGAACATGATGTAGAGGGGTTGTCAGAGGTGAATTGGGGTGATGACTTTCCCAAAAGTCATCATTTAGAATAGGTGTTGTAGACCCAATATCCACATCCTCATCTTCTTCAATTCCTTCGACGCCTGCCTCTTCAGCTGTGAACTGAGGCATGGACGATGATACCAGTGGGGTTGAAGGGAAAGTATCCACTTCAATTTCTTCATCCATCTGCTCTGTCGAAGCAGCAGAAGGATCATCTTCATCAGATTTACTTGGAATTTCATATTCCTCACCAAAGGGAATGATCTCCTTTGATGGCATGCTTGATATTGGAATAGCATCAATTGGGTTTTCAGATGAACTCGTCAAAGTCTTCACTTTCTTGGGAGCTGAAGACTCTGAGGAGGCAGATGCTTCCCTTTTCTTCACAGCTGCTCGCTCCGCAGCCTTGGTTTTCTTCGCTTCTGTTGCAGAAGGAAGGTTGATGCTTGTCATCGGTGTAGGAGGAGCAGAGGAAATTGGTTGAATTTCTTCAGGCACAACTGATGCAGTTGCCCTGGCTTGTTCAGATTCCTCAGGCACAGTAGCAGATGCTTCAACTGGCCTGGATTGCTCTTCAGGCGCAATATTGGAGGTTGCCCTGGCATTTTCTTCAGAGACTGGAATTTCTTCATCAACACTGGCGCTTTCATTTTCTTCAGCAGACTAAACAGATGTTCCAGTCTGAGGAAATTTGGGTTGCGATGAAGCTGCAACACTTGGAGTAAATCCTTTTGCCATTCTGACAAATCTGACTTTGGCACCTAGCCAATCTGCACGGAATGCATGAAATTCATCACTGAGTGCTTTGATCTCAGCCTGCATAGTCACAAGTTCTTCAGGAGACATTTTTACAACATTGTTCTTCAGAAAATGCTCCTTCTTGTACTGAGCCTTCTTCACCTGCCTGGCCTTTTCAAATTTCCATTTCTCTTCATTTATGAAGGCCGTCAACATGTGACTTTGACCAGGAGTGAGGTTTAATTCAGGCAAAGGTGTATTTGGATCCTTGTGCCATAGATCGATGAAATCAAGGATCTTCCTTGGATCCAGCATGAGGGGCACAGCACTGCCTTTGGCACTAGAGGCCCTTTGTTGTCGATCTCTGATGATCTCAGCTAATTCTTCATCAGCAGCTTCGTCTTCGCTTGACGGAACCTAAAAGGCGACTTGCTTCTTGTGAGGACTTGGCCTTGTGCCTCGTCCAGCAGTGGCCTTTTTCTTCAGCAAGGTCGGAGTTGTTGAAGACTGAGGTGGAGCTAAAGAACTTGCAGAGACTCCTGAAGCAATTGAGATTCCAGTAGTCCTTTGGCATGTGGCAAGATGCACAGGTGCTGAGGACTTTGCAGGAGCAGCTGAGGATTTTGCAACTGAGGGAGTTGGAGCTGCTTTTGAGGAATTTGCTTGAGGATCAGGCCGTGAGGGCTTTGAAGAGCTTGGCCGTGAGGGCATTGCAGCTGAGGAACTTGTCTTGACAGCTGATTTCTTCAGCATAGCCTTCTTAGGCTTGATAGCAGAGGCCTCAGCGGCGGCAGCAACAGAATCTTCATTGAATTTCTTCACTGCCTCTTTAGCCACTTTGGCCAGCTTGGCTTGACGCTTAGCCCACTCCTGAGGAAATTCCTCACCTCTTCTGATGCTAGTGGGGTCAGCTTCTTGGCCAGGAGCCAATGGAGGTCTTGGACATGGAGGGTTAACAGCAAATTTCTTCATGTACTTGGGAGTGACATAGCGATATTCCCTCCATTCTCTTGCCCATCTCCTCTCAATCTTCTGAATGCGCACTTTGCGCTAATTTTTGTTCTCCTTGCCATGAGTTGCTTCATCAGGAGTACAATATTCATCATAGATGTCATCAGGGATCTCAAAAGCAGTATTTGTTTCTGGCCTCTTTCCTCCCTTCTGAGGTCTTTTACCATCAGCCATTTTCTTCACTTGAGGATTTTGAACAATCGAATTTTCTGATGAGGTATGCAATTTTTCTTCAAGGAACGCTGCAAATGAGTTAAGTTGATGAGAACCTAGAGATTAAGCAGCGGACATGTGTACCTGTGAACAGAATATAGGTGCGAAGAGTTTTGGAGAGGTCATATGCGTTCTCAGAAGATTTTCAAAAGTATCAAGTTTGAGGAAGAAGACCAGGGGTGTCTTGAGGAATTTCACTAAGCATTTTGACTTAGGTTCCAGAGTTGTGTAGATTGAAAATCCACACAATTGAGGAATCTTGAAGAAAAACGTTGCTTAGAGAAACTGATCAAGGACAGAAGCAAGTTGGTGTTTAAGAACACGAAAGTTGAAGAATAAACACCTTTTGAAGATTTTGTGGAAATCATCAGAATCAACAAGGGCAGTAAAAATAAATTTTATTTACCCTTGACGAAAAATACGACGAACTGAGAGTGGCAGTGGAGATGTTCATCCGTTCAGATCTTCCACGCCCTAACTTGGCGATGGAAAACAGCTACGGCGGCGGCGGAGTGAAGATTTCCGCGGCCGGCGTGAGTACGATGGCGACGAGGTCGAGGCAGTGAAGCTCTTCCTCACCGGCGATGATGGAATGTAGCGGCGGCGCTAGGTCTGAGAGCTCGAGCGAGGGAGTAAGATCGAGCGGGGTAAATGAGATCTGAGGAGGGCGAGGGGTATTTATAGGCGAGGTGAAAGAACCGCTCATCCGAAGAAAATGGACGAACGTGCCCCTGACCCTTCTTATCCTACCAACATGTGTCACCCACGTACTGTGAAGTGGAGATCGTGTTAGATCGTGGGTGAATAGAGAAATCTTATCGAGGGATATGGAACGGTTTGAGCGGCAAAAGCCAAAAATTCAGATAAGAATATTTTAATGTTTCGTTCGCAAATTCTTCAGCTGTCAAGGGCACAGTGAAGACTTTGAATGGGTTTCAAATAGAACGCACATGAGGAATTTGTGAACAGACTGGGTTGAGATTAGCATAGAGGGGAAAAGGGTCCGATCACATTCACTTAGAAGAAAAACAACTTGAAGAATTAGCAATAAGTGAATGCTGTAGAGGACAGAAAACTCAAATATATATATATATTCAATGAAGAACACAGTCGGAAAGAGTGAAGATTTTGCAAAGTTGAAGAATTTGAAAATTTGCACAATGATGAAAAACTCAAATTTTGAAGATTTTCAACTTTTTGTGGTGGCGTGACCCACCGTGTAAGAATGATGATTTCAAACACCGCGTATAATTGTCGTAGGGCTCTGAGAATCAAATTCTTCATTAATTTCTTCACACATAGAGGGTTAGTCTTCATTGATTGAAGAAAAATGTTTCTTCGTGTGTTGCACATCTAAGTCATCAATTTGCATAAGTGTTAGGATGTGTGTCCTTTTCAAAGGACATTCGAAGATTCTAAGACATTTAGCTCACACTGCAATTTGCTAAATCTCTTCTCATCCAAGGGCTTTGTGAAGATATCCGCTAGTTGTTCTTCAGACTTCACGGGATCAATAGAGATGTCACACTTCAACACATGATCTCGAAGAAAATGATGACGAATCTCGATGTGCTTTGTCTTCGAGTGCTGAACTGGGTTATGAGCAATTTTGATGGCACTCCCGTTGTCGCAGTAGAGTGGCACATTCTTCACATTGCTGCCGTAGTCCTTGAGGGTTTGCTTCATCCACAGTAATTGAGCACAGCAAGAACCAGCAGCAATATACTCAGCTTCAGCAGTAGAGAGTGATACGCAGTTCTGCTTCTTCGAGGACCAACATACTAAGGATCGTCCGAGGAAATGGCATGTGCCTGATATTGACTTGCGGTCCACACGATCACCAGCATAGTCAGAGTCAGAATATCCAATGAGATCAAAAACCGAGCCCTTGGGATACCATAATCCAAGTGTTGGAGTGTGAGCTAGATATCGAAGAATATGTTTCACAGCCTTATGGTGTGATTCCTTCGGTGTAGCTTGAAAACGGGCACACATGCAAACACTAAGCATAATATCCGGCCTAGATGCACATAGGTACAATAAAGAGCCAATCATGGAGCGGTATACCTTTTGATCGAAGTCTATTCCATTTTCATCAGTGCATAGATGGCCATTTGTGGGCATAGGGATTTTGACGCCTCTGCATTATTGCATACCGAATTTCCTAAGAACGTCCTTGAGGTATTTCTCTTGAGAAATGAAGATGCCATTGCGTTGTTGACGAATTTGAAGACCTAAGAAGAATTTCAATTCTCCCATCATGGACATTTGATATTCCTCACTCATCATGTAGGCAAATTCGTCACTGTAATGTTGGTTAGTACAGCCAAAGATAATATCATCAACATATATTTGGCACACGAATAATTCATCATCATAGGTTTTGGTGAAAAGAGTTGGGTCGAGTGAACCGGGTTTGAAGCCTTTCTTCATGAGGAATTCCTTCAAAGTATCATACCATGCCCGAGGGGCCTGCTTGAGGCCATAGAGGGCCTTATTGAGTCTGAAGACTTTGTCAGGATGCTTAGGATCTTCAAAACCTGGGGGTTGAGCAACATATACTTCTTCCTCAAGCTTACCATTGAGGAATGCACTTTTCACATCCATTTGATATAAGATGATATTATGATGGTTAGCATAAGCAAGCAATATGCGAATAGCCTCAAGTCTAGCAACAGGTGCAAAAGTTTCATCGAAATCAATTCCTTCAACCTGTGTGTAGCCTTGAGCTACAAGACGAGCCTTGTTCCTCACCACTAGGACATTTTCATCTTGCTTGTTGTGGTAGATCCATTTGGTACCAATGATATTGTGCTTGCATGGGTCCGGTCGCTTGACAAGCTCCCATACATTATTCAGCTTGAATTGATGTAATTCCTCTTGCATTGCTTGAATCCATTCAGGCTCCAGAAATGCCTCATCAACTTTGGTGGGCTCTGTGATGGAGACGAAAGCAAAATGCCCACAAAAGTTAGATAAATGTGAAGCTTTTGAGCGAGTCAGAGGACCTGGTGCGTTGATGTCGTTGATGATTCTCTCAATCTGTACTTCATTTGCAACGCGGGGATGTGCAGGTTGACGACTTTGATTTGGCTCAGCATTTTCTTCAGAGCCATTTTCTTCAGATGCGCCAGCATGCTGTTCTTCATGTTCTGGAATGATTTCTTCAGCAGATTCTTCAGTAGGAATGACATCCTCAGTAGCTTTGAACTTGATGGTTTCCTCAGGCGTCTTTTCATCTAGCACAGGAGGTAGGTGCTCTCTTTGCGAGCCGTTAGTTTCATCGAACCGCACATCTACAGTTTCAACAACCTTGTTGTGATAGGTGTTGAAGACCCTGTAGGTGTGCGAGTCCTTTCCGTAACCAAGCATAAAACCTTCATGTGCTTTCGGTGCAAATTTAGAATTGTGATGAGGATCTCTAATCCAGCATTTAGCACCGAAGACTTTGAAATAACTCACATTGGGTTTCTTGTCAGTGATGAGTTCATATAAGGTCTTCTTGAAGAATTTGTGAAGATATACCCTGTTGATGATGTGGCATGCAGTATCAATTGCCTCAGGCCAGAAGTGACGAGGTGTCTTGTATTCATCAAGCATGGTGCGAGCCATCTCAACAAGAGTCCTGTTCTTGCGCTCCACAATGCCATTCTGCTGAGGAGTGTATGGGGCAGATAGCTCATGAGTAATACCAAGTTCATCGAGATATCATCAAGACCAGTATTCTTGAACTCGGTCCCATTGTCACTACGTATATGCTTGATCTTCACACCGAAATTCGTCGAAGCCCTTGAGGAAAATCGTCTGAAGACTTCCTGCACTTAAGTTTTGTAAGTAATGACATGCACCCATGTGTAACGAGAATAGTCATCAACAATGACAAAGCCATATAGAGATGCTGCATTTGTTAGTGTGGCATAATGAGTAGGGCCAAAGAGATCCATATGAAGCAATTCAAAAGGACGAGAAGTAGTCATGATAGTCTTCGAGGGGTGCTTGGCTCTGGTCATTTTTCCAGCCTCACAAGCCCCACAAAGATGATCTTTGAGGAATTTGACACCCTCGATGCCAATGATGTGCTTTTTCTTCACGAGCGTGTGTAAGTTCCTCATGCCAGCATGACCCAGTCGTCGATGCCATAGCCAGCCTTCTGAAGCTTTAGCAAGTAGACAAGTGGCAGGCTGTGGTCCTGCAGAGAAATCAACAATATACAAGTCTCCTCTCCTAAAGCCTTCAAAGACTTTGGAATTGTCAGATTCCATGAGCACTAAGCAACGATATTTGCCAAAGACAACAACCATATCAAGATCACAAAGCATTGAGACAGACATGAGGTTGAATCCGAGGGACCCGACAAGCATGACTTTATCCATGTGTCGATCCTTTGAGATTGCAACCCTACCTAGACCCAATACCTTGCTTTTGCCTTTGTCAGCGTAGGTGATATGCTTCAAGTGTGATGGAGATAAAGGAGTGTTCATCAGTAAGCTCTTGTCACCGGTCATGTGATTTGTACATCCACTATCGAGGACCCACTCAGTAGCTTTGGGTAAATCATCCTGCAGATGAATTAGTGCATCTTACGAACTCATATACTTCAGAGTGAAGAATATGACATCAAATTCATCAGACATAATTCATCAACAAAAGCAACATATGTATATATATATAGCAATGTGAGGACGTGAGAAATGAATAAATCATTTCTTCATGATTAGCTTGCGTCCTTTCAAGCATTTCAGGTCTCCAGCAAATTTTTCAGACGATTTAGTTCGTCTGGAGACCTGACCCTGCATAAGAGATTAGTTCTTTTTCTTCACCACCCACATCTGGAGGGGTGGCAAAGAGTTCATCATTCTGCGAGCTCCATAAGAGAAAGGTGGCATTGAAGCCAGAGTGCTTCGTTTCACAGGAGAGGGATTAGCATAGACATATGAGTAAGCTGAGAAATTCTTCGAGGACTTATGAATATAATGATTTGAAGAATAATGCACATAATCAGAACTCTTAGATTTTCCCTGCGAAACAGAAGCGTTAGCATGATGATGATCATGTGAAGACTTGGATCCATGTGAGGAATTTGATCCATAAGAGGACTCGGATCCATATGAAGACTTTGGTCCATATGAAGAATTTGATCTGGGGTTCTTATTCTTCACAGGTGGTGTCATGAGGACATTCACCTGAAGACTTTCAAGGCACCTTTTGGGAACCCAGATTTTCTTCATAGGGGGACCATTTCTGCAGTTAGATCCAACATATCTAGCAAATACTTCACCATTATGATTTTTGAACAGTTTATAGTTGGAGTCAAATGACTCATCAGATGAATATGAGGATTCACAAGTAAAGCCAGATACAGTGGATGGATCTACGGGAGATCCCTTCGCAGCAACCCATGAGGTTTTGGGATACTGCTCAGGTTTCCAGTAGGTTCCATCAGCATTGAGTTTCCTCTCAAAGGCAATACCCTCTTTCCTAGGGTTCCTATTCAAGATCTGCTTTTTGAGCACATCACAAAGAGTCTGATGCCCTTTGAGGCTTTTGTACATGCCTGTCACATACAATTCCTTCAACCCTGCATTTTTGTCAGTGATACTAGTGGTATCCTCAGATGAGGAATTTGTGACCACAGAGATAGTTGAAGAATTTGTAGCAATAGAAGCATTTGAACATTCAGGTGAAGAATTAGCAGTTTCACATTCAATGCATTTCAAGCATGGTGGAATAAATTCTTCCTGAGTGGAACTGATCTGTTGAGCAAGCAAAGAATCATTTTCCTTCTGAAGATCTTCATGACTCACCCTTAGCTTCTCAAGATCTTGCTTTCTTTGAAGAAATTCATAAGAAAGCTTCTCATGATCGGCTAAGAGAGTTTCATGACGACCTTGAAGGGAGTCAAACTTAGACTGTAGTTGCTGAAGATTATCTGTCAGTGTTTGAGTTCGATCCATTTCCTCACCTAACAGATCATCGCTTTTGTCTAGCATATTTTGAACCTTTTCCAAAGCCTTTTGTTGTTTAACAGCAATATTAGCAAGTTTGGAATAGCTAGGTTTGAGGTTATCATCAGATTCATCCTCACTTGATTCAGAGGAGGGATATTTGAGTACCTTGGCACCTTTTTCCATGAAGCAATAGGTGGGGGCATAGTCATCGTTGCCGTCATCAGCAGTGTTGGGGAAGCCATTTTCCTCAGTGTTGAAGATGGACTTGCTAATGTAAGCAGTAGCGAGAGCTAGGCTCGCCACACCAGAGTCTGACTCCTCAGATGCCTCCTCTTCCTCATGTTCCTCAGATTCAGCTTCAGAGTCCATTTCCTTGCCAATGAATGCCCGAGCTTTCTTGGAGCTGCTCTTCTTGTGAGATGAAGACTTTGAAGATTTTGATGATGAGGACTTTGAAGATTTCTTATTCCTCTTAGAGTCATCTAAACTATCATCCTTGTATTTCTTCTTCTTTGATTCCTTCTCCCACTGAGGACAATCAGTAATGTAGTGACCAGGTTTCTTGCATTTATGGCAAGTTCTCTTCTTGTAGTCACGGGATGAGGAATCTGATTTCATGTCATCACCTCTTGAGGATTTTCCAAATCGGCCACGTCTAGAGAACTTCTGGAATTTCCTCACGAGCATTGCTAGCTCCTGACTCAGTTCTTCAGGATCACCAAGGCTGCTACCAGAATCTTCATCTTCAGATTCAGAGACTGCCTTGGCTTTCAGTGCACGAGATCTGCCATAGCTCGGTCCATAGAGATCTCTCTTCTCAGCAAGTTGGAACTCATGAATATTTAGCCTCTTGAGGATATCAGCAGGATCAAGTGACTTGTAGTCTCCACGTTCTTGAATCATCAGTGCCAGTGTATCGAATGAAGAATCGAGTGACCTCAGCAATTTCTTCACCACTTCATGGTCGGTGATGTCAGTGGCACCCAGTGCTTGAAGCTCGTTTGAAATGTCAGTGAGGCAATCAAAGGTTTGCTGAACATTTTCGTTGTCGAGTCTTTTGAAGCGGTTGAAGAGATTGCGAAGAACGTCAACTCGAGAGTCACGTTGAGTTGAGACTCCTTCGTTGACCTTGGACAGCCTATCCCAGATAAGCTTAGCTGTCTCCAAAGCACTCACTCTGCCATACTGCCCTTTGCTCAGATGGCCACATATGATATTCTTCGCTTGAGAGTCGAGTTGCTTGAATCTCTTCACATCAGCAGCGTTTACGGAAGGAGTGACAGAGGGAACGCCATTTTCCACAACGTACCAGAGATCGTTGTCAATTGCCTCAAGATGCATGCGCATCTTGTTCTTCCAGTAGGGGTAGTCCGTCCCATCGAAGGTAGGACACCCAGCCGAGACCTTGATCATGCCTGCAGTCAACATAACTAAAACTCCAGGTGGTTAAACCAAAATCACACAGAACAAGGGAGTACCTTGCTCTGATACCAATTGAAAGTGCGTTATATCGACTAGAGGGGGGTGAATAGGCGATTTTTACAAATTTGTCATTGAGGAATTTCAAGGTGAGGAAATTCCTAAGCGACGAACTACTTAGCAGCGGAATAAGTACTCAGATGCAAACATAACAGAGCAGTAGCACAGTCATCATGATGAAATGAAAACAAGCGCAGAGTACAAGTAGCGTAAACACAGGATAAGCAGGCTGAAGACAAACTGACTGAAGAAATTGAACTGAGGAAATTGAGAAAGTCTTCAGTGAAAGTCTTCAAACAGTAATGATCA
Source organism: Thinopyrum elongatum (assembly GCA_011799875.1). NCBI lineage: Eukaryota > Viridiplantae > Streptophyta > Magnoliopsida > Poales > Poaceae > Thinopyrum > Thinopyrum elongatum. The sequence goes on from CM022297.1 coordinate 312,544,976, forward strand.
AAAACATAGCAAGTATGCGAGGAAATGAAAGGGTTGAGGAAATAGAACCAGTAGCTCGGAGAAGACAATGATTTGGTAGACCAGTTCCAACTGCTGTGACAGTTGTACGTCTGGTTAGAGCAGCTAGGTATTTAAACCCGAGGACACACAGTCCCGGACACACAGTCCTCACCGTATTCTCCTTGAGCTAAGGTCACACAGACCTCGCCCAATCACTCGTGGTAAGTCTTCAGGTGACTTCCAAACCTTCACATACTCGGTCACTCGGCAATCCACAATTTCCTCTTGGATGCTCTAGACCATGATGCCTAACCGTCTGGAGGATGCACAGTCCTCAAAGGTAACAAGCGTCGGTTCCACACAGGAACAATCTCTTCAGTGATGCTCAATCACTTTGGGTTTGTAGGTGTTTGGGTTTTTCCTCACTTGATGATTTTCGCTCAAAGTCCTCGGAGGATGGGATGCTCTAAATGACAAGTGTCAATCTATCTCTCGGAGCAGCCAACCAGCTAGTGGTTGTAGGGGGCGGCTATTTATAGCCTAGGGAGCAGGCCGACAAGATAAGACATAAATGCCCTTCAATGATATGACCGTTAGGTGGGTAGGATATTTGGACAGCTGGCGCGCAGCACAGCAACGGTCGGATATTTGAGTATCAAATTCCTCAGGGCTATCATGTTCCTCACTTGTAGGCAATCCGCACTGGCGAATTCCTAACTCCCCAGTCAGGACAAATTTCTCAGAGAATAGAAGAACTTCATCTCTGTCACTGAAGAACTTGACCAAACTGAATGAGATTTCCAATGGCTTCACTCGAAAGGATTGGGTAGGTGTAGGATTTTGAGTTGAGCATCACTTGGAAACTTTTCCTTAGTTTTACCTCGACCCCCTTTAACAGTACGGTGTTTCCTATGACTTAAGAAGAAGAAAATGAAACTACGAAAACAAAAGTCTTCACGCTTCATAGTCCTCGCATGAATATCAAGTCTTCAGGGTCACACCAATTTCTTCACTTTCAAAGTCTTCAAGAACACCAAAGTCTTCAGTTGAAGACATTCATTTTTAGGGGTCGACATTCATCGTAAAGAACAAACTCCTCATAGACTTATAGACCTGTGTACACTCACAAACGCATTAGTCCCTTAACCTATAAGTCTTCAATACACCAAAATCACTAAGGGGCACTAGATGCACTTACATACTCGATACCTCCATCGCCGATAGCAGAGACACAAAAATTTGTAGACTTTCAGTCGGCCATAGATAGCTCTTTGCCGTAGGTACGAAAGCGATACCCGTTGATGTTGTATTTGACAAATGAACGGACCTTGTAGTCAAAACCATTAGCGACTTGTCTCAATTCGGCGTCCATAGACTCTGAATTAGCCTACAAGTTTAATACGAAAGGATTATTGCATTAGCCGCAAATTAGACGAAGAAAATGAGAATGGTCGAATGGAAATTACCATTTGTTTGAACCAAGAGATGAAACTGGGAAAGCCGCCTCCTTGCTTTGCCAGAAGCTCATACTCTTTGATGGATTCCTTTTCGATCTCTGCTCCATCCGAGAATTTGGCGACGTATTGACTGTATCAAATATCCGGGAATAAGAGATTTTCAAAGGAATTAGAAGTTACGAAACAATGTACCTTGATAACTTACTCGATGTACGACCACACTTCTATGAGGTTGTTGAAGATATACAATGAAATGGTCCGCCATTCTTCGACATCCAACGATATTGGTTTACAAGCACCAGCTGGTGCGAGATTCCCTTTGAATAGGCTGAGGTTGGATCCACCTTTTTTAGGGTCGCCAGCATTGTACCGAGGCTTCGGATTATGCAAATGACGATTTTTGGCTTCGTAGTGTGCTGTCACGAAGTTTGCCGCCTCCTCAGTAATGAATGCCTCGGCCATCGATGCTTCAATTCTACGTTTATTTTTACATTTTGCTCGGAGCGTCTTCTGCATCTTCTCAGTTGCGTAGCACCAACAATTTTGCACGGCCCCCCCAATCTTGCCTCGGTCGGGAGATGCAAAATCAAGTGTTGCATTGGATGAAAGAAGCCCGGCGGAAAGATCTTCTCTAACTTGCAGATCAACTCCGGTGCCAACTCTTCCATTTCTTGTACCACGGCAGGCGATAGTTCTTTCGCACAAAGAACACGGACGAAATAGCTCAGCTCGGCTAGTACTAGCCATTCATCCTCACGGATAAAGCCACGCAACATCACCGGCATTACCCGCTCAATCCATATGTGCCAATCATGACTCTTGAGACCAAATATTTTCAATTTTTCAAGATTCGCTCCCCTCTTTAGATTCGCTACATACCCATCGAGGAACATCAACTGCATTTTCACCCACAAGATAATTTCCGTCATAGCTGCCTTCCAAGATTGAACCATGCCTTTGGCTTCGTCCAGTTCTGCTTTCCTTTCGGTTCTTTCATGTTTTGTAATGGTCTATCACATAGCGCCTCTTGATCGACTCTAGCCTTAGTATTAAACTTTGACTTCCCCTCTATGCCGAAAAATGTACCAAAAAGTGCCTCAGCGATATTCTTTTTAATGTGCATCACGTCGATGTTGTGTGGGCAAAGGAGGTCTTTGAAGTAAGGCAGATCCCACAAGCATGTCTTGTGAGTCCAGGCGTGTTTCGAATTATACCCCTTGAAATACCCTGGACGCTCTGGATCTGGCTCGAGAACATTTAACTAATCGAGGGTCTCTTGGCCTGTCAACGGAGGTGGTGCAGAGTTTTTTACAACTCTACCTTTCATGAAGTTCTTCTTGTCTTTCCTGAACTTATGGCAAGGATCTAGGAACTATCTATGCAAGTCGAAGAAAGAAAACTTGCGACCCGCCTGTAGCCAACGAAACTCAAGAGCTGCCTTGCATGTGGGGCACGGGGACCGTCCATGCACACACCAGCCAATGAATAGCGCATATGCCGGCAAGTCATGCGTCGAGTACATGTACCAGACACGCATTATGAAGTTCTGTTTGTTAAAGGCATCGTATTTCTTGAACCCATTATCCCAAGGTTCTTGCAATTCGTCCTTAAGCGGCTGCATGTACACATTCATATTCTTCCCCGGATAGTTCGGCCTTGGAATTATCAATGTCAGGAAAATGTTCTTTCTTTGCATAATCTGTCCAGGGGGGAGATTGAGTGGAAAGACAAATACGGGCCAACAACTGTATTGGGTTTGCCTTCAGACCAAACACACTGAACCCATCTGTGCTGATGGCGACTCAAGGATGCCTTGGATCTGCCGCTTTTTCCGCATGTAATGCATCGAAGCGCTTCCACGCTTCACCATCCGATGTGTGTACCATCATCAGATTCCCATCTACATCTAGTTCGGTTCTTTTGCCCGTTTTGTGCCATGTCATCTGTCTGGCTGTCTCTTCGACCATGAAAAGACGTTGAAGTCTTGGTACGATTGGCATATACCGAAGAACATTAACCGGGATTTTGGTCTGCGTCTTCTCACCCATACCGTTGTATACCACAATATAACTGGAAGACTTGCAAATGGTACAATAGTTCAAGTCCGCATACTCAAGCCTAAATAAGGCACATCCTCTCTCACAGGCATGTATCTTCTCATAGGGCATCTTAAGAGCACGGAGGATTTTGTCTGACTGGTACAGGTTTGCAGGCATTACATGGCCTTTGGGTAGAAAGCTTCCAAATACTGTCATCATCGCAGCGTAGCATTCTCTGCCCAAGTTGAATTGAGCCTTCAGAGCCATTATTTGTGAGATGGCATCCAGCTGACAATTTCAGTGTGCTCATGGAGAGGACATTTTGAAGACTCCAACATTTCATTGAAGGCCTTTGCAGATTCCTCCATCTCATCGTCCAAATCCCGAGCATCATCAAAGTTTTGCACCATGTCTTCCATCCCGGTACCATGCTCGTCGGTGCAACGACAAACCACCTCAGCTCTGGCACGTTGGGCAGACTCACCATGAACACACCGTATAACCAGGCGTAAAACCACTCTTCTGCAGGTGTTTGCCCATTTCATCCTCTGTCCTCTTTTCCCAATTTTTGCACTGGACACAGGGGCACTAGTTTTTCCTCTGGCCATTTGCAAATGCGGCTTTCACAAACCCCTTGGTTTTTGTTAACCATTTATTGGTAATCTCTTTCTGACTAGTGTGACCAGTGTACATCCACGCACGATCACTCATCTTGCTTAGCTACTGGACAGACAAGAAATATATATAATTTATCATGTATATTGATCAGTTAATCTAGTTTGTCAATTTTATTACGTCCATGCAACCTACACTCTCATAGGTAAAGATAGGTCATAATCCCACCCGAGTATGTGTAGATTGAGTACGTTCTCCATGCTCTACCCCATTCCGAGACAAAATTTCGGCAGCACCTCCCCGCTGTTCTCCTGATACACGTCTAGGAAAAAAGCCGAGAGAATGTGCATCCGGAGAACAACAAGGAGGCGCTGACGAAATTTTGTCTCGGAATGGGGTAGAGCATGGAGAACGTATGCAATCTACACATACTCGGGCTGTCCGTGGAAATCGATGGACAATCCGAATGAGTTACGCTGATAAATATGCAACTGAATGCATATTTATCGATGCAACCCTTTCGGACGGGAGACGCATACTGGTTACGCGACTGTAGTTACCTAGCTAGTGTCATCGGCACGAAGGCTGGAACAGAGCAAATAATTAATGGGGGAGGAGGAGACGTCATTTGTGCTCACCCACGAACACAGGGGCGGAGCTCGTCAAACACCATACCCTCGCAGCGACGAAACAACTGCACATTGAAATCAAAAGATGAGTAACATAGCATTATTGTTTTTGCCATCAACCTAACTAAATATTTACAACAGGATGCCTTGACCCCTCGACCCTTGACCCCTCGACCCCTCGGCGACCCTCGACCTTCTTTTCCTTCTTTTCTTTCTTTTTCTACTTTTCTACTTCTTTTTTTCATCTTCTTCTTCTTCTTCTTCTTCTTCTTCTTCTTCCTCTTCTACCTCTTCTTCTTCTTATTTTTTTTCATCTTTCTTCTTAACCTAAACTAAACTAAATCTAAACCTAAACCTAAAAAAAAGAAGAAAAAAACCTAAACCTAAACCTAAACTAAATTAAATCTAAACCTAAACCTAAAACTAAACTAAATCTAACTAAACTAACTACACTAACATAGAAAAAAATGAAAAAAAGAGAGGGGGAGGGGGCTCACCGGAGTGGTGGAGGTGGAGGCCGATGGAGGAGGGGGGCGGGGCGGCCTGGGGCAGCGCAGCGGCCACGACAGGGAGGCGGGGCGGGGGGCGACGGGGCACCGGGGCGCAGCGGGGGCGACGGGGCAGCAAGATGGGTGCGGCCGGGTGTGCGGGGCGCGGCGGGGCGGCGGGGGGTGGGTGCGCGGGGGGCGGCGGGCGACAGGGCAGCAGGGTTGGTGCGGTAGGGGCGGCAGGGGTGGCGGGGCGGCCGGGTGGTGCGGTGGGGAGGTGCGGGGCGCGACGGGGCGACAGGGCGCGATGGGGGCGACGTGGCGGTGGGGTGGTGCGGGGCGCGGCGGGGGCGATGTGGCGGCGGCGGTGCAGGCGTGGGCGAAGAGAGAGCGGAGAGAGAGAGACAGAGGGGTGGGGCTGGGGAGAGAGAGGGAGGGGGTTACTGTTAGTTTGGATGGGCCAACCTCTTTGTCGTCTGCTAGCGGACGGCAAAGAGGTTGGGGGGTGGGCCGTTACAGCGTTGCCCTAAAATGGACCCCACCCAAACTCTTTGCCGTCTGCTAGTGGACGACAAAGAATCTTTGCTGTCCGCTAGCCGATGGCAAAGAATTGGCTGATGGCAAATTGCACCTTTGCCATCAGCCAGTTCTTTGCCGTCTGCTTTTTGTGAGCTGACAGCAAAGACCTTCTTCGCCATCTGCAAGCTGACGGCAAAGAACTGACAGACGGCAAATTCTCTGATTCGAGTAGTGTACGCCCTGTGTGCACGGGGGTCAGGGACCCCGTGCACACGAGGTATCCAGAGAGTTGACACTCAACCCCGTGCGCACGGGGGCCAGGAGGCCCATGCGCACAGGGTATCCAGAGAGGGATACCATGAGGACTTCTTCGGATGTTTTGATGGCATTCTTCACAAAACAACCCAATGCACTTCAAGCATCACTATGGGACATATCTTCATATAATATTCACTGCACTTGATGCTCCATAGGAATTGTCAATTAATACCAAAGCTTAGAGCAAATATATCTTCATATATATGGACTTCATCCTTGATTCCATCTAATATCCTTGATGCACCATATATGGACAATCCCTTCAAATATATCTCAATGAAAACATTAGTCCATAGAGATTGTCATTAATTACCAAAACCATACTTAGGGGCTACATGCCCTTTCACTTAGCTTGCACACAAACTTGACACTTAGATCCCTTGACAGAGGTGAAATTAGGGATTAAGCTCAACTTGGATAACCGCGTCATGCAACCAAAGTTAATACGATAGAGACGTGAATGACAGACATTTGATTCACTATTGTTGCAAACATGATTAACAACTTTATTACAAACATCTGATAATGATAATTTGAACAAGCCTCCTGATTCATAATCTTTACCAACAAAAGTTTCATACTTGGATACTACAAATTTATTGGACTCGAAGACAAGCTTGTAGCCATCTCTACATAGAAGAGACCCACTAACAAGATTTTATTGATGGAGGGGACATAATGCATGTTCTTCAGCCGCATGTTTTTTGGGGGGTTGTTGGGGATATAACTCCACGGTATGACCCGCCCGTTCAGGGCCGGGTTATCCAATGGTGGCTTGAAGAATAAGCTCAACAGATGGGCCGTGATGATCAAGAGGCTCAAGGCCCGGAAGGTAGCTCATGAAGCAGGCCGCCTCATGGCCGAGTACCTGGGACGCCGGCTCGTCTAAGGAGATAATGGGAATTCTCTTACTTGGGGAATACGATGAGTAGGAAACAGATTAGGGAACGAGTTGGAATATGACCCGTACTCTATTGTAAACTGAGGGCCTCAACCTATATATAAAGGGGATCCCCTGAGGGAGACGACCAAGTTACAAGCTCTCGAGTACTAGGATAGCCAAGTTGCACCCTTGTAATCGAGATCCCAAAGCAATAATCAATCAAGCAGGAAGTAGGCTATTACCTCCATCGTGAGGGGCCGAACCTGGGTAAACTCGTGTCTCTCGATCCTGATCAACCTTATTCAAGATACTACCTCGCGGCGATGGCCTCACGACTAAGTCCTTTCATGAGGACATCTGATGTGATAAAACCATGACAGTTGGCGCCCACCGTGGGGCTATAGCTTGGTGGTGTTGAGTTCTTGGAGGGAGCTCTCCTAGGGATCGAGGGATATGCGATAGGCCGCATGACCAAGAGTCGCCACGGCAAGCTCTACATCGACGATTCAGGCTGGGGCCCCGAGGCCGACTCAATCGAGTACGGGTACCGGGTCCCCTTCGGCAAGATCCATGTCTTCATTGGCAAAATCGGCGAATCAGGAGCCAAGCCGGACATCTACACCAATATCGTCGAGCCGGCTCGGCGCACGCAACCTGCCCGGGCTCAAGCCGGTCGGAACCATGTCTTCATTGGCTTCACCCAGGGGGTCGATCTCACGGACAACTCCACGTCTGGTGGGGACACTTTGGTCTACTCCGACAGTGAGTCATTCGTCGGGGACACAAAATTGGTCCTCCCACTGTATGACGATAGACTTGGGGGCTACTCCGACGATGAACCAGCCACGATCAACCACGAGCCGCTCCGTCGGACCACCATCTACATGGTAGGCACTGACGATGACATGTACCTAGGGTAGGGTCTTAGGCCTAACCTATATGCCCTTCCCAAGGACACCACACAAGAGGCCCAGGCCTACAAGGACAGAAAGAAGATACCGACTGGAATCATCATAGAGTGCAATCCACTCGACAGAAGGTTCACTCGGACATCCCAATTCCACTCGACCGTCGCTATTCACTCGGTAGACAAGGATCCACTTGAAGGACAGAAGACTTAGAGCCACCTATGGATGGCAACGGTCAGACATTCACTCCGTCGCCTTAAAGATCATTAAATACGGGCGTTACCAGTAACGTATGTGACTTTATTCTCTCATTGAACCACTATGTAACCGAGGGCTGCGAGGGGTCGACGCACTCTATATAAGCTACCCCTCCCCTCTTGCACAAGGGTTCGCACCCCCTGTAACTCAACACTCCAATCTACAGAGCCTCCGCGGCACCAAGACGTAGGGCTGTTACCTCCTCCGAGAGGGGCCTGAACTCGTAAAACCGAGTGTACAACCTCGCCGTAGCTAGGCACTACCTCCTCCTACGTACCCCCTATCTCTACTGTCAAATCTGTTCCCATGACAGTTGGCGCCCACCGTGGGGCAGGCATCTAAGCGACTTCCGGTGAGGTTGCAATCTTCGATCTTCGGCAACATGGTTTTCGGTGGTGGATTGTCTTTGGGTCGCGAGATCTGTCTCGGCGCGCTCGCCTTCATCGCCGATGGTTTGGCCTGGCTCCAAGAGGCCCCCCTCGATGTCGAGGCACTGCCCATCTGCGGGGCAGCGCACTTCCGCGTGAGTGCCTGCGGTGTCCTCTTGTGGCAGCCGTCGACTTAGTATTGGTCGGCTCCCGTGGCGTCTTCGCTTCCCGCTGCCCGTCGCCGCAAGCGATCCGGTCGCTCGTGGCTCCAGCGTTGGGTGAAGCACGCGGTTGCCCGTCAGTCAGCCATTCCTCAAATCACGGCAATCGAGCCTAACGAGTCCCTTTATGGCTTGTTCGATCTGTCGACTGGCCACTCGGATACTCTCTCCGAGTGCGAAAGCAATGATCCCGCGGCGGAAGTCCTCATGGTTGGTCCTCAGCGCAGCCCGCCATGATTTCCCCGTGGCATGGGTGGTAGCGGCGGTCCGTCGCGTGACAACGACGAGTACTATCCTCAAGCCCTCACTGCAGAACAGAGGGAAGAGTTGCAGCGCAGAAATGATCAAGCCCTCCAGACCCCCATTGTTGGGGAGACCCCCGAAGCTCAGGCCTTGGAGGCTGCGCGCGTAGCCACTCTGGCTGAGCGTGCGCGCTTGGACAATCTTCAGCAAGCACTCGACGACCGCGCCCGCAGACATATTCCAAGTTCCAGTCGACGACAGCGGCAATTGTTTCCGACTAGACCTCAGGATGAGTGTCAGGTATACCGAACTCCGATCCAAAATGTTGCAGTAGCTGCACGTATTGCAGATTAAATCCAGCCGTCCCGTTCCGAGGCTGGAAGAGGCTTACAGCAGATTCGGGCACTGCTCAAGGCGGCTGGAGAACAGAACTCGGCTGTTTCCCAGTCGCGCAATAGGATTCACAGCAGGTCTGTCATGGCAGACATAGTTCAGTCGGCACACAGCCCAAGATCCCCTCTGCGGCGTGAAGATCATGGTTATCGCCAGGACCAGTACCTGGGTCGAGGCCACGGGCAGATTGACCCTCGATACCACCATGATGACCGCCGTCGAGTGCCTACGCCCCCTCCGAGGGGTGGTTCGTACACACCCCGGCGGTATGATGACAGGCGCCCGTACGGCGACGAGTGAAGGATCCTAGTCGACCCTCGAGAGCCCGGGTTTGATGCAATGTCAGTCCTTGTGCAGGGCCTGGTTGACAGAGGCAGAGCTAATAGAGAAGGTTTGGATAGAGATTACCCGAGTGGGAGCAGAGCGTTCGTCTCTGGGCCTGAGTGTTTTAGCAGAGCCATTCGAGCTGCTGAGATTCCTCCCAACTTCAAATTGGCTGCAGGAGTAAGCAAGTTTACTGGCGAGTCAAAGCCAGACACGTGGTTGGAGGATTACCGAGTGGCAGTGCAGATTGGCGGAGGCAACGATGAAGTAGCCATGAAGCACCTGCCCTTGATGCTTGAAGGCTCAGCTAGGGCCTGGTTCAATCTGTTGGCCCTGCTAGCATTTACTGTTGGGAAGACTTGGCCCGAGTGTTTATCAAGACATTTGAAGGCACTTGCAAGCGTCCCGCTGGGCTATCTAAGTTGCAGCATTGTGTCCAAAAGCCGGATGAAACTTTGAGGGATTACATCCAGCGGTGGACTACACTTCACCATCTGGTGGAAAATGTTTCAGAGCACCAAGCTGTCTGCGCTTTCAAGGAAGGCGTACGGTACAGAGAGCTCACACTGAAATCCGGTCACTCCGGGGCCATGACTCTGAATCGGATGATGGAAATAGCCACTCGGTACACGAATGGCGAAGAGGAAGACTGACTAGGTAATGGCAAGGGGAAGACAGTCGACCCCGATGCTGGGGGCAGAAATCCTAGTCAGAAGCAGAAACGCAAGGTTGAAGCTGCAAGCCAGGCTGAAGCTGCGGTAGTGAATACTCAAGGAAAATTCAAGGGAAAGCCCAAGGGGCCTGGATACCCAAGAAGATCAAGGACCAGTCAGGTCAGGATGTCCTGGATTTACCGTGTGCCATCCACACGAAGAAAGATGAAGAGGGCAACTTCATTTTGCCCAAACACACCACTCGACAGTGCAGATTCCTTATCCAGCTGTTCTGTGAAGGACAACAGAGTGAGAAAGGCTTTGATAAGGATGAAGATGAAGAAAAGGCGGATGATTACCTGAAGGTCAATGCAACCCCGGTGATTTTTGTTGATGTTGAGAGCAAAAGTCGACTGAAAGTCATCAACAGAGAGGTGAACATGGTTGCTCCGGCAACTACAACATACCTCAAGTGGTCAAAGACTCCTATCACCTTCGACCAGTCAGATCACCTAGCTCACATTGCTACCCCCGGGCGACAAGCTTTGGTGGTCGACCCAGTCATTGGAGGCACTCGACTGCGTAAATTTCTCATGGATGGTGGCAGTGGTTTGAACATTCTGTATGCAGAAACCCTCCAGGGGATGGGCATTCCGATGTCCCGACTCAGTGAGAGCAACATGCAGTTCCACGGAGTCATCCCAGAAAAGAAGGCGAAATCACTCTGGAAGATTGCTTTGGATGTGGTTTTCGGTGATTCAAAGAATTTCCGCAAAGAAAAGTTAACATTCGAAGTGGTAGATTTCCACAGTGCCTATCATGCTATTCTTGGCAGCTGGCATACGCTCATTTCATGGCCCGTCCATGTTATGTGTATCTCAAGCTAAAGATGCCCGAACCCAAAGGTGTGATCACGGTCACTGGGAACATATAGAGAGCAGAGGAATGCCTCCAGAAGGGGTCCAAGATCGCTGACGAGCAAATGGAAGTGGTAGAACTGGAAGAATACAAGAAGAATGCTAATCCGAGTGATTTGCTCCATTCCAAGAAGCCTACTTCTGAGTCTACATTTCAGTCGGCCGGTGAGACGAAACTAGTTCACATTCACCCAGAAGATCCCACATCTGCTCCGACCCACATCTCAATGACCCTCGACAGCAAATAGGAAGCCGCGCTCATCCAGTTCCTCCGTGAGAACTGGGACATCTTCGCATGGAAACCATCAAACATGCCAGGTGTACCCAGGGGGCTGGTTGAGCACCATTTGCGTGTCGACTCCAAAGCTAAACTTGTCAAGGAACATCTCCGTCAGTCTGCCGTGGAGAAGAGGAAGGCGATTGGCAAGGAAGTGGCTCGGCTCCTGGCAGCTAAGTTCATCCGCGAGATATACCACTCCGAGTGGCTCGCCAATGTCGTCATGGTCCCCAAGAAGGATAATTCACTCTGTATGTGCACTGACTTCAAGCATATCAATCAGGCCTGCCCGAAAGATCATTTTCCGCTCCCTCGCATCGATCAAATAGTCGACTCGACTGCAGGATGTGAGCGTTTGTGTTTTCTTGATGCGTATTCCAGATACCATCAGATCCGACTGCATGGGCCAGATGAAATAAAAATGGCCTTCATCACCCCATTCGGGTGTTTTTGCTATGTCACCATGCCCTTCGGTCTCAAAAACGCTGGCGCCACATTCATGCGCATGATTCAGAAGTGCCTGCTCACTCAGATCAGTCGGAATGTGGAGGCATATATGGATGATATCGTGGTTAAGTCATGCAAAGGTTCCGACCTGCTGACTAACCTCGCTGAAACCTTTGCCAATCTAAGAAGATATGACATCAAGCTGAATCCATCAAAATGCACATTCCGACTAGAGGCAAATTACTCGGTTCCTCATTTTCGAATGAGGGATAGATGCCAATCCCGAGAAGATTGGCATGATTTTCCGAATGAAATGCCCCGTGCGTGTGCATGACGTCCAGAAGCTCATAGGTTGTCTCGCTACATTGAGTCGGTTTATTTCCCGACTCGGTGAAAAGGCATTGCCTCTTTACCGACTGATGAAAAAGTCTGATAAATTCGAGTGGACTCCCGAAGCCGAAGCAGCGTTTGTAGAGCTCAAAGCCCTGCTTTCCACCCAGCCGGTGCTTGCTACTCCGAACAGCAAAGAGCCTCTACTCTTGTACATTGCCACTACGGGTCAAGTTGTCAGCACAGTGCTCGCAGTAGAGCAAGAAGAAGAAGGAAAAGCTTATAAAGTTCAACGCCCGGTGTATTATATCTCTGAAGTCTTGACTCCATCGAAGTAGAGGTATCCACCTTACCAGAAGCTTGTTTATGGAATTTATTTGACTGCGAAGAAAGTTGCACATTATTTCCAAGACCACTCGATTTCAGTCGTCAGCGATGCTCCATTGTCTGAAATCATGAACAATTGAGATGCAACTGGTCGCGTGGCTAAATGGGCAATTGAACTTCTCCCTCTGGATATCAAGTTTGAAGTGAAGAAGGCGATCAAATCTCAAGCGCTCGCAGATTTCTTGGCTGAGTGGATTGAACAGCAATAGCCAACCCAAGTTCACCCGGAGTACTGGACTATGTTCTTTGATGGGTCTAAGATGTTGAATGGTTCTGGTGCCGGAGTGGTCCTGGTGTCCCCAAGAGGTGATAAACTCAGCTATGTCCTCTAGATTCACTTTGATTCCTCCAATAACGAAGCTGAGTATGAAGCACTCCTCTATGGGTTGCGTATGGCCATCTCACTCGGCATCCGTCGCCTGATAGTCTACGGCGACTCAGATTTGGTGGTCAATCGGGTGATGAAGGAGTGGGACGTCAGGAACCCTACCATGACTGGATACTACAATGCAGTGAGGAAGTTAGAGAAAAAGTTCGAGGGTTTGAAGCTTCACCACATTCCCTGAATCAAGAATCAAGCAGCTGACGATCTAGCAAAAATAGGTTCCACTCGGAAACCTATCCCCAGTAATGTGTTTCTTGAACATCTCCATTCCCCATCAGTGCAAGAGGATCCTTTTACTGAAGAACCTCCCCAAGCAATAAGTCCTACTAATTCGACTAAAATTGAGGTACCAGCAGTTATTGATCTGGTTATGGAGATTCTGGTGATCACCCCTGACTGGATAGTACCATACATTGCATATCTGCTTAGGTAGGAGCTTCCAGAAGATGAAGTTGAAGCGCGTCAGATTGTCCGCAGATCCAAGGCCTTCACTGTGACTAACGGGCAGCTCTACAGAGAGAGTGTTACTGGCGTGGCTTAATGATGTATTTGTCCCAAAGAGGGTCGACTGATTTAGGATGAGATCCACTCGGGGACCTATGGTCACCAAGCGTCCTCTCGGACCATCGTGGCCAAAGCATACTGAGCAGGGTTCTACTGGCCATGGGCCAATGAAGCTGCACAAGAATCATTCAGAAGTGTGAAGGATGCCAGTTCTATGCAAACATGTCCCACAAGCCCGCATTTGCCTTGAAAACCATTCCACTCGTCTGGCCATTTGCTGTGTGGGGATTGGACATGATTGGGCCGCTCAGGACCGGCAGAAGTGGTTTCACTCATCTGCTTGTTGCAGTCGACAAGTTCACCAAGTGGATTGAGGCCAAGCCTATCAAGAGCTTAGACTCAAGCACAGCCATCAGTTTCATAAAAAAGCTGATATTCCGATATGGGGTTCCGCACAACATTATCACAGACAATGGCTCAAACTTTGATCCAAAAGAGTTCAGAGCGTTCTGCGCTTCCCAGGGCACTCGGGTGGACTACGCATCTATTGCGCACCCGCAGTCGAATGCCCAAGCTGAAAGAGCAAATGGTCTGATCCTCCAAGGTTCGAAACCTCGACTCATGCGTGACCTTAAACACGCAGCTGGGGCTTGGGTGACTAAACTACCATCTGTTCTGTGGGAATTGAGGACAACTCCCAACCGATCCACTAACCGAACCCCTTTCTTCATGGTGTATGGGGCTGAAGCCGTGTTACCTAGTGATCTATTTCACAATGCACCTTGAGTGGAACTTTATTCAGAAGCTGAGGCAGAGCAAGCATGCCAGGATGCAGTAGACCTTCTGGAAGAAGAATGAGAGATGGCTTTGATTCGGTTGACTGTTTATCAGCAAGATCTCCGTCGATTCCATGCAAGGAACGTCAAGGGGCGAGCGTTTCAAGAAGGAGACCTAGTGCTCCGAGTGGATCAACAGCGACTGCATAAGCTCGCCCCTACATGGGAAGGCCCTTTCATCGTCACCAAGGTGCTTCACAATGGAGCTTATCACCTTTACAACCTAGCTTAAAAGAAAGATGAGCCACGCACCTGGAACGCAGATCTTCTTCGTCATTTTTATACTTGATAGTCAGATTGTCAGGATGTAATAAGAGTACTTGTTAGATCATTTATCAAGACATGATTCCTGTAGTCTCTTAATGATTGTTCCCGCATAAACATGTGTTCAAATCCCGTAGTGGGTGACTTAGCTGCGGAACCCGTTTTCGCCTAAGTTAAAAATCTACTCCGAGTGGAGAGCAATCCTCCCACTCGGGGGCTTAGCCGTGAGCCCGTCCTCGCCTAAGTTAAAAACCTACTCCTAGTAGAGAGCAATCCTCCCACTTGGGGGCTTAGCCGCGAGCCCGTCCTCGCCTAAGTTAAAAACCTACTCCAAGTGGAGAGAAATCCTCCCACTCGGGGGCTTAGCCGTGAGCCCGTCCTCGCCTAAGTTAAAAACCTACTCCGAGTGGAGAGCAATCCTCCCACTCGAGGGCTTAGCCGCGAGCCCGACCTTGCCTAAGTTAAAAACCTACTCCGAGTGGAGAGCAATCCTCCCACTCGGGGGCTTACCCGCGAGCCCGTCCTCGCCTAAGTTAAAAACCTACTCCGAGTGGAGAGCAATCCTCCCACTCGGGGGCTTAGCCGTGAGCCCGTCCTCGCCTAAGTTAAAACCCTACTCCGAGTGGAGAGCAATCCTCCCACTCGGGGGCTTAGCCGCGAGCCCGTCCTCACCTAAGTTAAAAACCTACTCCGAGTGGAGAGCAATCCTCCCACTCGGGGGCTTAGACGTGAGCCCGTCCTCACCTAAGTTAAAAACCTACTCCGAGTGGAGAGGTATCCTCCCACTCGGGGGCTTAGCCGTGAGCCCGTCCTCGCCTAAGTTAAAAACCTACTCCGAGTGGAGAGGTATCCTTCCACTTGGGGTCTTAGCCGCGAGCCCATCCTTGCTTAAGTTAAAAACCTACTCCGAGTGGAGAGGTATCCTCCCACTCAGGGGCTTAGCCGTGAGGCCGGCCTCGCCTAAGTTAGAAACCTACTCCGAGTGGAGAGCAATCCTCCCACTCGGGGGCTTGCTCTCCACTCAGAGTAGATTCTTAACTTAGGTGAGGACGGGCTCGTGGCTAAGCCCCCGAGTGGGAGGTTTGCTCTCCACTCGGAGTAGGTTTTTAACTTAGGCGAGGACAGGCTCGCGGCTAAGCCCCCGAGTGGGAGGATTGCTCTCCACTCGGAGTAGGTTTTTAACTTAGGCGAGGACGGGCTCGCGGCTAAGCCCCCGAGTGGGAGGATTGCTCTCCACTCAGAGTAGGTTTTTAACTTAGGCGAGGACGGGCTCGCGGCTAAGCCCCCGAATGGGAGGATTTCTCTCCACTCGGAGTAGGTTTTTAACTTAGGCGAGGACGGGCTCGTGGCTAAGCCCCCGAGTGGGAGGATTGCTCTCCACTCGGAGTAGGTTTTCAACTTAGGTTTTCACTACGTACATCTGTTTGAGTGGAATCACTTGGTTCAAAAGATAAGAAAGAAGAAACGACAAAGCATACAGTCGGCAAAATATTACCTCCCATGGTCTTCAATTTGGCCTGAGCATCCTTCAGGTTCTTTTTGGCAAGTTCCAGATCCAGTTGGAGTTGGATCTTCTCCTTCTCCAGGGCAGTGTACTGAGTCCCAAGTTCACAAGATTTCTGAGATCAATGAAATGACAACTCAGTCGACGAAGAGAAAGACTCAAAAGTATTTTCTCTACTTCCGAGTGGAGAGGAGCAAGTTCAGACTGCTGTTATCAAAAGTATTCTCAGACCCCCGCCGACTGCCCGCAGTCGACGGTGGTCTTGGGGACTACACCCAGTGGGTGCACTCAGCGTGCCCCCACTGGATATATAAAAAAAACTTGTTCTCAGACCCCCGCCGACTGCCCGCAGTCAACAACGGTCTTGGGGACTACACCCACTGGGTGCACTCAGCGTGCCCCCACTGGATCAGTTACCCACTCGGCACGGCCCGACCAGCCCGAGTGAAGAGCTACAAACAGGCATATTCTAAAGACCCCCACCGAATCAAACATTCGACAAGGGTCTCGGGGACTACACCCAGTGGGTGCACTCAGCGTGCCCTCACTGGAAGAACTACACAATAAAAGAAAACACCCAGTGGGTGTACAGATTCAAGACGAAGAAAATCCAATAGGAAATCAACATACAATCGTACTTACTCGAACATTGGTCTGAAGGGCAGAACAGGCGTCGTAAGCAGCCTTGCTGGATTCGTACACCTCCTTCAGCCGCTGCATCATCAAGCAAGCTTGGATCATAGCCTCCTTGGCAGCTCCTGTTTGGTCCTCCGGGACAAGATGCAGAGTGAATTCAGTCGACGCAAGAGTTGGTGACGCAGCTGGAGGGATCAGCGTTTGGGGTTGCCCAGTCAGACCGGTAGCTTGAGCAGTCGACATCGGAGGCTGGGCAGTCGACAAAGGGTCAGCAAAAGAAACTCCAACTAGAGACGAGCCTCCTAGCTCTTGAAGAATAGGTTCAGACGGTGGGGGAGACATCCGGCTTGAAGGTGCTCTCTTGCTTAGGCTCCGCGAGGTGGTCGAGGTCCTGCCTCTTCCTCCTGCGCTCCTCAGAAGCTCCTCCTCGTCATCGTCTGGAAGCTGAATAATGCCTGCTGGCACTGAAGTCACTCGACAGTAAGATTCCAGTCGACCACCAAGACAATTGACAAAGTGAGGGCTGATCATACCTGCTCGAGAAGTAGCCGCGTCCGCAGTATCCGTGTCAGCCTGCTCATCATCGATCTCCATATGAGACGTCCCAGAGGTAGCGGCCCTGGAGGCCCAAGATTCCATTCAGTCAAATAAGCATGAAGGACCGCAATAGCAATGAAGAAAAAGAAGAAGAAGCACTTATGCCGAAGTGATAGGCACAACAACTTTGATCTTGGGCAAAGCCTTCCGAGGTTTAGGAGGAATGACCTTCGCTTGCTTGGCGGTTTTCTTCGTCGGCTCGTGAGTTGACGTCTGAGTGCGCTTCTGGGTTTTCGCACTCAACGCCGTGGCCTTGCCTTGGTCAGCCACAGGGTCTTGTGTTTGCTTGGAACAAAACTTGGTGTGTGGTGGGGACTCGACTTCTTCACTATCATCAGAGTCGTCATTGTCATCTTCACTGTCGTCGGCGTACTCAATGTCGGCGCTCCCACCCTCGCTTTCTACTCCCCCGAGATGCTGTTCTCCGTTCGGCACGGGCGCATACATCTTCATGAATACCTGCAAGGCACAGATTGCAAAGGTCAGTCGGATACCAGTATGGCTGCATATTGAAAAGTAAAAGATGAAACACTCAACAAGTTATGTTAGACCTCTCCTGGAGGGTGCTCAGCGTCGAATGGCAAGATTCGTTTTGCTCCGCACGGGTTGTCCTTGTTCCCAGTGATGCTCCGAAGCCACTGCACCACTGTATCCTCTTTGAACTCCTCCAGATGGGTCCGAGCATTGTCTTCTGTACCAGAGTACAGCTACATGGGGTGGTCGCGAGCTTGCAAGGGCTGGATGCGTCGATTGAGAAACACCTCCAGCAAATCCATGCCTGTCACTCTGCCTCGGACCAACGCAACAACCGCGTCGACTAGGATGGCCACCTCACCCTTCTCCTCTTCTTCTACAGTCAATGAACGAGGAGTGCGGAGTCTCTCCAGAGAGAAAGGGGGAAGTCCAGTCGACTGACCCGGAGTTGGGACATCCTTGCACTAAAACCAGGTCGACTGCCACCCCCTAACAGATTCAGGAAAAGTCATGGGAGGGAAAGAGCTCCTACCCCTCATTTGGATCCCTAGACCTCCACACATTTGGATCACATGGGTCCTCTTGTCAGTCGGATTGGCTTTCTTCACTTACTGAGATCAGCAAGTAAAAATATGCTTGAATAACACCCAATGTGGCTGGCATCCCAGGAAGTTCTCACACATCGAAACTAATGTGGCAAGGTACGAGATGGTGTTGGGGGGAAAATGATGGATCTAAGCACCGAAGAAATTCAAGAAACCGCAGAAGAATGGATGTGGGGGCAGTGAGAGACCTCTTTCTACATGTGTCGTGAGGAGAACCCGCTCGCCGTCGCATGGCACGGGCTCGCCTTTCGGCAGCCTCCAAGATCCCTCCGCTATCAGCCCATCAGCGACGAGCCCCTCCAGATCATCCTCCAAGACCGACGAGCGGATCCAATCCCCTTGGATCATGCCCGGTGGCAGAGCGAACCGAGAGGTCGACCCTTGGCCGGCTTCTTGCCCTTGGTTGTCTTCTTCGCGCGCTCCAGAGCCCTCGTCTTGTCCTTCACCATTGCTGCAGTGGTCAACGGGCTCGAGTAGGATGGCGTTGTGCTGGAAGAAGCAAGGTGGAGAGGCGAAGGAGAAAGGGGATAATGATGGGCACTGTTGCACGCATCTGCTACGTCGCCTTTTATACCCGCGCGACCGAGTGACTGACTCATGGGCCAGCGCAATCTCAACACATCCCACAACCGGCGCCCGCTCAATACGTGGCGAAAAAGGTGGCGCAAGGATCAAGGAGCCCCTCTCCACTTACCCCGCTTACCGCACCATGCCCCGACCCGCGCGCTTCTCCAAATTCTGAATCCCGTGAAATCCGGGTCCAGCAAATCAGTC
Source organism: Thinopyrum elongatum (assembly GCA_011799875.1). Lineage (NCBI taxonomy): Eukaryota > Viridiplantae > Streptophyta > Magnoliopsida > Poales > Poaceae > Thinopyrum > Thinopyrum elongatum. The sequence continues at coordinate 312,564,229 of CM022297.1, forward strand.
GATCGCATCGAAGATATCCAAATCCAATATGCTCAATGATTTTTTACTTATTTCACTCAAAAGCTCAAGAAGCCAGAATCAATCAAGGCGACTGACGAAGGGTTAAAATACTAGTATACTTTCAGGCCCCTGAAAAAGTGTCTCCGGGACATTGAATCGGGTCGGAATCAACTTCAACCCTTCTTCACTCGGTCCTCGATCCATTCGGGGGCTAATGATGATGACATGTACCTAGGATAGGGTCTTAGGCCTGACCTATATGCCCTCCCAAAGGACACCACACAAGAGGCCCAGGCCTACAAGGACAGAAAGAAGATACCGACTGGAATCATCATAGAGTGCAATCCACTCGACAGAAGGTTCACTCGGACATCCCAATTCCACTCGACTGTTGCTATTCACTCGATAGACAAGGATCCACTCGAAGGATAGAAGACTTAGAGCCACCTCTGGATGGCAACGGTCAGGCATTCACTCCATCGCCTTAAAGGTCATTAAATACAGGCGTGATACCTCTCCAACGTATCTATAATTTTTTATTGTTCCATGCTATTATATTATCTGTTTTGGATGTTTTATATGCATTAATATGCTATTTTATATTATTTTTGGGACTAACCTATTAACCTAGAGCCCAGTGCTAGTTTTTGTTTTTTTTCCTTGTTTTAGAGTTTCGCAGAAAAGGAATACCAAATGGAGTCCAAACGGAATGAAACCTTGGCGATGATTTTTCTTGGACCAGAAGACAACCAGGAGACTTCGAGATGAAGTCGGAGGAGCCACGAAGCGGCCACAAGGACGAATGGTGCGCCCAGGGGGGTAGGGCATGCCCCGCACCCTTGTGGGCCCCCCGTGCACCTCCTGACCTAATTCTTTCGCTTATATATTCCCAAATATCCCTATATTCATTTCGGTCTACTTGACACGGACGTGATGCCTATATTCATGATCATTGGCTTAGATATCGTCATAACTTTGCGCTTTTCTATCAATTGCTTGGTAGTAATTTGTTCACCCACTGTATTATTTTCTATCTTGAGAGAAGCCTCTAGTGAAACCTATGGCCCTCGGGTCTATTTTCCATCATATAAGTTTTCGATCTACTATTTTGCAATCTTTTACTTTCCGATCTATAAACCAAAAATACCAAAAATATTTACTTTATCGTTTATCTATCTCTATCAGATCTCACTTTTGCAAGTAACCGTGATGGGATTGACAACCCCTTTATCGCGTTGGGTGCAAGTTGTTTGATTGTTTGTGCACGTATTTGGTGATTTGTGCGTTGTCTCCTACTGGATTGATACCTTGGTTCACAAACTGAGGGAAATACTTATCTCTACTTTGCTGCATCACCCTTTCCTCTTCAAGGGAAAAACCAACGAAAGCTCAAGAAGTAGCAGAAAGAATTTCTGGCGCCGTTGCCTGGGAGATCTACGCCAAGTCAAGACATACCAAGTACCATCATAAACTCTCATCTCTTGCATTACATTATTCACCATTTGCCTCTCATTTTCCTCTCCCCCACTTTTAAAATGATTTTCGAAAAGATTTGCCTTTTCTTCGCCCCTCTTTCCGTTCGTCTTCTTCATTTGCTTTTTTGTGTGCTCGTGTGTTGGATTGCTTGCTTTGTCATGATGGCTCAAGAGAATACCAAATTGTGTGATTTTTCCAACACTAATAATAATGATTTCATTAGTACTCCGATTGCTCCCGCCACTAGTGCGGAATCTTGTGAAATTAATGCCGCTTTGCTGAATCTTGTTATGAAAGATCAATTTTCTGGCCTTCCTAGTGAAGATGCCGCTTCCCATCTAAACAATTTCGTTGATTTGTGTGATATGCAAAAGAAAAAAGATGTGGATAATGATATTGTTAAATTGAAGTTATTTGTTGGAGTAAATGACCACGGGTAGCCTCATCAGCTCCCCTTGGTATTTCAAGACATCGGGGCAGGCTGCGCCCCTCAAACATCAAAGACAAAGGACCGCCTTCTTGGGGCCGGCTGGTCCAGGCGGCCGGTTGCCAGGATGCGGCGGAGTCCAGAAGACGGCCATGAAGTGGGCCGACTCCTAGCAGGCGGCTTCTTGGGAAGCCGGGTCCTAGCAGGCGGCCCCTCGCGCCCTTAAAGTTAGCGCCAACATAAACATGATGAGACGGGGCATGGCTATAGTACAAGCCTGCCACCCCCGAATCCAGGGCAGAACGTGGCCACAGTGCAGCGTACCGAGCGGACATCCCGCGCCCGACGCGGCACTGTTGCCATTCCGCTCATGACATCACCCATGGCAGAGGAAGCCATGCTCCCACGACGGGCGGTCAGTACGGCCCGCAAGCGGCTGGCCCTACCTGTCCATGATAGGCCAGAAGGAGGCGAGCCCTGACCAGTCGGCTCAGGTGGAGGCCGGCTCCTAGCAGGCGGCCCTCCCCCTTCCTTGAAGTATGTGCGCCATTAACCAGATGTGACGGGTGTGGCTATAGTGAGCACCCACTAGGCGGCGGGACTGTAACCACGCTCCCCCCGATGAAGCCTTCCTCATCAGGGGCGATGCTACAGCATAAAGCAGTCAACATGGCCCGCAGGCGGCGAGCCCTACTTGTCGGCTGAGATCGCGGCAGTCGGCGGGACCCACCAGGCGGCGGGCCCTAGCGGTCGGCGGAGAAGCCGGCAACCAGAGACGCTGACAGCCGGGTCCTTCATCCGGCCGGATTACCATTGTACCCCTGGGGGGTAGGCCTATATAAACCCCCCAGGTCACCCCATGCAAGGGGTTGGGACCTTGGCGGATACCTTGGTCGAACACCCAAATCACCATACACACATGTAGAAAGAGTGGAGTGGAGCTAGCCTTGCCCTTCTTCCTCCTCTAGCCAAACAGCTCAAGGAGCAAGCTTGTAGCTACTTGTTGAGGTAGTGATCATGCGGAGACCCCGCAGAGCCGGACTAGGGGTGTTATCTCCTAGGAGAGCCCCGAACCTGGGTAAGATTCACAGGCGTATGCAGTCTCGCTCACTCCCGCTTCTAGAGCCCGGCGATGTACTTTTGTCCCCATCCACGATAAGCCACCCCCTGGCATATGTCGCACGATATCCCCGACATTTGGCGCCCACCGTGGGGCTAGGTGCACCGTCATCCGCAAACACGTTCTGGACGGGAACCCTCTTCCTCCCTGGCGAGCGCAGCCAGCCCGGCACGCCCGACGGCGTTTGCGCCGACACGTTGCGTGGCATGGAAGTTGCTTGCACCGCAAGCAGCCTCGCTGGTCTCATCGGCGGGATCCGCCTCTCCGACGAGCCCGCACTCAACGCGGGCGCAGCTAGCTCCGAGAGCTGCCTTGTCGATCTCCTCGGCAAGCTTCACATCGCCGACGAGTCCGTTGGCTCCACCGACCCGCTCGTCGACATGGTCATCAACGCCGACGCCGCGCTTTCCGATGCCTTCCCCGGTGACGTGGTGATCTTCGACGACCCGCTCCCTGCTGCAGACAGCAGCGCCAACACCAGCATCGTCACCGAGGTGCTGGTCATCAGCCATGACGGAACCTCTGACCTGGCCAGCCGGGACCCGTTGCAGGCGGCAATGCGGGACCTGTCCGCTCCTGTAGCGCCCGATGCGAACGGTGAAACGCTGGAAGCATGCCGTATCGCACTTCTCGACAGCGCCAACAAGTTGGCGGCCATGAGACGCCTCACCGAGGCTTACCACCGCGAGATCGACCGCGCCGTCTGCGGCACGCCGGCTGCTGGCGAACCCAGCCGCGTGGGCATGGTCCGGCAGCGCGGCGCAGCCATCGCCATCATGTTGGGGGCCGACCGCCCAGTCTAAGCCACGCCAATGGAGAACTTACGCGCCGCCCAGGCGGCGGCAGACGAGCTGGACCGCCTGGAGGGCGACGAGCATTGCTGCATGATGGAGCGCGTCCAGCAGTTCATCGACGAGGCTGCCGCGCAGCAAGAAGCTGGCCACCGCATGGTGGAACCCGGCTTGCAGGCCGGGAACCTTCCCCCTCGCCAAGAGCACGGCGCGACCTCCTGGACGCCGACAGACGGTGCCCGCGACCGAGGAGACCAAGAACCAGTTGTTAGCTGCAGCCGCACCCGCATCTCCATCGAGCGCGACCAAGACGGCCGCCCACGAGCAGTGGAACGGCGGGACGGTCGTCCGCCTCCCCCGCGCAGGGAGAGGCGCGCCTCCCCGCCGCCTGTTGAGCATCCGACTCTTGGAGGCCGGCTGGGCCCCCGTGAAGGAGTCGGAGAAAACGACGCCCGCAACCGGATCGACCGCTTGGCTCGATCCCTGGTGTTAGAAGAAGAAGATGCGATGGGCCTGCCTTGTTTTGGCCCCCGCATTCGCGACGAGCCCTTCCCTGAAGGGTTCTTGCTCCCTCGGGATACTCCCAAGTACAACGACTCTGTGAAGCCGGAAGATTGGCTGGTCGACTACTCCACCGCCGTCAACATAGCAAACGGCAACAAGCGTGTCGCCGTGAAGTATGTTCCGCTCATGCTCCAGGGCACGGCCCGGACATGGCAGAACAGGCTCAAGCCCTACAGCGTCAACAGCTGGCTAGACTTCACTGAAGTTTTCATCCGCAACTTCACCAACACCTACAAGTGGCCGCCCAAGCCACGCCAGCTCTCCCTGTGCATCCAAGGCCCGATCGAGTGCACTCGCGAGTACTTAACGCGGTGGGCCGAACTACGCAACTCCTGCGAAGGGGTGCATGAGGTGCAAGCCATAGAGTACTTCACTACCGAGTGTCGAGAGGGCACCCTACTCAAGCATCGACTCATCTGCGACGAGCCGGCCACGCTCGACGAGCTGCTGATCATAGCGGACAAGTACGCCACTGCCGACTCCTCCATGAAGTCGGAGCTCCGAGTGGATGCGTCAGGAAAGATGCTCCCTCCGGCCCCTCAGACGCCGGCTGGTGATCCCAGTCGGCGCCAACAGTCAAACGACAACAAGCGCAAGGCCCAGCAGCCGGCTACCACCAGCCGGCAGGTGGCGATAGTCAAAGACCAGCAGCCAAAAGAGCAACCCGGCCCCAAGCGCCAGAAGGGCGGCAAGCCTGCCTGGTTGCCCGCCTTCTCGTTTGAGCAAACCCTTGATGCTCCCTGCAAGTTCCACAGCGGCGCGAAGCCATCCAACCACACCACCCGGAAGTGCCACTAGCTCACCCGCATCGCCAGGGGCGAAGGACTGCCTCCCCCGCCTGCTGGCCCGCCGCCTTCGCCTCCCCAGCAGCCGGCGGTCCGGCCAGTCGGCGCGATCCAAGATGAGTTTCCCGAAGAGCACGGAGCTTACGTCGTCTTCACCAGCGTGGCTGACGACAGGCACAGCCGGCGTCAACAGCGCCAAGAGGTGAATACTGTCGCCTCTGAAGCCCCAGAGTTCATGCACTGGTCGGAGAAGCCGATCAGTTGGAGCCGAGCTGACCACCCGGAGGTGATGCCTTCTCCGGGTTCCTATGCCCTGGTGTTGGATGCCACCTATGCAATAGAGAGGCGAGCTGCTTGTTTCTCCCGAATTCTGATAGACGGCGGTAGCAGCATCAACATCCTCTACCGCGACACCATGGAGAAGTTGTGCATCAAAGAGAAACAGCTCCAGCCCAGCCGGACTGTCTTCCATGGCACTGTGCCTGGCCTTTCCTGCTCACCAATCGGCAAGATCAAGATAGACGTCCTCTTCAGAGACAAGAATCACTTCCGCCGAGAGCCAATCTGGTTCGAAGTGGTCGACCTTGAGAGCCCCTACCACGCATTGCTTGGCCGGCCTGCCATGGCCAAGTTCATGGCGGTTCCCCACTACGCCTACCTCAAGATGAAGATGCCGGGTACCAAGGGCATTATCACTGTAGCTGGCGACTACCAGAAGTCTGCCGCTGCCAGCAGTCGGTTGGCCGAATCCCTTGTGATCGCAGCCGAGAAGCGGCTCCTTGATCGGGTTGTGGCCATGGCCGGCAAGCGGCCGGACCTGTCGCTAGATCCCAAGGAGTCAGAAGCTCAGGGTTCTTTCCAGCCGGCCAAAGGGACCAAGAAGATACCCTTGGACCCGGAGCACCCGGAGAAGTTCGCTGTCATAGGAGATCACCTTGACAGCAAATAGGAAAGCGAGCTCATCGATTTCCTTCGTGAGAATCGGGACATCTTTGCATGGTCTTCAAAGGACATGCCGGGTGTTCCAACGGATTTCGCCGAGCACAAGCTACATGTCAGAGCAGATGCAAAACCAGTCAAGCAACCCCTCCGCCGCCTGTCGGAGGAGAAGAGAAGAATTGTTGGTGAAGAGATAGCCCGGCTTCTAGCAGCCGGGTTCATTATGGAAGTGTTCTTTCCAGAATGGCTTGCCAACCCAGTCCTTGTACTGAAGAACAACAACAAATGGCGCATGTGTATTGACTATACCAGCCTCAACAAAGCGTGCCCCAAAGATCCGTTTGCCTTGCCTCGGATTGACCAAGTGATAGACTCCACAGCCGGATGCGAGCTGCTGAGTTTTTTGGATGCCTACTCAGGGTACCACCAGATCAAGTTGAACCCGGCCGACCGCCTGAAGACCGCCTTCATCACACCATTCGGAGCCTTCTGCTACCTGACCATGACATTCGGCTTGAGAAATGCCGGTGCCATGTTTCAGTGTTGCATGCAGAAATGCCTCCTCAAGCAACTCGGCAGAAATGCCCACGTCTATGTAGACGATATTGTGGTGAAGACTGAGAAGTGCGGTACCCTCCTGGAAGATCTCAAGGAAACTTTTGATAATCCGCGCCGTTTTCAAATCAAGCTCAACCCAGAGAAGTGTGTCTTTGGAGTACCAGCCGGCCAGCTCCTCGGTTTCCTTGTCTCAGAGCGTGGCATAGAGTGCAACCCTGTCAAGATCAAGGCCATCGAGAGGATGGAGAGGCCCACCCGACTGCGAGACATTCAGAAGTTCACCGGCTGCTTGGCATCCATCAGCCGCTTCATCAGTCGGCTGGGCGAGAAGACTCTTCCCCTGTACCAGTTGCTGAAGAAAACCACTCATTTTGAGTGGAACGGCAAGGCAGACGAGGATTTCCTCCAGCTCAAGAAGATGTTGACCACGCCGCCTGTTCTAGCCACTCCGGCTGCCAAGGAGCCCATGCTTCTCTACATCGCCGCCACCAGCTGGGTGGTCAGCACAGTCATGGTGGTAGAGCGCCGAGAAGACGGCAAGGCACAGCCGGTCCAGAGGCCCGTGTACTACTTGAGTGAGGTGCTGTCAGCCTCCAAGCAGAACTACCCCCACTACCAAAAGATGTGTTACGGCGTGCATTTTGCCGCCACGAAGCTCAAGCCATACTTTCAAGAGCATCCCATCACGGTTGTCTGCACCGCCCCGCTTGCGGAGATCATAGGCAGCAGAGACGCATCGGGCTGGGTGGCCAAGTGGGCCATCGAGCTGGCCCCCTACACCATCTTCTACCATCCTCGCACCGCCATCAAGTCCCAAGCACTGGCCGACTTCCTCGTCGACTGGGCCGAGACCCAGTACCTGCCGCCAGCTCCAGACTCCACTCATTGGCGGATGCACTTTGATGGCTCGAAGATGCGCACCGGTTTGGGAGCCGGCATCGTCCTAACCTCTCCCAAAGGCGACAAGCTCAGATACACGCTGCAAATCCATTTTGCCGCCTCCAACAACGTGGCCGAGTACGAGGCACTAGTATACGGACTCCGGCTCGCCAAGGAGATTGGCGTCCGTCGGATTCTGTGCTACGGCGACTCGGACTTGGTGGTACAACAGTCGTCTGGCGACTGGGACGCCAAGGATGCAAACATGGCGAGCTACCGCTCCCTCATCCAGCAGATCAGCGGATATTTTGACGGGTCGAGTTCCTTCACGTACCACGGGCCGACAACGAGCAAGCAGATGCCCTGGCACGGATCGGCTCCACCCGGCAAGCCATACCAGCTGGCATGTCCCTTCAGTGCCTCCGCAAGCCGTCTATCAAGCCTTCCCCGGAATCAGAATCCATCCTCGTGCCGGCTGCCCCCGAAGTAGTCGGATCCGACTCGAGGGTTGCAGCAGCCGGCCTGGGGACTTCGGCAGGCGGCACGGGGACTGCAGTAGTCGCACCTGGCCCGGGTACTTCGCAACCTGGCCCGGGGGCTGCAGCAGCCGCCTCGGGGACTTCACCAAGTGGCTCGGGGACTGCAGCAGTCGCACCCGGCCCAGGGACTCCACAACCCGGCCCGGCGGCTGCAGCAGTCAGCCCAGGGACTTCAACAACACAGCAAGATGCGGCTGACTCCACCCCGCCACCTCTCAACCCAACCACCCTAGTTTCAGTGGCCGTAATGATAGTGGATGAGGTCGAAGCACCATCATGGGCGCAGCCCATCCTCAACTTTCTGGTGAGCGGAGGGCTGCCAGCTGATGAGATCTCGGCCCGGCAGGTGCAACGCCGGGCAGGAGCTTACACAATAGTAAACAGAGAGCTTGTCAGGCGCAGCGTGACCGACGTCTTCCAACGCTGCGTCGAACTAGAGAAAGGCAAGGCAATCCTCAGAGACATACACCAAGGCGAGTGCGGCTACCACGCGGCCTCCAGATCCCTTGTCACCAAAGCTTTCCGCCATGGGTTCTTCTGGCCGACTGCTTTGGAGGACGCCAAGGATCTGGTCAAGAAATGCAAGGGGTGCCAGAAATTCAGCTCCAAGCAACATCTGCCGGCCTCTGCACTCAAGACCATCCCCCTTACCTGGCCTTTTGCCGTCTGGGGGCTGGACACGGTGGGCCCGTTCAAGACGGCACGCGGCGGCATGACCCATCTGCTCGTCGCCATCGACAAATTCACCAAGTGGATTGAAGCAAAGCCAATCAAGAAACTGAATGGTCTGACTGCTGTGACCTTCGTCGCAGATATCACCGTCCGGTACGGTGTACCGCACAGCATCATCACCGACAATGGCACTAACTTTGCCAAAGGCGCCTTGACCCGTTTCTGCGCGACGCAGGGCATCCAACTGGACTTAGCGTCCGTTGCCCATCCGCAGTCAAACGGCCAAGTCGAGCGAGCAAACAGCCTCATCTTATCCGGCATCAAGCCCCGACTGGTCGAGCCACTGGAGTGCTCGGCCGGCTGCTGGATCGATGAGCTGCCGGCCGTCCTCTGGAGCCTCCGCACCACTCCGAACAAATCAACCAGTTTCACTCCCTTCTTCCTCATGTACGGGGCCGAGGCCGCATCCCAACTGACATCGAGTTCGACTCGCCTCGCATCACCATGTACACGGCGGCGGAGGCGAAGGAAGCATGAGAAGACGGCGTTGATCTGCTGGAAGAGGGCCGGCTGTTAGCACTCAGTCGGTCCGCCATCTACCAGCAGAGCCTGTGTCGCTACCACAGTCGGAAGGTCAAGCCACGATCCTTCCAAGAGGGAGACCTTGTGCTCCGGCTGATCCAGCGAACAGCCAGCCATCACAAGCTCTCGGCCCCTTGGGAAGGCCCCTTCATCATCAGCAAAGCCTTGGGCAACGACTCCTATTACCTGATCGACGCGCAGAAGCCCAGGGCGCGCAAGAGGGACGATTCCAGCAAGGAAACAGAGCGCCCATGGAACGCAAATCTCCTCCGAAGATTTTACAGTTAATACAGTATGTACACGCTACCTTTTGTATTAAGCGCAAAGACACCGGGTCCCTCGAGGAGCACTCGGGGGCTACCTTTCTTATCTATATGATAAGTTTCGTGCCTATGAATATGTTATTTCATTCCTTCTCCCGGCACCGGGTCCGACCAGCCGGGCCGGGGGCTTGCCGCCTTGTACTATGTCGGCGCTACCTGCAGTCGGACAAGTAGTGTGTAGGCATCTAAGCCCTCTCTTGCCATAAGCCGCAGCTCGCAGAGCGACTGTCTAGCTGGCAAGAGTCAAAGGCAGGAAATGGTGCCCACATGAAAAATGACTAAGGACGAAAGCACTCGCATAGGCCAAGTCGGCTCCTCGCCTAGCCGTTCGGCTGCTGAGCAACCGGCCGGCCGGCTCCTCACTTAACTTGCTACGCTCTAAGCGGCCAAAGTACTTGTCTTCCCAAAATGGCCAAGTACCTGACCTAGCCAATAGACCGAAGAGCGGCTGTCTGGCCGGCAAGGCGGCAGCCAAGGGAAGGCGGCAAAGGAAAAAGCCAAAAGAACAGAAAGCAAGACAAGTCGGAGCTCGGCAGAGCACAACTTGTGCGAAAATTAAATTACATAGCAAGAGGCCCTTGGCTAGCATTCAACAAAGTTTGAATACACCCCCAGCGGGTGGAACTGCGCGAATTTAACAAGTTTGTTCTCGAGACTACAAAAGCAGGAAAAGATAAGATAAGTTGGCAGCCTAGGCCAGAGGAGCAGTAGGCGGGTCCGGCAGGTTGGTGGAGTCGGCGGCGCCAGCTGGTGAAGTGGCCATCTGGCGAGTCTCGTCTTGGTCGCCAGCAACAGCAGTCGGTGCACTCACGCACGGCTCATTGCTTGAGGCCTGATTGAGCTGAGGCTGGCCGTCTGCTCCGCCCTCTGGTGCGTCGTCTTCATCATCCTCGTCTTCCTCGTCCTCGCCTTCGTCGCTGGAGGCGATTTCTTCCGCCGAGTCCTCGCCATCATCCGGGTTCTGCTCGAACCAGTCCGGCGGCACCTCAGCACCCTCCTCGTCCAGCTCGGGGAAGAAGACACCGGTCTCGGTGTACTCGGCGACCGCCGCCGCACGTCGAGTGAGCGCAGGCCCCACTGCCACCAACTCTTCCATGGCCTCCTGCCGGAACGTGGCCAACTGGGCTAGGTCCAGCCCAGGATACCACGCCTTGACGAACTCCAAGGCCCTTCGGACGCCTGCCCGAGCGGAGGAGCCCTTCCAAGCCTCGAAGCGGCCGATTGCCACCACCAACCAGTTGGCGGTCCAACTGGGGGTGCGTGGAGCTTGGCCGCCTGGCCAGAGGGCAGAAACCAGCTGGGACCTGGCGCGCTGAAGGCGGCGGAGCAGACGGTGAATCGGCTGCAAGCGCGTCCTGACGGCCAGGAGCTGCTCGTTCATGTTTCGAGGCGCGTCGAGCGGGATCTCCACTCCTTCCCTCCTACGCTGGTCGCGCCGCGCCTCGATGGCCTGGCTGACGGTGACGGTGTGCCCAGGAAAGAAGTCTACGCAAAGAAAAAACAAAGATCAGAAGTCGGAAGCCGACTCTCGATGCAGTCGGCAGCTATTCCAAACAAAGAAGTTTACTGTCGATCATATCCTCAATCTCGCCATAGCCAGCGGCGAGGATCACCTCCTTCTCGACCCACTTTGAGCGTTCGGTCTCAAACTCGGCCTGGAGGGCGCCTTCCGCCTCCTTGAGTTTCTGGAGCTCCGCCTTGTGCTGGTCCGCCTGGTCCGCCAACTTCTTGGCCAGACGGTCGCGCTCCTGGGCCGCCTTGCTGCACTCCTCCTCCTTGGCGCGCAGCTCGGTCTGGACTTCACCCAGGCGCTGCTGCTGTGTGGCGTTGGCTCCTGCAAAAAAGAGAAAGAAAAGACAATCAACAAAGTTGACCAAAAAGAAAAGTGGTTGCCGGAAGATCCGGCCCGACTGCTCAGCAGTCGGCCCGAATCTCGGGGGCTACACCCAGCGGGTGCGCTGATGCACCCCCGTGAGGAAGAAGATGGAATGCTTACTCTGGCTCTTAGTCAGGTCGGCGGTCCGCTTAGCCAGCTCCTGGAACTGGGAGTTGAAGGCGGCTGCGTGGATGTTGTGGTAGTCCTGCAACGAAGACAAAAGAAGAGAAAACAAGTTAGCACTCGGAACTTACCTTAAAGTTCTGAGCCGCCTGCTCAGTAGCCGGCCCGGAACTCGGGGGCTACACCCAGTGGGTGCGCTGGCGCGCCCCCACAGAAGATTGCAAGAATCAAAAAGAAAACAAAGCAAAGAAGCATACCCGGACGGCTGTTCGCGGCGCCAAGAACGCCTTTGTATACTGCTGGAGGGCGGCGCCTTGGGCCTGGAGCTGGGCCTGAACATCCTGCGCGGCCTTGTTCAGCACGCCCGGCCCGCCCCTAGGCGTCCATTCTGGTGGGGCAGCACTGGTGGCCTCTACGTATGGGGCCGACAAGCTTGCGGCCCCGATCTCCTGCGCCAGTGGCGCCGAGGCCGCCTTCGCCGCATGCCGGCGCCCTGAAGGACGAACCACGGGAGTCGCCCCCACCACCAGCTCGCCACTGACCGGCGGCGCCGGTGGCACGTCAGGCCGACTGCCTCGGGCCTCGGCAGTCGGTGCTTCCGGGGGCACCTCCGCCCCCGGGACGATGGCGTCTCCTCCTCTCCTCTCCAAGACCGGCTGATCGTTGCCGGCTCCTCCAGTCGGCGCCGGGATCTCTGGCGCTGGTGGCGCAGCGTGCAGCGGGATGACAAGTTGCGGAGTCCGGCCACGTGCGGCCTCTTCCGCTTGCGCCTTGGTGGCCGCGTCTGCCTGGGCCCTGGCGGCGGCGTCCGCCCGGACCTTGGCCGCAGCGTCGGCTTGGGCCTTGGCCGCCGCATCCTCGTCCGCCTGCGCTGCCTTGGCCGCCTCCGCCTTCTGCCGTACCACCTCCTCCCGCTCCTCGCGCGCCTCCCGCGCGTTCCTCTCCGTCGCCTCCCGGAGGTCGGTGAGCGGGTCCACGCGGCGGGTATTGGCGGAGCCTTCCACCGCCCCGATCACGGAAGCAGCGGCGGACCGCTCAAGAGAGAGTGGGGCCCTGTTCAAGCAAGACAAGGGGAAACTCAGAAATAGTTTGCAAGAAAGAAGAAAAGAAAATGCAACCAAGCACTTACGCGGACACCATTGGGGGCTGCTTCGGGGTCTTCTGGAACTGGGCCGCCTTCGCGGCGGCCTCCTGCCGCTTGGTCGCGGTGGCCGTGTTCTTGGGCTTCTTCGGCCGGCTGCCGAACAGCAACGAGCCGGCTCGGCACTTTTGTGCGCCGCCTGGTGCAGTCGGCGCGGCTGAAGAGCTCGCGCCCGCCTTGACGGTGCCGTGCGGGCGGCGCGGCTCGTTCTCCTCCTCATCGTCATCCGGCCAGTCCTCGAGGCCGCCTCCTCCTCCGGAGTCGCCTGCTCCACCGCCGCCACCTGTGGCGTCGTCCTCCTCCATGGCAGCCACCCCCATGTCGGGGTCTTCCATGTTGCTCCTCGTTTGGTCCGGCATATACTGCTGACCTTGATCCAGAGCGCTAGCGGCCGACTGGGCCAGGAGGACCTGCACCATGGCCGACTAGTCAGACGGCAAAACAAGAACTCGGACCAACAAAAGAGAAAGAGAATTGCAAGACTCACCACAGGCGGCGGATGTGCGCGATCATACGGCCGCTTGCCGAACCGCCAGTCCGTCTCCGACAGCTTGCAGTTGGAGATGTAGTTGACCAGCCGGGCCACCTCCATGTCCGACAGCTCCCATGTGCACATCCGGCATGGGTCCCGGTGCCCGCTCATGCAGCTGACGATGTGAGGCTGGGCTTGGAGGGGAAGCACGCGGCGCGTCACAAGGCGGCCAGCTGGTCCAAGCCCTTCAGGCCCTCTGACTCCGTCATCACCTGAAGTCGGGCAAGGGCAGAGGAGGAAGCGGCCGATAGGGAGCTCGGCTTGTACTGCCAGTTGGCGCGCGGCTCGGCTGGCGGGCCGGCTACGTAAGCCGGCAAGTTGATGTAGTCGCTCGTCAGGTGGATATTCTTGACGTAGAAGTAGGACTTCTGCCACAGCTTGGCCGACTGCAGCAGGGAGATGGGCGGGAAGCGGTTCCCGATGCTCGGGTGCCGCACTGCCACACAAGCTCCGCATTGAGCCGCCTGGCCCTTGGCGGCGGTGCCGAGTTTGAGATAAAAGCACTCCCCCCAGAGCTCAAGGGTGGGGAGAGTGCCGAGGTACCCTTCGCACATGGTGATGAAGGCGGCCAGCAGCACCACCGTGTTTGGCGTGAGGTGGTGCGGCTGGATTCGGTAGAAATTGAGGAAGGAACGGAGGAAGCCGCTCGCTGGAAGGCCGAAGACACGAAGAAAATGGGACCGGAAGACGACGCGTTCATCGCCCTCCGGCACCGGCGAGATTTCTGCCTCGGGGGGGGCGCGTACCTGCACGTTCATCTCCCGGGGCAGCCGCCGTGTTTGACGAAGGAAGGAGAGGTGATCCTCATGGACGTTGGAACCGTCCCAGTCGCCAGCTCGTGAGCGCGCCATGGACGAAGGAGCTCGTCGTAGGCGAGGCGCGATGGCGAGCGGGCGAAGCTGCGGTGAAGCGAGGAAGCGGCAGCGAGAAGAAGCTCGACGACGGTGGGCTGCGGCAGCACTTCGGCGGGAGGAAAGGGCGCTGCGGCAGCGGAGAAGAAGAAGAATGGCGAGGGGAGAGGAGGGCGCGCGTGCGTCTGCCACCCCTCTCTTCCCCCTACTTATAGCCCCAGGCAGTGAAGCCGAGGGGGCGAGAACATGGGGAAACGTGGGATTAACTGCGCCCACTCCCCCACGATCCCACGATTGCGGCGCCAGTCAAGGCACATATTAATTACCGTAGAAGCCCAACCGTCCACCTCGGCCGCAGCAGATCCGAGCGCTTGCCGAGGCACTGTAGTGGCGGGCCCCGGCCTGCGGCGATGTCCCGTCGCGTGCGTGGGCTGGCAGGCCGGCTTGGCCTGCTGACGCCGCGTGGCCGGTAGGCACGGGTGGCGGGCCTGACGTGTGGCCAGCGTGCCACCTGGCCCCCACCACGGCATTTCGAAATCGCCAGGCGGCCTGCCTGGGCACGGCCGACACCTACCAGTCGGCACTTCGGAAGACGGACGAAGCAGAACACCAGATGACCCGAAGTATGAAGCTGCTGAGGCTTCTCACCCCTTCAGTCGCAGCGCCCCACCAGCTTCGGGGACTACTGTCGGAGTAAATGACCACGGGTAGCCTGATCAGCCCCCCTTGGTATTTCAAGACATCGGGGCAGGCTGCGCCCCTCAAACATCAAAGACAAAGGACCACCTTCTTGGGGCCGGCTGGTCCAGGCGGCCGGTTGCCAGGAGGCGGCGAAGTCCAGAAGACGGCCATGAAGTAGGCCGACTCCTAGCAGGCGGCTTCCTGGGAAGCCGGGTCCTAGCAGGCGGCCCCTCGCGCCCTCAAAGTTAGCGCCAACATAAACATGATGAGACGCGGCATGGCTACAGTACAAGCCTGCCACCCCCGAATCCAGGGCAGAACGTGGCCACAGTGCAGCGTACTGAGCGGACATCCCGCGCCCGACGCGGCACTGTTGCCATGCCGCTCATGACATCACCCATGGTAGAGGAAGCCATGCTCCCACGACGGGCGGTCAGTACAGCCCGCAGGCAGCGGGCCCTACCTGTCCGTGAGAGGCCAGAAGGCGGCGAGCCCTAACCAGTCGGCTCAGGGGGAGGCCGGCTCCTAGCAGGCGGCCCTCCCCCTTCCTTGAAGTCTGTGCGCCATTAACCAGCTGTGATGGGTGTGGCTACAGTGAGCACCCGCCAGGCGGCGGGACTGTAACCACGCTCCCCCCGACGAAGCCTTTGTCATCAGGGGCAATGCTACAGCATAAATCAGTCAACATGGCCCGTAGGCGGCGGGCCCTACTTGTCGGCTGAGATCGCGGCAGTCAGCGGGACCCACCAGGCGGCGGGCCCCAGCGGTCGGCGGAGAAGCCGGCAACCAGAGATGCTGACAGCCGGGTCCTACATCCGGTCGGATTACCATTGTACCCCTGGGGGGATAGGCCTATATAAACCCCCCAGGTCACCCCATGGAAGGGGTTGGGACCTTGGCGGATACCTTGGTCGAACACCCAAATCACCATACACACACGTAGAAAGAGTGGGGTGGAGCTAGCCTTGTCCTTCTTCCTCCTCTAGCCAAACAGCTCAAGGAGCAAGCTTGTAGCTACTTGTTGAGGTAGTGATCATGCGGAGACCCCGCAGAGCAGTACGAGGGGTGTTATCTCCTAGGAGAGCCCCGAACCTGGGTAAGATTCGCAGGCGTATGCGGTCTCGCTCACTCCCGCTTCTAGAGCCCGGCGACGTACTTTTGTCCCCATCCACGATAAGCCACCCCCTGGCATATGTCGCACGATATCCCCGACACTATTTCCGTTCTCGCTTCGAGATCGTGCTAAAACTTGGTTTTCATCTTTGCCTAAAAATAGTATTGATTCATGGAATAAGTGTAAAGATGCTTTTATTTCCAAGTATTTTCCTCCAGCTAAAATCATCTCCCTCAGGAACGAGATTATGAATTTTAAGCAACTTGATCATGAACATGTTGCACAATCTTGGGAGAGCATGAAATTGATGATACAAAATTGCCCTACTCATGGTTTGAATTTGTGGATGATTGTACAAAAAATTTATGCCGGATTGAATTTTGCTTCTAGAAATCTTTTAGATTCGGCCGCGGGAGGTACTTTTATGGAAATTACTTTGGGAGAAGCTACTAAACTCCTAGATAATATTATGGTTAATTATTCTCAATGGCATACCGAAAGATCTTCCACTAGTAAAAAAGTGCATGCGATTGAAGAGATTAATGTTTTGAGTGGAAAGATGGATGAGCTTATGAAATTATTTGCTAGCAAGAGTGCTTCTATTGGTCCTAATGATATGCCTTTGTCTACTTTGATTGAAAATAATAATGAATCTATGGATGTGAATTTTGTTGGTAGGGACAATTTTGGTAATAACGCGTATAGAGGTAATTTTAATCCTAGGCCGTTTCCTAGTAATTCCTCTAATAATTATGGTAATTCCTACAACAATTCTTATGGAAATTATAATAATATGCCCTCTGATTTTGAGAATAGTGTTAAAGAATTTATGAGTTCGCAAAATAATTTCAATGCTTTGATTGAAGAAAAATTGCTTAAGATTGATGATTTGGCTAGGAACATGGATAGAATTTCTCTTGATGTTGATTCTTTGAAACCTAGATCTATTCCACCCAAGCATGATATTAATGAGTCTCTCAAAGCTATGAGAATTTCCATTGATGGGTGCAAAGAAAGAACCGCTAAGATGCGTGCTAAACGAGATTGGTTTGTAAAAACGTGTTCTTCTAGTTTCTGTGAAAATAGTGATGAAGATCTTAAAGTGATTGATGTGACTCCTATTGAATCTTTGTTTTCGAATATAAATCTTGATAAAGATGGGACTGGAGATGAGTCAACTTTAGTTAAAAGGTGTCCCAATGATTCGGAGTTTTTAGATCTTGATGCAAAAATTGATAAAAGTGGGATTGGAGAGGTCAAAACTTTAAGTAGCAATGAACCCACTCTTTTGGATTTCAAGAAATTTAATTATGATAATTGTTCTTTAATAGATTGTATTTCCTTGTTGCAATCCATGTTGAATTCTCCTCATGCTTATAATCAAAACAAAGCTTTTACTAAACATATCGTTGATGCTATGATGCAATCTATTGAAGAAAAGCTTGAATTGAAAGTTTCTATCCCTAGAAAACTTTATGATGAGTGGGAACCTACTATTAAGATTAAAATTAAAGATTATGAGTGTCATGCTTTCTGTGATTTGGGTGCTAGTGTCGGCGTCGTGGGACCGGGGGTGCCTAGACTTGCCTGCCTGCGGCCCGTGGCGTGGCTCCATCGACGGCCTGGTATGGCCCAACTTCAGCAACAACAACTCAAGACCCTCGCGAGGGGCCAAGCCTCGCGAGGCAGACGACACCAAGACCTCCATGAGGGGCGGCCTCCCCAGGCTGGCTCCCGAGGAGCGGAGATATCAATGCAAGCTACACCTCGCGAGGTTCACTTGACGTGAGCCATGACGACCAGGACCAGGCGGGCGCCAGCGGGCGCAGTGTACCGGTTTCCCCTTTGGTGCAAAGGAGGCAAGCACAGGCGCGGAGTCCCGAGGAATCAAGCAAAGGTTTCCATATCGATGCAACAAGACCAGGACCGCCAGGACGGGGGTCATCGCGGAGCCCACTGCAGCGTCACCACCAGAGGCTTGTGCAGGCGAAGACTACTTTTGTCAGGATAACTTGTACTAGCTGTCTCCCTTCGAATTTGGCCGTTGTGGGATCCCTTCCCGCCTATATTTGGGAAGAGGATCAAGGCCACTATAAATAGGACTTAGCCACCACCATAGAGAGGAAAAAAATAGAGAGAAGAGGGAGAACACAGAACATAGAACGCAGAAGAGAGAAGGGGATCGACCTGAGCTGGATCAGATCCATTCCACCCTCACCACCTCACCAGCTCATCGAGCTCAAGAACACCTCACCTTCTGAGGTCGTTCCATCTATGTACTAGTTCATCCTCAGCCCTCCGAGGCAATCCACCACAAAGCTGGAGTAGGGTATTACACCGCAAGGTGGCCCACACCAGGATAAACTGATGTGTCTCTTGTTCCTTGGGTTCGTCTAGTTAGGCCGTGGAATCGTTGAGCAGGCAGACTAGGGAGGGAGAGTTCTTCGCACGCACCCCAGAGTTCAAACCTCTCAAGGGTCTGTGGAACCCCGAATCCGACATTTGGCGCGTCAGGTAGGGGTGCGTCGGAGCCTTTCTCTCATCGATCGACCCGCCGCTGCTCCACCGCTTCCATGGCTGATGCCCGTCGAGCCCGTGCTGAGCGTCGGGCCGCCCTCGCCGCTCGCGTCGCCCAGACGGCGCCCATCGGTGGGCCTCCCCGCCATTCTCCATCGCCTGCTGCTAACGCCGCCACCGGCCCGGCGAGGCACGAGCAGCAAGCTTCGTCGCTGCACCCTTCCGTGCGGCGGGATGGGCACACGGCCATTCCGTCGCTGACTCCGACTGGTTTGTCATCTCATGCTCGTCGCGGGCCGGCGGACGCGCAAGCTACGTTGCTCATGGTGCACGAGCTCTTGCGCTACCGCCCCGTCGACGACTTCTACGAGGACTGGCTCGAGCGCACCGCCGAGCTTGTCAGCGCCGCAGGGGGCTCGCCTGCGTCGTCTCTCTCGCTGCCTCGCCCGCCACCTGCCGCGGTCGACGTAGCCCACGGAGCACCTCCACCACCTCCCCGTCAAGGCGTCGCCCTCGCACCAAGGCGCGCGGCCCTACGGCATGACCCCCCGCGCAGGGCGCCCGCGCGCGAAGAAGCAAGCTGCCAGGAGGTCCATCGGCCGCAAGAAGATGCTCTTGCACTCCCAGTGCCCCCATGCGAAGACCGCGCGCCGCCTGTGGTGGTGGCGCGTGAGCGCCAAGATCAAGCTCCACCTCCACGTCGGGCTCCCGTAACCACTGCGGGCTGCCGAGCCTTCACTCCCGAGCTACGCAGCGTCATCTGGCTGGGGAAGTTCAAGCCCGACCTGCCTCCACGCTATGACGGCACCCCCGACCCTACTGAGTTCCTGCAACTCTACGAGCTGAGCATCGAGGCGGCCAACGGCGACGAGAAGGTCATGGCGAACTGGTTCCCCATGGCTCTCAAGGATGGCGCGCGCTCATGCCTCCTGAACCTGCCCGCAGGATCGATCTCCTCCTGGGGCGAGATGCGCGAGCGTTTCGTCGCCAACTTCCAGGGCACCCGCGACTGCCCACCTGCCGCGGGCGACCTACGACGTATCAGGCAGCAGCTAGGGGAAACCCTGCAGAAGTACATCCAGCGCTTCAACAGCATCGGTCTCAAGATCCCCAAGGTGTTGGACGAGGCCATCATCTCAGCATTCTCTGATGGCGTCCGCGATGTCAAGATGAAGGAGGAGCTCGCCATACACGAAGACCTGTGCACGGCTCTGGAGATGATCAACATGGCGACCAAGTGCGCGAGAGCTGAGGAGGGACGCCTCCCCCTCCTCGAGCTCCCAGCGACCGACCCAGAAGACAAGAAGGCCAAGGCCAAGGACATGAAACACAAGGGGGCGGCCATGCTTGCGGCTGAACCAGAGATGAAGCGCGGCCGCGACCACCCAGAGTCATCCAAGGGCAGCCGTCCATTCTGTGTCTTCCACAACATACACAGCCACAACACCAACGACTGCCATGAGCTCAGGGCCATCCGCGACGGGCGCCTTGGTCGATGCCCCGAGCGCAACGATCGAGGCTACGGCCATGGAGGAGGCCGAGGCGGAGGATGCTGGGACGACCGCGGGCCTCGCGAGGGGTGGCGTGACCAGCCTCGTGAGGACCGCTGGCAGGGCCAGCCTCGCGAGGGCGCCTGGAGAGATCAGCCTCGTGAGGACCGTCCTCAGGGCAATGCCGGCCTCCCTCCACTGCCACCGCCACCAAGAAGGAACGATGACCACCACCAGGATGAGGGGGCTGGGGGCTTCCAGGAGCCTCGCGCCGTCGCTTGCATCCTGGGCAGTGCTCAGGCCCCAGCCTCCCAGCGCATCTTCAAGCAGTTCGCCCGTGAGGTGAACGCAGCTCTCCCTAGGCTCGAGGCCACACGCCCGCTCAGGTGGTCCAAGTGCATCATCACCTTCAGCTTGTCAGACCAGCTCAAGTGCGACGCAACCGCTGGCGCCCTCCCAATGCTCTGCTCTCCCGTCATCAGCAATGTCCTCGTCACCAAGACCCTCATTGATGGCAGTGCGGGGCTCAATGTCCTTTCCATCAAAATGTTCGATCGCCTCCAAGTGCCCTATGATCAGCTGCAGCCTAGCAAGCCCTTCTCAGGAGTCACCGACGGCTCCACGACCCCGATAGGGCAGATCCGCCTCCCTGTCACCTTCGGCCAGCGCGACAACTACCGCACCGAGCTCATCGACTTCCACATCGCCCACATCCGTCTTCCGTACAATGCCATCCTAGGGTACCCAGCCCTGGCCAAGTTCATGGCGGTGACTCATCATGGCTACAATGTCCTCAAGATGCCAGGGAACCGCGACATCATCACGATCGCCTGCGAGGAAAAGGATGCGGTGTGCTCTCTCGAGCGCACCTACCAGGCCGCGGCGGTTGAGGACCCAGACAACGAAAGCACCACCTACCCTCCTGGGGCTATCCCCAAGAAGAAGAAACAGCTGCTCCATCGAGAGCCTCAGGCGAATGGTGTCTCCACCGGCACCACCTCAGGACCAGCGCCCTCGGACGGGGCGCCCCCCTCTCTCGCATAGGAAGGCATGGTCGGCGCCCCTCTCAGGCTGGGCTCGGGGGCTCTCCTCTGGAGGGCCTCTGAACTAGCCAACGTCACGAGGGAGGCGCTCGGGCACCACGTGGAGGCGTGCTTCAACGCGCGCTTCCGCCAAGAGGGCACAAGGCACGAGGTGCCTGGTGCTCAGGAGTTCATCATCAAGGCAATCGAGGAGCTTCAAGAGGCAAGAGCCATGCATGGCGACCGCCGCCTGCCACCTGGCTTGGCTCCTTGTCCTGGCGAGGACAGTGAGCTGCGCGTCTACATCGACTACCTCAGGCTCAACAGGGCTGCGTCTCAGGAGCGCTTCTGGCCATCACGTGTTGGTTGGTGCGAGGGCCCCCCTCACAGCTACGTTCGCATGCCATACGGCCTGCCGAACGCGGCTGTCACCTTTCAGTGCCACCTGCGGCGCGTCCTGGCGGCTCAGGAGACCAGGCACCAGGCGGTCCTGGTGGAGATGGCGACGGTTCTCCGCGAGCCCCCTGAGCCTCCAGAGCCTCCCGAGGTTCAGGACCCAGGCGACTCGTGAGGAGCGACTTCTTCAGCACACATCTTCAGCTACTCCAACATCTCTTCAGCAACGATACCAGGTGACATTTTCCAGTTTATTCAGTTGGGGGCGCCACTCGGGCAGCATTATCCCCAGATCGCGTGGGCCTGTCCCTGCGACATGTACCCTTTTGCATCTTGATTCACTCCATTGGGGGCGCCCCTCGGGCTGCATCATCCCCAAGCCGCGTGGGTCCGTCCCTGTGGCATGTATCACTTTGCATCTATCAGAACTAGCCTTATTCTTGCCATCGGTCACTTTATGATTATCACCTGCTTGCCCGTTGCCTTTCGCGGCCTCCCGCGTTGCCGACCAGCCTCCTGCTCCTCCCGCAATGGGGGCTACACATGCTGGCATGACACTTGTGCTTGGGTCCATCCCTGCAACGCTGACAAATCTAAGGGATCGAGCTCTGGCTCGCGGCCCACCCCGCGCACGTCACCTCACCAGATCCTCAGTGCCTTCATCTTCTTGTGGAAAGATCAGCGGCAGGACGGCAAACGCGACTATAAGTTATATCCTCCTCTTGGACTAACCCGCCGGAATCTCCAGAGCTTAACTACAGGCGATCCCACCGGCCGCCCCTTTTTTACGTGATTCGCTTGCGCGTTAAAGGGGGGGCTCCTGAGCACCGTGCCTCAGGAGCTCCTACTGACTCTCCAGCCCTCACCCCCTGGCCTTGACCATGGTATCGCGACCTGGCATACCAGCGGCAGCTGAGCCTCGCTCAAGGGTTGGGACCCGAGGACGTAGAGCATTCAGATAAGCGAGGAAAGGGGAGGCCGGCGCGAGCCCTACCTGATAGCACCACCACCAAAGCGCAGATCGGGCGCCGCGCGAAGGAATCACCTCAAGTTCATCAAGATAAGTTACCTATGCGAATCAGCACAAACCCGCTGCCTGGAATTTTCAACTATCGTAATCTCGCTCCGGCAATGCCACTTCCCTTTTCGGCCTTTAGGGAGCTGCTTGCACGCCAAAGGGGACCTCTTGAGCATCGCGCCTCAGGAGCTCTTACCGGACCTCGGGCCGCTCACCTCCTGGCCTTGACCATGGCATCGCGACCTGGCATACCAGCGATGGCTGAAGCCTGCCTGGGGACTGGGACCTGCCGGCGTAGAGCGCAAAGCTACCGCGAGAACGAAAAGGGGAACAATGCCGAAGCGAGACACGCAGCTGTAACCTTATACCAGGAATAATAAACATTGAAGCAAAAGCATTACAATTTCCTTACATACCCCCACGGGGCTCGCCTTGACTCCTCGCAAAGAACAAAAGAAGGAAGAAGAAGGAGCGGGTGGCGAGAAGAAGAAGACGAGCAAGGGGGGCTTCGCCCCTCTCCTCATTTATAGCCGAGGGGAGGCCGACCGTCGGCCTCCACGATCACGCGTAATGATGATTTTTCTCTGCATGCAGTAGGGTCTCGTCAAGTCGAGCAGTTACCGAGGCAGCGCGGGGAAGCGGAGGCACCCATGTCCCATCAATCGCCATGCGGCAACCGGGGCCGCAAGCGGTTAGGGCCCACGGCGCTCCGCACTTGCCCTTTGGCTTCACCTCGAAGCCAAGTTCGAGCACGCCTTGGGCCCGGGAGCTACTGTCGGCGTCCTGGGACCGGGGGTGCCCAGACTTGCCTGCCTGCAGCCTGTGGCGTGGCTCCATCGACGGCCTGGTATGGCCCAGCTTCAGCAACAACAACTCAAGACCCTCACGAGGGGCCAAGCCTCGCGAGGCGGACGACACCAAGACCTCCACGAGGGGAAGCCACCCCAGGCTGGCTCCCGAGAAGCGGAGATATCAATGCAAGTTGCACCTCGCGAGGTTCACCTGACGTGAGCCATGACGACCAGGACCAGGAGGGCGCCATTGGGCGCAGTGTACCGGTTTCCCCTTTGGTGTAAAGGAGGCAAGCGCAGGTGTGGAGTCCCGAGGAATCAAGCAAAGGTTTCCATATCGGTGCAACAAGGCCAGGACTGCCAGGATGGCAGGACGGGGGTCATCGCGGAGCCCACTGCAGCGTCACCAGCAGAGGCTTTTGCAGGCGAAGACTACTTTTGTCAGGATAACTTGTACTAGTTGTCTCCCTTCGAATTTAGCCGTTGTGGGATCCCTTCCCGCCTATATTTGGGAAGAGGACCAAGGCCACTATAAATAGGACTTAGCCACCACCATAGAGAGGAAAAAAATAGAGAGAAGAGGGAGAACACAGAACATAGAAGACAGAAGAGAGAAGGGGATCGACCTGAGCTGGATCAGATCCATTCCACCCTCACCACCTCACCAGCTCATCGAGCTCAAGAACACCTCACCTCCTGAGGTTGTTCCATCTATGTACTAGTTCATCCTCAGCCCTCCGAGGCAATCCACCACAAAGCGGGAGTAGGGTATTACACCGCAAGGTGGCCCGAACCAGGATAAACTGTTGTGTCTCTTGTCCCTTGGGTTCGTCGAGTTAGGCCGTGGAATCGTTGAGCAGGCAGACTAGGGAGGGAGAGTTCTTCACACGCGCCCCAGAGTTCGAACCTCTCAAGGGTCTGCGGAACCCCAAATCCGACAGCTAGAGTTTCCACGATTCCAAAAACTTTATGTGATGTGCTAGGTTTCTGTGAATTTGATGATTGTTCATTAAATTTGCATCTTGTAGATTCCACTATTAAGAAACCTATGGGAAGGATTAATGATGTCCTTATTGTTGCAAATAGGAATTATGTGCCCATAGATTTCATTGTTCTTGATATAGATTGCAATCCTACATGTCCTATTATTCTTGGTAGACCTTTCCTTAGAACGATTGGTGCAATTATTGATATGAAAGAAGGAAACATTAGATTTCAATTTCCGTTAAGGAAGGACATGGAAAACTTTCCTAGAAAGAAAATTAAATTGCCATATGAATCTATTATGAGAGCCACTTATGGAATGCATACCAAAGATGACAATACCTAGATCTATTCGTGTTTTTATGCCTAGCTAAGGGCGTTAAACAATAGCGCTTGTTGGGAGGCAACCCAATTTTATTTTTGTTTTTGCTTTTTAGGTTCTGTTTTGCAGTAAATAATTCATCTAGCCTCTGGTTAGATGTGGTTTTGTGTTTTAATTAGTGTTTGTGCCAAGTAAGACCTTTGGGATAGCTTACGGTGATAGTTGATTTGATCTTGCTGAAAAATAGAAACTTTTGCATCCAGTCACAGAATTGTTTAAATTCACTGGAGCGTGGAAAAACCCTGAATTTTTTACACAGGATTTATATACAAATTTTCTATGTTTTCCAAAATTTTCAGAAATTTTGGACTTACATAAGTATTAGAACAATTCAAATCTTCACAGACTGTTCTGTTTTTGATAGATTCTGTTTTCTATGTGTTGTTTGCTTATTTTGATGATTCTATGGGTAGTATCGGGGGATATGAACCATGGAAAAGTTGGAATACAGTAGATATTAAACCAATATAAATAAATAATGAGTTCACAACAGTACCAAAAGTGGTGATTTATTTTCTTATACTAACGGAGCTTACGAGATTTTTCTGTTGAGTTTTGTGTTGTGAAGTTTCCAAGTTTTGGGTAAGGATTTGATGGACTATGGAATAAAGAGTGGCGAGAGCCTAAGCTTGGGGATTCCCAAGGCACCCCAATGTATTATTCAAGGACAACCAAGAGCCTAATCTTGGGGATGCCCCGGAAGGCATCCCCTCTTTCGTCTTCGTCTATCGGTAACTTTACTTGAGGCTATATTTTTATTCACCACATGATATGTGTTTTGCTTGGAGCGTCTTGTATGATTTGAGTCTTTTCTTTTTAGTTTGCCACAATCTTCCTTGCTGTACACACCATTTGAGAGGGACACGCATGAATCATGATTTATTAGAATACTCTACGTGCTTCACTTATATCTTTTGAGCTAGGCAATTTTGCTCTAGTGCTTCACATATATCTTTTTAGAGCACGGCGGTGGTTTTATTTTATAGAAATTGATGAACTCTCATGCTTCACTTATATTATTTTGAGAGTCTTTAAACAGCATGGTAATTAGCTTTGGTTATAAATTTAGTCCTAATATGATAGGCATCCAAGAGGGATATAATAAAAACTTTCATATAAAGTGCATTGAATACTATGAGAAGTTTGATTCCTTATGATTGTTTTCAGATATAAAGATGGTGATATTAGAGTCATGCTAATGAGTAATTGTGAATTTGAGAAATACTTGTGTTAAAGTTTGTGATTCCCATAGCATGCACGTATGGTGAACCGTTATGTGATGAAGTCGGAGCATGATTTATTTATTGATTGTCTTCCTTATGAGTGGCGGTCGGGGACGAGCGATGGTCTTTTCCTACCAATCTATCCCCCTAGGAGCATGCGCGTAGTACTTCATTTTGATAACTAATAGATTTTTGCAATAAGTATGTGAGTTCTTTATGACTAATGTTGAGTCCATGGATTATACGCACTCTCACCCTTCCACCATTGCTAGCCTCTCTAGTGCCGCGCAATTTTCACCGGTACCATAAACCCACCATATACCTTCCTCAAAACAGCCACCATACCTACCTATTATGGCATTTCCATAGCCATTCCGAGATATATTGCCATGCAACTTTCCACCGTTCCGTTTATTACGACACGCTTCATCATTGTCATATTGCTTTGCATGATCATGTAGTTGACATCGTATTTGTGGCAAAGCCACCATTCATAACTCTTTCATACATGTCACTCTTGATTCATTGCACATCCCAGTACACCGCCGGAGGCATTCATATAGAGTCATATTTTATTCTAAGTATTGAGTTGTAAGTAAATAAAAGTGTGATGATCTTCATTATTAGAGCATTGTCCCATGTGAGGAAAGGATGATGGAGACTATGATTCCCCCACAAGTCGGGATGAGACTCCGGACGAAAAAAAAGAGGCCAAAAAAATGAGAGAAGGCTTAAATAAAAAAATGAGAGAAAAGAGAGAAGGGACAATGTTACTATCCTTTTACCACACTTGTGCTTCAAAGTAGCACCATGATCTTTATGATAGGGAGTCTCCTATGTTGTCACTTTCATATACTAGTGGGAATTTTTCATTATAGAACTTGGCTTTTATATTCCAATGATGGGCTTCCTCAAATTGCCCTAGGTCTTCGTGAGCAAGCGAGTTGGATGCACACCCACTTAGTTTCTTTTTGATCTTTCATAAACTTATAGCTCTAGTGCATCCGTTGCATGGCAATCCCTACTCACTCACATTGATATCTATTGATGGGCATCTCCATAGCCTGTTGATACACCTAGCTAATGTGAGACTATCTCCTTCTTTTTGTCTTCTCCACAACCACCTTCTGTTCCACCTATAGTGCTATGTCCATGGCTCACGCTCATGTATTGCGTGAAAGTTGAAAAAGTTTGAGAACATCAAAAGTATGAAACAATTGCTTGGCTTGTCATCAGGGTTGTTCATGATTTGAATATTTTGTGTGATGAAGATGGAGCATAGCCAAACTATATGATTTTGTAGGGATAAGCTTTCTTTGGCCATGTTATTTTGAGAAGACAT
Organism: Thinopyrum elongatum; assembly: GCA_011799875.1. Lineage (NCBI taxonomy): Eukaryota > Viridiplantae > Streptophyta > Magnoliopsida > Poales > Poaceae > Thinopyrum > Thinopyrum elongatum. Next base: position 312,591,367 of record CM022297.1, read on the forward strand.
AATTGCCTTGTTAGTATGCTTGAAGTATTATTGTTTTTATGTCAATATTAAACTTTTGTTTTGAATCTTATGGATCTGGACATTCATGCCACAATAAAGAGAATTACACGAATAAATATGTTAGGTAGCATTCCAAATCAAAAATTCTATTTTTATCATTTACCTACTCGAGGACGAGCAGGAATTAAGCTTGGGGATGCTTGATACGTCTCCAACGTATCTATAATTTTTGATTATTCCATGCTATTATATTATCTATTTTGGATGTTTTATATGCATTAATATGCTATTTTATATTATTTTTGGGACTAACCTATTAACCTAGAGCCTAGTGCCAGTTTCTGTTTTTTTCTTGTTTTAGAGTTTCGCACAAAAGGAATACCAAACGGAGTCCAAACGGAATGAAACCTTGGCGATGATTTTTCTTGGACCAGAAGACAACCAGGAGACTTGGAGATGAAGTCGGAGGAGCCACGAAGCGGCCACATGGACGAATGGTGCGCCCAGGGGGGTAGGGCATGCCCCCCACCCTTGTGGGCCCATCGTGCACCTCCTAACCTAATTCTTTCGCTTATATATTCCCAAATATCCCCAAACCACTAGAGGCATCCACGAAAACACTTTTCCACCACCGCAACCTTCTGTACCCATGAGATCCCATCTAGGGACCTTTTTCGGCACCCTGTCGGAGGGGGGTTCGATCACGGAGGGCTTCTACATCAACTCTATTGCCCTTCCGATGAAGCGTGAGTAGTTTACCACAGACCTACGGGTCCATAGCTACTAGCTAGATGGCTTCTTCTCTCTCTTTGATTCTCAATACCATGTTCTCCTCGATGTTCTTAGAGATCTATTCGATGTAATACTTTTTTGCGGTGTGTTTGCCGAGATCCTATGAATTGTGGATTTATGATCAGCTTATCTATGAATATTATTTGAATCTTCTCTGAATTCTTTTATGCATGATTTGATATCTTTGTAATTCTCTTCGAACTATCGGTTTGGTTTGGCCAACTAGATTGGTTTTTCTTGCAATGGGAGAAGTGCTTAGCTTTGGGTTCAATCTTGCGGTGTCCTTTCCCAGTGACAGTAGGGGCAGCAAGGCATGTATTGTATTGTTGCCATCGAGGATTAAAAGATGGGGTTTTCGTCATATTGCTTGAGTTAATTCCTCTATATCATGTCATCTTACTTAATGCGTTACTCTGTTCTTTACGAACTTAATACTCTAGATGCATGCTGGATAAAGGTCGATGTGTGGAGTAATAGTAGTAGATGGAGAATCGTTTCGGTCTACTTGACACAGACGTGATACCTATATTCATGATCATTGCCTTAGATATCATCATAACCTTACGCTTTTCTATCAATTGCTCGGCAGTAATTTGTTCACCCACCGTATTATTTTCTATCTTGAGAGAAGCCTCTAGTGAACCTATGGCCCCCGGGTCTATTTTCCATCATATAAGTATCCGATCTACTATTTTGCAATCTTTTACTTTCCGATCTATAAACCAAAAATACCATAAATATTTACTTTATCGTTTATCTATTTCTATCAGATCTCACTTTTGCAAGTAACCGTGAAGGGATTGACAACCCCTTTATCATGTTGGGTGCAAGTTGTTTGATTGTTTGTGCAGGTATTCGGTGATTTGTGCGTTGTCTCCTACTGGATTGATACCTTGGTTCTCAAACTAAGGGAAATACTTATCTCTACTTTGCTGCATCACCCTTTCCTCTTCAAGGGAAAAACCAACGCAAGCTCAAGAAGTAGCAGGGTGTTACCAGTAACGTACGTGACTTTATTCTCTCATTGACCCCCTGTGTAACCGAGGGCTGCGAGGGGTCGACGCACTCTATATAAGCTACCCCTCCCCTCTTGCACAAGGGTTCGCACCCCCTGTAACTCAACACTGCAATCTACAGAGCCTCCGCGGCACCGAGACGTAGGGTTGTTACCTCCTCCGAGAGGGGCCTGAACTCGTAAAACCAAGTGTACAACCTCACCATAGCTAGGCACTGCCTCCTCCTACGTACCCCCTATCTCTATTGTCAGATCTGTTCCTACGAGAGGCACTACGCCAGCTCTTGACTCTATCACAGTAGGCGCTATGGGAGGAACCGGTACTTCGGTGATAGATCCGAGCTCGGCCGGCCCGGTCAAGCCGCCGGCTCAAGTTCTTTCGGAGCTAGTCGCCTTGTTGACAACGCTCTTAGAGTCGCCAGTAACAGCGGAGAACTAGGTGGAGCACAATACGGAGATAGCTAAAATTCGTGAGCAGATGGCTAAGGCTCAGGAAGATATCAACACCGAGAACGCTCACATGGTGCAGCTACGAGCCCAGATTCACAATGAAGCGGAGGTCCTGAGGACAGAGACCTGGCGCATGGGTCTACGACAAAACACTTCACATGTGGTTCATAGGAGGAGACACGAGAGCCGCCTGCCCCCCTAATTTTGAGCCCATGTGTCTATTCAACACACCTGCGCCGGGGGCTGGGACAAGATCCCCAGGGGCTCCGGTTGTACCCCAGTCAAACCGGGTTGTACCTGTTGGAAATATTCCCTAGAGGCAATAATAAAGTGGTTATTATTATATTTCCTTAATCATGATAAAGGTTTATTATTCATGCTAGAATTGTATTGACCAAAAACTTAAATAGATGTGTGGATACATAAACAAATACCGTTCCCTAGTGAGCCTCTACTAGACTAGCTCGTTGATCAAAAGATGGTTAAGGTTCCTAACCATAGACATGTGTTGTCACTTGATAACAGGATCACATCATTAGGAAAATGATGCGATGGACAAGACCCATCCGTTAGCTTAGCATATAATCGTTCAGTTTATTGCTACTGCTTTCTTAATGTCAAATACATATTCCTTCGACCATGAGATCATGCTACTCCCGAATACGGGAGGAATACCTTGTGTGCTATTAAACGTCACAACTTAACTAGGTGATCATAAAGGTGCTCTATAGGTATCTCCAAAGGTGTCTGTTGAGTTGGCGTGAACTGAGATTGGGATTTGTCACTCCGTATGACGGAGAGGTGTCTCTGGGCCCTCTCGGCAATACAACATCACAAGAAGCTTGCAAGCAAAGTGACTAAGGAGTTAGTTGCAAGATGATGTATTACGGAACGAGTAAAGAGAGTTGTCGGTAATGAGATTGAACTAGGTATGGAGATACCAATGATCGAATCTCGGGCAAGTAACATACCGACAGACAAAGGGAACTACGTATGTTGTCATAAAGGTTCGACCGATAAAGATCTTTGTAGAATATGTAGGAGCCAATATGGGCAACCAGGTCCCGCTATTGGTTATTGACCGGAGTGGTGTCTCGGTCATGTCTACATCATTCTCGAACCCGTAGGGTCCGCACGCTTAATGTTCGTTGATGATATAGTATTATATGAGTTATGTGAAATAGTGACCGAATGTTATGCGGAGTCCTGGATGAGATCACGGACATGACGAGAAGCTCTGCAATGGTCCAGAGGTAAAGATTGATATATAGGACGATACTATTTGGTCTCCGGAAAGGTTTTGGAATGCACCGGGTATTTATCGGATCATTAGAAGGGGTTCCAGGAAGGCCACGGGGAGTTATTGGGCTTATTGGGCCAACGAGGGAAGCACACCAGCCCACAAGGGGCTGGTGCACCCCACCTCTTGGCCGCCGGCCCTAGGGAAGGAAAGGGAGGATGGCTATCCCCTCCTGCCATCCTCTACACATGAGAGAAAGGATAGGGGGACGCCTCCCCTCCTGCCTTCTCCCTAGTCGCCAAAGAATGAAGGGGGCGCGGCCAGGGCTGGCCGCCAGCCCCCTTGGGGGCGCCCTAGGCTGCCTCCCCTCCTTCCCCCACCTATATATATGAGAGGAGGGAGAGGGGCAACACACACCACGATCCCCAAGCCGTGTGCGGCGCCCCATCTCCCTCTAGTTTTAATTCCTCCTCCGTCCATGTCCGTTGTGCTTGGCGAAGCCTTGCAGATAGTTTCACCACCTCCGTCACCATGCCGTCGTGCTGCCAAAACTCATCTACTACTTTGCCTCTCTCGCTGGATCGAGAAGGTGAGGACGTCATCGAGCTGAACGTGTGTTGAACGCGGAGGTGCCGTATGTTCGGTACTTGATCGGGATGGATCGTGAAGGTGTACGACTACATCAACCGCGTTGATAAACGCTTCCGCTTAGCGATCTACAAGGGTATGTAGATGCTCTCCCCCTCTTCGTAGCTATGCATCTCCATGGATAGATCTTCCGTGTGCGTAGAAATTTTTTGTTTTCCATGCAACATTCCCCAACAGTGGCATCATGAGCCAGGTCTATGCGTAGATGATATGCATGAGTAGAACACAAAGGAGTTGTGGGCGGTGATGTCCATACTGCTTACCATCAATGTCTTATTTTGATTCAGCGGTATTGTGGGATGAAGCGGCCCGGACCAACCTTACATGTCCACGCACATGAGACCGGTTCCACCGATTGACATGCAACTTGTTTTGCATAAAGGTGGCTGGTGGGTGTCTGTTTCTCCTACTTTAGTTGAATCGAATTTGACTACGGCCGGTCCTTGCAAACTTGATAATCACCATTGTGGTTTTGCGTAGGTAAGAACGGTTCTTGCTAGTTGCCCGTAGCAACCACGTAAAACTTGCAACAACAAAGTAGAGGACGTCTAACTTGTTTTTGCAAGGCATGTTGTGATGTGATATGGTCAAGATATGATGTGATATATGTTAATGTATGAGATGATCATGTTTTGTAACAAGTTCACGACTTGCATGTCGATGAGTACAACAACCGGCAGGAGCCTTAGTGTTGTCTTTAATTATTGTATGACCTGGGTGTCAATCACTTAAGTGCCATGTAATTGCTTTACTTTATCGCTATGCGTTAGCCATAGTTATAGAAGCAATAGTTGGCAAGACGACCCCGACACTACGATGGAGATCAAGGTGTTGTGCCGGTGACGATGGAGATCATGCTGTTGCTTTGGAGATGGAGATCAAAAGCACAAGATGATGATGGCCATATCATGTCACATATTTTGATTGCTTGTGATGTTTATCCTTTATGCATCTTATTTAGCTTAGAATGACGGTAGCATTATAAGATGATCTCTTCACTTAATTTCAAGATAAAAGTGTTCTCCCTGAGTATGCACCGTTGCCAAAGTTCATCGTTTCGAAGCACCTCATGATGATCGGGTGTGATAGACTCTACATTCACATACAACGGGTGTAAGCCAGTTTTGCACATGCAGAATACTTGGGTTAAACTTGACGAGCTTAGCATGTACAGACATGGTCTTGAAACACTGGAGACCGAAACGTCGAACGTGAGTCATATAGTAGATATGATCAACATAGAGATGTTCACCATTGAAGACTACCCCATCTCACGTGATGATCGGACATGGGTTAGTTGATTTGGATCACGTATCACTTAGACAACTTGAGGAATGTTGATTTAAGTGGGAGTTCATTAGTAATTTGATTATTTGAACTAAAATTTATCATGAACTTAGTCTTAATAGTTTTTGCATATCTATGTTGTAGATCAATGGCCCGTGCTACCGTTCCCTTGAATTTTAATGCGTTCCTAGAGAAAGCTAAGTTGAAAGATGATGGTAGAAACTACAGGACTGGGTCCGTAACTTGAGGATTATCCTCATTGCTGCACAGAAGAATTATGTCCTTGATGCACCGTGATACGTCTCCAACGTATCTATAATTTTTGATTGTTCCATGCTATTATATTATCTGTTTTGGATGTTTTATATGCATTAATATGTTATTTTATATTATTTTTGGGACTAACTTATTAACCTAGAGCCCAGTGCCAGTTTCTATTTTTTCCTTGTTTTTGAGTTTTACAGAAAAGGAATATCAAATGGAGTCCAAACGGAATAAAACTTTCGCGATGATTTTTCTTTGACCAGAAGACACACATAGGACTTGGAGATGAAGTCAGAGGAGTCCCGAGGAGGCCACAAGCCTCCAGGGTGCGCCCTGGGGGGGCGCCCCCTGGCTTGTGGGCCCCTCGGACCTCTTCTAACCCTAATTCTTGGCCTATAAATTCCCAAATATTCCCAAATGACCAGAAGCGTCCACCAAAATACTTTTCCGCCGCCGTAACCTTCTGTTCCCGTGAGATCCCATCTTGGGGCCTTTTCCGGCATCCTGCCGGAGGGGGATTCGATCACGGAGGGCATCTACATCAACTCTATTGCCCCTCCGATGAAGCGTGAGTAGTTTAACATAGACCTACGGGTCCATAGCTAGTAGCTAGATGGCTTCTTCTCTCTCCTTGATTCTCAATACCATGTTCTCCAAGATGTTCTTGGAGATATCCGATGTAATCTTCTTTTGTGGTGTGTTTGTCGAGATCGATGAATTGTGGATTTATGATCAGCTTATCTATGAATATTATTTGAATCTTCTCTGAATTGTTATATGCATGATTTGATATCTTTGTATTTCTCTTCGAATTATTGGTTTGGTTTGGCCAACTAGATTGGTTTTTCTTGCAATGGGAGAGGTGCTTAGTTTTGGGTTCAATCGTGCGGTGTCCTCACCCAGTGACAAAGTAGGGGTAGCAAGGCACGTATTAGTATTGTTGCCATCAAGGGTAAAAAGATGGGGTTTTCATCACATTGCTTGAGTTTATCACTCTACATCATGTCATCTTGCTTAAGGCGTTACTCCATTCTTATGAACTTAATACTCTAGATGCGTGCTGGATAGCGGTCGATGTGTGGAGTAATAGTAGTAGATGCAGGCAGGAGTCGCTCTACTTGACACGGATGTGATGCCTATATTCATAATCATTGCCTTGGATATCATCATAACTTTGTGTTTTTCTATCAATTGCTCGACAGTAATTTGTTCACCCACCGTATTATTTGCCTTCAAGAGAGAAGCTTCTAGTGAAACCTATGGCCCCTGGGTCTATTTTCCATTATATATTTTTAGATCTATATATCAAAAATACCTTGCTGCAATTTATTTACTTTACTTTTATTTTACATTTTAGTAATCTTTTATATCTATCTCTATCAGATCTCACCTTTGCAAGTGACCGTGAAGGGTTAACAACCCCTTTATCGCGTTGGGTGCAAGTGTTTGATTGTTTGTGTAGGTGTATATATTGGGGACTTGCTTGTATCTCCTACTGGATTGATACCTTGGTTCTTAACTGAGGGAAATACTTATCTCTACTTTGCTGCATCACCCTTTCCTCTTCAAGGGAAAAACCAATGCAAGCTGAAGAAGTAGCAGGAAGAATTTCGGGCGCCGTTGCCGGGGAGATCTACATCAAGCCTACCAATTACCCATCATAAACTCTCATGTCTTGCATTACATTATTTGCCATTTGCCTCTCATTTTCCTCTCCCCCACTTCTAAAACGTTTTCAGAAAAATACAAAAAGATTTGCCTTTTTATTCACCCTTTTTCTGTTCGTCTTTTCGTTTGCTTTTTGTTTGCTCGTGTGTTAGTTTACTTGCTTGCCTTTATGGCTCAACCCAAGAACTTTGATCCTTACTATAGGAAGTTGGAAGAAATTGAAAATAATGCTAGGAGCTTCATGTAATTACAATTTGAGCATAATAGTTTCTTTAGGAACGAGCTTAAGGAGCAGAAAACTTTAATGGAGTATATGAATAAAGAGATGAATGATATGTCTAAAGAATTTTATGGTCTTAAATCTCAATTTGCTCATCTTGAAAATTTAGTAGGCCAAATTTCCAATAAACAAACCACTTTGGTAAATAAGATGGCCGCTAAACTGGAGTTTTGCGAAAATAATGATGAAGATCTTAAAGTGATTGATGTGACTCCTATTGAATCTTTGTTTTCTAATATAAATCTTGATAAAGATGGGACTGGAGATGAGTCAACTTTAGTTAAAAGGCGTCCCAATGATTTGGAGTTTATAGATCTTGATGCAAAAATTGATAAAAGTGGGATTGCAGAGGTCAAAACTTTAAGTAGCGATGAACCCACTCTTTTGGATTTCGAGGATTTTAATTATGATAATTCTTGTTTGATAGATTGTATTTCCTTGTTGCAATCCATGTTAAATTCTCCTCATGCTTATAATCAAAATAAAGCTTTTACTAAACATATCGTTGATGCTATGATGAAATCTTTTGAAGAAAAGCTTGAATTGGAAGTTTCTATTCCTAGAAAACTTTATGATGAGTGGGAACCTACTATTAAGATTAAAATTAAAGATTATGAGTGCCATGCTTTGTGTGATTTGGGTACTAGCGTTTCCATGATTCCAAAAACTTTATGTGATGTGTTAGGTTTCTGTGAATTTGATGATTGTTCTTCAAATTTGCATCTAGCGGATTCCACTATTAAGAAACCTATGGGAAGAATTAATGATTTTCTTATTGTTGCAAGTAGGAATTATTTGCCCATAGATTTCATTGTTCTTGATATAGATTGCAATCCTACATGTCCTATTATTCTTGGTAGACCTTTCCTTAGAACGATTGATGCTATTATTGATATGAAAGAAGGAAACATTAGGTTTCAATTTCCATTAAAGAAGGGCATGGAACACTTTCCTAGAAATTAAGTTGCCATATGAATCTATTATGAGGGCTACTTATGGATTGCATACCAAAGATGACAATACCTAGATCTATGTTTTATGCCTAGCTAGGGGCCTTAAACAATAGCGCTTGTTGGGAGGCAACCTAATTTTATTTTTGTTTGTTCTTTTTTGTTACTGTTTTTGAATAAATTTTGTCATCTAGACTCTTTTCAGATGTATTTTTGTGTTTTAATTTAGTGTTTGAACCAAGCAAGACCTTTGGGATGGCTTACGGTGATAGTTGATTTGATCTTGCTGAAATATAGAAACATTTGTGCCAAGTCACAGAATTTTTAAAAATCACAGAACTGTGGAAAAACTCTGAATTTTTTAAACACTATTGATATACAAATTTCCCAGGTTTTCCAAATTTTTCAGAATTTTGGGAGTTACAGAAGTATTCGAAGTTTCCAGATTGCTACAGACTGTTCTGTTTTTGACAGATTCTGTTTTCTATGTGTTGTTCGCTTATTTTGATGAATCTATGGGTAGTATCGGGGGGTATGAACCATGGATAAGTTGGAATACAGTAGATATTACACCAATATAAATAAAGAATGAGTTCACAACAGTACCAAAAATTGGTGATTTATTTTCTTATACTAACGGATCTCACGAGTTTTCTTGTTGAGTTTTGTGTTGTGAAGTTTTCAAGTTTTGGGTAAAGATTTGATGGACTACGGAATAAGGAGTGGCAAGAGCCTAAGCTTGGGGATGCCCAAGGCACCCCAAGGTAATATTCAAGGACAACCAAGCATCTAAGCTTGGGGATGCCTCGGATGGCATCCCCTCTTTTGTTTTCGTCTATCGGTAAATTTACTTGAGGCTATATTTTTATTCACCACATGATATGTGTTTTGCTTGGAGCGTCTTGTATGATATGAATCTTTTCTTTTTAGTTTTCCACAATCATCCTTCATGTAAACACCTTTTTAGAGGGACACACATGAATCATGAATTTATTAGAATACTCTATGTGCTTCACTTATATCTTTTGAGCTAGGCAATTTTGCTCTAGTGCTTCACTTATATCTTTTTAGAGCACGACGATGGCTTTATTTTATAGAAATTGTTGAACTCTCATGCTTTACTTATATTATTTTGAGAGTCTTTCTAAACAGCATGGTAATTTGCTTTGGTTATGAATTTAGTCCTAATATGATGGGCATCCAAGAGGGATATAATAAAACCTTTCATATAAAAAGCGTTGAATGCTATGTCAAGTTTGATTCTTTATGATTGTTTTGAGATATAGAGATGGTGATATTAGAGTCATGCTAGTGAGTAATTGTGGATTGGGAGAAAGATTTGTGTTAAAGTTTGTGATTCCCAAAGCATGCACGTATGGTGAACCGTTATGTGATGAAGTCGAAGCATGATTTATTTATTGATTGTCTTCCTTATGAGTGGCGGTCGGGGACGAGCGATTGTCTTTTCCTACCAATCTATCCCCCTAGGAGCATGCGTGTAGTACTTTGTTTCAATAGCTAATAGACTTTTGCAATAAGTATGTGAGTTCTTTATGACTAATGTTGAGTCCATGGATTATACGCACTCTCACCCTTCCACCATTGCTAGCCTCTCTAGTACCACGCAACTTTCGCCGGTGCATTAAACCCACCATATATCCTTCCTCAAAAAAGCCACCATACCTACCTATTATGGCATTTCCCTAGCCATTCCGAGATATATTGCCATGCAACTTCCACCGTTCCGTCATATTTTTGTTCTATGTTTCGAGTTGTAATTCTTGAGTTGTAAGTAAATAAAAGTGTGATGATCATCATTATTAGAGCATTGTCCCATGTGAGGAAAGGATGATGGAAGCTATGATTCCCTCACAAGTTGGGATGAGTCTCCGAACTTTATAAAAATAAAAGAGGCCAAAGAAGCACAAAAAAAAAAGAGGCCAAAGAAGCCCACCAAAAAAAAAGAGAGAAAAAAGAGAGAAAAGAGAGAAGGGACAATGTTACTATCCTTTTTCCACACTTGTGCTTCAAATTGGAACCATGATATTAATGATAGAGAATCTCCTATATTGTCACTTTCATATATTAGTGGGAATTTTTCGTTATAGAACTTGGCTTGTATATTCCAATGATGGGCTTCCTCAAATTGCCCAAGGTCTTCATGAGCAAGCGAGTTGGGTGCACACCCACTTTGTTTCTTTTTGAGCTTTCATACACTTATAGCTTTAGTGCATCCGTTGCATGGCAATCCCTACTCACTCACATTGATATCTATTGATGGGCATCTCCATAGCCATTGATATGCCTAGTTGATGTGAGACTTTCTCCTTCTTTTTGTCTTCTCCACAACCACCATATTCTATTCCACCTATAGTGCTATGTCCATGGCTCATGCTCATGTATTGCGTGAAAGTTGAAAAAGTTTGAGAACATCAAAAGTATGAAACAATTGCTTGGCTTGTCATCAAGGTTGTGCACGATTTAATACTTTATGTGATGAAGATGGAGCATAGCCAGACTATATGATTTTGTAGGGATAACTTTCTTTGGCCATGTTATTTTGAGAAGACATGATTGCTTTATTAGTATGCTTGAAGTATTATTGTTTTTATGTCAATATTCAACTTTTGTTTTGAATCTTATGGATCTGAACATTCATGCCACCATAAAGAAAATTACACGGATAAATATGTTAGGTAGCTTTCCACATCAAAAATTCTATTTTTATCATTTACCTACTCGAGGACGAGTAGGAATTAACCTTGGGGATGCTTGACACGTCTCCGACGTATCTATAATTTTTTATTGTTCCATGCTATTATATTATCTATTTTGGATGTTTTATATGCATTAATATGCTATTTTATATTATTTTTGGGACTAACTTATTTACCTAGAGCCCAGTGCCAGTTTCTGTTTTTTCCTTGTTTTTGAGTTTTACAGAAAAGGAATACCAAACGGAGTCCAAATGGAATAAAACTTTCGCGATGATTTTTCTTGGACCAGAAGACACATGTAGGACTTGGAGATGAAGTCAGAGGAGTCCCGAGGAGGCCACAAGCCTCCAGGGAGCGCCCTAGGGGGGCGCCCCTGGCTTGTGGGCCCCTCGGAGATCTTCTATCCCTAATTCTTGGCCTATAAATTCCCAAATATTCCCAAACGACCAGAAGCATCCACCAAAATACTTTTCCGCCACCGTAACCTTCTGTTCCCATGAGATCCCATCTTGGGGCCTTTTCCGGCATCCTGCCAGAGGGGGATTCGATCACGGAGGGCATCTACATCAACTCTATTGCCCCTCCGATGAAGCATGAGTAGTTTACCACAGACCTACGGGTCCATAGCTAGTAGCTCGATGGCTTCTTCTCTCTCTTTGATTCTCAGCACCATGTTCTCCTCGATGTTCTTGGAGATCTATCCGATGTAATCTTCTTTTACGGTGTGTTTGTTGAGATCGCTGAATTATGGATTTATGATCAGCTTATCTATGAATATTATTTGAATCTTCTCTGAATTGTTATATGCATGATTTGATATCTTTGTATTTCTCTTCGAATTATCGGTTTGGTTTGGCCAACTAGATTGGTTTTTCTTGCAATGGGAGAGGTGCTTAGTTTTGGGTTCAATCTTGCGGTGTCCTCACCCAGTGACAAAGTAGGGGTAGCGAGGCACGTATTTGTATTGTTGCCATCAAGGGTAAAAAGATGGGGTTTTCATCATATTGCTTGAGTTTATCCCTCTACATCATGTCATCTTGCTTAAGGCGTTACTCCGTTCTTATGAACTTAATACTCTAGATGCATGCTGGCTAGCGGTTGATGTGTGGAGTAATAGTAGTAGATGCAGACAGGAGTCGGTCTACTTGACACGGATGTGACACCTATATTCATAATCTTTGCCTTGGATATCGTCATAACTTTGCGCTTTTCTATCAATTGCTCTACAGTAATTTGTTCACCCACCGTATTATTTGCCTTAAAGAGAGAAGCCTCTAGTGAAACCTATGGCCCCGGGGTCTATTTTCCATCATATATTTTCAGATCTATATATCAAAAATACCAAAAATACCTTGCTGCAATTTATTTACTTTTATTTTATTTTACGTTTTAGTAATATTTTATATCTATCTCTATCAGATCTCACATTTGCAAGTGACCGTGAAGGGATTGACAACCCCTTTATCGCGTTGGGCACAAGTGTTTGATTGTTTGTGTAGGTGCGTATATTGGGGACTTGCTTGTATCTCCTACTGGATTGATACCTTGGTTCTTAACTGAGGGAAATACTTATCTCTACTTTACTGCATCACCCTTTCCTCTTCAAGGGAAAAACCAATGCAAGCTCAAGAAGTAGCACACTGCTAGGTGACAGACCTACTGCAGGAGTTGAAGCAGATATTATGAACGTCTGGCAAACTCGATCTGATGACTACTCGATAGTTCAGTGTGCCATGCTTTACGGCTTAGAACCGGGACTTCAAAAGCATTTTAAATGCCATGGAGCATATGAGATGTTCCAATAGCTAAAGTTAATATTTCAAGCAAATGCTCGGTTTGAGAGATATGAAGTCTCCAACAAGTTCTTTAGCTATAAGATGGAGGAGAACAGTTCTGTCAGTGAACACATACTCAAAATGTCTGGGTATCATAACCACTTGACTCAGCTGGAAATTGATCTTCCAGTTGAGAGTGTTATTGATAGAGTTCTTCAGTCACTGCCACCCAGCTACAAAGGCTTCATGATGAACTATAATATGCAAGGGATGACGAAAATGATTCCCGAGCTCTTCGCGATGCTGAAATCAGCGGATGTAGAAATCAAGAAGGAGCATTAAGTGTTGATGGTTAACAAGTCCACTACTTTCAAGAAAAAGGGCAAGGGAAAGAAAGGAAACTTCAAGAAGAATGGCAAGCAAGTTGCCACTCCCGTGAAGAAGCCCAAAGCTGGACCCAAGCCTGAAACTGAGTGCTTCTACTGCAAAGGAAATGGTCACTGGAAGCGGAACTGCGCCAAATACTTGGCTGATAAGAAGGATGGCAAAGTGAACAAAGGTATATTTGATATACATGTTATTGTTGTGTACCTTACTAATGCTCGTAGTAGCGCCTGGGTATTTGATACTGGTTCGGTTGCTCATGTTTGTAACTCAAAACAGGAGCTGCAGTATAAATGAAGATTGGCTAAGGACGAGGTGACGATGCGCGTCGGGAATGGATCCAAGGTCGATGTGATCGCCGTCGGCACGATACCTCTACATCTACCTTTGGGATTAGTTTTAGACCTCAATAATTGTGATTTGGTGCCAGCGTTGAGCATTAACATTATATCTGGATCTTGTTTATTGCGAGACGGTTATTCATTTAAGTCAGAGAATAATGGTTGTTCTATTTATATGAGTAATATCTTTTATGGTCATGCACCTTTGATGAATGGTCTATTCTTGTTGAATCTCGATCGTAGTGATACACATATTCATAATACTGATGCCAAAAGATGCAAAGTTGATAATGATAGTGCAACATACTTGTGGCACTGCCATTTAGGTCATATTGGTGTAAAGCGCATGAAGAAACTCCATACGGATGGACTTTTGGAATCACTTGATTATGAATCATTTCATAGTTGTGAACCATGCCTCATGGGTAAGATGACTAAAACTCCGTTCTTCAGAACAATGGAGTGAGCTAACGACTTATTGGAAATAATATATACTGATGTATGCGGTCCAATGAGTGTTGAGGCACGCGGCGGGTATCGTTATTTTCTAACCTTCACAGATGATTTGAGTAGGTATGGGTATATCAACTTGATGAAACACAAGAATGAAACATTTGAATTTCAGAGTGAAGTGGAGAATCATCGTACCAAGAAAATAAAGTTTCTAAGATCTGATCACGGAGGCGAATATTTGAGTGACGAGTTTGGCCTTCATTTAATGAAATGTGGAATTGTTTCACAACTCACGCCACCTGGAACACCATAGCATAATGGTGTGTCCGAACGTCATAACCGTACTTTATTAGATATCACTACAAAAAAAAGACACATCCGTGACATTTTGGGCCGAACGAATTTTTTTTGTCATGCTTATGACACTTCTATGACGATAATTGTGACAAAACCTGGTATCATCATAGATGTGGTGGGCTCCTACTTCTATGACAAAAAATCATGACAGAAAATGGGCTTTTCGTCCTGGGCGGGCTGGAGACGCACCTGCATGAAATTCTTTGGGCCGTCCATGACGGAAAAAATCATGGTAGAGGCGAGGGCGAGGAAAATTTCGGGGAGTTCCCGGTTACAGTGGGTGGTTGGGGCCGAGCGATGCACAGAGGGATTGCGCGTTTCTCTCGTACACATACGCGCATGTGTGCGAGGTGTTGGGCTCTAACTGAACCCGAGCAAGGCGTTCGCTTACTGAACCCGAGCGATTGCACTAGCTATGTTACTGAACCCGAGCGATCGATCCCTTGGCTGTTAACTGAACCCGAGCGATTCCTTCGCTACTGCTGCTAACTGAACCAGAGCGATCGATCGCTGCTACTGCTGCTGCTGCTTACTGAAGCTGATCGAACCTGCTGCCTCTTGATGAACAGTGAATGTGGGGGTTGGTTGAACGAGTCGAGACGTACGTGGTTGGGGTTGGATGAATAGTTCCTGGTGGGGGTTGGATGAACAGGACCCCGTGGTAGTAGGCCGTTGCCACTGGATGAACAGGACCCCGAGAGGAGGCCGCCATAGCCGAGCTAGTTGGGGGTGGATGAACAGGACCCCGTGGAGGGCTGGTTGAACAGTAGCCGGTGGAGGGCTAGATGAACAGTAGCCCATGGATGAACAGTATCTGGTGGAGGCAGGAGGAAGACGCGGTGGATGAACAGTGCATGTGGAGGCTGAAGGAAGTCGACGGTGGGTGAACAGTGGCCCGTGGAGTCCCGTTTTGCAGTACGCCACACCTCTCCCGATGAACAGGACCCCCATTTCGGCCGTAGCGCTCCAACACAAGTCCGTTTCCTCCATTTTTTGCGGTACGCCACACCCCTCCCGATGAACAGGATGCCATTTTGACCATAGCCGGTCGAACAAAAGGCCGTTTCCTCCATACTGCGGTACGCCAGACCCCGTTTTGGCTGTTCCGTCAAAGCCAGTTGGCTCCCATTGAACAGGACGCATTCCGACCTAGTCTGTTGCCTCCCAATGAACAGGACGCTATTTCTCCATTCCGACCCAGCCGGTTGGCTGACCGATGAACAAAACGTCGTTGCTGCCGTCTGTTGCCTCTCCATGTACATGAGCCCTGGCCGTACGTATGCGCTAGTAGGCATTCAAGAGCCCGCCCGTATGTACGTATGTGGCCATATTTGTTGGCATGTGGCTGTACGTACGTGTACATGGTTCTAGAAGGGACTGCATGAACTGCTACGTCAAGGGCTCTACTACTACACGTGTCGCTGCTTGCTCGGCCATGGTTCATCGTTGCAGAGAGACCGATTGACCAGTTTGCACTTACATGTCCGCGACTAGACATACTACGTTACGTACGCTTCGATCTGGTGGGTCCCAGCTGTCATGGAGGATAAGGATGCACTTCCTTCCGTGCGAAGATATTACTGGTGGGTCCCAGCTGTCAGGGGGAGGATTCATTTTTTTGCGTGCGTAATAAGGAGGCACTTCCTTGCTGGTGGGTCCATCTGTCAGCCTCACCGCATACACTACTCTTTTGATGGCTGTTTTTCGTTAACCACGTTGACCATGCCTTGCGGACAGCACCCAGGCGGTGGACGACGGCGAGGCCTGGGAAGGGAACGACGCTGAGCCAGGGAAGACGAGGCAGGTGGATGCCCACGCGGAGGGGAGTACGAGGGTTCACTGGTTCGGCTGTGGTGTAAGGCTGCCATCGCCGGAGAATAACAGGGGGTGTGGGTGAGTAGAGGGAAGGCCTGACCAGTGGTAGTATGGTCGGGCGGTGAGGCCTCCGCGGCAGCACAGCCGGCCACGAGAGGCTGGAGCAGGCGGTATGGCGGGCGCATGTTTGGGCGGCTAGAGCAAGAAGACCAGAGGTTGAAGACGCAGCTCGGCCGTTGGATTAACATCCAATGGTCAGTGCAGCTAGAATCATTTATTGACTAAGTTGACAAAGCCCTACGTACGCGTTAACTTAGTAGGCCCACAAGTTAGCCTCCAAGTCTGGTGGGTCCTAGCTAGCAGGGGGAATCATTTTTTTCCACGTAATAAGGTGGCACTTCCTTGCGTGCGAAGATGTTTTCTATTTTTTTAATTTCTTCTTTTTTGAGTTAGAATAAAAATAAAACAATTTAGCATCTTCGGTGCAATCTATATTTTCACGAAATGGATCATAATAAAGCTGGTGGGTCCCAGCTGTCAGGGAGAGGAAACTTTTTATTTCCATGTAATAAAGGAAGCACTTCCTTGCGTGCGAAGATGTAGCTGGTGGGTCAAACCTATCAGGGGGAGAAATCATTTGTTTTTGCATAATACGGAGGCACTTGCTGCGTGCGGCCATGGGCCATGTGGGTCCCTACTGTCAGCCACTCCATGTACATGCCTCTTCCGATGGCTATCGTTTGTTGACAAAGTTGACCACGCCGCGCCGAGAGAACCAACGTGGTGAACGATGGCGAGTCCTATGAAGGGAACGACCCGGAGCCGGCGAAGAAACAACAGTGGATGCCCACGAGAAGGGGAGTACGAGGGTTCATTGGTTCGGCTGCGCTATGAGGCTGCCGTCGCCGGAGAAGAACAAGAGGTGTTGGTGAGTAGAAGAATGGCCTGGACGGCGTTTGGGAGTAGGGTGGGCCAGTGAAGCCTGCGCGGCAGCACAGCCGGCCACGGGAGGCGGTAGCAGGTGGTACCGCCGACGGTGGTTTGGGCGGCTGAAGCAAGAATATCCGAGATTGAAGAAGCACTACAGCCGTTGGACGGACATCCAACGACCACTTCTGCTAGAATCGCGTCTTGACTATGAGTTGACAAAGCCTTCCGTACGCCTCAACTTGCCTCCTTTGGTTCATAGGATAGGAATGTTATAGGAATAGGAAAATCGTAGGAAGTGAGATGACATGTATCTCAATTCCTATAGAGAAAGAGATGTCATTTGATGCATAGGATAGGGATTTTTCCATTGAGTCTTAGCTAATGTTTTTTTCCTCGAAAATGTGAAGGATTGATTCCTATCCTACATAGGAATAGGAATCCATTACTACAAACCAAAGGGCTTCAAAGGAAATTTTCCTATGCAAATCCTATCCTATAGAAATCCTATGAGGTTCCTACAAACCAAAGGAGGCCTAGTAGGCCCACAAGCCTTCCGTACGCGTCACTAACTATAATTCTCAAAAAAAATAGTAGGCCCACAAGTGAGCATCACATCTGTGGCAGAGAACATATAGCCCATTTGCAATTTGTAATAATGTACAACCCATTTTTGAATTCTAATGAAATTTACTACAACCCATTTACAGTCTGTTAAAATTACAACCCATTTTCTAGCCAGGACAACGATTAATAATTTAAACCAACTGCTCAAAATAGAATTCAACCAAAAATCCCACATTTTGATGGGATCCAAAATATTTTTATCCTGAAATTTCGAGTTAGATTAAATATAATTTCAAAATGAATTTGTATTAGGTAAAAATCTAACGAAATATTGCGCGCGTAATAAGTAATGAAATTAAAATTTTCAAATTCAAAAAATAATATTTTTGAAACTAATTACCTGTTTGGTGCGTTTTTGTATATTTACAGCTCAGTTTTTATAATTACATCCCATTTATTATTTCTTAAAGCCCATTTTCTTGTTAGGCCTAATGCATCCTTCCTAGGAAAGATTTACAGCCCAGCGGGGCGGAGAATAACAAGTTGACCTGGGTTGGGTTTTCCGCAAAAAAAAGTATAGCTGGGCTAGCCATTTTCACCTTGAAAATATAATATCTGGGCTGGATATTTGGTCAACATAAAATAATAGACTGGGCTAGACGGGCCACAGCCCGCCCAGTTGATACCCTGCTCCTCTGAACAACAACAAAAACATCGCTCAAGAAAAACTCTACTTACACCTCAAAAAACAAATACTGCTCGAGCTGCTGGGTCTCTGCTGTCGGCCGCTCCTTGTGCAATTCTCTTGTTTATTGGCTATACAGGTTGACAATGGTGTGGGACCGTGATGTTAGGAAACCAGGAGGAAGCAAAAAAATTATAGTTGTATCTAATAAGGAGGAACTTGCGTACGTACGGCTATGGCCCTGGTGGGTCCCTACTGTCATCCTCTCCAAGTAAAGTCATCTCCTGATTCCTCATGTTCATTGACCTTGTTGACAACGCTCGGCGCCACGGTGAGCGCAACAACTCGAAGGACGACGGAGAGGGCCTCACGGGCCCTACGGATGGTCTGATACAGCGCCCGCTGCACAGTCAGGAAGCCAGGATCATTGGACACCTATGAGCACCTTCGAGAGATTGAGCCGTCATGAAATGGTAAGGCCGAGCTTGGGATCTCTGGATTGTTTCACACCTATATTAAGATACAAGTGTAATTTACTCGTCACCGGAAACAACACGTTAAATACAGGCGTAATGAAACCGACGGCCCGAGGTCTGTAACGAAAACCGGTGAGTTACGCGTGTAATTTGAGAGACTAGTGTATATTTTACCAGTCGGAAATGACCAACCAAGCACTTCGCCCAAGATCATCTACTTTTATTTACAAGCGTCAGTTTTACAAGCGGTTTTGGTTGGAAAACGATGATCCAGTCACGGCCTAAGATGATTAGTTGGTCGGAAGATCATATGGTTTCACCTCTAACCTACCCGAGTTGTCGTATAGGCTATGAATGAAACATAAGACGATGAACTTCTTAAGCACAAAAACAACAAAAGAGGATGATCTTCTGAACATGCAAATCACTGGCATTAGATCAACATGCAAAACAATATGAAACATTATTCTCAGGAGGCACGGTGAACAGCTCGTGATGCCGCATGCCACAGCATTCCAAGCTCAACTTTGCAATCAAACTCACAAGGCCTGGCATTTCATAGACAACATTCAGAACAAACTCTTAAAATACCTTACATAAGTCAACATTCATGTGACTATGCGTCTCAAGAGAGTAAATATTTACTTCTGAACTAAACATAGGAATAGGAAAAATGATCGACGCTGCTCACACCAAAGGGCGTCCCATTCCAAAATATCAAATGCATGTCTTCTGGCTAACATCAATGAGAAAAATTTGACAAGGTTTTCCAATTCCAATATATTAAATGAATGTCTTCTTGCTAACATCAATGATTAAACTTTGACAAGCTTTTCCCATTCAAAATATGTAATGCCTATGATTGTGGAACGGGCAGGGTTTGTCATCAGTTTGCACATTGAAATGGCACATGGAGCCGGATTAACCAGCGTATCTTTTTGTGCAGTTCCACTGAAATCAAACAGTGTCTTGCGTAGCACGGCGGATTTCGTATTTATATGTTGCAAGGCGTTGAAGACATTGGCAGCTCCATTCAAGTAGATAGTCCGGTGGCTCAAGGTGACGACGAATGATTAGAGAACCATTCGATGTATTGTCCATGATGAAGTATTATGGAGGACACGAACCATCTGAACATTTTGTGCAGTTCCACTGAAATCAAGCTGAGCATCCCTGTCTGCATAAATACAGAAAAACGTGATGAATATAATAGTGGTACTAGTTGATTAAACATACGCTCACAACTATAATCATCTTCATTATCTTAACAGGAAAAGATAGCAATACAATAGCTTCAATTAAACATTTATTCAAAACAATACAACAATATAAGTAGCACAACATAACAAAGCACAATCATGTGGATGAAGGCCGATACTGACCTCGTTTGTTATAGTTGCGTCGGCAACTGACTTGGTCATACCTTTCCTTGTGGAGTGAATTTTGCACTCCATGTGTTGTTGAGTTTCCCATGCTCTCTGCAGACTAGTCATGTCACCAACGTCTACTAATACCCTGTAAAGCTTCTCGATCATTCCTTGTGTAATGTAGCGCAAATAGTGACTGCTTCTTTCTGCAAAGTGGAAAGGCCAACTGGGCCCAATAATGCAACAGTTTGCCTTAAACACATTGGCTCCTTTTGTGCAGTTCAACTAAAATCAAAGTCGAAATAGAACCGAGCAGAAGTTTTGATATCCCTGTATGCAACAATAGGTATAAAGGAAACAATAGGTACATGACCCAGCCATCGGGCACATCGTCTCCGGGCGCGAGGGAGCAATCTTCGCCCGTCCCCCGGTCAGGGGCGTCAGTCCATTCCGCAACAAAGTCAGCGAGGGCCGCGCCCTTGATGACCCTGGTGGTGCTGAACTCCAGCTGGAATGTCTGCAGCTCGATGTTCCACTCAGCAACCCTTCCCGCGGCATTGGGGCTACGGAGCACCTTCTCTAGGGGGTACGCGGAGACAACCTTGATGGGGTGGCCTTGGAAATAATGGCAGAGTTTCCTGGAGGCGATGAGGAGCGCGAGGAGGAGCTTCTGTGGCATGGGGTAATGCGCGCGTGCGTCACGCAACACCGTGCTGACGAAGTACATGGGGTGCTCAACGAGGGAAGAGGTGTCGATGATGTCCAGCCCCGCTTGAGACGAGGGGGCCTCGGGAGCCTTGCCGTTCGATGGGGTAGTCGAGGCCTCAGGAGCGCCATCCTGAGGTGGCAATGGCGCGGCTGTACACGGGGCGCTACACCGCACACCCGCACCTGCGCGCTCTTCCCAGACCGCCATGAGCGCGGCGCTAGCCGAGTGGGGTGTGGCGGCAAGGTAAAACACCAGGGGCTCAAGAGGATGAGGCGCCACCATCACTAGCGGGCTGGTAAGATACCTCTTGAGGTCTTGAAAGGACGCCTCGGCCTCCGGAGTCCATTCAAACGGGCCCTTCTTTTTCATCAGCTTGAAGAACGAGAGGGCACACTCGCCGAGCTTGGAGATAAAACGCCCCAATGAAGTTACGCAGCCCGCGAGCTTCTACATCTCCTTGAGGGTCTGTGGCGGGCTCATCCTTTCTATTGCCTTGACCTTCTCTGGGTTAGCCTCGATCCCTCTATGTGACACCAGGAAGCCCAGCAACTTGCCGGATGGGACACCGAACACGCACTTCTCCGGATTGAGTCGCAGGTTTACCTTGCGCAGGTTGGTGAACGTTTCTTCCAGATCCTCGACAAGGGTCCTTGCTTCCCGCCACTTGACCACTATGTCATCGATGTACGCCTCGTCGTTCCTCTCGAGCTGCTGGCCTAGAGCGATGTGCATTAATTGCTGGAAGGTCACGCCAGCATTCCGCAGCCCAAAGGGCATGCAGGTGTAGCAGTACACCTCGCACGGGGAAAGGAAGGCTGTCTTCTCGACGTCCTCACCGCCATCTTGATCTGGTGGTAACCCGAGAAGGCATCCAGGAAGCACAGCAAGTCACACTCGGCGGTGGAGTCAACGATCTGATCAATGCGCGGAAGAGGGAACGGGTCCTAAGGGCACGCCTTGTTGAGGCTTGTGAAGTCGACGCACATGCGCTCCTTCCCGCCCTTCTTGGGGACGATGACCGGGTTAGCCAACCAATCCGGGTGCCGTACTTCCCGAATCATGCCGGCTTCTTGCAGCTTGCGGACCTCCTGGACGATGAACGATTGCTTCTCTGGGGTGTGCCGCCGTGCCTTTTGCTTCACCGGGCGCGCACCGGGGCACACCATCAAATGGTGTTTGATCACATCCCGTGGGACACCGACCAAGTCCGTCGCCTCCCATGCAAACACATCCTTGTTCGCACAGAGAAAACCGACCAGGGCCTCTTCCTAATCTGGGGGAAGGCTGACGCCTATGGTGAAGGTGGGGCCTGAGCCCCCGTCGTCGACCGGCACCTGCTTCGTCTCGGCCCGATCCTGAGAGAACAGTTGCTTCTTCTTCGCGGGTGCGGCTCCCGGGATCTCTAGAGTGTCTTTAGCGCCTGGTCGTGCGGCCGCCGCGGCCTTGAAGGTGAGCTTGAGGGCCAGGAGTGCATCTCTGGTGTCCCCCGTCACAGTCATGACGCCGCTGCTTCTAGGCATCTTGACAACGTTGTAGCCGGGGAGCGTTGCCGCCATGAACTTGGCAAGGGCCGGATACCCAAGGATGGCGTTGTATGGGAGGCCGATGCGGGCGATGTCGAAGTCAATAAGCTCGGTGCGGTAGTTGTAGAGCGTGCCAAAGGTGACTGGGAGGTGGATCTGCCCCAGGGGGTGGTGGAGCCATCGACCACCCCTGAGAAGGGCCTGGTGGGGGTGAGCTGGTCGTAGGGAACTTGAAGCAGATCGAAGGCTTCCACGGAGAGGACGTTGAGGCCAGCACCACCGTCGATGAGGGTCCTGGTGACCGCAACATTGCTGATGGTTGGGGTGCACAGCATGGGGAGCGCGCCGGCGCCGGCCGTGGTCCTGGGGTGATCCCTGGAGTCGAAGGTGATGGCAGTCTCAGGCACAACGCGGCCCAGAGGAGCCCCCTACCATGGCTGAGCAGCTCCCAGCCGACGGAGGAGTTGCTTGACATGGTGGCTCGAGGATGGCACCTGCGACCCGCCAAGGATGGACGCAACGACGTGGGGCACTAGCGTTGTGAAACGCAAGATGAACAGACCGCGCAGCTCCTCCCAGAAGTCCACCAAAGATGCTAGCAGGCTGAGCATCCAGAAGCGCGGCGCGCCCAAGAGGGCCATAGGGAGCCAGTTCGCCATGACCTTGTCATCGCCGCCCGCCTCCCAGATGGCCTGCGCATACAAACGGAGGAACTCCTTGGGGTCCCCCATGCCGTCGTACTGTGGGGGCAGCACCGGCCGGAACTTCTGCAGCCACTGCACCCGCTGCAGGTTGGGGGTGAAGGCATGGAGGCCTGCCATGAGAGCCACGAAGCATGAGCAGAGCCCGGTTGATGAAGAGGCTGAACTTCGACACGCCCCCACCTGGCGCGCTAAATGCCGGATTCGGGGCTCCACAGACCCTAAAAAGGTTCGAACTCTGTGTCGTGTGCGAAGGACTCAACCTATCCAGCCTACCAGCCCGTCGCCCCACAGCCTAGCTTGACTCACACGAACAAGGAAGAAGATGAACATGATAGTTTACCCAGGTTCGGGCCACTTTGCGGTGTAAGACCCTACTCCTGCTTCGTGGTGGATTAGCCTCACGAGGGGCTGAGGATGAACTAGTACAAAGGATGAACAGCCTCGCGAGGTCTGTCGATGAGGGAATGAGTCGACCGGGGTTCGAATCCCCCTCAACGGTGGTGGCTAACCTATATTTATAGTGGCCTCAGTCCTATTCCCCCAAAACGTAGGCAGGAAGGGATCCCACAGTGGCCAATTTGAAAGGGGACAAGTAGTACATATTATCCTGGCGAAAGGTGGTCTTCGCCTGCAAATCTTCTGGTCGTGACGCAGTGGTGGGCTCGGTGATGACATCCGTCCTGCCGCGCTGGCGGTCGTGGTCTCGTTGCACTGGAATGGAAACCTTTGCCTGATTCCTCAGGAACACCTGTCCTTGCCTCCTTAGCACCAAAGAGGAAACTGCCTTCTCTGCGCTCGCTGGCGCCCGCCTGCCATGGTCGTCATGGCTTGCGTCATGGCAGCTGATACGTCTCCAACGTATCTATAATTTTTGATTGTTCCATGCTATTATATTATCTATTTTGGATGTTTTATATGCATTAATATGCTATTTTATATTATTTTTGGGACTAACCTCTTAACCTAGAGTCCAGTGCCAGTTCATGTTTTTTCCCTGTTTTAGAGTTTCGCAAAAAAGGAATACCAAACGGAGTCCAAACGGAATGAAATATTCATGATGATTTTTCTTGGACCAGAAGACAACCAGGAGACTTGGAGATGAAGTCGGAGGAGACATGAGGCAGCCACAAGGGCGGAGGGCGCGCCCAGGGGGTAGGGCATGCCCCCCACCCTTGTGGGCCCCCCGTGCACCTCCTGACCTAATTCTTTCGCCTATATATTCCCAAATATCCCCAAAACACCAGAGGCATCCACGAAAACACTTTTCCACCGCCGCAACCTTGTGTACCCGTGAGATCCTATCTAGGGACCTTTTCCGGCACCCTGCCGGAGGGGGATTCGATCACGGATGGTTTCTACATCAACTCTATTGCCCTTCCGATGAAGCGTGAGTAGTTTACCTCAGACCTACGGGTCCATAGCTAGTAGCTAGATGGCTTCTTCTCTCTCTTTTATTCTCAATACCATGTGTCTCCTCGATGTTCTTGGATATATATTCGATGTAATACTTTTTCGCAGTGTGTTGGCCGAGATCCGATGAATTGTGGATTTATGATCAGCTTATCTATGAATATTATTTGAATCTTCTCTGAATTCTTTTATGCACGATTTGATATCTTTGTAATTCTCTTCAAATTATTGGTTTGGTTTGGCCAACTAGATTGATTTTTCTTGCAATGGGAGAAGTGCTTAGCTTTGGGTTCAATTTTGCGGTGTCCTTTCCCAGTGACAGTAGGGGCAGCAAGCCACGTATTGTATTGTTGCCATCGAGGATAAAAAGATGGGGTTTTCATCATATTGCTTGAGTTAATTCCTCTACATCATGTCATCTTACTTAATGCGTTACTCCGTTCTTTATGAACTTAATACTCTAGATGCATGCTAGATAGCGGTCGATGTGCGGAGTAATAGTAGTAGATGCAGAATCATTTCGGTCTACTTGACACGGACGTGATGCCTATATTCATGATCATTGCCTTAGATATTGTCATAACTTTGCGCTTTTCTATCAATTTCTCGGCAGTAATTTGCTCACCCACCGTATTATTTTCTATCTTGAGAGAAGCCTCTAGTGAAACCTATGGCCCCCGGGTCTATTTTCCATCATATAAGTTTCCGATCTACTATTTTGCAATCTTTTACTTTCCGATCTATAAACCAAAAATATTTACTTTATTGTTTATCTATCTCTATCAGATCTCACTTTTGCAAGTAACTGTGATGGGATTGACAACCCCTTTATCATGTTGGGTGCAAGTTGTTTGATTGTTTGTGCAGGTATTTGGTGATTTGTGCGTTGTCTCCTACTGGATTGATACCTTGGTTCTCAAACTGAGGGAAATACTTATCTCTACTTTGCTGCATCACCCTTTCCTCTTCAAGGGAAAAACCAACGCAAGCTCAAGAAGTAGCAGGAAGAATTTCTGGTGCCGTTGCCGGGGAGATCTACGTCATAATCACGTGGCAGTCATGAGACTTTAGGTTCTGAAACTTTTTCTCTGCCATATTTATTATTCCCTTTATATTCAATGAGAAGCCAGACGGGACCTTCATACTGAGCAGGCATTCAAAGAAGATTTCCTTCTCTTCTTTGGTAAGAGCGTAGCTGGCAGGCCCTTCATACTGCTTTGGATGCACGCCGTCTTTTTCGTGCACACGTTGCTGGTCCTCCCGTGCCTCCGGTGTGTCTTTTGTCTTTCCATACACGCCTAAGAAGCCTAGCAGGTTCACGCAAAGATTCTTCGTCACGTGCATCATGTCGATTGCAGAGCGGACCTCTAGGTCTTTCCAATAGGGTAGGTCCCAAAATATAGATTTTTCTTCCACATGGGTGCGCGTCCCTCAGCGTCATTCGGAACAGATAGTCCGCCGGGACCCTTTCCAAAGATTACTTGTAAATCATTGACCATATCAAGTATGTGATCACCAGTACGGATGGCGGGCTTCTTTCGGTGATCTGCCTCGCCTTTGAAATGCTTGCCTTTCTTTCGACATTGATGGTTGGTCGAAAGAAATTAACGATGTCCCAGGTACACATTCTTCCTGCATTTGTCCAAATATATACTTTTGGTGTCATCTAAACAGTGTGTGCATGCGTGGTATCCCTTGTTTGTCTGTCCTGAAAGGTTACCGAGAGCAGGCCAATCATTGATGGTTACAAACAGCAACGCATGTAGGTCAAATTCCTGCTGGTCGTGCTCATCCCACACACGTACACCTTTTCCATTCCACAGCTGTAAAAGTTCTTCAACTAATGGACTTAGGTACACATCAATGTTGTTGCCGGGTTGCTTAGGGCCTTGGATGAGCACTGGCATCATAATGAACTTCCGCTTCATGCACAACCAAGGAGGAAGGTTATAGATACATAGAGTCACGGGCCAGGTGCTATGATTGCTGCTCTGCTCCCCAAAAGGATTAATGTCATCCGCGCTTAAACCAAACCATACGTTCCTTGCGTCACCTGCAAAGTCCCCCCACGTTCTCTCGATTTTTCTCCACTGCGACCCGGCAGCGGGTGCTCTCAACTTCCCGTCTTTCTTACGGTCCTCTTTGTGCCATCGCATCAACTTGGCATGCTCTTTGTTTCTGAACAGACGTTTCAACCGTGGTATTATAGGAGCATACCACATCACCTTGGCAGGAACCCTCTTCCTGGGACACTCGCCCTCAACATCACCAGGGTCATCTCGTCTGATCTTATACCGCAATGCACCGCATACCGGGCATGCGTTCAAATCCTCGTACGCACCGTGGTAGAGGATGCAGTCATTAGGGCATGCATGTATCTTCTGCACCTCCAATCCTAGAGGGCATAGAACCTTCTTTGCTCCATACGTACTTTCGGGCAATTCATTATCCTTTGGAAGCTTCTTCTTCAATATTTTCAGTAGCTTCTCAAATCCGTTGTCAGATACACCATTATCTGCCTTCCATTGCAGCAATTCCAGTGTGATACTGAGCTTTGTGTTGCCATCTTCGCAATTTGGGTACAACCCTTTTTTGTGATCCTCTAACATGCGATCGAACTTCAACTTCTCCCTTTCACTTTGGCATTGTCTCTTTGCATCAACAATGACCCGGCGAAGATCATCATCGGGCACATCGTCTGGTTCCTCTTGATCTTCAGCTTCCCCCATTGCAGCATCACCGTATTCAGGGGGCAGATAGTTGTCATCATCCTCTTCTTCTTCGTTGTCTTCCATCATAACCCCTCTTTCTCCGTGCTTGGTCCAAACATTATAGTGTGGCATGAAAGCCTTCTCAAGCAGGTGGATGTGAAGGGTTTTCGAGTCAGAGTAAGACTTCGTATTCTCACATCTAGGGCATGGACAACACATAAAACCATTCTGCTTGTTTGCCTCAGCCACTTCGAGAAAATTATGCACGCCCTTAATGTACTCAGAGGTGCGTCTGTCACCGTACATCCATTGCCGGTTCATCTGCGTGCATTATATATAATTAAGTGTGTCAAAAACCATTACAGAACATCATGAATAGAGAAGTGACCAAATTAATAAAAGTTCATCATCACATTAAGTTCATACATAGTTCATACATAGTTCTCATTGAACAACATATAGCTCTCTAGAGCATCTAATTAAAACATACATTGAAACTATCTAAAACATTTAAATACAACAACAAATGAGATCATGATCGCAACTAAGGCAACAATTGATCCAACGGCATAATGATACCAAGCCTCAGTATGAATGGCATATTTTCTAATCTTTCTAATCTTCAAGCGCATTGCATCCATCTTGATCTTGTGATCATCGACGACATCCGCAACATGCAACTCCAATGCCATCTTCTCCTCCTCAATTCTTTTCAATTTTTTCTTCAAGTAATTGTTTTCTTTTTCAACTAAATTTAACCTCTCGACAAGAGGGTCAGTTGGAATTTCCGGTTCACATACCTCCTAGATAAAAACATCTATGTCATGTTGGTCGGCATAATTGTCATAAACACTAAATGAAACAAATAGTTATAAAAGATAATATACCATATCCGAATCATAGACAGGACGAGGGCCGACGGGGGTGGATACCAAAACCATCGCACTATATAATAACAAACAATAATAAAAGTAAGAAAATTATACAAGTATCTACCTAAATCGTACAAGTAAGAATTTTTTTTCTTCTAGAAAGAAGATAAGAACAAGAGGCTCACCACGGTAGTGCCGGCGACGAGATCGGCGTGGGCGATCGACGGCGGTGAGGACGGGGACGGGACAGGACGGACCGCCAAACCTAGACAAATCTTGAGGAAAATGGAGCTTGGACAAGGAGCTTCGAGAGGAGAAAGCTTAAGTTTGGCTCGGGCATTTCATCGAACACCTCATGTGCATAGGAGCTGAGCTAGAGCACCACACACCTCTCCCATGGCCAGCCAAAAAAACAGAGCAGTGGCTCTGTTCGCGGGCAGGGGTGGGGGTATATATAGGCCTCTTTTTAGTCCCGGTTTGTGGATAAAACTGGGACTAAAGGAAAACTTTTGGTCCCAGTTCCAGCCACCAACCGGGACTAAAGGTGCTGGGCCAGGAGCGAGGCCCATTGGTCCCGGTTTGTGTCTGGAACCGGGACCAAAAGTGTCAAATGAACCAGGACCAATGGCCCCCGAGGCCCGGCCGGCGCCCTGGCCTCATGAACCGGGACTGATGCCCCCTTTGGTCCCGGTTCGTGAGTGAACCGGGATTAATGCCCTTACCCAGGCTTCAACCAAAGCCCTGTTTTCTACTAGTGAGTGGGAGGCTATACCGCATAGGGAGGATGCATGTCTTGTTAGCTTTCCTTCTTTTGAGGATTTGGATAGGGTTGATGGTATTCAGATGAACGTGCCATCGGTTAATTCTCATATCACAATTTCTGTATGAAAGCCTTAGGAGATCCCACATAAACTGAAACTCAAGCAGATTTGGCTCCATGTTGAGGGCGTTCCGCACACTGTTCGTCATTTTTGGGGCTTGTGGGCAGTGGGTTTTCTAATGGGCAAAACCATTGACCATCTTGTCAACCTGAGACATCGTGGGGTTGTTCGTATTTTGGTGGCCATGACAAATACTCAGATTCCGTCGAAAGCCAAAGATGATATTTGGCCATTTCTTTCCACGGATGTGGTTGTTAAACTTAAAGGCTATGCATTCACCTTCAGGAGAGAACTGGCAGGCTATGTTCCGGATCCGGATTTTATTCTGTTTATTTGGAAGCGTAAGAAAGATGATGTTGATGACGATAATGGACGTGGCCTTGTTGCCGCTGTTTCATCAATGGCGCCGGGTACTGGCTCTATAGTGATGGCGGTGACTTCTTTTAATCCGAACCCGCAGACTCCTCGAGGTATTCAGTTAGATGCGAACCTAAGAAAGAACTCGCTTTTACGCGGTTGTCTTGGAAGGATCATGAGAGGAGCAGCATCACAAGGTTTCGTCGGAGACGTCTCACATGCCGGTGCAACTGCATGATAGTACTACAGTGCAATTTGTAGTTGAGGCATCAGTGCAGCCAATTCAAACACACATGCATGCAACGGGACAGGCCCATACCACGTGGATGGAGCCTTTAGGCAAAAAGCAAGATGCCCATGCCCAGCCAAATTGCGCGCAGGTGGGGCTTGCGGTCTCTGGCTTGGCTCGGCTGGGCCTCGACGGTCATGCCCCGCACCCGAAGACGCCCATGGTGCGTCCATGACCTCGGCGTGTCAACGAAGGGTTGCGTGTTCGTCACCGCGTTCAGATGCTAGACGGACCGCACCATTTCTGGTGAGGCAGCGATGGCTGTCCTAGCGCCGGATCCATGTGTCATTTGGGCGGATGCAATGGATTCCCGACAGAAGGAGTTCGAACACTGCCATGCACGGGCCTCCTCCCGGGCGCGGCGGAGCGCAAGCCGGACAACCATCTCCTCCTCGGGGCCGTGTGGGATGAGTTCAGGGTTGACGGATCTGGAGGTGAAGGACTCGGATCTGCTGCCCGCCATGCTAGAGACGGTCGGACGGCGCCGGAGACATGCTTGGGTGGCGGAGGGGAGTGGAGTGAAGTGGCTAGGGTTTGGTCCGGCGAGCAAATGGGGAGGAATATATGTGGGGTCGGGTGGACCAGCGTGGGCAGGGTCCAACATGGTGGGTGTTGATACGTCTCCAACGTATCTACAATTTTTTATTATTCCATGCTATTATATTATCTGTTTTGGATGTTTTATATGCATTATTATGCTATTTTATATTATTTTTGGGACTAACCTATAAACCTAGAGCCCAGTGCCAGTTCCTGTTTTTTCCTTGTTTTTGAGTTTCGTAGAAAAGGAATATCAAACATAGTCCAAACGGAATAAAACATTCGCGATGATTTTTCTTGGACCAGAAGACAACCAGAAGACTTGGAGATGAAGTCGGAGGAGCCACGAGGCGGCCACAAGGATGGAGGGCGCGCCCAGGGGGGTAGGGCACGCCCCCACCCTTGTGGGCCCCTCGTGCACCTCCTGACCTAATTTCTTCGCCTATATATACTCTTATATCCCCAAACCAACAAGGAGAGCCACGAAAACACTTTTCCACCGCTGCAACCTTCTATACCCGTGAGATCCCATCTAGGGGCCTTTTCTGACGTCCTGTCGGAGGGGGATTCGATCACAGAGGGCTTCTACATCAACTCCATTGCCCTTCCGATGAAGCGTGAGTAGTTTACCACAGACCTACGGGTCCATAGCTAGTAGCTAGATGGCTTCTTCTCTCTCTTTGATTCTCAATACCATGTTCTCCTCGATGTTCTTGGAGATCTATTCGATGTAATACTTTTTTGCGGTGTGTTTGCCGAGATCCGATGAATTGTGGATTTATGATCAGCTTATCTATGAATATTATTTGAATCTCCTCTGAATTCTTTTATGCATGATTTGATATCTTTGTAATTCTCTTCGAACTATCGGTTTGGTTTGGCCAACTAGATTGGTTTTTCTTGCAATGGGATAAGTGCTTAGCTTTGGGTTCAATCTTGCGGTGTCCTTTCCCAGTGACAGTAGGGGCAACAAGACACGTATTGTATGTTGCCATCGAGGATAAAAAGATGGGGTTTTCATCATATTGCTTGAGTTAATTCCTCTACATCATGTCATCTTGCTTAATGTGTTACTCCGTTCTTTATGAACTTAATACTCTAGATGCATGCTGGATAGCGGTCGTTGTGTGGAGTAATAGTAGTAGATGCAGAATCATTTCGGTCTACTTGACACGGACATGATGCCTATATTCATGATCATTGCCTTAGATATCGTCATAACTTTGCGCTTTTCTATCAATTGCTCGGCAGTAATTTGTTCACCCACCGTAATATTTTCTATCTTGAGAGAAGCCTCTAGTGAAACCTATGGCCCCTGGGTCTATTTTCCATCATATAAGTTTCCTATCTTCTATTTTCCATCATATAAGTTTCTGATCTTCTACTTTCCATCATATAAGTTTCTGATCTACAATATTTGTTTCCGATCTACTATTTTGCAATCTTTTACATTCCAATCTATAAACCAAAAATACCAAAAATATTTAATTTATCGTTTATCTATCTCTATCAGATCTCACTTTTGCAAATAACCGTGAAGGGATTGACAACCCCTTTATCGCGTTGGGTGCAAGTTGTTTGATTGTTTGTGCAGGTATTCAGTGACTTGTGCGTTGTCTCCTACTGGATTGATACCTTGGTTCTCAAACTAAGGGAAATACTTATCTCTACTTTGCCGCATCACCCTTTCCTCTTCAAGGGAAAAAACCAACGCAAGCTCAAGAAGTAGCAGGAAGAATTTCTGGCACCGTTGCTGGGGAGATCTATGCCAAGTCAAGATATACCAAGTACCCATCATAAACTCTCATCTCTTGCATTACATTATTCGCCATTCGCCTCTCATTTTCCTCTCCCCCACTTCTAAAACAATTTTCGAAAAGATTTACCTTTTCTTCGCCCCTCTTCCGTTCGTCTTCTTCATTTGCCTTTTTGTGTGCTCGTGTGTTGGATTGCTTGCTTTGTCATGATGGCTCAAGAGAATACCAAATTGTGTGATTTTTCCAACACCAATAATAATGATTTTATTAGTACTCCGATTGCTCCCGCCACTAGTGTGGAATCTTGTGAAATTAATGCCGCTTTGCTGAATCTTGTTATGAAAGATCAATTTTCTGGCCTTCCTAGTGAAGATGCCGCTTCCCATCTAAACAATTTTGTTGATTTGTGTGATATGCAAAAGAAAAAAGATGTGGATAATGATATTGTTAAATTGAAGCTATTTTCGTTCTCGCTTCGAGATCGTGCTAAAACTTGGTTTTCATCTTTGCCTAAAAATAGTATTGATTCACGGAATAAGTGTAAAGATGCTTTTATTTCCAAGTATTTTCCTCCCGCTAAAATCATCTCCCTTAGGAACGAGATTATGAATTTTAAGAAACTTGATCATGAACATGTTGCACAATCTTGGGAGAGGATGAAATTGATGATACGAAATTGCCCTACTCATGGTTTGAATTTGTGGATGATTATACAATTTTTTTATGCCGGATTGAATTTTGCTTCTAGAAATCTTTTATATTCGGCCGCAGGAGGTACTTTAATGGAAATTACTTTAGGAGAAGCTACTAACCTCCTAGATAATATTATGGTTAATTATTCTCAATGGCATACCGAAAGATCTTCCACTAGTAAAAAAGTGCATGTGATTG
Source organism: Thinopyrum elongatum (assembly GCA_011799875.1). Taxonomy (NCBI): domain Eukaryota; kingdom Viridiplantae; phylum Streptophyta; class Magnoliopsida; order Poales; family Poaceae; genus Thinopyrum; species Thinopyrum elongatum. The sequence goes on from CM022297.1 coordinate 312,624,469, forward strand.
AAGAGATTAATGTTTTGAGTGGAAAGATGGATGAGTTTATGAAATTATTAGCTAGCAAGAGTGCTTCTATTGATCCTAATGATATGCCTTTGTCTACTTTGATTGAAAATAATAATGAATTTATGGATGTGAATTTTGTTGGTAGGAACAATTTTGGCAATAACGTGTATAGAGGTAATTTAATCCTAGGCCGTTTCCTAGTAATTCCTCTAATAATTATGGTAATTCCTACAACAATTCTTATGGAAATTATAATAAGATGCCCTTTGATTTGGAGAATAGTGTTAAAGAATTTATGAGTTCGCAAAAGAATTTCAATGCTTTGATTGAAGAAAAATTGCTTAAGACGTGGATAGAATTTCTCTTGATATTGATTCTTTGAAACTTAGATATATTCCACCCAAGCATGATATTAATGAGTCTCTCAAAGCTATGATAATTCCCATTGATGAGTGCAAAGAAAGAACCGCTAAGATGCGTGCTAAACGAGATTGGTTTGTAAAAACGTGTTCTTCTAGTTTCTGTGAAAATAGTGATGAAGATCTTAAAGTGAATGAAGTGACTCCTATTGAATCTTTGTTTTCCAATATAAATCTTGATAAAGATGGGACTGGAGATGAGTCAACTTTAGTTAAAAGGCGTCCCAATGATTCGGAGTTTTTAGATCTTGATGCAAAAATTGATAAAAGTGGGATTGGAGAGGTCAAAACTTTAAGTAGCAATGAACCCACTCTTTTGGATTTCAAGGAATTTAATTATGATAATTGTTCTTTAATAGATTGTAATTCCTTGTTGCAATCCATGTTGAATTCTCCTCATGCTTATAATCAAAACAAAGCTTTTACTAAACATATCATTGATGTTATGATGCAATCTTTTGAAGAAAAGCTTGAATTGCAAGTTTCTATCCCTAGAAAACTTTATGATGAGTGGGAACCTACTATTAAGATTGAAATTAAAAATTATGGGTCCCATGCTTTGTGTGATTTGGGTGCTAGCATTTCCACGATTCCAAAAACTTTCTGTGATGTGCTAGGTTTCCGTGAATTTGATGATTGTTCTTTAAATTTTCATCTTGCGGATTCCACTATTAAGAAACCTATGGGAAGGATTAATGATGTTCTTATTGTTGCAAATAGGAATTATGTGCCCGTAGATTTCATTGTTCTTGATATAGATTGCAATCCTACATGTCCTATTATTCTTGGTAGATCTTTCCTTAGAATGATTGGTGCAATTATTGATATGAAAGAAGGAAACATTAGATTTGAATTTCCGTTAAGGAAGGGCATGGAACACTTTCCTAGAAAGAAAACTAAATTTCCATATGAATCTATTATGAGAGCCACTTATGGATTGCATACCAAAGATGGCAATACCTAGATCTATTCGTGATTTAATGCCTAGCTAAGGGCATTAAACAATAGCGCCTGTTGGGAGGCAACCCAATTTTATTTTTGTTTTGGTTTTTAGGTTCTGTTTTGCAATAAAAAATTCATCTAGCCTCTGGTTAGATGTGGTTTTGTGTTTTAATTAGTGTTTGTGCCAAGTAAGACCTTTGGGATAGCTTACGGTGATAGTTGATTTGATCTTGCTGAAAAACAGAAACTTTTGCGTCCAGTCACAGAATTGTTTAAATTCACCGGAGCCTGGAAAAACCCTGAATCGTTTACACAGGATTGATATACAAATTGCCTCTGTTATCCTAATTTTTCAAAAGATTTGGAGTTACAGAAGTATTAGAACAATTCAAATCTTCGCAGACTGTTCTGTTTTTGACAGATTCTGTTTTCTTTGTGTTGTTTGCTTATTTTGATGAATCTATGGGTAGTATCGGGGGGTATGAACCATGGATAAGTTGGAATACAGTAGATATTACACCAATATAAATAAATAATTAGTTCACAACAGTACCAAAAGTGGTGATTTATTTTCTTATACTAACGCAGCTTACGAGATTTTCTGTTGAGTTTTGTGTTGTGAAGTTTTCAAGTTTTGGGTAAGGATTTGATGGACCATGGAATAAGGAGTGGCAAGAGCCTAAGCTTGGGGATGCCCAAGGCACCCCAAGGTAATATTCAAGGACAACCAAGAGCCTAAGCTTGGGGATGCCCTGGAAGGCATCCCCTCTTTCGTCTTCGTCTATCGGTAACTTTACTTGAGGCTATATTTTTATTCACCACATGATATGTGTTTTGCTTGGAGCGTCTTGTGTGATTTGAGTCTTTGCTTTTTATTTTGACACAATCATCCTTTCTGTACACACCTTTTGAGAGGGACACGCATGAATCATGATTTATTAGAATACTCTATGTGCTTCACTTATATCTTTTGAGCTAGGCAATTTTGCTCTAGTGCTTCACTTATATCTTTTTAGAGCACGTCGGTGGTTTTATTTTATAGAAATTGAAGAACTATCATGCTTCACTTATATTGTTTTGAGAGTCTTTAAACAGCATGGTAATTTGCTTTGGTTATAAATTTAGTCCTAATATGATAGGCATCCAAGAGGGATATAATAAAAACTTTCATATAAAGTGCATTGAATACTATGAGAAGTTTGATTCCTTATGATTGTTTTGAGATATAAAGATGGTGATATTAGAGTCATGCTAGTGAGTAATTGTGAATTTGAGAAATACTTGTGTTAAAGTTTGTGATTCCCGTAACATGCACGTATGGTGAACCGTTATGTGATGAAGTCGGAGCATGATTTATTTATTGATTGTCTTCCTTATGAGTGGCGGTCGGGGACGAGCGATGGTCTTTTCCTACCAATCTATCCCCCTAGGAGTAACTAATAGATTTTTGCAATAAGTATGTGAGTTCTTTATGACTAATGTTGAGTCCATGGATTATACGCACTCTCACCCTTCCACCATTGCTAGCCTCTCTAGTGCCGCGCAACTTTCGCCGGTACCATAATCCCACCATATACCTTCCTCAAAACAGCCACCATACCTACCTATTATGGCATTTACATAGCCATTCCAAGATATATTGCCATGCAAGTTTCCACCATTCCGTTTATTATGACACGCTTCATCATTGTCATATTGCTTAACATGATCATGTTGTTGACATCGTATTTGTGGCAAAGCCACTGTTCATAATTATTTCATACATGTCACTCTTGATTCATTGCACATCCCGGTACACCACCGGAGGCATTCATATAGAGTCATATTTTGTTCTAAGTATCGAGTTGTAATTCTTGAGTTGTAAGTAAATAAAAGTGTGATGATCTTCATTATTAGAGCATTGTCCCATGTGAGGAAAGGATGATGGAGACTATGATTCCCCCACAAGTCAGGATGAGACTCCGGACGAAAAAAAAGAGGCCAAAAAAATGAGAGAAGGCCCAAATAAAAAAAATGAGGGAAAAGAGAGAAGGGACAATGTCACTATCCATTTACCACACTTGTGCTTCAAAGTAGCACCATGATCTTCATGATAGAGTGCCTCCTATGTTGTCACTTTCATATACTAGTGGGAATTTTTCATTATAGAACTTGGCTTGTATATTCCAATGATGGGCTTCCTCAAATTGCCCTAGGTCTTCGTGAGCAAGCGAGTTGGATGCACACCCACTTAGTTTCTTTTTGAGCTTTCATAAACTTATAGCTCTAGTGCATCTGTTGCATGGCAATCCCTACTCACTCACATTGATATCTATTGATGGGCATCTCCATAGCCTGTTGATATGCCTAGTTGATGTGAGACTATCTCCTTCTTTTGTCTTCTCCGCAACCACCTTCTCTTCCACCTATAGTGCTATGTCCATGGCTCACGCTCATGTATTGCGTGAAAGTTGAAAAAGTTTGAGAACATCAAAAGTATGAAACAATTGCTTGGCTTGTCATCGAGGTTGTGCATGATTTGAATATTTTGTGTGATGAAGATGGAGCATAGCCAGACTATATGATTTTGTAGGGATAAGCTTTCTTTGGCCATGTTATTTTGAGAAGACATAATTGTCTTGTTAGTATGCTTGAAGTATTATTGTTTTTATGTCAATATTAAGCTTTTGTTTTGAATCTTATGGATCTGGACATTCATGCCAAAATAAAGAAAATTACACAAATAAATATGTTAGGTAGCATTCCACATCAAAAATTCTGTTTTTATCATTTACCTACTCGAGGACGAGCAGGAATTAAGCTTGGGGATGCTTGATACGTCTCCAACGTATCTATAATTTTTTATTGTTCCATGCTATTATATTATCTGTTTTGGATGTTTTATATGCATTAACATGCTATTTTATATTATTTTTTGGACTAACCTATTAACCTAGAGCCCAGTGCCAGTTCTTGTTTTTTCCCTGGTTTAGAGTTTCGCAGAAAAGGAATACCAAATGGAGTCCAAACGGAATGAAACCTTCGCGATGATTTTTCTTGGACCAGAAGACAACCAGGAGACTTGGAGATGAAGTCGGAGGAGCCACGAGGCGGCCACAAGGACGGAGGGCGCACCCAGGGGGTAGGGCGTGCCCCCACCCTTGTGGGCCCCCCGTGCACCTCCTGACCTAATTCTTTCACCTATATATTCCCAAATATCCCCAAACCACCAGAGGCATCCACGAAAACACTTTTCCACCGCCGCAACCTTCTGTACCCATGAGATCCCATCTAGGGACCTTTTTTGGCACCCTGCCGGAGGGGGATTCGATCACGGAGGGCTTGTACATCAACTCTATTGCCCTTCCGATGAAGCGTGAGTAGTTTACCTCAGACCTATGGGTCCATGGCTAGTAGCTAGATGGCTTCTTCTCTCTCTTTGCCGAGATCCGATGAATTGTGGATTTATGATCAGCTTATCTATGAATATTATTTGAATCTTCTCTGAATTCTTTTATGCATGATTTGATATCTTTGTAATTCTCTTCGAACTATCGGTTCGGTTTGGCCAACTAGATTGGTTTTTCTTGCAATGGGAGAAGTGCTTAGCTTTGGGTTCAATCTTGCGGTGTCCTTTCCCAGTGACAGTAGGGGCAACAAGGCACGCATTGTATTATTGCCATCGAGGATAAAAAGATGGGGTTTTCATCATATTGCTTGAGTTAATTCCTCTACATCATGTCATCTTACTTAATGCGTTACTCCATTCTTTACGAACTTAATACTCTAGATGCATGCTGGATAGCGGTCGATGTGTGGAGTAATAGTAGTAGATGCATAATCGTTTGGTCTGCTTGACACGGACGTGATGCCTATATTCATGATCATTGCCTTAGATATCATCATAACTTTGTGCTTTTCTATCAATTGCTCGGCAGTAATTTGTTCACCAACCATATTATTTTCTATCTTGAGAGAATCCTCTAGTGAAACCTATGGCCCCAGGGTCTATTTTCCATCATATAAGTTTCCGATCTACTATTTTGCAATCTTTTACTTTCCGATCTATAAACCAAAAATACCAAAAATATTTACTTTATCGTTTATCTATCTCAATCAGATCTTACTTTTGCAAGTAACCGTGAAGGGATTGACAACCTCTTTATCATGTTGGGTGCAAGTTGTTTGATTGTTTGTGCAGGTATTCGGTGATTTGTGCGTTGTCTCCTATTGGATTGATACCTTGGTTCTCAAACTGAGGGAAATACTTATCTCTACTTTGCTGCATCACCCTTTCCTCTTCAAGGGAAAAACCAACGCAAGCTCAAGAAGTAGCAGTAGCCTCCTGAGGCTGGGTACCTGCATAGAAATCTTTGCTCCTCGAGAGGCCGTCTGGGAGGCCGCTCCCTCAGGAGGTCTTGGTGTCGTCCGCCTCGCGAGGCTTGGCCCCTCGCGAGGGTCTTGTCTTGGCGGTCTTGTAGATGGGCCATACCAGGCCGTCGATGGAGCCACGCCGTGGGCCGCAGGCCGGCAAGTCTGGGTACCCTGGTTCCCAGAACGCCGAGAACTTTATATATTGTAATTTTTTGTTGCTGTGGTGACCTTGTTCTTGAGCTTGCATGTCAAATTTATATGGTCCAAAGTAGTTTTGATGCATGATATAGCCTCTAGGTACTTGTGGGAGTAGTTGCTACCAATCTTGTTGAGTTTTGTTCACTTTTATTTTGAGTCACTAAAAATTTTAGGAAATTTTCAGAGGAAGAAAAATGTTTAGGAAGATATACCAAGGGGGTTCCTTGACGAAGAAAGCCCCAAGGCTCGTGATACGTGAGCCAGACCTTGAACCACCGAGGGAAGCTCTAGTGCAGCCTTGTGAATGGCCGTCGGATCAATTCATGGTTCATGCAGGTTTCAAGGTGGAATTTGATGCATATGTGCAAAATGCTGGCCTAGAAGACTTCGTGTCAGATAAGTGTCAGCAGTACTATCACCTCACTTATTCATTTGTGCAAAAATTTAAGTTTACATCCCAACGCAATACTCATTCTGTTTTACTTGATCTTTATGACAAATCATTTACTATGGACCTTGAAGATTTTAATGATGCATGCAAAATTCCACAATGGGGCATTCATAGTGAGCCTCGTAAAATTGATTGTTCTGAGTTCCTTGCTAGCATCATCAGAGGAGAAACTAGAAACCTAACACAAGCTACTATAGGGAGCATTCACTTTCCTGCTATACATTATTTTGCTCTCTTCATAGGTAGATGCATTAATGGTAAACATGATCATAGCCACCTTTGTGCATCAGATCTTAGTGTCCTCAAGAGTGCAGTAATAGGTGATAAACGATTTAACTTGGGGGCTATTGTTGCAAGGCGGTTACATAATAATGCTAAAGATGGAGATTTCTTTGGTGGAATTTATGCCACTCGGTTAGCTAATTATCTTGGGGTACCCATAAGAGAAAATGATGTTGAGTTACCACTCGCTTACCTTGATAATGATGCTATGGTTCATTACTAGTTTCTTGAGAGGAGTGATCAGGCCCTCTTGTACCGACTAATCTTTGACAGGGAGCGCGTCTTCTATATTACGCTCCCCGCTCCTGCCTTCTTTAACTTTTAGGTAAAACGGAGATACTTCATAACTAGAGAGGAGGCAGATGAGTATGAGAGAGAGGGGGAGGCCGCTCACCTCCACACTGCAGCCCTTCAGGCAGTGGCGGCCGCAGCTCAGTACAACCCCAACTATGATTTTGGATACTATCCAGGCCAGTCGTGGCCCTAGACCAACTTAGGCCAAAAGCCTAAGCTTGGGGGAGTACGTATTTCTCACCGAGATTACATTCATGTTCACACACTCATTTCAGTTGTCGGTGTTCATACTTTTTCATTGTATTATCCATGCTAGTTTATTTTTCTTGCTTTATTCTTGTGTGTTTGAAAAACTTTGAGAAAATCCAAAAAAATTAGTTCTCGCTTCTTTCTAGTTTTCCTTTCTTAGTTTATTTAGTGGTAGTGTTAAAAGAAAACCCAAAAGATTTCTTGTTCTTATTTTGCTTGTTGGGAGCTTTCCTGTGTAAATAGTTTTTTTCTCGTTCTTGTTTTACTTCCTTTAGAAAAACAAAAACTCAAAAAAAAAAATTTAGTGTGTTTCTTTGAAATTATTTTTCCTTTCTTTGGGTCGTAAGGAGAAGACCACAATGAAAGTGTTGAGTAGCTCTCATATACATTATTGTTGATCTAACAAAGAGCCCATATTACCTTGTCTTCTCCTTTGAATAAATGTTTGCAGATTCCAGCTTTGTCCAATGCACGTGCACTCTTATTATTATTCACACCATTCGGTCGTGCAAGTGAAAGGCAATAATGACGATATATGATGAAATGATTGAGATGGAGAAAACCTGGTACGAACTCGACCTATTTTGTTTTTGTAAATATTATTAGCTCATCGTTCTTGAGTCAGCCCATTATGAATGAAACATGTTTGCAATGACAATTGGAGAGTACTAGCAAAAAGGCCCGTGCGTTGCAACAGGAGAAAAAATATCACACGCTCTTAATTTACAAAATGGTCTGTAATCTAAGAATTTGTAGCTACCGCCCAAACAAAGATAGTCTTAACCTATAAAAGCGCAGTTTAAGATTCTACATGTGTTCTATTTCAACACGGCTTGCATGTAGATTTAATCCGTACAAAAAAATGGCAAGTGATCATGCATTTATTCATGTCATGTTTGGAATGGGGTGTTGTTACGGGGGAGTAAAGAAAAATGACAAAAACAAATGATGACACATTAACACACCACAGAGACATGTGTGCATCAATGGCAGTTTTCAGTTTAAGAATCACCGACTTAGGGTAACTCTTGAACACTTTTTTTCACATGCATATTTCTTAAATACATGAAGAGTTGTTAAAAAGGTTGTTAAAAAGATACAAGATTTTTTAATCATAAAAAGAGATTGTTTTTGTCTGGAAAAGAACATTTTTGTATTGGTCCCTATTTCATCACTATTTATATCTTATCAAACTTGTGCTTTTATTTTATTTTTTGTCATGCATGCCTCCTTTTTACTTTTTTCATGCATGTCCTCTTTTTTTTTTCTTATATAAAGGAGAATAGCGCAACATCTCATCTTTATCAGATCTCCTCTGCATTTTCTCTTTCATTTCTTTTATAGCGGACATCCCATCTTTATTGGGTCCTTCTTTTATTTCTTGTCATGCATGTCCTTATTTATTGGGTGTCTACCAGTATGAAAAAAAGACGGATAATGCATTGTTGATTAACATTGCAGCCTAGATAGTATTTTTTAAATTGTTAACAGGTAAAATAACATCATATTCATATTCTACATATTTTTCTAATCAAATTCCATATATAACGTGTTAAATTTGGAGTTACGGTTTAGAAGATATGAGTATTTTAAAAAACATTTGATATGTACTGCGGGTTTAATGTCAGAAATATTAGGGGTTTTTCTATAAAATAGCAAAATGGACTAAGAATACATATTTCTTTTATTAGTAGGTATAGATAGTTACTCATGCCATGCTTAATTAGCTATGAGTTGATAATGGTTTACCTTGCGTGCCAACATGCTTTTAAAATGGTTATGATGTAGTATGATAGGATGGTATCCTCCTTTGAATGATTTAAGTGGCTTGACTTGGCACATGTTCACACATGTAGTTGAAACAAAAACAACATAGCCTCCACGATATTTATGTTCATGGTGATTTATATCCTACTCATGCTTGCACTCAATGTTGATTAATCTCAATGCATATTTATGAGCGTTATCGCTCTCTAGTTGGTCGCCCCTCAATCTTTTGCTAGCCTTCACTTGTACTAAGCAGGAATACTGCTTGTGCATCCACTTCCATAAACCCAAAGTTGTTCCATATGAGTCCACCATACCTACCTATATGCGGTATTTACCTGCCGTTCCAAGTAAATTTGCATGTGCCAAACTCTAAACCTTCAAAAAATAATATGTTTTGTATGCCCGAATCACTTATGTAGTGACTGGGGGCTATCAGTATCTTCCATCCTAGGTGGGTTATTCTCACGATGAGTGTTTATTCACTTGTCATCCACGAGAAAGTGGCTGGTAATCGGGATGCCCAGTTCCATGCTCGAAATCAAATCAAAATATAATTATCAAACAAAACTCCCCAGGACTGTTGTTATTATGGATGGTACCCATGGATTCGGCTAGCCGTGGAGTGTGTTTGTTGGTGGAGGGGGAGTAAAAACTTTACCATTCTGTTTGGAAACCGCCTATAATGTATCTAGCATGGAAGATACCGAGATCTCTTGGTTGTTATGTTGACAATGAAAGCATACCGCTCAAAATTATATTCATCTCTGCTTTAAAAGCTCGAGCTCTGGCACCTCTGCAAATCCCTGCTTCCCTCTGCAAAGGGCCTATCTATTTACTTTTATTGCTGAGTCATCATCCTCTTATAAAAAGCACCAGTTAGATAGCACCACTGTCATTTGTATGCTTTGTTATTAATTGATGTTGAGTATGAGTGTGACTGGATCTCTTTTGCCATGAATTATAATGTCTAGTCAGTCCTTGATCTTCAGGGGTGCTCTGCATTTATGTTTTGCGGTCTCAAAAAGGGCTAGCAAGATACCATTTTGTCATATTATATCATGATTGTTTTGAAAAAGTGTTCTCATCCGAGATTTATTATTATTGCTCACTAGTTGATTATGCCATTGATATGAGTAAATATGAGACCTAATTGTTATTGTGAATATGGTTAGTACATAATCTTTGCTGAAAACCTGAATACTGGCTAGACATATTTGCAACAACAAGATCAAACAGAGTTTGTAAATGTTTTTCTTTGTCACTTTCAGTTTGTCAACTAAATTGCTTGAGGACAAGCAATGGGTTAAGCTTGGGGGATTTGATACGTCTCCATCGTATCTACTTTTCCAAACTCTTTTGCCCTTGTTTTGGACTCGAATTTTCATGATTTGAATGGAACTAACCCATACTGACGCTGTTTTTAGCAGAATTGCCATGGTGTTATTTTTGTGCAGAAATAAAAGTTCTCGGATTGACCTGAAAATTTACGGAGAATATTTCTGGAATATATAAAAAATATTGGGGCAAGAATCAACCAGAGGGGGGCCACCCAGAGGCCACAAGCCCTGGGGGCGCGCCCACCCCCCTGGCGCATGCCCTGCAGGCTTGTGGGCCCCCTGGAGTCCTCCGACCTAATTGCAACTCTATAAATACCTACTCGCAGAGAAAAAAATTGGAGAGAAGGATTCATCGCGTTTTACGATACGGAGCCGCCGCCGCCTCCTGTTCTTCATTGGGAGGGCTGATCTGGAGTCCGTTCGGGGCTCTGGAGAGGGGATTTGTCGCCATCATCATCACCAACCTTCCTCCATCACCAATTTCATGATGCTCACCACCGTGCGTGAGTAATTCCATCGTAGGCTTGCTGGACGGTGATGGGTTGGATGAGATTTATCATGTAATCGAGTTAGTTTTGTTAGGGTTTGATCCCTAGTATCCACTATGTTCTGAGATTGATGTTGTTATGACTTTGCTATGCTTAATGCTTTTCACTAGGACCCGAGTGCCATGATTTGAGATCTGAACCTATTATGTTTTCATGAATATATTTGTGTTCTTGATCCTATGTTGCAAGTTGTAGACACCTATTACGAGTTATGATCCGCATACCCCAAGGTGACAATAATTGGGATTCTTTCTGGTGATTACCGTAGTTTGAGGAATTCATGTATTCACTAACTGCTAATGCTTTGGTCTGGTTCTCTATTAAAAGGAGGCCTTAATATCCCTTTGTTTCCATTAGGACCCCACTGCCACGGGAGGGTAGGACAAAAGATGTCATGCAAGTTCTTTTCCATTAGCACATATGACTATATACGGAATACATGCCTACATTATATTGATGAATTGGAGCTAGTTCCGTGTCACCCTAGGTTATGACTGCTACATGATGAATATCATCCGACATAATTATCATTGCCAATCCATTGCCTACGAGCTTTTCACATATTGATCTTTGCTAAGTTACTTTTGTTGCTACTGCTGTCATAATCACTACAAAATTGCTACTGTTACTTTTGCCACCGTTACCATACTTCCATACTACTTTGCTACTAAATACTTTGTTGCAGATATTAAGTCTTTCAGGTGTGGTTGAATTGACAACTCAGCTGCTAATACTTGAGAATATTCTTTGGCTCCCCTTGTGTCGAATCAATAAATTTGGGTTGAATACTCTACCCTCGAAAACTATTGCGATCCCCTATACTTGTGGGTTATCAATGTCAAAACTGCATTCCTTAACAGGTTTCTTAAAGAAGAGTTGTATATGATGCAACTAGAAGGTTTTGTCGATCCTAAAGGTGCTAACAAAGTGTGCAAGCTCCAGCGATCCATTTATGGACTGGTGCAAGCATCTCGGAGTTGGAATATATGCTTTGATGATGTGATCAACGCATATGGTTTTATACAGACTTACGGTGAAGCCTGTATTTACAAGAAAGTGAGTGGGAGCTTTGTAGCATTTCTGATATTATATGTGGATGACATATTGCTGATTGGAAATGATATAGAATTTCTGGATAGCATAAAAGGATACCTGAATAAGAATTTTTCAATGAAATACCTCAGTGAAGCTACTTGCATATTGGGCATCAAAATCTATAGAGATAGATCAATACGCTTAATAGGACTTTCACAAAGCACATACCTTGTCAAAGTTTTGAAGGAGTTCAAAATGGATTAGTCAAAGAAAGGGTTCTTGCCTGTATTGCAAGGTGTGAAGTTGAGTAAGACTCAAAGCCCGACCACAGCAGAAGATAGAGAGAGAATGAAAGTCATTCCCTATGTCTCAGCCATAGGTTCTATTATGTATGCCATGCTGTGTACCAGATATGTGCCTTGCCATGAGTTTGGCAAGGGGGTACAATAGTGATCCAGGCGTGGATCACCGGACATCGGTCAAAATTATCCTTAGGTACCTAAAGATGACTAAGGAAATGTTTCTTGGTTATGGAGGTGATAAAGAGTTCATCGTAAAGGGTTACGTCGATGCAAACTTTGACACCGATCCAGATGACTCTGAGTCTTAATCTGGATACGTATTGAACATGGGAGCAATTAACTAGAGTAGCTACATGCAGAGCATTATAGACATAAAGATTTGCAAAATACATACGGATGTGAATGTGGCAGACCCATTGACTAAACTTCTCTCACAAGAAAAACATGATCACACCTTAGAACTCATTGGGTGTTAATCACATGGCGATGTGAACTAGATTATTGACTCTAGTGCAAGTGAGAGACTATTGGACATATTCCCTAGAGGCAATAATAAAGTGGTTATTATTATATTTCCTTAATCATGATAAAGGTTTATTATTCATGCTAGAATTGTATTGATTGGAAACTTAAATACATGTGTGGATACATAAACAAATACCGTGTCCCTAGTGAGCCTCTACTAGACTAGCTCGTTGATCAAAAGATGGTAAGGTTTCCTAACCATAGACATGTGTTGTCACTTGATAACCGGATCACATCATTAGGAGAATGATGTGAGACAAGACCCATCTGTTAGCTTAGCATATGATCGTTCAGTTTATTGCTACTACTTTCTTAATGTCAAATACATATTCCTTCGACCATGAGATCATGCAACTCCCGGATACCGGAGGAATACCTTTTGTTCTATCAAACGTCACAACGTAACTGAGTGATCATAAAGGTGCTCTACAGGTATCTCCAAAGGTGTTTGTTGAGTTGGCGTGAATCAAGATTGGGATTTGTCACTCCGTATGACGGAGAGGTATCTCTGGGCCCTCTCGGTAATACAGCATCACAAGAAGCTTGCAAGCAAAGTGACTAAGGAGCAAGTTGCAAGATGATGTATTATGGAACGAGTAAAGAGACTTGCCAGTAACAAGATTGAACTAGGTATGGAGATACCGACGATCGAATCTCGGGCAAGTAACATATCGACAGACAAAGGGAACTACGTATGTTGTCATAAAGGTTCGACCGATAAAGTCTTCATAGAATATGTAGGAACCAATATGGGCATCCAGGTCCCGCTATTGGTTATTGACCGAAGAGGCGTCTCGGTCATGTCTACATCATTCTCGAACCCGTAGGGTCCGCACGCTTAACGTTCGTTGACGATATAGTATTATATGAGTTATGTGAAATAGTGACCGAATGTTGTTCGGAGTCCTGGATGAGATCACGGACATGACAAGGAGCTGCGGAACGGTCTAGAGGTAAAGATTGATATATAGGACGATACTATTTGGTCTTTGGAAAGGTTTCGGAATGCACCGGGTATTTATCGGATCACCGGAAGGGGTTCCGGGAAGGCCACGGGGAGTTATTGGGCTTATTGGGCCAACGAGGGAAGCACACCAGCCCACAAGGGGCTGGTGTGCCCCACCTCTAGGCCGCCGGCTCTAGGGAAGGAAAGGGAGGAGGGCTAGCCCCTCCTGCCTTCCTCTCCACATGAGAGAAAGGAAAGGGGGGGGCGCCTCCCCTCCTGCCTTCTCCCCAAGCGCCAAAGAAGGAAGGGTGGCGCTGCCAGGGCAGGCCCTAGGGCTGGCCGCCGGCCCCCTTGGGGGCACCATAGGCTTCCTCCCCTCCTCCCCCACCTATATATATGAGAGGAGGGAGAGGGGCAACACACACCACGATCCCCGAGCCGTGTGCAGCACCCCGTCTCCCTCTAGTTTTAGTTCCTCCTCCGTCCATGTCCGTTGTGCTTGGCAAAGCCGTGCGGATAGTTTCACCACCTCCGTCACCATGCCATCATGCTGCCGTAACTCATCTACTACTTCGCCTCTCTTGCTGGATCGAGAAGGTGAGGACGTCATTGAGCTAAACGTGTGCTGAACGCGGAGGTGCCGTACGTTCGGTACTTGATTGGGACGGATCGTGAAGGTGTACGACTACATCAACCACGTTGATAAACGCTTGCGCTTAGCAATCTACAAGGGTATGTAGATGCTCTCCCCCTCTTCGTAGCTATGCATCTCCATGGATAGATCTTGCATGTGCATATAATTTTTTTGTTTTCCATGCAATGTTCCCCAACAGTACCCCAGGATGGAGATGGGAGGCCACCCCCGGCCCAGCCTCATCAGCCGGCTCAGCAGCGCCAGCTCGAGTCGGCCCAGCGCCCACCGCCTATTCGGACGACCCCATACCATTTTCTGACACCAACGGGTCATTTCTCTAATCCCGTTGATAAGTTGTTGGCAGTAGCTACCAACCTTGCTGCACTTTCGATCACGGGGAATACCCCGGTTGAGATCGAGGCCCTAAACGCCATTAAGATGTTGAAGACCACGGTTGACCTGCAAGCAACTACTCCTACAGTCAGCAGCGAATCCACTCCACCTTGCATCCAAGCCACAGTAGGAGCCGCCATGCTGAGTTGCCAGCGGTCTCTAGCAGCGCCCATCGGCAACGCGAACTGCCGCGTGACCCACCTCGGCAGGGAGCCTTGGACGCCCAAGAAATCGTTGACATGGCCCGGGCACGACGAGAAGTGGAAGCGGCCAACGCGGCGATTCAGCCATCGCCTACTTCAACTCCTTTGGCTTCGTAGGGTGTCATATCGAGTACCAGGACCATTGGGATTCCATGTCTGGTGCCGGCTCTACGAAACGAGCGCATGCCTAAGGACTTCAAAAGCCCCCGCAAGGTTTCCAATTACACGGCTGATCTCGAGCCGGCTGCTTGGATTGAAAGCTACGAGATTGCCATGGACATGATGGATGTTAGCGACATGGTTTTTGCCAAGTATCAGACTATGATATTGGAGGGGCCGGCTCATACTTGGTTGAAGAACCTGCCCCCCAACTCCATCCACACTTGGGCGGAGTTGAAGGATCGCTTCATCAAGAGTTTCCAGGGAACTTGCAAGCGCCCTATGACAATTGTTGATCTACAACACTGCATCCAGTGCGAGGGTGAATTGGCTCATCATTGGGCTCGCCGAGTCACGGATATTATTCACTCCTCTGATAGTATAACAGCTGCTCAAGCCATTTTGATTCTGGAGAAGAATTTTCACTTTGACCCCTTAGTCCAGAAGCTCGGGTGACTTAAGCGAAAGGTCCAGGATAGGGGTGACCTTATCACTACTGCAGGATGGTCCTAACGCGATAGTAAGATCAGAGACCCTTCGACGAAACTATGTGCGAGGCATTAATCGCAAATGGTGGTGTAAGAAAACCGTCAAAAGTGAGACAAACTATTTGCGATGGCGGAGACATCAAACACGATTCAGACTATTGTTATGTGTGCGATGCGCGACATATGGTTCACTCGAATGAACTATTTGCGATGATTGTAACAACAAAAACGGTCAGCCACATGAAGGTGTGTGTGATATACGGCATACAGTTCACTCGGATGAACTGTTTGTGATTAGGCAACACAACAGAAATGGCTAGCCAGATCAAGGTGTGCGCGATATAGGGCACACAGTTTACTCGGATGAACTGTTTGCGATGAGCCAAGAAAACAAAAATGGTTCAACTTAACAAGATGTGTGTGATACGCGGCAAACAGGTCAGTAATCAGAAATGTGTGGGAAGACTGATAATAACACAGATGATTGCTGCTAATAACCTGCGTCTGTTGTGGGCAAACGCTTGCTCGTATGCAATTGTCAGTGATTGAGGAAATCATCACCGACGGGTTCCCTAGTTTACCCCGTGTGCGATGTGATTTGCTCTGTCTTCAGATGAACAACCACTGGTACAGCGAGGTGCTATACAAACTGTTTTTAACCCCTTTTCGCGACGGCGTTCGGAACCGTCGCCAAGTCTGTGACTGCGATAGGGGGGGGGTCCTTCCCACACGACCCAGAAACTGTCGGGGATAGGGAGCCTCGATGCATATACAGTACACCCTACTCGTTTGTGCTCGCATTGCCATCGTAGTCGGTATTCTGTGGTGCTACGTTTACGATGCACGACCCATCACAAATAGTTCACGGTTATAGAAGTAGACAAACACACACATTTACTTTTCCTCGACTGTGTGCGATTTGATGTAAGAGCGCACATAGTTGTCGCTATAAAACTGTATGCGAAGCTTGAATACATCCCACACGATTCATCCGTCGTACCCGCGTCGGATGATCGACCTATCGCACGCGTTCTTCTATGACCAAATGTTTGGGATGCGCACAACATCACAAACAGTCCATAATTGCAAAGCGTGTGTGATAAGGTGACTATCGCAAACATTTAATAAGAAAAAACTATGTGCGATGCTATTGTTAATGGCACACATTTTTTCTTGGCTGATCGTGTGTGCAGTAGAGATTGAGCGCACACATAGTGGATCCTAGAAACGTGTCTGATCTCCACATCTATCGCAGACGTTTCGCTTTCGCAAACCATGTGCAGTGTAATCCCTAATTAATCCCTAAGTTAAAAATCACATGTTTTGAATTTGAAAGTAGGCAATCACTTATTTCATATCCAACCATGTTTATTACAAATATAGGTTCAACCACGAATGCATAATTCGATGCACTAGTACATATACTGAAGAACTACAGAAGCACCAAGTAAAGAATGATGAACCACAGTTGTACTAAAGACTGTAAAGAGAGAGGTGAAAGACATTCTGGTTGCTGGAGAAGGTGAAGCGGAATGCCCATATTGTGCCCTCCTCCATGCATAATGCGCGCATGACTCTAGGCCAACCCCTTGTGATGGCTGCCCGTCCATCCTTCACTGTCTTCATTAGGACTTCTCAATGCTCATTGTAGTCTGGATGAAATACTTTAACCTTCATTGTGTGTCCACCAATCATGTACTTTGCGAGGTAATCTTGAGTAAACTGCTTCGGCAACCACTGCGAACGAAAAAGATTCAGACATTGTTGTCTAACAACTCATTATGGGCAGTAAAAAGAGAAGGCTGCAGAGTTTGTAGTTACCATCCTACAGCTTACTGTTGTGTTGGATACAGCATAAACAAATAATTTGCTTGACACCGCTCATATCATTTTGCTAATAATCCTTATCAGTTTCCTCACTTGATGCTTGTTCATGAATATCTCATTGCCCCATACGCAAAAAGGGTCGATGCGTGGATCCTTGCCAAGGGCATATGTCACTTGTACAGTGAGGTGCTATACAAACGGTTTTAACCCCTTTCCGCGACGGCATTTGGAACCGTCGCCTTGTGAGTGACTGCGATAGTGGGGTCCTTCCCACACGACCTAGAAACCGTCAGGGACATGCCCTCCTGGCACACACGCTCGGCAAAATGAGATCGTGTTGTGGCACCCCGGCTCAGAGAAGACCGGAACGCCCCGTATTCTAGCCCAAGGACAAGTCCTCTGGAATATGGCACTGTTGGCACAGAACAAATCAGCTCTTTATTACAATGGATATGGTTACAAAGGGTATATGGATTACATCGGCACGGCGACACTACGCCTGCCCGGGGTAGCTCTATGCTAACAGTGGAGTAACTGTCTTGGCAGCGGAACAGCGACGACGGTGATGGACTCCACTCCGCAGGGACTCTGGCTAGAACGCGTACCCTAGCTCGCAAACTCAGAATCCTCAACAAGCAAGCAATCATGGCATGACCTGCAAACTGGCATGACACGCCAGGTGAGTACTTTGAATGTACTCGCAAGCTCACAGCAAACATCATCATTAAGGCAAGACAACATCATAGCAGAATAGATGCAGCAAGGTAAAGCATATTAAGTAGTTTAATCCATACACCGAATAATCTTAGGATCCAATCTGAACCTGTGCCAAGTCCAATCATGTGGTCATCCGACCACTCATCCCGTTGCTGACAAATCATATACCTGATACCAACTATACCACAAGTCTGACAAACTTACTCTCTTTCGGGCTGTCTCACAACCCTCAGAAGACTCACGATCCATCGAGTACTTCCGATCATAAGACGAGTTCTTCCATCATTATCATCACTACCATGGTTGACCACCTAGTGAGGTCTGGACGGACTGTCCAATACCATGGACACGGCTATTCGAATAGATTTTACACTCTGCAGAGGTTGCGCACTTTACCCACACCATGGAGCACCTGATCTCGTGATCCCATTCGGGTGGACCAACGTTGCTCCAACGAAACCCGCCTGACCCGTGACTCTCCCATCGTACCACCGGCAATCATCCTCCCCCGGAGTCCTGCCCTGGGTGGCCCCTGTGTCACCGCGTGACACCTGCCACCGTCGTGGCCAACAAACTGTCCCAAACGGGGACCTGGTACCATATAACTCAACTGGGCTCACAAGGTTATTGCCGCCTACCGGGCCAGGGTAGCGCGCACGCATAACCTTCCCTGTCGGGCGGTACCGGTGAAAGAGCACGCGATTAGACCAATCAAGGCCGTCCCATACCGGCAAATGTGGCTGCACGGATAAGTCCGGACAGGTGACTCAGGATCAACCATGAAATATCTAATCCCCGAGTAATATTTCTGTCATGGCTGACACTTCGATAACCAGTATGCTTAAGCCTCTGCTACTAATTCATCTTTTCAAACTGCCGGATGAACTCCAAAATAATCATAGACAGTGATCTCATCATCATAATATCAACAAGTGGGTAAACTACTAGTCACTAATAATCTGGTACTCAACATGATAGTCACCTATCCAAGAATTTACTCGAGCATTGTATGATCCAATTCATATCACAGATACTCATACTTGTTGTTGAAGTAAATAGTTAAACTATGATATTGCAATGCAATTATGCAGGTGAGAGTTGTGGCTTGCCTGGGGATGAAGGACCATCGGGAAGGAGTGCGGAGAGTCCGCGGAGTTGACTGCCGGAAACAGTTCTCTCCTGGAGGGGGCTGTTTACGGGCAAGGGCAAAATGGTCATTTCCACTACAGGACCACATAGTGAAAATAATACCAATAGATAGAGCTCGACGAGACGAAGAAGTGGGCTTTGGAATCACCTCGATCGGAGAATCGGTTGAAGAGTTATAACCAGTTGAATATCAGGGACTAGTCTGTAAAAGAAGTATTCACAAAGAGGTCCCTGGCTGGCTAAAGCAGAAAGCGTATTTCTGGGAATGCGCTTTTTAATAGAGGAAACGCACTTTCACCCGAAGAAGCTTCAGAGTACATTTTCTAAAACCGAAAACATATTCGGTGAAAAGGCACCTCCACTTAGAATCCCGTGGGCCCGAGCATTGACTTCACCGTGTCACTGCCACACGGGGCCCACGGGCAGGGGCTCGGGGTCGTCTTCCCCGTGTCGTCTCCTGCCTGGCCGAGGCAGGGGCCGACCCTGACGGCGACCGCCGGCAACACGGGCCACCTCTGGTGGCGCTCCGCCTACCAGGATGACCAGCGCGACGGGCCGCATCCATCCCCGTAGGTGGCGGAGCTCGGGGAGGACCGGAGCACGGGCGCCCCCGGCAATGGTGGACGGCGGCTCGGGTGCCGAAAGGCACGGCGGCTACCGGTCATCAAAGGATGAGGCGAGGGGTTGCAGAGGCTCATGGTGGAGAGTGCAGAGCGGTGGTGTGGTCAGGGGGAAGAGAGGGGGCTCGCACTAGGCGAATTTAGCAGAGGTGGGGCAGTGGCCATGGTGGCATAGGGCGGCGAGGAGAGCTCCTGGAGCTCGGATGGGAGGTTGGGGAGGCGTAGGGGAGCGAGGGGAGGCAAGTGGTGAGCTCGGAGAGGCGCGGGGTGGCCTCTTTATAGCCGGACGGGGCGTGTGGATAGGGACAGCCACGGTGGCGACCTTATCGGCGCACTGGCGCTGTAGGCGACATGGCTATCGGGTTCCAGCATCGGGAAGCTTCACGGAGGAGCGGAGAGGGCTCAGGCGAGCTCGGGACGGCTCGAGCTCGTCCGTATACGGTGGCGGCTGTAGATGAACAGAGTAGGTACGGCGGCATTCGTCGTGGCGCGGCGAGGAGGAATTCGGAGGGGGAAATGGGTCTAGAGCGAAGGCGATGATGAGGGGAAGCTCCTGGACATGGAGAGGTGGCGAGGGAGTAAGGGAATGGACAAAACCGAGCGGTTTCATCGCCAGAGCGCGCTGACTGACATGCCAGACACATGGTCACCATGTGGACTGGCACACGCGGTGCACCCTGACCGGCCAAATCATGTCCAGTAGAAAGTCCTTCCAAGGCACAGTCTCAGGGAGGTGATGGCTCGATGAAACTCACTGTGGTTAGATGGGAGTGATCATCTGAAGTTTGATGTAGCAAACTTGACCACACCTCTGTGATGAACAGGAAGGTGATAAGAGTCAAATAAGATGTCTAGGAGGTTTAGGGTAGTATGAACTACAATCCTGTGAAGTTTGGAGAGAAATGGACCAATATTTAGTATAGTTGCTTTGGAACTGCCCAATCTGGTCCAGAAATTCAATCTTGATGTGCCACTCACATGGAGTAGCAACTTGAGCTGAAATTTGGCATAGGATGATTATTTGGTCATATGAGAGTGCCATAAAAATTTCATGCCATTTGGACAAGCCAAAATGGTACTTCCTTCACAATGAAACTCTCTGACCAGAATATTAGAAAAAATTCATGGGAATTACTGGGAAGATGAAATGAGCCCAAATTTTGTGGAGATAAGTTATATGAGTAGGAGAATGCTCTGGTAAATTTTCAGAAATTATGGAGCAATATAAAATACAGTTGCTTCACAATGTGAAAATCTGACCAGAACCCAAGATTTGGGGTTGTGCTCACATAGATGATTGGATAGGGTTGAAACTTGGTGGAGAGTCATGATTTAAGCATATGTAGATGCTTGCAAAATTTCAACTCATTTGGATACTCCTAGCTAGCACTTGCTTCACAAAGCTTCCAGTTGACCAGAAATTTTGGAAATTTGCCAAGGGAGATTTATTATCCAAATAAAGTTGAATTTTGGCATGTGGCAATGATATGGATAGGAAAGAATGTCCAAAAAGTTTGAGGTCAAACAAGCAAAGATAAATAGCACTTCCTTCACAAAGTGCCATTTAGGGCAGAATAGGAAAAGGATTATTTTTGAACATCGCAAGGAAGGGTTTTGACATATTTGTGGAAGATATAACCCAAAAAATTTATGAGAATTATTTGGGGATCTTTGGAATGATGGAAATGTGGGTTGCTTCATAACTCAGGGCAAACAGGGTTATTCCTTTAATAGAAAAAAGGAATTTTCCCAAGAAAAGAATATGGGGATTGGTCCAAGATGGAAATGACATGGTCTTGGGATGGTTTTGAAGTTGGCAAGCCACTCGGGAAGAAAAATGAAGGGTGATCCCTCCAGGTTTCAAGACTACTAAGCCACAGACAAGCAAATCCAAACCAAAATCAAAAGAAAAATAAAATGGGCAAAAATCCAGGGTGTTACAAACCTACCCCCCTTAAAGAAATCTCGTCCTCGAGATTTTGTTGCTCAGGGATCAAACATGAATTTTCCCACTTGAGGAAACTGTTTCCAACTCGGGTTTCCTTTTTACCTTTGTATAATGTTCCCACTGAGCTTCATATGACTGACTGCCTTGCTTCGGGGTGGTTTGCTTCACTGGACCCTTTTTCTGGCAAATCTTACCTCATATGCTACTCTGACTTCAATCTTTTATGTCTGCTATCCTGTCTGGGGCAATAAATTATTTGGACCAAACTATGTGCCCTGCTCATAGGTCCGAGAGTAGTTCCTCATGGACATGTCATGACAAGGTCCAATACGAACGACCGTTCACTGAGTTGTGAACAGATTCTCTTGGTGGACACAAAATCTTTTACTCATTGCATTGGGCGGCTTCAAATGGCTGTGTGTCCTCCTGGTTCAAAATAGTACTATGAATCCTATCGTTCTCCTGGTGGGATCTGGCTTCTCGCACGGTTTGCTGAGTCATCTTGGGTATCCTTGCTGTCTTGGGTATAAGGCTCCTACCAAATATTTGACCATCACCTGTTGTGACTAGCATAAAGGTGTACGGTCTTATTATGATATTATCCATAGACTTGACTGTCATTGGTCCTGGCAGCAGAGTTTTGTTAATGGCAGGTTAGTCTTTAACTGATTCCCATATGTGAGGACACATGCTTCGAGACTGTTGTTCATCCTTCTGGCTATTCCGTTTGTCGGTATCTCTATATGGATGGTAGGCCGTGTAATGCCTTAACATGGTTGCTGAATTTGTATTGCAGAGTTAATCTTTTGGCTGACCTGACCAGCTTGGTTGCCCTCTTCAGACAATTTTGAGCATACCTGGTTGGCTGGGCGGGTTGTCTTGATATGGGGTCCTTGCAAATGGGATAGACCCCGTGGGTGTGTACCCATGGTGGTCGGTATCGATCCCGACTGCTCTGAGTATCTGCACAATGTTGATCTTGCAACCATTATCGTACCTGTATGGCCAATCTTGCTCCTTCATTATAGTTCTCTTTGCCTGGATCCTTTGCTGAAAGAACTTAGCCTAATATGCTCTTGATTCTTTGGGTGACCATAGGTGTTGCTAGGTACAATATTCCGGCAGGCATATTACTTTACAAGTTGTAGCTGTAGGGTAACGACCATCTGAACCCTTGGATAAAACCGGCAAATAAACCAGTAGCCACCAGAACGGTCTTTACAACTCAGATCTGGGACATTACTAAAGTAACTCAACCCCGACTCAAGACGGCTGAAAAGCAGCTCAGAGCATGAGACGGTGTCAATAAGAAGAAAGTAGCAACTCCCTAAGACGGCCGAAGAATAGCTCAGAGCATAGGGTCATTGCTACGGAAAGAAATTCAACAGCTGCCCGAGACGGCCGAAAAGCAGCTCAGAACACGGGCCAGTTGTTGACAAGAGAAATAAAAGTCGGCATCCACCCCGGACGGTCGAAAACAGCTCAGAACACAGGCGTAGTGCTGTCACCAAAGAAAAATAGGCAAGGGTTCATCCGCGTCCCATACAGCTCACTATTATGCATACAGGTATGAGCATAATAATTTGAACATACCGGAACTAACATAGAGCAATGCTATAGGGCATATATCAGAGGGTCGGCTTGCTCCATAGTTTGTTGGTCATCACACTGAAGTGTATAACTGGCGTTCTCTTCTTCTTACATAGCTCATGCAATAGTCAGATCCTCACCACCAGGCTGGCATCATTGTATGGGTAACCCATATGACCTTGGCAGTATGTCCACCATATCTATGGAACATGTGTAGCTGGCCACTTGATTCCCAAGGCGAGCTTGTGTCCTGACTGATTTTTGCCTTCGGACCAACTGTTGCGGATCTGACCCTAGGGATGCATTGTCATATGCTGCTAACTGTTGATAGATTAGCTTGTGTTGGAAGCCATCGGGGTATCTTACTGAGGAAGCCTGAGTACCTTGCATCGGAAGATATCCATGTGTCGTATCGAGGAAGACACAGGAATCCTTGCGTCATACGCTTCTCAGGTAGCTTGTAGGGAAAGACTGGGTTGCTTACATCTGAAGCTTTCTTGTTGCCCATATGCAGACTGAGTGCATAGCTATATATATATAGTATATATATAGATATATAGAGAGATAGGAGATATTAGAGATGATATCGATATAGATATATATAGAAGATTTATATATATATATATATATATATATATATATATCCCTTGATGTTTCTACTGCCAGTTACTTGTTGTATGCAACAGGGTATTCGACTATCCTTCTTGCTGAACACCACATTCATAGCACATGCTGGCTTGCTTCCAAGACATAGCAGGGTTCAAATTGTACTCATAGCAGACTCAAACCTTGTATATATGAATCATACCTTTGGCACGGAATGCACTGTGGATCATGTATACGATTTGCCTTCTTGCTGATTTGATCATTGCTGCTGTGAAAGTTGCACTGATGTATACTTGATGCTGATAACCAATCCAGCCAGGATATCAATTGTACTCAGGCCCGATATTCCCGATATAGCACAGTCGGCTAAAAATCCCATATTGCTGAGCTGAGCTTCCAAATGTCTGTCTCTTCATTGACTCTTTGGCTTCAGTGTCGGTGAGCAACTTCCATAAGGGGAAAATAAGGTAACACCAAGGGCCCAAAGAAACGACTAAAACAAAAGCACACAAAGCAGCAAGATCACACACACAAGCAGTACCACATTCTATAGCTATTCACAGCAATAGTTTGCATTCCTACTTAAGCACACAAATCTAGCAAGAACTCCGGTATTACGGTCTAACATGCTGTGGCGATGTGCACGAAAGTGAATCAATGTGTGGAAGAAAATTGGTGTAAACAAGGCTACACCAAATATGAGCTTAACACCGGTTCCATCTAGATGGTCACGGTGGCGAGGACGAACTTGGTGATCGAGGGTCGGAACACAAAAGTTACGACCACTTCATCATCAAGCGTACGGAAGAAAACCGTACACGTCCAAAGAATATGTGGCGGAATGAGATAGTGGTGGAGAGAAAGGCTTGCAGGCATTGCCCTTTTCTGATAACAGGGATCAGTAAGGGTTGCCGAAGCGGCTGGTGGAATGGCACGATCCGGGACAGAACTTGTCTATCACCAAAACGATAGGGGTGGCTGAAAAGAATAAGTTGGTGTGGTACCGGTGCATCAATCCGACAAGGGATCGACACCACCAAGCACCTTGGCATCACTCCACTGGGACGAAGATGACACCACACCAAGGAACAAATATGCAAACTGGAGAGCACAGGTAGGGAATCGAAACCGATGCTACATACACTCACCAACTCCATCGTTAGTGATAAAATATCTAGTCTATATGCATGCTATGCATAAACAAATGCAACAAACAAGTGCAGCAAACGAACTGGATCCTATACTATCGGTTACTATCGCTCGTGCCTAGACTGCGCGTCCTATAGCCAGACCTACTCTGATACCAACTTTTTTGGCACCCCGGCTCAGAGAAGACCGAAACGCCCCGTATTCCAGCCCAGGGACAAGTCCTCTGGAATACGACACTGTTGGCATAGAACAAATCAGCTCTTTATTACAATGGATATGGTTACAAAGGGTATATGGATTACATCGGCACGGCGACACTACGCCTGCCCGGGGTAGCTCTATGCTAACAGCGGAGTAACTCTCTTGGCAATGGAACAGCGATGACGGTGATGGACTCCACTCCGTAGGGATTCTGGCTAGAACGCGTACCCTAGCTCGCAAACTCGGAATCCTCGACAAGCAAGCAATCATGGCATGACCTGCAAATTGGCATGACACGCCAGGTGAGTACTTTGAATGTACTCGCAAGCTCACAGCAAACATTAGCATTAAGGCAAGACAACATCATAGCAGAATAGATGCAGCAAGGTAAAGCATATTAAGTAGTTTAATCCATACTCCGAATAATCTCAGGATCCAATCCGAACCTGTGCCAAGTCCAATCATGTGGTCATCCGACCACTCATCCCGTTGCTGACATATCATATACCTGATACCAACTATACCACAAGTCTGACAAACTTACTCTCTTTCGGGCTGTCTCACAACCCTCAGAATACTCACGATCCATCGAGTACTTCCGATCATAAGACGAGTTCTTCCATCATTATCATCACTACCATGGTTAACCACCTAGTGAGGTCTGGATGGACTGTCCAATACCGTGGACCCGACTATTCGAATAGATTTTACACTCTGTAGAGGTTGCGCACTTTACCCACACCATGGAGCACCTGACCTCGTGATCCCATTCGGGTGGACCAGCGTTGCTCCAACGAAACCCGCCTGACCGTACCACCGGCAATCATCCTCCCCCGGAGTCCTGCCCTGGGTGGCCCCTGTGTCACCGCCTAACACCTGCCACCGTCGTGGCCAACAAACTGTCCCAAACGGGGACCTGGTACCATATAACTCAACTGGGCTCACAAGGTTATCGCCGCCTACCAGGCCAGGGTAGCGCGCACGCATAACCTTCCCTGTCGGGCGGTACCGGTGAAAGAGCACGCGATCGGACCAAGTCAAGGCCATCCCATACCGGCAAATGTGGCTGCACGGATAAGTCCGGACAGGTGACTCAGGATCAACCATGAAATATCTAATCCTCGAGTAATATTTCTGTCATGGCTGACACTCCGATAACCAGTATGCTTAAGCCTTTGCTACTAATTCATCTTTTCGAACTGCCGGATGAACTCCAAAATAATCATAGACAGTGATCTCATCATCATAATATCAACAAGTGGGTAAACTACTAGTCACTAATAATCTGGTACTCAACATGATAGTCACCTATCCAAGAATTTACTCGAGCATTGTATGATCCAATTCATATCACAAATACTCATACTTGTTGTTGAAGTAAATAGGTAAACTATGATATTGGAATGCATTTATGCAGATGAGAGTTGTGGCTTGCCTGGGGATGAAGGAACCATCGGGAAGGAGTGCGGAGAGTCCACGGAGTTGACTGCCGGAAACAGTTCTCTCCCGGAGGGGGCTGTTTATGGGCAAGGGCAAAATGTTCATTTCCACTGCGGGACCACATAGTGAAAATGATACCAATAGATAGAGCTCGACGAGACGAAGAAGTGGGCTTTGGAATCACCTCGATCGGAGTCTCGGTTGAAGAGTTATAACCAGTTGAATATCAGGAACCAGTCTGTAAAAGAAGTATTCACAAAGAGGTCCCTGGCCGGCTAAAGCAGAAAGCGTATTTCTGGGAATGCGCTTTTTAACAGAGGAAACGCACTTTCACCCGAAGAAGCTTCAGAGTACATTTTCTAAAACCGAAAACGTATTCGGTGCAAAGGCGCCTCCACTTAGAATCCCGCGGGCCCGGGCATTGACTTCGCTGTGTCACTGCCGCGCGGGGCCCACGGGCAGGGGCTCGGGGTCGTCTTCCCCGCGTCGTCTCCAGCCTGGCCGAGGCAGGGGCCGGCCCTGACGGTGACCGCCGGTGACATGGGCCACCTCTGGTGGCGCTCCGCCTACCAGGATTACCAGCGCAACGGGCCGCATCCATCCCCGTAGGTGGCGGAGCTCGGGGAGGACCGGAGCACGGGCGCCCCCGGCCATGGCGGACGGCGGCTCGGGTGCCGAAAGGCACGGTGGCTACCGGTCACCGAAAGACGAGGCGAGGGGTTGCGGAGGCTCGTGGTGGAGAGTGCAGAGCGGTGGTGTGGTCAGGGGGAAGAGAGGGGGCTCGCACTAGGCGAATTTAACAGAGGAGGGGTGGCAGTCATGGCGGCATAGGGCGGCTAGGAGAGCTCCTGGAGCTCGGATGGGAGGTTGGGGAGGCGTAGGGGAGCGAGGGGAGGCTGGTGGTGAGCTCGGAGAGGCGCGGGGTGGCCTCTTTATAGCCGGACGGGGCGGGTGGATAGGGACGGCCACGGTGGCGACCTTATCGGCACACTGGCGCTGCAGGCGACGTGGCTGTCGGGTTCCGGCATCGGGAAGCTTCACGGAGGAGCGGAGAGGGCTCAGGTGAGCTCGGGAGGGCTCGAGCTCGCCCATATACGTTGGCGGCTGTAGATGAATAGAGTAGGTACAATGGCGTGCGTCGTGGCGCAGCGAGGAGGAATCCGGAGGGGGAGATGGGTCTAGAGCGAAGGCAATGACGAGGGGAATCTCCTGGACATGGAGAGGTGGCGAGGGAGCGAGGGAACGAACGAAACCGAGCGGTTTCATTGCCAGAGCGCGCTAACTGACATGCCAGATGCGTGGTCACCGCGTGGACTGGTACACGCTGTGCACCCTGACTGGCCAAATCATGTCCAGTAGAAAGTCCTTCCAAGGCACAGTCTCAGGGAGGTGATGGCTCAATGAAACTTACTGTGGTTAGATGGGAGTGATCATTTGAAGTTTGCTGTAGCAAACTTGACCACACCACTGTGATGAACAGGAAGGTGATAAGAGTCAAATAAGATGTCTAGGAGGTTTAGGGTAGTATGAACTACAATCCTATGAAGTTTGGAGAGAAATGGACCAATATTTAGTATAGTTGCTTTGCAACTGCCCAATCTCGTCCAGAAACTCAATCTTGATGTGCCACTCACATGGAGTAGCAACTTGAGCTGAAATTTGGCATAGGATGATGATTTGGTCATATGAGAGTGCCATAAAAATTTCATGCCATTTGGACAAGCCAAAATGGTACTTCCTTCACAATGAACCTCTTTGACCAGAATCTTAAAAAAAATTCTAGGGAATTACTGGGAAGATGAAATGAGCCCAAATTTTGTGTAGATAAGTTATATGGGTAGGAGAATGCTCTGGTAAATTTTCAGCAATTATGGAGCAATATAAAATACAGTTGCTTCACAATGTGAAAATCTGACAAGAACCCAAGATTTGGGGCTGTGCTCACATAGATGATTGGATAGGGTTGAAACTTGGTGGAGAGTCATGATTTAAGCATATGCAGATGCTTGGAAAATTTCAACTCATTTGGATACTCCTAGCTAGCACTTGCTTCACAAAGCTTCCAGTTGACCAGAAACTTTGGAAATTTGCCAAGGGAGATTTAATATCCAAATAAAGTTGAATTTTGTCATGTGGCAATGATATGGATAGGAAAGAATGTCCAAAAAGTTTGAGGTCAAACAAGCAAAGATAAATAGCACTTCCTTCACAAAGTGCCATTTAGGGCAGAATAGGAAAAGGATTATTTGTGAATTATTTTTGAACACGGCAAGGAATGGTTTTGACATATTTGTGGAAGATATAACCCAAACAATTTATGAGAATTATTTGGGGATCTTTGGAATGATGGAAATGTGGGTTGCTTCATAACTCAGGGCAAACAGGGTTATTCCTTTAATAGAAAAAAGGAATTTTCCCAAGAAAAGAATATTGGGATTGGTCCAAGATGGAAATGACATGGTCTTGGGATGGTTTTGAAGTTGGCAAGCCACTCGGGAAGAAAAAAGAAGGGTGATCCCTCCTGGTTTCAAGACTACTAAGCCACAGACAAGCAAATCCAAACCAAAATCAAAAGAAAAAGAAAATGGGCAAAAATCCAGGGTGTTACACGTGTGCGACCGGCGAGCAATCAAATACGGTTATACATACAGTAGTGCTAAAAAATACAATTATACAGGCGAAATCATTTCCGGTCGTAAGTACATCCCACACAGTCAGTCCCCGCTAAACGTTTCCGTTCATATGTACATTCCACATAGTCAATCCAAGGAATATGTTTTCGTTAGTATGTACATCACACACGGTGCGTGGAAGAAACTGTGTGGCTAAGGCTGTCCATCACACACACTTTTTATGTGGTAATCATTTGCGCAAGGTGGCCTAACGCAAACAGTTTTCAAGAGGATGTCGTGTGTGATTGTTCATTGATCCAACACGGTTTATTCCAAGAAACTGTGTGCGTTGTCTGAAGTCATCGCCCATGGTGTTTTCTCAATAACCGTTTGCCATAGAAAAAACCAATTTGCAGGCTAATTTTCATATTATTAATAATCCATTTATTAATCTAATTGACAGTTCATATTCAGCACACAATATATTTCATTTCCATATTAAGGATGCAGGATTTCATAATTGAAATACATCAGAGTACAACATCATATATCTTCAGCACTCAACTACCCCATTACACAGCTGCACCAGCACCAAGTTTCAGATGCAACATCTACAACCTTTTGAAATTAGCATCATAGACGGAACATAGACAGATGAATCTCATCTGGAAAACTGCTGAAGCGGAAGGCGAATATTGAGCCTTCATTGATGTTGAAGGTCTTTGCAACTTTAGGCCAGTGCCTGTGGATGACTGACTGTCCATCCTTCGTCCTCTTCAGGAACACTTCAATATTGAATCATGGGTGTTTTATGAAAACCTTCCTCGCCTCCTGACCATACAGCTGGTTTGAGCGGTAGTCATCAGTGAACTGCTTTGGAAAGGCCTGAAAACAAGGATATGCATAAATATCTTCTCCAGATTTGAAATGGCGCAAAGGAATTAAAAAGACAAGGTATAATAGTTAGTACCATCCCGTAGTGAACTGATGTCTTCTTCATTGTGCAGACAAGATCTTGTTATTTTTTGTCGCTAATTTCTTTATCGTAACAATCTTTCTGAGTGTCTTGACTTGACTGATATTAATGGACAACTCATTTCCACATATGCAAAAAGGGTCAAACAGTGGGTCAAAACCTCTGACAGTAGGACCTACATGTGCAAGACCAAATTGTTAAAAACCAAATATTTAAAAACAAGAAGTGGAAAGGTGTGTTATTAACAACAAGCCTAATATTGAAAAACAAGCAAACGTAATCATTCAAACTTGTATTGTGCAGGTCTAAGTATGCTAGTTATTGGCCCTGTTTGGATCCATGGGTTAGAGTTAGTTTGAGTTAGTTTGGGCTCAAATAGCCCTAAAGTATCCAAACATGAGGGTTAGTTTGAGCTAGTTGCGTCAAACCCACCCAAAACAACTATCCCACCCAAGAGGTGCTGATTGGGGCTAGTTCTCCTAGTGTATTTATTGTCAATCTAACAGTGTCATCCAAACACCTCTTTGGCTAGAGTTAGTTCAGGGTTAGTCATTGTTGAGTATCATTGTTATTTAGGAAACGTAGGATAGCGTAGGATTTATTCTACCTTGACTTGTACTCCAAGATGACCATGTACTCCTATATATATGCCCACAAGGCTCAAGCAATACAATCAACTATTCCACCAATCTCTCTCTCTCTCTCCCTTTTAACTGTCATGAGCTAGAAACTAATTCTAACCTCTAGCTAAGTTAGAGTATCCAAACAGTGCCATTGTTAAATCAAATGGAAAGGCGTGTTCAATACTCCCTCCGGTCCTTTTTACTCTGCATATAAGAATTCTCTGAAGTCAAACTTCATAAAGTTTGACCTTATTTATATGAAAAAATATCAACATCTAGCATGCTAAAGTTATACAATATGAAAATTTAAGTCATGACACATGTACTGATATTTATTTCATATTGTGAATGTTGGTATTTTGTTCTATAAAGTTGGTCAAACTTGAAGAGGCCTGACTTTAGACAAATCTTATATGCGAACTAAAAAGATTCGGAGGGAGTACAACATGCTTAACAGCAACCAAATATAGTCATTCATAGAGCTATTGTTAAATTTGGTATTGATGAAATTGAACTGCACAGTTCATACTAGCACATATAGAACATCACACTGTTAATAGCTGAAATAAACAAGGCATACTACGAACAACCAAAGATGGCAATTGAAACTGGACATATGCTAACTACAAACAACCGAACAACCATAAACCGTAGAAATAAACAAGGCGTAATGCAAACAACCTAATATAGCAATAAATACTGGACAGGTTCTCACTACAAAAGAGGTTCGAGAAAACAAATCATGGGTTTCCTCACTTGTCACAGATTGGCTCCCTCCTCGTGGTCGCCGTCGATGAGGTCTGACTTGCCAGCTGAGGATCCCAGGCCAGCGTCGCGGAATGTGTCCTTCAGAAATGACAAAAGGGGCTCCATGGCGATGAAGGATGGCAAATTTTTCATAATGAGCCGTAGGAGATCAGCGGCAGGGCCAACGATGAGATCGATGGCTGTTGAACCCGAAGAGTTGGGGGTGGGCAACTTAACCTGTGACATAACCCGCGTCAAGCCGTCGGTATTGACGACCTCGATGTCGTAGCCGGCGTCTGCGACATGCCAGAATACTCTAGCCCGCTGATTGAAAGGCTTAATCCAGGTCTAGTCATCGTCGTCAGCTTCCTCGGCGGCCACCTCACCGACGTCGGGCGAAGAGGCCGCGGTAAAGCTCTTTTGGGCCATTCGCTCCTCGAGCTCCCCGGGAAGCGTAGCCAGGCTTAGGCTGCGACGCTCTGGAGTGGGGGAGGGGGTGGGGATGGGGATCTCTGGGAAAGGGGGCGTTTCGCAGGCGTCATCTAAGAAACTCAGGGCGGCAAGGGTATGTATATCGGTGGGTAAACTGCACGGGCAGACTGGCAGAGGTTGACGATGGAGGCAGCGCGGTGGCGGTGGCGGCAGCGACCTAGCTAGGTTTGGAGCGAGGTAGGGGTGGTGTGTATGTGTGTGAGCGGGGGATTTGGGGTGAGCGAAGGATTTGGGGTGTGTGTGTGGAGGGGTCCAAGGTGGTGTTTGAGGAAATGCCGTGGGTACTGAAAATTTTACTAGGCGGGAGTAAAATGGCGGGGCTACTGAAAATTTGGATCAAGGGATTGAAGCAGAGCGGGGCGGGAGTAAAATGCCGGGGCTACTGAAAATTTGGATCTACTGATTGAAGTAGAGCGGGAGTAACAGACATCGCACACGGTCCAGACATACTAATCGTGTCTTATCAAATAGAAAAACCATCTACGCGGACACGGGTAGATATTTTCAAGATTGCGATGGAGTAGATATTTTTGAGAGGGGGAGGGAAGCCTCGTGGAGCCCAGTCTACTGTGATCATGTGGGTGACAAGGGCAGGGGCGCGGCACATGGGTAGTCCTGGCGAACCGTGTCTGTTTCGTACCCGATCGTAGGCGGTTACTGCGTCCGACTCGTTTGCTGTTTATAAAGTTGGCCAAAAAAACGCGGGAAAGGGTCAGAACACGAACACACTTGCATGTGGACCAAATATATGTATGAAAAGGGTGGTTTGATGTTCAAATACCCAATGCATAACTTTGATGTGGCAGCTGTCGCACAAAGCGCACGTTATTATTGCTAGCCCCCCCAAACACACACACTTCGTGTTGCCGGGAGGGGAATCCTAGCTATGAACGCATGCCCCCAAATAGCTAGGTCTGACATCTCACCGTACCGTAACGCAAAACCGAAAGAAGTACATCAACCCCCTTGCTTCCGATCAAATGTGGACCGTGTGCGGGCCCACAGATGTGTTCTTCTAGCGTTAGATGGGTGACACCACTTACCAACCACACCTGTGGGTGGCCCGATGTGTGTGTGTGTGTGTGTGTGTGTGTGTGTACATGTGTGTGTGTGTGAAAATGATGTGCTATGATATTTAAATAACCAAATCACAAATTTGATGTGGCACATGTGCATCGCAAATTAACCGGGCATCCCCAACCCCACGGAGGTTCATCTAGTACAAAGTAGTATACTGTGCCCCCCCCCCCCCCACACACACTTTGATTCGGTGGGAGGGGGCATCTCACCAAGGCGTATTGTAAGACTGACCAAGAAGAATTACCACCTTGGTCATATAACCTCTCTTGTTTGTTGGGTCAAAGTCATGCATTGATGTTCCACACGCGACCCCACAAAATAGGCTAGCTTTCGCCGATAACCACGCGAGGGAGTGCCTGAAGACAACCACTGCATGCATGTGTGGCCCAAACATACGTATGAAGTGTCATGTGGTGTTTGAATATACCCAATGCACAACTTTGATTCATGTGTATGCGAGCCCTCAAACTTAGGTCTCAAATCTCACCATGATTGACGTACGACTATACGGTAACGCGAACCAAGAGAAGAAGAATCCACCCTGGTAACCTCTCTCGCATTGTTGGTCGAAGTTATGGAGACGTCCATGCGGGCCCACGAATATATAGGCCGTCGATGATAACCAAGCGAGGGAGAGTGTCCAAAGACAACCACTACATCTATGTGCCCCAAACATATGTATGGACATGTGTGATGCATGCATATATGTTTGAATACTAAAAGCACAATATTTTGATGTGGTGCATGCATGCGTCGAAAAACGCACATTCCCCACACAGATCTGGTTCATGATGCGTCGCGTGCTCCGTCCCCCCCCCCCCACCACTTCGACCCGGTGGGAGGGATTCGTGCGTACACATGTGCGCAAAGTATAGTTGCATGTACCAAACCGTATAAGACAAACCAAAATTTAATCCCCTCCTAATTATAAGTGAAATTAACCTCTATCGTTGTCGGTCGAAGTGGTTGACCAAGCGGGCACATAGAGATGGACGAAGCATCTCGCCGATAACCCCGTGAGTGAGTGCTAGAGGACAACCGCCATCGCTTGCTTGTGGGCCAAACACATATGTATGGAGATGTGAGGTTGTGATGTTTGAATACCTAATATATATGCAGAACTTTGATGTGGCACCTGCCTCAGAAACCTTTAAGTCCCCCACAGACGAACCGAGGTTCATGACACGTAGTATGTATGTATGTATGTATATATATGTTGCCCCCTTCCCTCTTCAACGCGTAATATATACTCCTACGTATGTACATAACACAACCCGAAAATAATCCTCCTTGTTCGTCAAATTACCTTTCTCGTTGTGTCATATATTAGATGGACGACGACCTCGCGGAGGGAAGAGTCACAGGCGAATAAGTGACAACTATCATATGCACATGGCCCAATGTGTTGGTGATGTTTTTAATACCCAATATGCACAACTTCTTTGTGGCACCTGCCTCGGAAACCAAAAAGTCCCCACACGGAGCGAGATCGATTCATGACGTGTGTGTAGTATATATGTGCTGCCCCGGCCCCCTCCTCCCCTCTTCGATGCGTACTATATACTCCTACAGCAACACAACGCAAAAAGAAACCTCCTTGCTGGGTCAAAGTGATGGAGGACAACCTCACGGGCCCACGGATGGAAGCATCGCACGCGAGTGAGTGTCCTATATGATGCATAGTATTGCCCCCGGCCACACTCTTCAACGCGTACTGTATATATACTCCTACCATACGTATAACAAAAAGCAAAAAATGACCATCCTTGTTGGTCAAATTAACCTCTCTCATCGCATGTCATAGTGCTGGACGGCGACCTCGCGGGCCCACGCGAGTGAGTGTCCTAGGACCACCGCGTGCATGTGGCCCAAAGATGCAGGTCAAAGTTTTTCTGCAGCGAACATGCGACCAAAGGAGTTTAGTGTTGAAAATTGAAAAAAATAGATAACATCTAATCGTTTTTTATACATTGATTGATTTCCCAGGGATTTAAATGTGCAAAATCAAATTTAATCTACATGAGACCCGTGATAGTGCATGAAAATGGATTGCAAAATCATATGTGTACGTGTCCCTGGGTGCATGTTTAGTCCCCATGCAAGAAATTTCTAACATCTAGAATCTTGATTTTAAAATCCAATAAATCCAAAACTAAGTTCAAGTTCATGAAACTTATTGTGGTGTCATATGGACACCAATAGACTATGATATTTTTTTTTCAAATTTGAGACAAGTTTTGATATAATCTTCTTACATACAGGAAATTATAAATAATTATCAACCAATATCGCAAACGGACTCTTTATTCGAACCGTGGGCGTTAGACCAACAATGTAAGCGCCGTGCTTCGGTTAAGCAATAAAGTGGCAGAATTAATCATCAAAAAGGAAAAATCAATATAATACGTGCCGCGCACGCGTCCCGTGTGCCGTACGAGCATGCGTGAGTTGACGAGACGCATGCTAGCAGGCAGACCGGGAGGCCGAGGCGTGCTAGTAGCTGTGTGAAATGACGGTAGGCGTGCCAGCAGTCCACCGCGCAGGCTCACCGGGAGGCGAGCCAACCCTTTGATCGCCGCCCACCTCGCTCCCACTGCTCCATATTAATGGCGCACCCGCCTCGCTCCATGAGATGATGGTATAGGAATGCCAGAAGTCCGCCGCGCAGGCTCACCGGGAAGCGAGACAGCCTTTGACCGCCGCCCGCCTCGCTCCCACTGGTCTGTATTAACGGCGCGCCTGAGCGGCCGCACCCCCCATCCTCGCCACACACACAATCCTCTCTCTCCGCCCGCATCCTCTACGCCGCTCTCAGTCCTCAAAGCCGGCACCCTCCATCCTCGCGACATACACAATCCTCTCTCTCCGCTCGCATCTTCAATGCCGCTCTCAGTCCTCAAAGCCGGCACCCCCCATCCTCGCCACACACACATCCTCTCTCTCCGCCCGTATCCTCGATGCCGCTCTCAGTCCTCAAAGCCGTCAGTGTATGAGGATGCCACCGAAGTGCCCCATCGGAGGGAGTGGCGACGCTGGGGCTGCTAAAGCACCGGAGCATGGCGTGAATATGGAGACAGAGGTTTCCGTCGCCGCCGATAATGTGGAGAACGAGGCTGCCAACAAGCAGAGGCGGGTCGAGAAAGAACTGCAAGCGACTCCAGCAGGCCTAGACTTCATCAGCAGCCTCCCCGATGATATGTTGACAGTCATCATATCCCTCCTCCCAATCAAATATGGGGCGAGGACAACCGCCCTTTCCCGGCAGTGGCGCCCCCTATGGCTCTCCACCCCTGTCGACCTCCTCGACGCCCACGAGCTCTGCCATGGCTATCGCAAAATCTTGGATGCATTCTCCCAGATCCCCGGCAGTCACCATGGCCCAATCAGAGGCCTTATCATGGGCAAGTTCCGTTCCAATGGCAAGGACTGAGCCAAGCTTGACGAGTGGTTCCGATCCCCCACCCTAGATCAGCTCGAGGAGCTCAGTTTTAATGATGGGCATATGCGCTCGCTGCCAACGTCCATGCTCCACTTTGCGCCCATGCTGTGCCTCACCAAGTTCATGAACTGCCATTTCCCCACCCTTAATGACGCGCCCGCTCTTTTTCTAGGATGACTGAAGCACCTCGAGCTCGTCCCCGTCTGCATCCCGAAGGATGACATGGAGCGCTTGCTCCACGGCTATACTGCACTCAAGTTCCTTCGTCTTCAGGCGATGAATTGGTCGAGTACCTTCCACATCACCTCCAGGACTCTCCGGACTATTTATGTGTGTTGCTGGTGCTACAACGAGAGATCACAAAAGGTGGACCACAATATGGTCATTGAGGACACACCTTCACTTGAGAGATTACTTGTAGTTGATCAAGAAGGTCCAAAAAGAATCAATGTCATTTCTGCGCCAAAATTGACAGCGATGGGCTACTCGTCTGTCAAATACTACTACTTTCAGGTACAACAGCCGCCTTATATCTCTCCTTCTTGATATCAACATTATTTCTAGTTTTGAAGATGTATGTTCGTCTGTCATCCAGCAAAGCTTCACCCAGATTCTGGGTAGAATGAAGGTCTTGGCACTAGAATCTGTCGGCCCCAACCTGGACCAGGTTGTCAGTGTCCTGAGATGCTTTCCGTGCCTGAAGAAGCTGTATATCGAGGTGATGTTCCTTTCCTGTTAAATGTTAACCATAAGGGAGTTCAATTTTTTGCACCTTTTCCCAAGTTTACAATGACAATGTACTATGATTTCTGAAGGACTTTTGGAGGATTTCAGGACATACACCCCCCACACCCCATATTGGTTGCTTGATTCATATGGTTACAATCCATAAGCATTTCTCCTTTGGATTCATCTGTACTAGTTTTCTTAGGGAATTTTTCATCCAATCCAACCTCTTGTGAAGAAGGCTACATTTTTCTAGATTGTAATCAAATGCCCATGTTAATCATGTCAGATCAAAGATGGCACGTTGGTGCATTTTACAAATCCTGCAAACCAAATAGGTGTGTAGTAGTGTTCAAAACTGCATGTAGGCACTAACACATTCTCTTCTTTTGTAGAGAATAATAGGCCTGGAGGTGGATAATGTTTCTAACGACAGTCACATCGAATGCCTGGATCTGCATCTCTCAAATATTACTTTGAACTCCTACCGAGGGACCTTACCAGAGATTACACTCGCCAGGTTCTTTCTTGCCAGAGCAAGGGTGCTGAGGGTACTGAGGTTGAACACGCATTTAATTAGGAAAGATGAATGGTTTGTTGATCAGAGCCGGCTGGTACTGCAGAATTGAAGAGGCTCCAAAAAAGCTAAACTTCGTATTGGAAGAGCATATGACAGAGTAATTGGAAGTCATTGTGTCAAACCCATACATGACTTGTCAGCGGTTGATCCCTTTGCAGAAATGACGAGGTTTGCAATGTTTGAATTTGGGCATTGTAATCTTTGAATTTGAACCTTGCAATATTTATGGTATTTGTTATATAATGTAATTGGATGTTTAATTTGGTATTGCAATCATGTCCTGTTAGAAGTATATATATGTTGTTCTTCAGTACATAGAGCATAGATGTTCTGCAGACAGAGCATATCACATCGCACACGGACCACACTAGGTAACCCGTCAGTGATGAATTCATCAATCACAAACGATTATATACCAGCAAGCGTTTGCCCACAACACACACGGCTTATTCCATCACAAACAGCTCGGATGGATCAACCGTATGCCACATATCGCACACGCAACTCTAATCTGATTCGTGCTTGATGTCTCCGACATCGCTCACATAGTTCGTCTTATTTACCACGTATCACTGTGCCGGCCTCTGCTCGCGTCCCTCGGCAAGCTCTGCTCGCCGTTAGGCGCCGTAGCGCGCTGTGCTCGCCGTTAGGCACCGTGGCGCGCTCTGCTCGCATCCGTCGGCACGCTCTGCTCACATCCGTCGGCGCGCCCGGCTTGTGGACAGCTTTTCCTTGCGTGTTCAACTGCTATATGCATATATATGGTTGCTCGTCGTTGAGGCGACCGCAGAGCGCTCTGCTAGCATCCCTCCGCGCGCGCTCTGCCAATGGTTGGGCCTGCACACGATCACGTCGAGGGCCCCATATGCATGCGGTTGCGCCGCGCGTGTCGCCACGCGATGCAGTTACTTGCGGCACGATGGAGTTACGCGCTGCAAATTAGAACTGCCATCCGGGCGTGCCGATATTCCAGGCCGTCCGGCTTCCCCTTTAATTCCCGCGGCCATTATAACCTTAGTCTCTTCAACCTTTCGATCGCGCCCCACAACACAACAAGCACACCCACGACGACACATAGAGAGGGGATGTCTAGCGGCGCTCCATTGGAGTTCGGCGAGCATAAAGTGGAGACCCACACAAGTGAGACGGATCTATCGGTGGTGTACACCATCGACCCAGCCGTGGTGGATGACTACATCAACACCGTTGAGCAGTTGCTTGCTCGAGACAAATACAAGGTGGTCAGAATCGACCTCCAGTACACCAGCGATCGTCCCAACATAGATTAGAAGGTTGCCGTCACCCAGTTGTGCATGCGCCATCATGTCCTCATCTACCACTACTGCATGGCCACAGAGCCTTGCGACCGTTTCACCAGGTTTGTCAACAGCATCGACTACAAGTTCGCTATGGTGGAAACCACCAACGATGTAAAAGCGCTCAGGGTTACGGGCTTGGCCTGCAAGAACCTTGTTGAAATTCATGAGCACTACAGGGTCTGGGGCAGCACGAAGAAGGACTCCCTGATTGAACTCGCCTCGGCCATCATCGACCCATACTACAAAAAGATGAAGCAGGATGCCAACAGAACACATCCCATATCCTGGCATGGGGCTTGGATGCGGCAACTGGATGAACCTCACCTCAGGTTCATGGCCAAGAGCATGTACACATGCTGCGAGATGCATAGGCGGATCGTTGACATGAGGAAGTGCCTCATTACCGAGATCGACGAGGCCGGGTCGAGCCACAAGCAGAGCAGTAGCGGCAAGCGTCCTAAGAAGTAGATGATGATCAGATGATTGTTTATCCTAGTTAATCATGCATGTAATGTATAGTTGACTTTGGTGTGTGGAAATGTCATGTGTGTAGTAGCCACCTATGTAATTAGGCAAGTAATAGTTTACTTTGGTGTGTGCAAATGTCATGTGTGTAGTAGCCACCTATGTAATTTGATGTTTAATTTGGTTATGCAAACATGTCCTTATAAGTGTGTGTATATATATGTGTTGTTGTTATGTATGCAATCCCAACGCACAACACACATGTCTTATTAGCAGCAATCGTTTGTGTTATTATCAGTCTTCGCACACATTTCTGATTACAGACCTGTTTGCTGCATATCACATACATCTTGTTAAATTGAACCGTTTTTGTTCTCTTGGCTCAACGCAAACAGTTCATCCGAGTGAACCGTATGCCGTATATCGCACACACCTTGATCTGGCTGACCATTTCTTTTGTTCCGCCTAATCACAAACAGTTCATCCGAGTGAACCGTATGCCATATATCGCACACACCTTCATCTGGCTGCCCATTTCTGTTCTTCTGCCTCATCGCAAACAGTTCATTGAACTGAATCATATGCCCTGCATCGCACACGCAACTAAAATCTGAACCGTGTTTGATGCATCCATCATCGCAAACATTTTGCATCTTTTTTGATGATTTTTTTACATCATCGTTTGCGATTATTGCATCGCACACAGTTTCATCGAAGGGTCTCTGATTGTAGTGTCGCGTTAGCAGCATCCTGCAGTAGTGTGTACCTACAAGCAACAAGTCAATATTAGAAGCTAACAACTGTCGAGGCCTGGATCTATATGCACTACATTATGGAACGACGGGGGGAGTACAAGCTGAGGCATGAAACTAACCTCGGCGGAAAATGGTGGCCACTCTCGTTGTTGTCTTGCATAAGTTGTAGAAAGGCATGATAAGTACAACAACCTTAACATCAAACAAATACAATAAAGGTAAACAACATCATCTCCAAATGATAGCTTGAATGTATTGGTTTCAGCATGCTATTAAAGCAGATATAAAATGGAAGGAAATGTTACCTACAACAAGCTTAACAGCCATCAAATATTGCAATTCAAACTGGTATTGTTGAAAATGAATAGAGCGTAGGTAATGCTTAAACATCACACTGGATAAATGTGTAAAACTGAAATAAAGGGCATGTGTTAACTACACCAGGCATAACTGGAACCAAATATAGCCGTTCAAACTGGTATTGATGCAGTCGAGCAGCACAGTTCTGACTTGCACATAATGAACCACAGATTGTGAATGACTGAAATAAACAAGGCATAAATGATCAGTATAACAACCAAATATAGCCATTGAAAACTGGACAGAGTCTCACTGCAACCAACCTAACAAGCAAATACAGATAAATAGGGCATATGCTTGAAAACTGGACAAATGCTCACTACAACCAACCTAACAAGCAAATACAGATAAACAAGGCATCTTCTTGAAAACTGGACAAATGCTCACTGCAACCAACCTAACAACCAAATACAGATAAACAAGGCATCTGCTTGATAACTGGACAAATGCTCACTTCAACCAACCTAAGAATCAAATACATATAAACAAGGCATCTGCTCGATAACTGGAAAAATGCTCACTGCAACCAACCTAACAACCAAATACAGATAAACAAGGCATCTACTCACTATAAACAACCAAATATAGCCATTCGTGAAACTGAAGTGGACAATTCATACTTAAACATCACATAGCCCTATTGAACAACACATTTTTGCATAACTGAAATAATTAAACATGACACAGTTAAAGCACCGCACGGTAAATGCTACTACAACAAAGGGTATGGGTTGGCAAGCTAGAAAAGGTAAGATTTGGTGATAGGATGTTGCCTCATATGTCATGGACGAAATCCTTCTAGTTGGAAGAGCACAGACCCATGGTGCGCTCTCTGATGTCACAGATGGGATGTTTCACCTTGGAAGAACCTTTGTGGTGCCCTCCTTGTGGTTGAGATCGTGGTCGATGAGATCTGACTTGGCAATTGAGGATCCCAAGCCGCCGCCGTACAACATGTCCTTCAGAAATGACAAAATGGGCTCGATGGCATACAAGGATCACCAATCCTTGACTACTTGGTAGAGGAGATCAGCGGCAGGGCCATCGAAGAGATCGACGGCGGTTGAACCAGAGGGGTTGGGGATGGACCACTTAACCTGTGACATGGCCCACGTGAAGCTGTCGCTGTCAACGAGCTTGATGTCGTAGCCAGCTTTCCCGAGATACAGTAATACGCTAGCTCGCTGACATGAAGCCTTCGGCATGGCAACGTAGTCAACGTCTTCGCCAGCTTCCACGGCGACGTGTTGCTCCGGGATCGACAGGTCGGGGCGAACGGCGGCCACCTCGCCAACGTCCGCCGGAGAGGCCATGATAAACCTCTTCTTGGCCGAACGTTCGTCGGGCTCCCCGAGGTACATGGTCAATCTTAGGCTACGACATTCTGGAGCAGGGGATGTGGATCTGGCGGGGAGGGACACCGCAGGCCTCATCTAAAAACTCAGGGGAGTGGGACGACGGTATGGGGATCGCTGGGTAACCTAAACTTTATTATCTAAGCTAGCAGGAACGGGCAGACCGGCAGGGGTTGCCAGCGGCAGCAGCGGTGCCAGCGGCGAGCTAGTGTTCGAGGGGGGGAGGGGGCCGGGTGGGGGGACTGTGGAGGGGGGTGGTGTTTGAGGATACGCCGCGGCTACTGAAAATTTTAGTAATGGTGGGTGGAGATGGTGGTGGACGAGGTAGGGCGACGGTTCAAATGCCTTGGCTACTGCAATTTTACTATAAGGTCAGTGCTGGAGGAGTGTGGGCGACGGTTGAAGAACGGCGGCTACTAAAATTTGGATAAAGGAATTGATGCGAGGCGGGAGTACCCAAGATCGCGCACGGTCCAATAAGAATATGCGTGTATGATAATAAGGAAAAGTGCCGGAACGACCGATTTTTGCAACGCTCAAGGCAGGTAGTTTGTTTTTAGATTTCTAGCTAGCTGGTCTATCGCACACAGTTCGTCCTAATTTCTAAATAAACTACCCACCTTTAGCTTGCGCAAGTGGTGATTTTAGAGCGCACTTGCATCGCACACGGTTAAGCCAGTACCTCCACCCTTTGCTCGTGCTTGCGCAGTCGTGGTGATTTTACAGCGCACTTGCATCGCACACAGTGTCGGGGCACGACACCTATGGGATCCGAGGGACCCCTTTATGATTTGGCAGGGAGAGAGGGATGCACAAAGAGCAGAACCGGCGATCAGCACAAGGGGATTTTTACCCAGGTTCGGGCCGCTCGGAAGCGTAAAACCGTACTCCTGCCTTGGTTTATTATGAGTGTTCTTGAGCCCAAGCTCCAGGAGCGCTTGCAATGAACCGTGCATTCAAAGAGCAGCTACGCATGCAGAATGGGCCAGAAGATCCTCTTTCCTGTAGCAGTTGCCTTGGGCCTCCTTTTATATGTTCAAAGGGGTCACCACAGTGGCAAAATGTACATACATTGAGGTGTAAAGTAGCTACAGGGTTATCATACCTAACCACTG
This sequence comes from Thinopyrum elongatum, assembly GCA_011799875.1. NCBI lineage: Eukaryota > Viridiplantae > Streptophyta > Magnoliopsida > Poales > Poaceae > Thinopyrum > Thinopyrum elongatum. Next base: position 312,667,888 of record CM022297.1, read on the forward strand.
AAGGTTTAGGACAAATGCATTTAATGCACCGTGAGGTGTCCGTTTAGGTGTCCTCATTTCTTGGGGATGGAAAAAAGGGGCCATCCCATCAGCACCGCTTAAGCTCTCCTCCATTGGTGCCTTGCCACGCATCCAGAGAAGGGCCCAGAACGCCAGGCTGGTAGCTGTGCTGAAGCGGTGGCACAGTGATAGAATCTTGTCGGGCGCAAATCTTGCCGGGCTCTGCAAGCCACCCCGGCAAGATCTTGCTGGGGGCTTAATCTTCGGTCTTTAGCTCTTATTATCTCCTGATCCTCTGATTCTTGGCTTGAGTATCTCTTTGATATCCTTGGATTAATCTGCAGCTATTTCCCCGACAAGCCTTTGCCGCGGGCACGGCTACAACTACCCGTGCACAAGTACGGGGTACTAAAGGCCCAATACTTAGTACACCGACAGGAGCCGCCGGGCCTAGGCCACACACGAGTGCGAGGCATTGTTGGGCTAGGCCCAAACAGTGCACGGGCACGCGTGGCAGGAGATTAACTGCTCGTGATGATTTCGCTTACTGCGTTCGCCACTACGCACGTTGAATGCGCGACGTGGGGCGCGTGCGCTGAACGGCCGCGGCTGCAGCGCGCTTGTAGAGGCGTATTCACATTGGGCTGTAAAAGAGGCGGCCTCGCTCCTTCCCCATAAAAAAGGGAACTACAGAGGCGCTGCCTATTTACCCCCTCTTCTTTCCAATCTGGAATCTACCATTGCCTTCTCCTTCTCGAGCTCAAAGCCAAATTTCGTGAGTGAACCATGTGCTATTTGAAAACATTTCATGAGAAGAATCTCGGTTTTTAAATCCCTGCAAATCCAAAACTCACCCGAAAATTGTGAAACTTGGCATGGTGTCACGACATGGCACATATATGTCGAGGATTTTTTTTGTCCATTTTGGCGCAAGTTTTATTACAAGCCTCACAAACCGGAGCTTCTCTCAAAGAGGCCTCGTGGTTCCGATAGGGAAACGTGTCCCCCTTGTGGGCGAAACGATAATCACTGCCTCTTTTCGCCATGTATTTTCTTCTACGGGCAACATGGAATGACAGGATATCCGTGCTGAAATTTAAACTTATTCAGGGTTCGTTTGGCCTTTTTATACACTAATTGAGTTTCCTGGGCATTTAATGTCCATAATTCAAATCTGAACAACAAATACATGCTCCAGTTCACCAAAATGGCTGGAAAAATTATACATGTGTCCTTGGGTGCATGTTTAGGTACCATGCTAGGAATGGGAATGAATTACAACCGTACCGGTGTCCTGGCTCGTCCTCAAACATTTGTAATCTCGGTTTTTAAATCCCCATAAATCCAAAACTCACCAAAAAGTCATGAAAGTTGGCATGGTGTCACATCATGGCACATATATGTCGTGGTAAAAACATTGTCCAATTTGGGCCAAGCTTTATTACAAACCTCTTACAAACCGGAGCTTCTCTCAAAGAAGCCTCGTGTTTCCGATAGGGAAATGTGTGCCCCTTGTGGGCGAAACGTAATCACTGCCTTTTCTTGCCTTGTATTTTCTTCTACGGGCAACATGGAATGACAGGATATCTGTGCTGAAATTTAAACTTATTTAGGGTTCGTTTGGCCTTTTTATACACTAATTGAGTTTCCTAGGCATTTAATGTCCATAATTCAAATCTGAACTACAAATACATGCTCTAGTTCACCAAAATGGCTAGAAAAATTATACATGTGTCCTTGGGTACATGTTTAGGTCCCATGCCAGGAATGGGAATGAATTACAACCATACCAGCGTCCTGGCTCGCCCTCAAACATTTGGAATCTCGATTTTTAAATCCCCATAAATCCAAAACTCACCAGAAAGTCATCAAAGGTGGCATGGTGTCATGTCATGGCTGTCGGTGTCAAAACCGGCCGATCTCGGGTAGGGGGTCCCGAACTGTGCATCTAAGGATCGAAGGTAACAAGGGACAAAGGGAACACGATGTTTACCCAGGTTCGGGCCCTCTTAATGGAGGTAAAACCCTACTTCCTGCTTGATTGTATTTGATGAGTATGGGGGTTACAAGAGTTGATCTACCTCGAGATCGTAATGGCTAAACCCTAGCTATCTAGCCTATGAGAATTCTGATGTCCTCCACGGACCAAACCCTCCGGTTTATATACGCACCGGAGGGGGCTAGGGTTGTACAGAGTCAGTTTACAGAGGAAGGAAACTATACATCCGGACGCCAAACTTGCCATCCACGCAAAGGAGAGTCCCACTCGGACACGAGGAAAGGTCTTCTGCCTTGTATCTTCACGGCCCATCAGTCCGGCCCATGTCACTTAGCCCAGCCACCCGAGGACCCCTTAATCCAGGACTCCCTCAGTAGCCCCTGAACCAGTCTTCAATGACGATATGTTCGGCGTGCAGATTGTCTTTGGCATTGCAAGGCGGGTTCCTCCTCTGAATACTCCAAAGCAATCTTCTGAATAAAAGAACTGTAACCGGCTCTGCATGACAGTCACAACCCTCAACCACGAAGGTAAAATACTTAGTCAAAGTAATGTCCATCAACTGACAACTTTTTTGGCGAAACATCACATCTAGCCTCTTTATCAATTCAAACCGTTTTTTGGCCTCCCGCTTCGCGTTTCGAGACACGGCCTTTATGGACACGTCTCGTCAAAGCGGAGATCGTGTCCATTTATTGCGGGATCCTCATCAATACGGGTTTGGGTAATCCAACTGTGCCATTCGCACGACCCCTTGGGAACAGGCGAGTTTTAAGGCTTGAGGGGCGGACGCTTGATATTCATTGCCTATATAAGTGGATAAAGATCCCTCTTTTCTCCCCACGCCTTCTTCCTTCTCCTATTTTCCCATCCTCAAGCTCCAGCGCCCAAGCTTCAATCTTACCCACCGCCGCCAACCTCTCCAGTCATGTCCGGATCTGGCTCAAAGGGCAAGTGGGAGGCCTCCTCCGTCACGGAGAAGGACATCAAGGAGCTCCGGAGGGCGGGATATCTGTCCGCGGAGATCGCGCACAGGCTTCCTGCCAAAGATCAAGTCATACCCACTCCAGAGCCCGACGAAAGGGTTGTATTCATCCCCCATTTCCTCCGCGGACTAGGGTTTCCCCTCTACCCCTTTGTCCGCGGCCTCATGTTCTACTACGGGCTAGATTTCCATGATCTAGCCCCAAATTCTTTCCTCCACATCTCGGCGTTTATCATCGTGTGCGAGGCGCTACTCCGCATCCCCCCCACACTTCGTCCTATGGCTAAAAGTCTTCAATGTGAAGCCGAAGGTGGTCGACGGGCAACATGCGGAGTGCGGTGGCGCCATGGTGAGCAAGCTTCCCAACACCACCTGGCCTAAAGGGGCCTTTATGGAGACCGTCAAGGTGTGGCAGCAGGAGTGGTTCTATATCACTGAACCTCGCGGCGCCAGGTGGGCGGCCACTCCTGAGTTCAGATCTGAACCCCCTATGCGGCTCGCGTCATGGACCAACAAGGGTCTGGACTGGGGGTCGACCGCGGATGTGATGACGCTACAAAAGCGCATCAAAAACATGATAAGCAAGAACATCAGTCTCACCAACGTGATTCAGGTGATGCTTTTCCGCCGGATCCTCCCTTGTCAACTCCGGCCGCTCCACATGTGGGAGTTCAATCCGGAAGGTCCATGGACCCTGCAGCGTTTCTTCGGCACAACGCACGAAGAGATCTGGAAGCTGCTCTTTAAGACCCAGAAGACGTGGCCAAAGAAGACCGAAGACATCGGTCTTGACATCGAGAATCCGGCCACACCGGTAAGTATTTTAGTTCCGAACACAATTTTCGGTAAATAAATCAAAGGTTATACTGAGATTTCCATTCTTTCATTCAGGGCTGGACAGCGAAGGCGGAGCGGATCAAGTGTCCGGCTCCACTACCTGAAGACCCAGCCAATCCTCTGCTAACGAGGATGCTGGTTCCGACGCCGTATCAGGCACCGGAGAAGAAGGCCAAGAAGAAGGGTAAGGAGGCCAAGGGCGGCCTCCACCGTAAGGGTACTTCGGATGCAGTGTCCGGAGAAACCGAAACCCACTCCTCCCACGAGGGGGATGAAGATGAAGAAGAGGAGGAGGCGGGAAGTGGTTCTCCCCTAAAGGGGGGAAAGAAGAAAAGGGCCGCCTCTGCAAACCTGGAGGAGGGGGCGTCCAAGAGGGAGAAGATAACCCTCTCAGACGGTTCGGATACGGATGCCGAACACACCCCCAAGAGGCGCCTCAGGGAAAAACCCCGGGCCGAATCGTAAGTGTCGAAAAGGATACTTAGCAAATATTCGGTCTGTTATGGTTGTAATATAACATATCATATTGTGTGTTTCAGCCCAGCCCACGACCTCCCCCAACCATCGCTGTTTGAAAGGAGTTCTCTGCCGCCCGAGATGGCAGAGAGCGAGACGCCACCGCGAGCCCCTTCACCAATCACCGTGGATGACACCGAGGTGTTGTCCCAAAGGACCTCTTCTGGCCACGGAAGGGCGAGCGAGCCTGCCGAGAAGGCGCCCGAGGACAATACCTCGGCTGCCGAAGACATGGAGGGGGCGACCCCCATGGCGACCAATGGCGGGGGTCCTGAGCAATCTGGCCCCCAGCCGGACATCATTCCGGAGACCAATGTGGCCCCGGAGTCAAGCGAGCAGCCCCCTTCGAAGGAGGGGGGAGCATCAGCTCCGACGGCGGCCTCCACTAATCCGGAGGCACCGAATACCTTGGTTGAAGCACTATGACGTGCTGCCATCGTGGAGGAGCACCACACCCTGATGGGTGTGGTGGTTGAGAAGATTTGGTCCGCCAAGAGTGGGCTAAACGAAGCCTTCACCAGCCTGCTAACAGGCTTCAAGGTATGCGACATAATGCTCTAGACACTTTTATAAAGGGACAGACCTGTGCATAGATAGTAGCCCCTGAGACTTTGTCTGGTTTTGAAAAAGCCGGACAGAGGATCATATAGTATTCGGAAGAGGTGACGTACTTTTATATTGTATAACAGGCTTCCATGTTGGCGGCAACCGCCCAGGCCGCTGCAGTTTCCGATCTCAAGCGGAGGCTGCAGCTGGCTGATGATGATATCAACCGCATGAACAAGCAGTTCGATGAGGCGCAAGGTATGTTTGAAATATCTCGCACATGCCTGAATTGATATGCAAATTCTGAGTTTTAACTCATGCGCTGCTATGTGTATGATTGCAGGCAGCGCGGCCGAGGTCGAGACCCTCAAGAGTGCCCTTGCCCAAGCCAACGAGGAGGCGAAGGCGAGCAAAGCGGCTGCAGACAAAGCGGCTGTAGATTTAAAGTCCGAAGAGGTCGCCCGCCGCCAGTACGAGGAGAGGGTGACCGAAGTGGAGCAAGAGCTCAAGGACGCCGCTGGCAAGTGCGAGTCCTTGGAGGAGAATAATAAGGCCCAGGCGGCCGAACTCGCCAAGGCCCTCCAAGAGGCCAAGGAGGCGAGGACCGAGTCCCGGGCAGCTCGAAAGGAAATCCGGAAGTCCGAACAGATAGCGGCTGGTAAGCCCTTTCTTTTGCAGACTATATTTGGCGGTCAAAGATATGCCTTGCTCACTCGACTGTGGAGTTCTCCAGACGCATTTGCGGATCTTTCGAAGAGTGCCGCCGACGCCGCGCAGTTCTTCCGGGCCCAGGAGGGGCACACGACGGAGAAGCTCTTCTGGTCACAGTTTGCAGCGTCGGAGCATCCAGCGCTGTTGAACAACCACATGATGCAACTGGCAGAGCTGCACAGGATGTCCGGATTGGCCATGAAGGACGTCATAGTCCGTCTATGGCCAACCGAACCCATTCCTAGCAGCTACTTTGGCCTGGTGCAGCGACTTGCCAATGCACTGCCCCGGATTGAAGCTGTCAAGCGCTCGGCGTGCATAGAAGGTGCGCGGATGGCCTTTGCCCGTGTCAAGATGCACTAGGCAAAGATGAAGGCCGCCATCACGGCAGTCGAGGGCCCACCCGAAGGCAAGGACCACCGCAAGCCAGAGCGGTATTTTGAAGACGTCCTTGAGGGTGCCCGATTAATAGAGGGCCAATGCTCAAAGGATATCATATTTGAGTGAATGTATCTGAGCTACCCAGACGTTGTTTTATAAACCAAGGCTTTGTAATATATTTATGTCTTTATCGGGAGTTGCTTGCCTCCTGTGCGGCCGTATTTTGTTATCTTGAAAGTTTGCCAGTTGTCAGCTTCAGCCCCCATGTAGATACTACGGGGGTGTTCGGAATAACGCATGATCAATCTTGACCCAACGTCTTGGTCCGTGAAGGAGGTGTCTGCGTAGGCGAACTAGGCAATCAGACTATGCGGCTTTATCACTTTCACTTAGCCATAGGAGTTTGACGGTGGGGCTAAGTACTAGCCCCTGGTGCGTATGCGGCTATCCGAACTGGGATGCCTTAAGCACATGACCGGATGGAGGCCAGTCCTTCGCATAATATGGAAGAAATCGCAAAAGATTTATAGCAAGTCGCCGAATAGCTGACAAGCTCTCGCCTCATCATGACAGTTAGTTTTTGGCTTTCTCTACTGAGGTGTTTGACTGGACGAACCAGAAACACAATCGCAGTAGTTCTCCCTTTACTATCCTAGCCGAACGAGCGGAACGTAAGGTAGTAACCACAGGAGCCGGGCAACCCAACTATTGACTAAAGACATGATTCGGAGCTGATGCATATAATGCAATATTCGGGACGCCAAAGTGCACTCTAAAAGCGTTCAGACTTTTTTTTTTGAAAATATAGGTGGCCGAATAGAGCCCCTGGCATTTTAAGCTATGCCAAAGTGTATATGCCAATCTGACATGAAGAGGGAATACAGATTATGAAATAAACCAATACCGAATAGGGTTGGTAAAAACTGTTTCCATTATAGTCTGATTGATACGTCAAAATGTGCTTTTACAGATAATGCTATAAGCATCAGGGCTATTTTACATGCCGAGAATTTTAGAACATGGGAAAGCTGTATACAGGTCCTAAAAAAGAAAAGGTATCATGAAGATCCTTTGGACACCCTACCGCATGTCTGCGCCGCTTTTCGCCTTGGTGGAGGATCCTTTGAAAGGATCGACGATCGTGTATATAGAAGGGGCCTGGGAAAGGGCCCTGCGCCACCGTAAAGTGACTTTAGGTTTTAAAGAACCTGTAATATGAGAGAAAAGAGAAAAAAGAAGAAGGAGATTAAGGTCCAAATAGGGTCGAACCATATTATGGACCTCGTCCGCGGAGTGCCTCCGTCGTCGCCCAAGGTATTTTGAGTGCGTAGTTATGCACACGCGGTACATATGCCGTGATTAGATGGGGCGGTGGACGGAGGCAAAACTGCTAGTCCAGCGTCGGATTGACTGAGCTGTCATTCTGCAGAGTAGGCCGAACTCGTTTAATAGTGTCCGGAGGCTTGATGGCCGATGAAGTTTTCGGCTTGATAAGGCCGCTCTGTACGTCGGCTGGAAGGGCCGCGGTGTGCTCCTCAGTACGGAGGGAGCGTTCCATGTTTCCATTGACTGTTAATGCCGCGGGTCCAGGCATCTTGAGCTTTTAGTAAGCATAATGCGGGACTGCATTGAAGCGGGCGAGGGCAGTACGTCCGAGCAGTGCGTGATAACCACTGCGGAAGGGGACGATGTCGAAGATCAAGTCTTCACTTCGGAAATTGTCCGGTGAACTGAAAGACTACTTCCAATGTTAATGAGCCCGTACAGCGGGCCTCGACGCCGGGTATCACTCCTTTAAAGGTTTTGTTACTAGGCTTGATTCTTGACTTGTCAATACCCATTTTACGGACAGTGTCTTGATAGATCAAGTTGAGACTGCTGCCGCCGTCCATAATGACTCGAGTCAGATGATATCCGTCAATAATTGGATCGAGGACCAGGGCCGCCTAACCTCCGTGACGGATACTAGTTGGGTGGTCCCTGCGATCGAAGGTGATCGGACAAGCCGACCATGGGTTGAATTTGGGGGCGACGGGCTCTACGGCGTAGACGTCCCTTAGTGCGCGCTTGCGCTCCCTTTTGGGGATATGCGTGACATATATCATGTTCACTGTTTTCACCTCAGGGGGAAATTTCTTTTGTCCCCCTGTGTTCGGCGGGCGAGGCTCGTCATCGTCCTCGCTTGGCGGCCCTTTCCCCTTATGTTCGGTATTTAACTTACTGGCCTGTTTGAAGACCCAACAATTTCTGTTGGAGTGATTGGCGGGCTTGTCGGGGGTGCCATGAATCTGGCAAGGCCGATCGAGTATTTGTCCAAATTAGATGGACCATCCTTATTTCCTTTGAATGGCTTCTTCCGCTGACCGGATTTAGAGCCACTGAATCCGGCGTTAACCGTTGTGTCTTTAGTTTCTTCGTTGTTGTTTCGACGCTTGTGTTTGGTGCATCGTGGCCTGCCATTGCCGTCCCTGACTTCGAAGGTGCCAGGGTCGCTGGTACTATTGCTTCTACGAGCCAACCAGCTGTCCTCTCCCACGCAGAAGCGGGTCATGAGTGCAGTAAGAGCTGCCATAGACTTCGGCTTTTCCTGACCAAGGTGTCGGGCGAGCCATTCATCGCGGATGCTATGTTTAAAGGCCGCGAGGGCTTCGGCATCCGGACAGTCAATGATTTGGTTCTTTTTAATTAAGAACCTAGTCCAGAGTTTGCGAGCAGACTCACCGGGTTGCTGGACTATAGGACTAAGGTCATCAGCATCCGGAGGCCGGACATAGGTACCTTGGAAGTTGTCTCTAAAGGCATCCTCCAAGTCTTCCCAGCTACCAATAGAGTTCTCTGGTAGGCTGTTTAACCAGTGTCGTGCTGGTCCTTTCAGCTTTAGGGGGAGGTATTTGATGGCGTGGAGATTGTCGCCGCGGGCCATGTGAATATGGAGAAGAAAATGGCGGCCGAGCCGCTGTTTAACACGCAGTTAATTAAAGCACCTGGACGGAGGGTGTTTCCTTGTGATCCCATGGTAGCATTTGCTTTGTTCGTGTTTTTAACTCGTATTCCGGCCTAATTTAAATTGCCACATAGGGCAACAGATAATACGACGACAAATAAAATGGCAACGGATAATACGATGACAAATTTACAATGGTGTGGATAATAATTGTCTTACATATTCCGGATAATTTAAAATGCCACATGCGGCAAAGCCCGGAAGATACGGGGGCAAGAGAAGAAGGAAGTCGCAGACAACGATCTGGGTCGCTACTGTCTCTACTCGTCGATGGATCGCTGGACGACGACATCCTCCAGCCCCTTCTTCAATTCCTCACGACTTTGCTTGAAAGCAGCCACGGATGTCTCCACCTCCTGCTCGCGCACGATCTAGAGCTTCCTCAAGTCACCCATCAGTTCCTTGATGACCGATGTCAGCGTCATCCCCGAGACACTGCTCTGCTCATGCAGCATTTTCCAGCCGGCGGCCTCCTCCTCCTTCTTGGCGAGCGCCTTGAGGAGCTTTGCATTGTCACCCATGAGTTGCTCGATGAGGCCGGTCGCCTTGTCAACCAAGGCATCACTGATCTCGAGCAGCTTCATCAAGCCGTCGACCAGCTCCTGCTACTTAATGAGGCCAGCGAGAATGTCATCGTCGCCGGCCAAGGACTTCAGCAATGCGAGTTCATCACGATCACCGGCGCGGTGAGTGCGCTCGTGAGATCCCTCGCGTGCCCGTGAAAGCTCATTCAAGGGCTCCATAGCGCGCCGGGACATCTCTGCTGCGGCTGCCGCTTCATGGCGGGACCTCTCTAGTGCTTCCGCGGCCTTGGTCTTTGCTGCCTGGTTATATGTCCATCCAAAACACCCACCACACGCTCCGCCGCCGCTGCCCGTCGGCAGCTATTGCCGGCCGCCATTGCCGCCACCCCACAATCTGCCGCCGTGGCCACCACACCACCGTCAAAATCTAGGGCCATCGCCGGCTTCGCCGCCGCGGCCCGAAGGCGGGAGGTGGCCGTCGTGGCCGCCACCCCACTGTCGGCCACCGTGGCCATCACCCGCTCTGCCACCGCGGCCCAGAGATGGGAGGTGGTGGTAGTGGCCGCCATCCCATCATCGGCCGTTGTGGCCGCCAGCCCACCGCCGACCGTCAGGATCATCACCCGCTCCGCCACTGCCACCCGAAGGCGGGAGGCGGAGGTGGAGGCCCGCATGTGCGTCAGCGACCTTGCGCGCTACATCGAGTTCCTGCAGGAGGACGAGGAGCGCGTCGTCGAGCACGCAAATAGCCTTACCGCCGCCGTGGCTGCAGCACACGCCGCCATAGAGGCGAGGAATCAAGAGATCTACAAGGAGTCATGCCGCTTCGAGAGGGATCGTCTGGAGCGGCAGAGGGCATTCGAGGTGAGCGTCACTGAAGGTGCAGCAGCGTCAAGCACCGTATTGCAGTTGTCCAGCTCATCGGTAGGCTCCTCCTCCTTGCCTCTTACTGAGCATGCTCGGCAGAGGAGAGACTGCTGGAGTAGTACTAGTATTTAGGGGCTATTTTGTTCAGTTCATCTGACTATAGATGTGGTTGAACTGTACTACGTACTTAAAATTAGCTAGTATATATAGTTGAACTAGCTATTTCAGTACGTCGTTAGCAACAATTGGGGAAAAGTTTGGTCGGTTCTGCTGTCGAGTTGAACTGTTTGTATAAAGAACGATTGCTTAATCTATGAATGAAATCTATGCTTAATTACTGAATTTTAGTTGCAAAAATTAGACAGTGCTAGTGATTTTTAGCTGCAAATTTTGACAAATGGCTGTGTTACAAGGTTGACAAAGGGCAATGTTACTAGATCAACAAATGTCAATCTTTCCAGTTTGACAAATGGCAATATACCCAATATGACATATGCAAATCTTACCAAATTGTCTGTACGTAGTTGCACACGGGTCATCCGAAAAAACCGTTTGAGTTGAATGGATGTACAAATCCTGCATGCCAGATTTTCTCTTGGCTTAGGGGCGAAGGAACCATAGCTCTCGCTTTGCATAACGTATATAATCTGAATTGTTTGCGATGAAGGGATGCACAAATCCTACGTGGCAACTTTTTCCCTTGGCTTACTGGGGAAGACCATAGCTCTCGCTTTGCATATGGGTGTTCTATCTAAAACGTTTGTGATGAAGAGCTCCACAAATCCTGCTCGGCACATTTTCCCTTGGCTTACTGGGGAAGCTGTCGGTTTGCATACGGGTGGCGTCGCATGAATGGTTAGCAGAACGCCCATGATTTAAATTATACAAATGTTTGAGATATAACGAGGCAGCTATTTGTTTTCAAAATACCTTTGTTGGCTGTTAATTCATGCGCCTTCTATCAAATTGGACACGAAAAATAACAAAGCATGTGGTGCCATTCCATGATAGCACATGCCAATTTTCATGAATTTCAGACGAGTTTTGGATTTACTAGAATTTTAAAACCAAGTATCTCAATGTTATCGACCGAGCCACGATGCCTAGGTGTTTGAAGTTCATTCCCATTTCTTGCATGGGACCTAAGCATGCACCCAAGGACACACATATGATTTTTCAACCCAATTTGCTACACTAGAGCATGTGCCTGTAGTTCAAATTTGAATTATGCATGTAAAATGCCTAGAAAACTCGGTTAATGTATAAAAATGTCCAAACGAACCCTGAATAATTCCAAAATTTAACATAAAACTCCTGTCGGTGTGTGTTGTATATAGAAAAAATATCAAGGCAAGAAGGGGCAATAGATGTTGTTTCATCCAGAAAGGTGACACACCTTCCCTACTGGACCACAGGGCTTCTTGTGAGAAGCTCTGGATTGTGAGGGGTGTATACCATAACCTGCCCCAAATGGGACAATTTTTTTACCATAGCATGTTGGTGCCATTCCATGATAGCATGACCAGGTTCATGAATTTCAGATGAGTTTTGGATTTACTAGAATTTAAATACCAAGTATCTCAATGTTTGCCGGCAAGCAACGGTGCCGAGGTGTTTGAAATTCAGTCCCATTTCTTGCATGCGTCCTGAGCATGGACCCAAGGACACACATTTGATTTTTCAACCAATTTTCTGCACTGGAGCAAGTGCATGTAGTTCAAATTTGAATTATGCACATAAACTACGTACAAAACTCGGTTAATGTATAAAAATGTCCTAATGAACCCAGTTCCAAATTTTAACACGACACTCCTGTTGGTCTACGTTGCCAGTAGGCGGAAATTTGAAAGCAAAACGCGGCAACCAATATTGTTTCATCCACAAATGTCATAAGTTCCCTACCGGAACCATGAGGCTTCATGTGAGAAGCTCTGGTTTTTTAGAAGCTTATACCCAAATCTGCCCCAAATGGGGCAATTTTTCTACCACAACATGTTGATGCCATTCCATGATAGCATGCCAAGTTTCATGAATTTCAGACAAGTTTTGGATTTACCAGAATTTAAAAATCATGTATCTCAATGTTTGGGGCTGAGCGACAGTGCCGAGGTGTTTGAAATTCATTCCCATTTCTTGCGTGGGACCTAAGCATGCACCCAATGAGACACATTTGATTTTCCTACCCATTTTTCTGCACTTGAGCATGTGCATGTAGTTCAAATTTGAATTATGCACATAAAATGCCAAGAAAACTCAGTTAATGTGTAAAAATGTCCTAACAAACCGCGAAAAAGTACAAAATTTAAAACAACACCCCTGTTGTTCTATGTTGACACTAGATAAAAATTGAAAGCAGGAAGAGGCAACGAATATCGTTCCGTCCACAAAGGTGACACGTTCCCTACCGAAACCATGAGGCTTCTTCTGAGAAACTCTGGTATGTGACAAGCTTATACCCAAATCTGCCCCAAATGGGACAATTTTTTTACCACGGCATTTTTGTGCCATTCCTTGATAGCATGCCAAGTTTCATGCATTTTAGATGAGTTTTGGATTTACTAGAATTTAAAAAAATGTATCTCAATGTGTGCGGCCAAGCGACAGTGCTGAGGTGTTTCAAATTCATTCCCATTTCTTGCGTGGGGCCTAAGCATGCACCAAAAGACACACATTTGATTTTTCAACACATTTTTCTGCACTGGAGGATGTGCCTGTAGTTCAAATTAGAATTATGCACATAAAATGCCTAGAAAATCAGTTAATTTATGAAAATGTCCAAACGAACCCCCAAAAATTACAGAATTTAAAATGATACTCCTGTTGTTCTATGTTGACACTAGAAAAAAATTTGAAAGCAAAAGCGGCAATGAATATCGTTTCGTCTACAAAGGTGACACGTTCCCCTACCGGAACCATGAGGCTTCTTGTGAGAAACTCTGGTTTGTGAGAAGCTTATACCCAAATCTACCCCAAATGGGACAATTTTTTTACCACAACATTTTCGTACCATTCCATGATAGCATGCCAAGTTTCATGAATTTCAGATGAGTTTTTGTTCTAATGGAATTTCAAAACCAAGTATCTCAACGTTTGCCGGCGACCCACGGTGCCGAGGTGTTTGAAATTCATTCCCATTTCTTGTCCATTTCTTGCATTGTACATATGCATCCAACCATGGACACATATATGATTTTACAACCCATTTTGGTGCAGCGGAGCATGTGCATATAGTTTAATTTTGAATTATGCACCTTAAATGCCTAAAAAACTTAGTTAATGTATAGAAATGTCCAAACGAACCCCGAATAATATCAGTTCTTTTGACTACACTCCCATAGTTGCATGTTCATTGCGGATAAAAGTTCTAGCAATTCAAACACCCTCATTTTCCGCTATGACTCCATTATGTATTTCAAATCAAGATGAAAAATCAAGTTGGTCACACGCAGATTATTATCACCAACCATGTGTGATGCAGTTAAAAATATCTTGGAGAACCCTCGGAGTAGTATATGGCTTACGCGAGAAGGTTCGTCGACTTTGCGCGCCAGTTTTTTTGCTGCACCGATCCAAAAATTTTGGCTTCCGCGGAAATACCTACCTCCCCGCCCCCTTCCCCTTACCAAAAGCCAAATTTCCCCTGTTTCGGCCTTCCTTTCCAAGTTCAAACCTTCACTCCTTGCTTGCAGCGCCATCTCCTCACCGGCAACCCTCCTTCACGCTGCTCGGCCTCATCGATCCAGGTAGGTAGTCCACACCCGACCCCCATCCTCCTCCTCCTTCCACATCCTACATGCCCCGACCGCCGGCGTGACACCTTCCACCCAAATCACCAACCCCTCCCCCAAATAAGTGCCGCCCTAAGCCATGGTGCATGCAGTATAGCCAGGAGCTCAAGGAGCATTTGGCAGCGGAGAAGCAAATCACGGCCACATGTGCGGATGAGGTCGCGATGGCTGCCATTCATGCCGACCCCCAGATCTTGGAGGAGCACCTCGCCATCGAGGCCACTGTCGATGCCTCGCGCGCCGACGCCACGATGCGGTTGGCTGCTTTAAACGATAGTTCGTGGCATTTTCTCGAGGCCACCATCGGTGCCTTCGATGAAGACCATGAGGTGTTTTCTCTACGTGCCCGTGCTTACCTCAACTCGAGAGCCAGAAGGTTGGTGCCCGGAGTGGATTAGGCAACTCACCACTACGAGGAGGGCACCCACGATGTGGAGGCCTCACCCTCTTCCATGTCCAGGGAGCCAATCATCATCGATATCTCTGACGATGAGGAGTAGCTTGTCTTATTAGCTCACTATAAGGACCTATGTTCAGTTAGCTAGCTACGCCGGTTAAGCATGCTCGGTTTACCCATTGCATGTGCTGCTCCTGCCTTTCCTGAACAAATTCTAGTGAATTGTCCTATCTACTTTTACCATGCAATCTGTTGCTCTAGTGTATATGTTCTATATGTCGTGCAATGTGGTGCTCACTTATTAATTGTTTGGTTAATTAGTTGTCATGTTCAGTTAACTGTTTGGTTCAATTCTGTAATGTGATGTTCAATTCTTCAGGGTGCAATTTTGTATTGTGTTCCATGTGAGAAATAAATCAAATTTATCTGTACAAAATACATGAGAAACAAATACAATTGCTATATTTCCAAGTTGTCAAGCATGCTTGGTTTGCTTAACTATCTGATCTTCTAGTATGTTATATATTGTGCAATGTGGTGCTCAGTTAATGTTTGGTTCATTTGTTGTGGTGTTTAGTTAACTATTTGGTTCAAGTCTGCAATGCGATGTTCAATTGTTGTGGGTACAATTTTGTATTGTTATGCATGTGAGGAATAAATTGAATTTGGTTGTACTAAATACATGAGAAACATATACAATTGCAACATTTCCTAGTTGTTAAGCATGCTTGGTTTCGATAAATGGCTTTTCCATGTGGCTCGAATTATTCTGCTGAATCTGCAATGTGTTTGTTTTTCATCAACATATTTTACTGATAGTATGCCAACCCTGACTTAACCTCATCAATATCTACCTTATATGTGTTGCAGGGAAACAATGGGAAGCACTGGGGTTTACAATCAAGGTTTGCACATGCATGGTCCTTGTCTAATAGCACATTATTGTGCAATTGCAGGAACCATTCTAATATTTAGGTTTTTAACAATTTGGTCTTGCACATGTAGGTCCTGCTGTCAGATGTTTTGACCCACTGTTCGACCTATTTTGCATATGGGGAAATGAGTTGTCCATGAATATCAGCCAAGTCAAGAAACTAAGAAAGATTGTTAGGATAAAGAAACTAGCGACATTGAACAACAAGATCTTTGTCTGCAAAATGAAGAAGACATCAGTGCACCACATGATGGTACTAACTATTATACCTTGTCTTTTTTATTCCTTTGCGCCATTTCCGAATTTAGAAAAGATATTTATGCATATCTTTGTTTTCAGGCTTTTCCAAAGCAGTTCACTGATGATTATCTCTCAAACCACCTGTATGGTCAGGAGGCGATGAAGGTATTCATACAACACCCACGGTAAAATATTGAAGTCTTCCTCAAGAGGACAAACGATGGATGGTCAATCATCCATAGGCACTAGCCTAAAGTAGCAAGGAGCTTCAACATCAATGAAGGCTCAATATTCGCCTTCCGCTTCAGCAGTTTTCCAGATGAGATTCATCTATCTATCTACTGTCTCTGATGCTAATTTCCAAAGGTTATAGATGTTGCATGTGAAACTTGGTGCTGGTGCAGTTGTGTAATGGGGTAGCTAGCTATATGCCTATACGGTGTAACTATGTGCTGAAGCTATATGTACTCTGATGTATTTCAATTATGAAATCGTGGTTCCGTAATACGAAAATGAAATATATTATGTGCTTAATATGAAATGTCAATTAGATTAGTAAATGGATTACTAATAATAGGCCAATTAGCATGCTAATTGGGTTTTTTCTATTGCAAACGGTTTGTCGGGGCACGACACCTATGGGATCCGAGGGACCCCTTCACGATTCGGCAGGGGATAGAGGTATGCACAAAGAGGAGACCGACGATCAGTGCGAGGGGATTTTTACCCTGGTTCGGGCCGCTAGGAAGCGTAAAACCCTACTCCTGCCTTGGTTTATTAAGAGTGTTCTTGAGCCCAAGCTCCAGGAGCGCTTGCAATGAACAATGCGTTCAAAGAGCAGCTACGCATGCAGAATGGGCCAGAAGATCTCCCCCAAAGGGTCCGTCCCCTGTAGCAGTTGCCTTGGGCCTCCTTTTATATGTTCAAATGGTCACCACAGTGGCAAACAGTGCATACGCGAGGTGTAAAGTAGCTACAGGATTATCATACCTAACCACTGACGGTTTAGGACAAATGCATTTAATGCACCGTGAGGTGTCCGTTTAGGTGTCCTTACTTTCTTGGGGATGAAAAAAGGGGCCATCCCATCAGCACCGCTTAAGCTCTCCTCCACTAGTGCCCTGCCACGCATCCAAAGAAGGGACCAGAATGCCAGGCTGGTCGCCGCGCTGGAGTGGCAGCACAGTGGCAGAACCTTTGTCGGGTGCGAATCTTGCCGGGCTCCGCAGGCTATCCCAGCAAGATCTTGCCGGGAGCCAAGCCTCTGGTCTTCAGTCCTTCTTATCCTCTGATCCTTGGCTTGAGTATCTCTTTGATATCCTTGGATTAATCTTCAGCTGTTTCCCCGGCAAGCCTTGCCGCAGGCATGGCTACAACTGCCCGTGCACAAGTATGGGGTACTAAAGACCCAGTACTTAGTACACCGACAGGAGCCCCGGGCCTAGGCCACACACGAGTGCGAGGCGTTGTTGGGCTAGGCCCAAACAGTGCACGGGCACGCGTGGCAGGGGATTTAACTGCTCGTAATGATTTTGCTTACTGTGCTCCCCCACTACGCGCGTTGAATGCGCGACGTGGGAAGCGTGCGCTGAATGGCCACGGCCGTAGCGCGCTCGTAGAGGTGTATTCACATTGGGCAGTAAAAGATGCGGCCTCGCTCCTTCCCCATAAAATGGAAACTGCAGAGGTGTTGCCTATTTACCCCCTTTTCTTTCCAATCTGGAATCCGCCATTGCCTTCTCCCTCTCGAGCCCAAAGCCTGACTTCTCCTTATATGCCCATCGCCCCCACACCCGCTCTATCCTCGGCTTCCGCCCTCATAGCCACCATGCCACCCAAAGCTGGCAAGGGCAAGAGCAAGAGCAAGGAGGTGAAAGCCGATGTCCCGGAGAGCGAGCTGGTGAAGATGCGGAAAAAGTACGTCGTCTTCGCTCCGATGCTCGACGCGAGAGCTTTGAAGAACCGGTACCAGTGCATGTGGGCGAGGGAGACGAAGGCTCACCCCGCGACTCGCGTGGCTCCAGGTTCTTCTTCCAAAGGCGGACTAGATAGATATCCCTTTTTTGCCGCTTATTTCTATTGCGGGCTCTGTCCCCCATTCTCTGATTTCTTCAATGATATTATGTACACATACGGCTTGCACCTTCTTGATTTCATGCCGAACGCCGTAATGTGCATGCCCATCTTCGCTCATCTTTGGGAAAACTTTGCCGGAGTTGTTCCCAACACTGCCCTTTTCTGCCACTACTTTATTCCCCGCATCCAAAAAGTGGATGCCCTCTCCGGTTCTATCGCCTGGATCCCAAGTGCTTGGAACAAGGAAATATACCCAGATGGGGTTTACCGCGAGAAGTGGGATGAATGGCGGTCCGAGTGGTGCTGGATCAAGGAAGCAGATCCCCATCCGTTCTGTTTGCCCCAATAGCAGAAGGCGGTCCGTGGTAATGACTGGAGCGATTTCGCTGCTGAAGACAAGAAGCTCACGATCGCCACTACCAGGATCCTTCGTCTGAAAGCTGTCGGGCTCACAATGGAGATGATTGGCTTTGATTTCCTTTGTTGCCGCATCGCCCCTTTGCAAAACAAGGGGAGACCAGCTTGGGAGTATCGGAATGTAGCGGACATCATGAGGATGCGCCCTGGATTGAACAACAATTTGACTGCCATGCAGCTTGGCGCTCTCCGCCACAAGCTATTCCAGCGCGAGAACAAACATATGTTGCCGGCAAGAATTGTCCCTTTGTGCAACAACTCCGCCCTGGGGTCGATCATCGCCACAATGCCAATGTTCAACGCCCACGGTCTTGATGCGACTTGGGCCGAGCCATCCGAGGAGGAAGCACAAAATTTCTTTGACAACTTGTCGGAGAGGGCCGTCCGGGAAGAAACAAACCTCATCCGAGCCACCACTAACGAAGAAATGTCATACATTGCCACTAGGGTGGAAGAGGCGAATCTTGCCGCGGAGGCTGGCAGCGTCAGCTTCACGGAGTGGGAAACTAGCGACGCAGAAGTTATGACGGAAGAGAATCTTGCCGGGGAGGACAAAGCTGCCGGGGAACAAAGCAGCGCAGCCGCCGAGAGCTCGTCCGATGAAGACGCAGCCGAAGAGGGGCTGCAGGAAGAGCTCCCAGCTCCGAAGAGGACAAAACGTGTACTTCGGAAAGCTGCCTCTGGTGTCCCAGCAAACTAGCCTTCTTCAAGCAGCGAAGCTCCCGGCAAGAAGGCGGCCGGCAAGGCTGCACCGCGGCAAGGAGTTCGGCAGCAACCTGCATGGCGCGTGAGACACACACCTGCGGCAACCACTGGGGCGGCAGGGGCGTCCCACACAACAGCACCGGAGGCTAAGGCAGCAGAGCCATGCCAACCCCCTGCGCCTGCTGCAACCAAGCGACCCAGGACCCCTCCTCCGCCTCCCCATACGGACACTACAACTGAGGTCGATTTTGACATCTCCGGTTTCAGCCCGGAACGAGAAAGAGGAGGAGTAAGTATCCTGCCGCAGTCTTTATCTTCCAAATTCTGAATTGATCTCACTGCCTTGCTTTGTCTTGTCTCTGCAGTGATGCAGAAACCTTGGCGGAAAGGATGGTGAAGAGGGCGAAGACTTCCATGGGCGACGAGCCCCCGGCAGGCTTTGCAAGCGTGCCGGAAACTATCGTCATCAGCCCGGAGCTTAGCCCTCGACGCAGCCCCCTGCGCAGCCCCCAGCGTGAGTCCACTACTCGTTTTTCGCTGGCGGGTGCTGGGGTTTCTTCCTTTTCCGCTGATATCTTTGGGCTTTGTAGGAGAAGAACAGCAACAGGGAGGGTCATTGGAAGACGCCCCCGTCATGTCGCCTCCGTCAACCACGCCGCCCGCAAGTGCATCCCCGGCAAGGGTCCCTAGCGACGAGCCTATCTTGGTTGAGGAGGGACCGGCAAACATGGGCACCGGCAACCCTTCCCCGGCAACCAACATTGCCGGGAAGGATGAGACCACCCCTCAATAGCTCGACGCAGGTAACTACTTGCCTCAGGTAACTTGTTATTCTCTCCTTTATCTTCTCTTCTTTTTGTCTTCTTGAACTTCATCCTTGGTCTTATTTCGTTTCCCTCCTTCGTCCCTCAGAATTCCCTGTGATGGACCACATGGACGTCGACGCTGTCATCGAGGAGACCGCCAGGGATGCTGCCGCCGAAGCCGACAAGATCGCTACTAGCGAGGCCGCCAAAGACACCACTGTCGAAGTCGACAGGGCTGCTGCTGACGAGGCCGCCAAAGCTGCATAGGAGGAGGCTACCAAAGAATCTGCTGAGAGGACCGGCAAGGAGGCCAGTGACCGCACTGATGGCATTCCTGCCGCAGGAGCGCTAGGCGCTACGCCGGCCACAGAGCCCCCAGCTTCCAGTGAGGCGGTTGCCGAGGATCGGCCATCGACATCCGAAGCCCCTCCATCAACCAGATATCTCAAGGTTGGCGACAACCTATTCGTCAACTTGCCGGGGATGGCAAGCATTGGGGCGCCGACTGAAGGAGAAACTTTTGATGAAGAAATCATTACCACTGCTGGGCTCGAGATCGTTGATGAACCAAGCGCCAGCAGCGGCAAATCTGAAGAAGATCAGCTCCTTCAGGCCATGGGCGATAATTTCCGCAAGCTTCAAGCGCTCCATCGTGCTCGAAAGGAGAAGGTAGACTCCAGAGCTGCAGTTGTTGAAGCGGCCGAGGCGGATTTTCATAAGGGCATTGAGCAAATGCAGGTCTGGTACGCCGAGGCCCTCCAGGAACTGATAGCCAGCCGGGAACAACTGAGCCAAAGCTGGACAGAGCTCCTCCTGAGGCAATCTGACATAGAGAAGGCGCAAGAGGCAGCTGCGCAAAGGGTTGCCGATGAGGATGCTCGTCTGACCGAGCGCCGCATTGGGCTTAACGCTCATGAGGAAGATCTTGCCGCTCGCGAGCAGGCACTTGCCGCCAAACTCCATGGCAAGGACGAAGAAATTGAGAAGCTCGTCGCACGGCGGACCCAGGAGCTGGAGCAGAAGCACAAAGAGGCGCTCGAAGCTCTAACTGTAGATCACGCCGGCAAGCTCAAGGAGACCATCGATGCTACCGAGGCTGCAGAGGCCGCCAAGAAAGAGCTGAGCAACAAAGTGAAGAAGCTGGAGACGGATCTTGAGAAACACGGCAAGGAGCTCTCGACGCTCAAAGGCGACAGGGAGAAGACTCTCCACAGCCTGGTGGAGATGCAAATTGCTATATCCGACAAGACCAAGCAGCTCTCTTCAGCTAATGATGCCATTGCCGATCTGAGGCTGAAGTTGACCACACTGGAAAAGTCACTTAAGGACGGTAGGGCCCGCGAGAAGGCCCTGAGCAAGGATCTCCAAGACGAGAAGAACTTGCTCAAGAGCGCTGCCACCGCCCAAGTTGACTATGAAAAGGGGGTGGAAATCTGGACTGAACGCCTCGTCGACACCGCGAAGAAGCTCACGGCACAACTGTCAACCATGGGCCGGGATGGCTTACAGAACTTCAAATATTCCACTGAAGAAAGGATTTCCCGAAGTGTCAGGCTGACCATATTCTTCGAAAGCATCATTGATGCTCTGGAGCTGCTTCAGTCCAACCGGGCGACCCAACTGGCCAACGAATCCCGCCAGCTTTGCCAGGCCGTCCTCCGTAAGGTGCTCATCAAGGTGGTGCATAATAACTTTGGCGTCGACCTCACCAACGTGCTCGGCCGCTTGCTAAAGGATGCAGATCTCAAGGCACTTGAGGAACTTGTCGCACCCATCCTTGAGAAGGTGGATTCAATCAAGAGGGTTGAAGGCAAGGACTAGCCGCATCACCTCTCCTTGTCGTCGCCATTCCATGTCAAAGACAATTTAGTCGTAAGTTAGAACTGCGGCAATAATTGACGTAATGTAACTTTCTATGTTTGAGTACATGCATGCTCTCTCCCTTGTCTGATCTCTTTCCGTATGGCATATACCCTACGCTTACTGAAAACTTGCCGGCGCGCAACCTGCCGTGAGTGCCAGATGCGGGTCTTTAGCAGCCTGCTGGAGGTGCAGCGGCCGGCAAGGCACCATGGCGCTCTCAGTGCAGCCATCTAAACTGTTGAGCGGACTCGAAACAGAATAAAGGCGCAGCCAATTACGACAAGGGTTCCTTCGCGTGCAGGTTTCCCATACAAAGGCCGAAATCATCCAAGGAAGATAACCTTGTAATAAAAATCAAAAAGCTTGCTCAAAGTTTAGCAACTTAGCTCTTTGTCGCTGTATCCCTTGTTTCTTCCGACAAGGCGTCAATTCTGAACATTGCCCATTGGTATCCATACCTTCCTCCCCCCCCCCGGCAAATGTGCGCGTGAGGGAACCCCCTATCTTTTGAGAAAAAGAAAGAAGAGAAAATAAAAATATGGAACCTTGGCGGTCCATTAATGCTTACCGGGAGCAAGTGTCATACAATATGTCAGATAAGCATGCATATATATAAACAAGGAAATCGACAAGAAATGCATAACACTTAATCTTATTCAACTGCGCACAGGGTCTGCGCCTGGCTTTGTACAAAGGATTACATGCCCTGCCAGCAAGACTTGTACAAAAGGTGGTTGTCGGGGGCCCCCGACAACTGCGCCCTAAGGGTAGAACTTGCGAAGATGTTCGATATTCCAGGAGTTGCTCACTGGAACGCCATCCTCGGTCTCCAGGCGGACAGCGCCGGGCCTGGTGACTCGCACTACCCGATAAGGGCCCTCCCACTTCGGCATCAACTTGTTTGAATTCTTGGTGGACTGAATCCGCCGAAGAACATGGTCGCCTTCCTCAAGACTTTGGGCACGCACTTTGTGGCTATGGTAGCGGCGCAAAGCTTGCTGGTAGCATGCAGCTCGTACAGCAGCCTGAAGACGATCCTCCTCAAGGAGCACAGCGTCATCTTGCTGCAGTTGCTCTTGCTCAAGCTCATCATAAGCGAGCACTCGAGGTGACCCGTATATGAGTTCCGTGGGGAGAATTGCTTCCGCTCCGTAAACTAGAGCGAAGGGTGTCTGGCCAGTGGCTCGATTTGGTGTCGTTCTGATTGACCAAAGAACCATCGGCAACTCATCAATCCAGCGCCTTCCGCACCCTTTCGGCTTGTCAAAAGTTCTGGTCCTGAGACCGCGCAGCACTTCAGCATTAGCCCTTTCCGCTTGGCCGTTGCTTCTTGGGTGAGCAACAGAGGCAAAACAGATTTTGCCACCAAGGTCCTGGACATATTGCATGAAGGTGCGACTTGTGAATTGTGTGCCGTTGTCGGTGATGATCCTATTGGGCACACCGAAATGGCAAACTATTCCCTTAAAGAACTTGACGGCTGATTGTGCTGTCACCTTCCTCACCGCTTCCACTTCGGGCCACTTTGTGAACTTGTCGATGGCAACGTACAAGTACTCAAAGCCCCCGGTAGCCCGGGGAAAAGGGCCCAGTATGTCGAGCCCCCAGACCAAAAATGGCCAGGAGAGAGGGATTGTCTGAAGAGCTTGAGCTAGCTGATGGAATCTCTTTGAATGAAACTGGCACGCTTAACACTTGGTTACTAGTGCAGTTGCATCATGGAGAGCAGTGGGCCAAAAGAAACCTTGTCGGAACGCATTTCCGACAAGTGCTCTTGATCCTATGTGGGAACCACATATGCCTCCATGTATCTCTGCCAACAGCTCCAGTCCATCCTCCCGAGGAATACACTTCAATTTCACGCCGTTTGGTCTCTTTCTGTACAGAACGTCATCGACGAACTGGTACATGCTAGACTGACGGGCTACTTTTTCCGCTTCCTACTGTTCCTCAGGGAGTTCTCCTGTCTGCAGAAAATGGACAATGGGCTGCGCCCATGCTGGAGCCTGGGGCTCGACAGCTAGGACTAAAGGCGTCTCTTCCACCAGGGGAACATTTGTCTCGACGGCAAGGGCCTGAACCCTTGCCGGAGCCTGTCGTTCCCCGGCAGGCTTGCCGCTGAACCCGGCAAGTTCCTCGCCGGCGGCTTCCGGGAGCTCTGTAGGAAAGTACTGTCCGGAATTCAACTTCCTTCTCTTTTCTTGCCTCATCGACGGTGCCACAAATGGTTGAGTCAAATGGAGCACAAAAGTTCCTGGTTCCACAGGTAACTTGAGGGCGGCGTGCTTTGACAGATCATCGGCAATACTGTTTTCGGCACGAGGAATGTGCTTCATTTGCAGACCGTCAAAGCGCTCTTCCATTTTCCTCACTTCATCCACATAGGCTTGCATTAATGGACTTTGATAACTTTTGTTGACTTGCCTGACAACAAGCTGCAAATCGCCTCTGATGATGAGCTTCTTAATACCAAGGTCTGCCGCGATCCTGAGACCGGCAAGCAGCCCCTCGTATTCCACAGTGTTGTTTGTCGAGCTCTCCCGGGGAAAGTGCATCTGAATTACATACTTGAGGTGCTCTCCGGTGGGTGCGACAAGCAGCACGCCAGCACCGGTGCCTAGCAGCGAGAAAGCCCCGTCAAAGTACATAACCCATTCTCGATCAGTTTCCTTGCCGGGAAGAATCGTTTCTCGAATCTCTTCGTCTGGCGTTGGGGTCCATTCCGCAATGTACTCCACCAAGGCTCTGCTCTGAATTGTCGAAGTACTTTCAAACTTGAGACCAAAGCTTGACAATTCCAACGCCCACTCTACAATCCTATCGGTTGCTTCTGGATTCCGTAAAATCCGCTGCAACGGGAAGCGAGTGACGACGGTAATCTCATGTGCTTGAAAATAATGGCGCAGTTTCCTCGAGGCCATAAGGAGGCCGAAGAGCAGCTTCTACACACCAGAGTATCTTGACCTGGCCCCCTGCAAAAGGGAGCTGACAAAATAAACTGGGCACTGCACCATCCTCTTCTTCTGCACTGGTTCTTCTGACTGCGCAGATCCTGTCTTGCCGGCACCAGATCTTGCCAGGGAAGATCCCGGTGCATCACTTGACGGTCTTGCCGCTGCCGTTGCTTCCTCATCGGCTTCTCTTTGTGCCACTAGCGTGGCACTAACCACTTGATTTGTTGCTGCTAGGTACAGTAGCAACGGCTCTTGTGGCCTAGGCGCGACTAGTGTCGGTAGAGAAGAGAGGTACCTCTTCAAATCTTGCAGCGCTGCCTCCGCTTCCGGAGTCCATTTCGTTGGACCTGCCTTCTTCAAGATTTTGAAAAAGGGTAGGGCGCGCTCAGCAGATTTAGAGATGAACCTACTTAAGGCAGCAACACAGCCGGCAAGACGACGTACATCCTTGACGCGTCTTGGCGCTTCAATCTGCTCAATAGCTTTGATCTTGTCGGGGCACGACACCCATGGGATTTGAGGGACCCCTTCACGATTTGGCAGGGGAGAGAGGTATGCACAAAGAGCAGAACCGACGATCAGCGCGAGGGGATTTTTACCCAGGTTTGCCTCGATCCCTCGCTGAGATACAAAGAACCCGAGAAGTTTGCCAGAAGGAACGCCAAACACACACTTCTCAGGGTTGAGCTTTAAATTACTCTTGCGCAGATTTATAAATATTTCTTCTAGATCTTGTATGAGCGTCGCTTTATCCTTGATTTTGACCACTATGTCATCCATGTATGCATCAATATTTCTATGTAATTGAGGCTCAAAACCAATTTGGACCTCTCTGGCAAATGAAGAACCAGCACTTTTCAACCCGAAAGGCATTCGTATAAAACAATACGTACCACATGGGGTGATAAATGCGGTCTTTTCTTCATCTTCTTTCGCCATGAAGATCTGATGATACCCTGAGTAGGCATCAAGGAACGACAGTAGGTCACAACCAGCGGTGGAATCCACAATCTGGTCGATGCGCGGCAAGGGGAAAGGATCTTTTGGACAGGATTTATTGATATCTGTATAATCAATACACAGCCTCCACTTCCCATTTGCCTTGCGCACCACAACCGGATTGGCCAACCACGTTGGGTGAAGCACTCCTCTGACCAAACCTGCCGCTTCTAACTTCCTGATTTCTTCGACAATGAATTCTTGCCGCTCCAAGGCTTGCTTTCTCACCCTTTGCTTGACAGGCCGCGCGTGAGGACAGATAGCAAGGTGGTGCTCAATTACCTCCCTGGGAACACCGGGGATGTCAGACGGTTGCCATGCAAACACATCGACATTCGCCCGCAAGAAGGAAATGAGCACGCTTTCCTATTTGTCATCAAGGGTGGAACTTATGGTGAAAGTTCCTCCCGTTCCATCCTCCTTGACGGGCACCTTCTTTGTCTCTGGTGGAACAGCCTTGGACTTCTTGTTCTTGCCGGTGGAACTCTCTGGTACATCCTCAACGGGAGCGCAGCACTCCGAGGAGGTGCGCTTGCCGGAGTTTGCGCCAGGGTTCTTGCCGATCTTCTTCTTCCCCCCGGGAGTTCCAGCGGCAGGAGCAGATGCCTTGATGGCAGGTGCTGCGACTGCTTCCCGATAGAGTTGATCGGCGCAAATGAGCGCATCCTTCTTGTCGGAGTGGACAGTGATGACACTCAAGGGCCCGGGCATTTTTAGCACATTATACGTGTAATGTGATGCCGCCATGAACTTGGCCAGCGCTGGGCGGCCAAGGATCCCATTGTATGATATGGGGATCTTTGCGACATCGAACACTACCTTCTCCGTCCTGTAGTTGAGCTCGCTACCAAATGTCACTGGTAGCGTAATCTTGCCTTTTGGCTGGGTCCTTCCTGGATTGATCCCTTGAAATGTGCCCGTTTCCTCGAGATCTTCATCATGAATTTGCAGCCTCTTGAGCACATCCGGTGAGATTAAGTTCAGTCCGGCCCCACTGTCAACTAGCATTTTTGTCACCTTGAGGTTGCGGATTGTCGGCGAGACCAACAATGGCAAGCACCCGACCGCGGTTGTGCGATCAGGGTGATCCTCGGCGTCAAAAATGATAGGCGTGTTGGACCACTTCAAAGGTTTGCGTGCGTCAAACAGCGGCTCCGTTGCATTAACCCCACACACCCACTGTTTAAGCCGGCGGTGGGAAGAATGCAACGAGGCGCCTCCGTCGATACACATGGCCTCTGTAGCTTTCTGAAACTCGTGCTCACTGGATTCGTCATCGTCTTCATCATCATCATCCCCCTCATCCTTGTCACGGCCTCGGGCGGGCCTCTCCTTCTATTCCTTAGCCTTGCCACGGCGACCTCCTCGGCCACCATGCTTCTTGCCGGATCCCTCAGCACTGTCCTGGGCCTTCTCCTTGTCTTGCCTCTCGTATTCAGCTCTCTGCTTCTCGACAAGCTGCTCAACTTGCCGGCAGTTTTGGAGATCATGGCCCTTGGTGCGATGGATCTTGCAATACTGCTTGCCGGAGCCTTCCGGTTTGTCGGCAGCCGCCAAGGCCCGACAAGAAGTGCACCCGGCAACTTCCTTGCCAGGGTCATCAACTTTGGCCTTCTTGGCAGTGCCAGAGTTGCCGGATCCCTCGACAACAAGCACGGCTTTGCCTCTATGTTTCTTGTTCCGCCGCCGGCCCTTCTTTGCTGGAGCAACAACGTCTTCACCTTCAGAGTCGCCACCTGCGTCAACATCATCGCCGGGAAGTCTCCTTCCTTCTTCAGCCTGAGCACATTTGTCGGCCAGAGTATAAAGCTCGGCGATATCCCTGACCTTATTCATCGCCATCTCCTCCCGCATCATGCGGTTGCGCATGTTTTGACGGGAATGCGCCAATAACGGCGGCGGGATGGGTATCTGGGATACTGTACTATATGCGGCTGAATCTCTGGATATACTTGCGCAGGGGCTCGCCCTCCTTCTGGGGAATGAGATGCAAATCACTTTCCTGGCCAGGAGTTTGGTGGCCTCCGACAAAGGCGCCAACAGACTAATGACACAGATTTGACCAAGAAGAGATGGAATTCTCAGGCAGATGCATCGACCACGACCTGACGTTGGGTTTGAGCACCAACGGGAAGTAGTTGGCAAGTATCTTGTCGTCTCGGCCCCCGGCAGCCTGCACCGCAATGGTGTAGATGCTCAGGAACTCCGACGGGTGGGTCTTGCCGTCATATTTCTCTGGGACCTCTGGCTTGAACGTTCGGGAATTGGGCCACAGGACTCGCCGCAGCTCACGGGTGAACGCCGGACAACCTACCTCGTAAGGCAAGTCGCCTATCTCTCCCAGTGCAGGCTTGTCGACAGTAGGCCCTGCGCGTTTATCAGACTGATGGCGCACTTCCCGTCGCCGCTCGATGGTAGTTCAAGCGTCCTCTTTGCTTCGTTCCCGAAGAGCTTGACGCTGATTGCGACGCATCCGTGGAACGGACGACGTCGTGGAATCGTCATCACGGCCATCGGTCCGTCGGGTTGACGACCGCCGCTGTTGTCGTGGAGGGGAGTGCACCGTGGTCGCACCGCCTCCAGTCTTCTCACCATCGGCTCGTGCCGGATCGACAGAACGCTGCCACGAGGGCCCTGCCTGCAGCGGCCCATCCTTGTTGATGAAGCCGATGAGACTCTGGATGGTAGATCGCCACTCCTCCATCTTCTCTGGAGCAGGAGGAAAATCGAGGAGCAGTTGCGCACGTGCCAAGGCTTCTGCCGGTGTAGGTGGCGGTGACAGGTGCGAAGTACGTGAGGTGCTCTGACTCCTAACAGTGTTAGAAGGAGCATCGTCATGACCACGCGACCGTGCGCCACTTCCACCAACAGTTTGGCGTGCATGCTGGGCCTGCGCACCTTGGGATCGATGCGCAGAAGTCTTTCCATGGGGACGTTCGGAACCACCAACGCCACGGTGCTGCTCATCGTGTGCGATCTGGGAAGGCCGCAACGCTTGCGCCGGTGCGGGAGCCCCAGAAGGCGTCCTCCGATCTCTGGAGTTCGCTGCGCCGCCCGTGGGCAGCACAGCTCCATCTCTGGATCCAGCGGCGTGCGGGTTGCTGTCACCACTGCGAACGACGCCGCTCGCCTGGCTTAGATCACCAGAACGACATGGAGGTTCAAGACCCCCACCTTCTGCATCCACGCCGTCGCTCGTCCGTATAGGCACGGGCAAAGCGGACGTGGATGGCAGCACCGTGGCAGCACTCTTCTTCTTGGGCGGCATGGTAAAAAAACTGACGCTCTGATCACCAGATCTGGTTCGCGCAACCTCGATCCCCTACCTGGCATGCCAAAGATGTCGGGGCACGACACCTATGGGATCCGAGGGACCCCTTCATGATTCGGCAGGGGAGAGAGGTATGCACAAAGAGCAGAACCGACGATCAGCGCGAGGGGATTTTTACCCAGGTTCGGGCCGCTCGGAAGCGTAAAACCCTACTCCTGCCTTGGTTTATTAAGAGTGTTCTTGAGCCCAAGCTCCAGGAGCGCTTGCAATGAACAATGCGTTCAAAGAGCAGCTATGCATGCAGAATGGGCCAGAAGATCTCCCCCAAAGGGTCTGTCCCCTGTAGCAGTTGCCTTGGGCCTCCTTTTATATGTTCAAAGGGGTCACCACAGTGGCAAACAGTGCATACGCGAGGTGTAAAGTAGCTACAGGATTATCATACCTAACCACCGATGGTTTAGGACAAATGCATTTAATGCACCGTGAGGTGTCCGTTTAGGTGTCCTTACTTTCTTGGGGATGGAAAAAGGGGCCATCCCATCAGCGCCGCTTAAGCTCTCCTCCACTAGTGCCCTGCCACGCATCCAAAGAAGGGACCAGAATGCCAGGCTGGTCGCCGCGCTGGAGTGGCAGCACAGTGGCAGAACCTTTGCCGGGTGCGAATCATGCCGGGCTCCGCAAGCTATCCCGGCAAGATCTTGCCGGGAGCCGAGCCTCTGGTCTTCAGTCCTTCTTATCCTCTGATCCTTGGCTTGAGTATCTCTTTGATATCCTTGGATTAATCTTCAGTTGTTTCCCCGGCAAGCCTTGTCGCAGGCATGGCTACAACTGCCCGTGCACAAGTATGGGGTACTAAAGACCCAGTACTTAGTACACCGACATGGTTATTGAGAAAACACCATGGGCGATGATGTCAGACAACACACACAGTTTCTAGCAAGAAAACATGATGGATCAATGAACAATCACACACGACTTCCTCTTGAAAACTGTTTGCGTTATGCCACCATGCGCAAATGTTTACCACATAAAAAGTGTGTGCGATGGACAGCCTATGCCACACAGTTTCTTCTACGCACCGTGTGTGATGCATTCAATAACACAAACGGTAAAATTATTAATATCGTCTGCAATGGCAACGCTATCACAAATGATTTAATGGGGAAAATTGTGTGTGATGTACCTACGAACGGAAACGTTTTCCCTGGATTGCCTGTGTGGGATATACATACGAACGGAAATTTACTTCTTGCATTGACTGTGTGGGATGTACATACGAACGGAAATGTATTACTTGGATTTACTGTGTGGAATGTACATACGTACGGAAATGTTTGTCTGGGACTGACTATGTGAGATGTACTTACGACCGAAAACGATTGGGCCTGTATAATTGCATTTTTTTCACACAACTGTACGTATAACTGTATTTGATCGCTCGCCCGTCACACATGACCTCATTTTGCCCAGCGTGTGTGACCGGAGGGCCTATCCCTGACGGTTTCTGGGTCATATGGGAAGGACCCCCCTATCTCCCACACTCACTTGGCGACAGTTCAAAATGTCATCATGAAAAGGGGTTAAAAACCGTTTGTATAGCACCTCGCTGTACCAGTGTATGGATCTCCTCACCAGGTATGCCAAGTCAGATGGCATGAAAGATCCTAGTTCAGATGATGATAAGTCTGACAAGGGCAAGAGAAACGGTGGCGGGAAGGGACAGCAGTAGAGCAGCCACGGGTACAATGGCAACCATGGCAATCAAGGCAATGGTGGAAAGCGCAAGCACCCATAGGGCGGCTCAAATTTTGTTGCTAACACCAACAATGGTTTCAAGGGCCAGAGACGGAACAACTCCGGGAGGCCATTCAATGGAAATAAATCTCGTAATTTCGAGGAAGCATCCAAAGGTCCATGTTCCAAACACAGCCTCCCTGATAAGCTGGCGAATCATTCCTGGGAGAACTACTACATCATCCAGGCTTTCTGCAATCAGACGTACCACAATCACCAAGGTGGCGGCGGAGGAAACCCGGGGCAGCCTGGAGCTGGCGGCTCAGGGTCTGGTTTACGGGGAGCCAACTCATCTGGTGGCTTCCAGAGTCCTGGTTATCAAGGATCGAGCGGCTTAGGGTTTGGCTACCAGGGCTCAGGCAACAATAGTGGGCAGTACCACGTCTTCATGCCTAGCACTTGCAAATGGTATTGCAAGATCCAGAAACATGCTATCAGTATGGTCGAGCCGGTTGTTCCTGAATACTTGAGTTGGTCAGAAGAACCAGTCACCTGGAGTAGAGCGGATCATTATTGTGTACTACACAACTTTCTTCTTGTAGACTCGTGTTGGGCCTCCAAGCATAGAGTTTTGTAGGACAGTAGAAAATTTCCCTCAAGTGGATGACCTAAGGTTTATCAATCTGTGGGAGGTGTAGGATGAAGATGGTCTCTCTCTCAAACAACCCTGCAACCACATACAAGAAATCTCTTGTGTCCCCCAACACACCCAATACAATGGTAAATTGTATAGGTGCACTAGTTCGGCGAAGAGATGGTGATACAAGTGTAGAATGGATGGTGGAAATATATTTTTATAATCTGAATAAATAAAAACAACAAGGTAACTAGTAACAAAAGTGAGCAAAAACGGTATTGCAATGCTTGAAAACAAGGCCTAGGGTTCATACTTTTACTAGTGCAAGATCTCTCAACAATGATAACATAATTGGATCATATAACAACCCCTCAACGTGCAACAAAGAATCACTCCAAAGTTCCTATCGCAGAGAACATAAGATGAAATTGATTGTAGGGTATGAAACCACCTCAAAGTTATTCTTTCCAATCAATCTTTTGGGCTATTCCTATAAGTGTCACAAACAACCCTAGATTCATCCTAAAATAACACCATATGATACACATCAACCAACTCTAATATCACCTAGATACTCCAATATCACCACAAGTATCCGTGAGTTGATTATACGATATGCATCAAACAACTTCAGATTCATAATATTCAATCCAACACAAAGAAATTCAAAGAGTACCCCAAGATTTCTATCAGAGAAAGGAATATGAAAACGCGTATCAACCCCCATGCATAGATTACCCCAATTTCACCACGGGAATCCGCAAGTTGATAACTGAAACATTCATGAAGTGAATCAATAGAACATCCCATTGTCACCATGGATATCCCATCGCAAGACATACGTCAAGTGCTCTCACATCCAAAAGATTGAATTCGACATAACAAAACCTCAAAGGAAAAGATTCGATTCATCACAAGAAGGTAGAGAAGGAAGAACACCATAAGATCCAACTATATTAACAAAGCTTGCGGTACATCAAGATCATGCCAAATCTAGAACACGAGAGAGAGGGATCAAACACATAGTTACGGGTACATACCCTCAGCACCGAGGGTGAACTACTCCCTCTTCATCATGGTGGCGACTGGGATGATAAAGATGACCTCCGATGATGACTTCCCCCTCTGGCAGGGTGCCAGAACAGGGTCCCGATTGAGTTTTCATGGATACAGATGCTTACGGCGGCGGAACTTCTCATCTAGGGTTCTTTTCGATGTTTTGGGTATTTATAGGAATTTTTGGCGTCAGTCTCACGCCAGGGGGGTGCCCGAGGGGCCCACAAGATTGGGGGGCGCGCCCGCCCTGGCTTGTGGCTCCCTCAGCCACTTCCTGGCCCAGCTCCGGTGCTTCGGCGGTCTCTTTTGGTCCATAAAAAATCACCGTAAATTTTCAGCCCATTCCGAGAACTTTTATTTATGCACAAAAAATGACACCACGGTAGTTCTGCTAAAAACAACGTCAGTCCAGGTTAGTTCTAATCAAATCATACCAAAACCATATAAAATTGTTGTAAACATGGCATGAATACTTCATAAATTATAGATATGTTGGAGATGTATCAGCATCCCCAAGCTTAATTCCTGCTCGTCCTCGAGTAGGTAAATTATAAAAAAAATAATTTATGAAGTGTGAATGCTAGCTAGTGCACAAGTTTGATCAATGATAGTTCCAAACACTTTTTTCTAGCATCATTATATATCATAAACAGTAGCTCATCTCATAGAACTTCTCATGATCAAGTAGCAAGCTATTCACATGTTAAAGTATAGACCATAAACATTGTTGAAAACTAACAAACTATGTTCTTAGTCATCAAACAATTGCAATTTATCTTATTTTCTGGAAGGTTCTATGTAAGAGCTTTGATTTAGCAAATTCCACATACTCAACTATCATATAGTCTTCCATGATTGCTAACACTCAAAGCATATTTTTAGAACAAATAGCATCCATCAAACACAGAGAAAGATAGGGGCTTAATGTTTTGCCTCCCAACTTATTTATCATATGGATAATTGTCAACAATAATAATTCATATTCAAATATATTTGAATGGCCATATATGCATGGATCTTTCCCCACCACATGATACTTGCCATCTAGAGAATAATTGAGGTCAAAATGAGAAGGAATACAATTGACTCCTGCATAAAAGTAAATACATAAAAGATAGGCCCTTCGCAGAGGGAAGCAGAGGTTGTCATGCACTTTTTATTTTTGGATGTGCAAGCCCTTAATGCAAAGGAACATCATGTTATATTGCCCTTTGTGATAGGAACCTTTATTATGAAGTCTGGCGCTTTTATTTCTTTACCATCACAAGTTCGTACAACGCTTATTTTCCCTTACAATAAAAGATCATACATATTTGGGAGCAATTTTTATTGCTTTTTGCACCAATGACAACTTACTTGAAGGATCTTATTCAATCCATAGGTAGATATGGTGGACACTTATGGCAAGAAACTGGGTTTAAGGGTTTTTGGATGCACAAGTAGTATCTCTACTTAGTACGAATTTTTGGCTAGCAAAAGATCCTAAGCAAGCACCACATGTTGGAGGATCCATAACAATATAACTTCTATACAAATATACCCAAACATAACTCATTACGTTGTCTTGTCCAACTTCAAATAATTTGCTAAAGTTTGAAAATAATTAATGGGGCTCCCAATCAGAGAGGATGTCCAAGATAGTATAGTTATATGTGAAATCTCTCTACCTTCAATATTCTTTTATGAATTGTTCAAGTGACCAATGCTGTGTTTGCTAACTTTCAATAAATTTTACCACCTATAGTCCTTATATGTGAATTCATTACTCCCCATGGGATAAGCATATGAAACATATATAATTTCATATTTATGATATTCAATTCATTCAACCATTTACTCATAAGATATAAGTGAAGCACGAGAGTAAATGACAAACTACTCCAAAAAGATATAAGTGAAGATCAAATGAGTAGTCAAATAATTAAGTAGCTATGTCAAGATTCTCTCTCATTAAAAAACTAGATCTTAAGTATTTTATTCAAATATAAAGCAAAAAAAATGACATTCCAAGGATAGCACATATCATGTGAAGAAGCAAAAACTTAGGCTCAACCAATACTAATTGATAATTGTTGATGAAGAAAGGTGGGATGCCTACCGGGTCATCCCCAAGATTAGATGCTTGAGACTTCTTGGAATATTATCTTGGGATGCCTTGGAATCCCCAAGCTTGAGCTCTTGTGTCTTCTTAATTCCTCTCATATCATGGTTTCCTTGAATCTTAAAAACTTCATCCACACAAAACTCAACAAGAACCTGTGAGATGAGTTAGTATAAATCAATGCAAAACCTTATCATCCTCTACTATAACAAATCACTAAAATTATAATTTAGCATTGCATACTAAATGCTTCTGCATATTTAATACTCCTATCCTCAAATAGAATCGTTAAACAAGCAAACATAACAGCAATCTATCTAAACAGGATAGTCTGTAAAGGATGAAGTAAGATCCATACTTATTTAACTCAAAACATTATGAAAATTTACCACACTATAGAAAATTTATCATATCTCACTGTATCAAAATTTCAACATTTTATCACATTCTGACTTTTCTGGAGAATTTACGCAATAGCATGCAACTTTCTGTTTTGAAACAGCAACTCACACTACAAAAAAAAAACCACTTCCATGATGATAGGTGTTTGTCATAGTAGGTCACGTTTTCTGTCATGCATGTACATCCATGATGATTTTATGACAGAATCAAGATAGTCATACCTGTGCTGTCGTAGAAGTGTTCCATGATAATACCAAAATTATCATCACAGAAGTGTCCACTTCCATGACGATAAATGGCGCATCATGGAAGTGTTTTCGTCAAGGGTAACCGACACATGGCATCCACCGTAACGGGTCGCCGTTAAGCTATCGGGTTCCAGTTTGGATCCGATAACCCGTTAACAGCCCCGACCAATGGGGATTTTCCACGTGTAAAATTCTCATTCGCCGGAGGATCCACGTGTCCGCTCAGCGTTGGGACAGATGTCATCCACTCATTGTACGGGAGGCGCATATGATACGTTGGCACATGGCAAGGCCCAACAGTGGCCCATTTAGGTGAAAGAGGCCGGCCCAGTCAAAATTAGCAGGTCGGCCCATATAGGGCCTACTTGTGTCTGGTCCATTTAAGCCCACGGCCCATACGTGATGTGCCAATTCGGCCCGTCAACGGCCCATTAACTATTTGACACCATTGCATCCCATCGTCAGTTTGAGCCCGTTAACAGCCCGCTATATATTTGGGCTCAATATCGGGCCCATGTGGTTTCGGCCTGTTAACGGCCCATTCAAGGGATGGGCCAATTTTCAGGATGTATGTCTATCGGCCTTTTAGAGACCCATTTAAGTGTTGGGCCAATTTCCAGCCCATGTGTCTTTCAGTCCGTTAACGGCCCATAAATGAGTTGGGCCATTTGCAGTTGGACCTGAGTTTTGGCCTCTTAATGGCCCATGCTCTTCATGACCAATACCAGCCCGGTTTCTCTTTCGGCCTGCTAAAGGCCCACAACATAGTTGGGCCATATAAAGTCTGACCTGACTTTCAACCTCTTAGCGGCCCATGCTCTTCATGGTCCAGTACGAGCCCGCTGTCTCTTTTGGCCTGCTAAAGGCCCAAAATACAGTTGGGCCATAAATAGCCCGACCTTAGTATCGACATGTTAACGGCCCGTGAAGTCGAATGGGCCCACTTATTGCCCGCTTCGATGTCGGCCTGTTAACGACCCGGGAGGTAACAGGGCCGAGCATTAACTGTTGGCTCGTTTCAATTATAGCGGCCCAATAGTGCTTTTGGCCTAGTTACGGCCCATTAACTTAATGGGCCCGCTAAAGTTCGAACATGTCAGTTGGCCCAATTAGATAACGTCGATTCCGGCCCAGCTATAATTTCAGCCCATTACGACGAGCAATTATGGACAGGAAAAAAACTGATCAATCAAAGGCCTATGAGAATTTTGGCCCATGCGAGCCCATTAGGGAAGCCCATTAAGGGCAGTGGGTCGCTTCCTTCATATAGGGCCCACGACTGTTCATGCTAACTAATAATTTCACTGCTTTTTGCCTTCCTAGCGACCAGTTAGCTGGAATGCGAGGCGCGCTAAGCAAACGTACAGCATACAAGGAAAAATGTTGCACATCTAGCATATATTACAGGAAATTACATCCACTGGGCAATCAAAGGTTGATGCCAGTGCAAATAAATGAGCAGAACTTAATGATCTACAACCTCACAATCTGCATCCTCAGCGCGGATGACGCCCATAAGCATGTGAGCAAGTTCTTCCTTCTTTGCTACATTGTCTCTGAAAACATTGATCAGTTGTTGTTGCGAAAGAATGTGCACCTCTGATTCCTCCATGATTTCCATGATTGCTTCAGCCAGTAATTTGTTCACAAACATACATTTTTTCCGTTGGATTCGAGATAGAGGAAACTCAACAGATTCAGATGGCGATTTTGGCAGGCTTGTATTATTGATAGTGGAGAGTGTCTCGACCACTGCATCATAACATAAATTAGGAGGGGAACCGAACAGATTAATCAAGAGTTATTGCCATATTACCTGGCCTAGAATTATTTGAAAGAAACAATGGGGTTGCCTTGCTATTTTTAAACTTTGTCTTCTTATCTTCAGCAGCCTACGCCAAATTAACACACTAGCAGTGCTATCATTGGCCAGGTCATATAATAGGAAAGCAACATTGACACAACGAACGTTTGGGCAACCAGACCACACTAGCCTACACCAAATTAACACAATATGGCACAGCTATCATCAGCCAGGTAAGGTAATAGGAAAGCAACATTGGCACAATGAATGATTGGGCAACCAGAACAACACAACAATTTAGTAATGTGCATGATATGAGATAGTACACTCGTGCAGCTCAGTATGCAAAACTACCAGGCAGTTTTCCTTACAAAAATCAACATTGTCGCCTTTAATTATACATTTTGCTATAAGTAAATTTAGATCAGATAAAGGTTGGATTCACGCCGATTAACAAAATACATGCTGATGTAAAAATTTAGTGATATACAACAGGTACTTACATCAGCATTGGAGCACAGAGAATTCCCGCAAGATACTTTCCTCGAAC
Source organism: Thinopyrum elongatum (assembly GCA_011799875.1). Classification (NCBI taxonomy): domain Eukaryota; kingdom Viridiplantae; phylum Streptophyta; class Magnoliopsida; order Poales; family Poaceae; genus Thinopyrum; species Thinopyrum elongatum. Next base: position 312,705,240 of record CM022297.1, read on the forward strand.
ACGATCCCAGTTTAGAAAGTCTTCTATCCTTTACGCTTATTGTCTAAAAGAGAGATGGGTAAGAAACATGTAGAAAATATGATCTGAATGCTATAAAATTTCATGATGTGAGGATACGCACACGCTTTTTAGAATGGAGTTGACATATTTTTGCTGGACTAGAGTGGACTAGTTCTTTGGCCACTTGAATCTGCTTATTATCAGTAGGAGTTGGGTTTCTCTGTGCTGGAGAAGTATCTATGAACACTAGAGTTGGTTTACTATCTCCTGGCATTTCGATCTTTTGCAAAGACCTTGTTTGTAACCCTTCAGATTCTAACATAGCCATCTTCCCCTTGCATGCCTTATATAGAAGAATGGTGCTTCAGTTATAAAACATGCTACAATAGAGAGATGGAATAGGTACTGAAGAATAGAAAGGCATGACATATTGACATGTATTCCCTCCATCCGGAAATAAATGGATGTGTCTAGGCGTATTTCAGTTCTAGATACATCCATTTTTATCCATTTCTGCGACATGTAATCCGGACGGAGGGAGTATGATGTAAGAGCTAGGGATACGACAGGACAACAGAGTAAAAAAACACTAGTTGAATGTAAAACTGTATGATAGCAGAATACATACAGAAAAACACTAAGGCAACATATGCGTGTATGATTGGGAGACTAAGATGGCATTGCAACAGACCACTAGAACAACACTTCAATGTAAAAAAACATGGTATGGTAGACAGATGAAGTACATACTAATGAATAACAATGCATAAGATATTCAGAAGCATGATGTCCAAACTAAGCAGATGGCATTGCGACAGAGTAGAATGACAGTACTTGAATTTGAAAACATGTTATCATGAATGGAATAGGTACAGAAAAACAGGAAGGCATGACATATTTACATGCATGATCAGCAGGCTAAGCACATGGCATTGCAACAGAGTAGATGCACTCCAGGACATTATATGCATGATGTACCCATATCACGGGCCAAGTTAGAGCAAGGACCTTGTGGGGTGAATAGGATTCGGCATCTTTCTGCAAGTCTTCTGAAGAACTGCCTTTACATGTTCCATCATATTGGGTATCATTGACGTCAAGTTTGTTGGCCGTTACATTGCTCCGTGAGGTTCTTGTGGATATATCAGTGTGTGCAATTATATCTGACATGCATGGAAGACAACTAGTAGTTAGATTTATGTAATGAGTGCATGTAGGAGACGACATAAATAGTAGGACTGGGCTTAACTAGCAGCAACAGGTCTAAAAAACTAAAGGGAGAACACAGATGAAAGCTACAGAATATGTATCGTTTGTACTCGAGATTAACTAGATGGCACACAAAAGTATTAAAGAACAACATAGGTAATACTAGAAGTGGTATAATCACCAGCCTGTGGGATAAGATTGCTGGTGGATGATAACTATGGAACAGCATTACCTAAAGAACAAGTCTCTTATCTGAACTATGGAACAGGGTTAACTCCTGAACAAGACTCTTCAGAGATCAGCATGAATATACAGTGAAATGTGATAATCTATTTTCCATGCTTAGATGAATAACAAAGCCATAAATGTTGCACACAAGTAAGATGAGGGTACAACCTATCTGGCCGCCATCCATAGGAGTGAGCATCATGTGCTGACTTGTCGATGGCCCTGCAGTTGTTGTGGCGGTCCATGTCGGGCACGCACATTCGATGTAGGGAACTGTTGAGTGGGGACTATAGCTGCCTTCTGGTGTATGCTTCCCTTGTTGGAGCAGCTGCAGTGAGAAGGAAGACGGTGTGACTGAAGATGCAGAAAACGCAAAATGTTAAGAACGACACATATCTCTGATCTGAAGAAATACCCTAAGAGATCAACAGTAAGATAAGAGAGTGGTCACATGTCTGTTGACTGAAAACTAAATTGGGGTCACACGATTTTATTTTATTTTGGTACTGTCCGATCTACGCTGGATGGCTTGATGGCCGTCTTGTGCCTCCCAGCTGACACTGTTCAGAATCTTCCCAGAAGAGCCAGCGACCACCGGCAGAGCAGCCTGCCTCCGCCGTCCCTGGCCACGAGAGCTCCGACCAAAACCCCGCTCCCCGCCCCACCGCAGTGCCGTGGTTGCGCCATCCCCGGCTAATCCACAAAGACTCGCCGTCATCCAGATCCGGCGGTGGCAGTACCTTCAACCCACGCAACTCTAAGATAGCCACCTAAGCGCTGCTTCCATGGCGAAATTGCGCCCCCGCATCCTTACATTAGACACCAGCCAACCGGCAGCTTAGGAGCTTCGCCGCCTCGAGGGGTGCTGCTTCCCATTGGGAATCGGTTGGCCCAGAATAAAAATTCAGACAACTAATGCCTAAATAAAGTGATTTAAGATGAGTGTATGACCTATCTTGCGGCCCGGTGAAGTTGGCAGCTCCAGCTGCCGAGTCGGTGAGACCGGCGCGATTGCGGTGGCTACCGGCGATAGGAAAGCAGAGATGTCGCGACGGTCGACGGCTACGGGGAAGCAGCGCCAGGGCCTTGGATGCTTCTGAAGTTGGAGCCGCTCCGGCGTTGTGCACAACAGCGGGGGTGAATTAGCTCCGGGATGGTTCACGAGGCTGTCGTCGAGGCAGCTCCGGCAGCACGGAGTAAGAGGCACATGGCCCAGTGCACGACGGCAAACGGACAGTGTCTCCGGCATTGGGGAGGAGGGCGGCGGTGAATTTGATGTGGTGGGGGCGCCATGGAGGAGGGGCTGAGGTTTCGTGGCTGGGGAGAAGGGAGCTTCCGGGGAGAAGGTGATTTGACGCCCACAATGTATGAATGGGGAATTGGGAGGGGGAACCATGTCTTACGGATGCATTTGTCTGAAATGTGGGGGGAGTTACAGTTCTACCCCTGCCTTTAGGCTTCTGGGCTTGGGTTTGTGTACTGAGGGTCGGGGATAGTAGAGTAACTTTGCTTCTCCCAAATAGTGGGCGCGAGCGATTTCGGGCGAGGAGGGCGTGTTTTAAAATAGTGGGCGTGAGCGATTTCGGGCGAGGAGGGCGTGTTTTGAAATAGTGGGTGCGAGCGATTTCGGGCGAGGAGGGCGTGTTTTGAAATAGTCCGCGTGAGTGATTTCGAGCGAGGAGAGGGTGTTTTGCCTCCCATGGTTTATGAATTATTCGGCACCTGTCATTTTGACCGAGGAGAAGGCGCGCTTGGATGAAGTTACGAACCTACCTTCGATGTACAACGGGCCAATTAATGCATGTCTCACATAGGCCAGTAATTTCGCGTCTCTCATTTATTGCTCGGGCGAATTCCACCGAGCAGAGGGTGTTTAGCGGTTCATTCAAATTTTGGGAGAACGAGCATCCACGTCTACCTTACCAAGTCGATTCGAATCAAATTTCGAAATATTAGCTTGCCACTTCTATTTTAGATGGTGAGATGATGCTCGGGACTAATGTGTTTTTACATGCTCGTTGCTAACGATTTACTATATGACAAATAGTTGACCCACTCAAAAATGGGAATCAAACCCAAAATGAAATATCTTGATTCAATGAAATAGCTCGTTCATCAGGTCAAAATAGTGAACTAAATCCAAAATTGAACACCTCAATTGAGTACCATGTTGTACTGTATTATAGTACTCCATGAACATGTTGAAAGTAAAATTAATGAACTTGTTTGATACGCATATCTCCTTTCATGTGTGGATTGCAGACAACATGTTCTCCAATTCAAATATTTGAATGCAATTTTATATCGAAACATGGTTTATATCAGTCTTTGATGCATAAACGAGACCTCCCCCTGTCCCGGACTCCTGTTCTCTCTCTCGCCGACAATCTTCAATTCTATCGCATGCATCCAAACACAAACCGTGTCAGTCCCTCTCCCTCTCTCTCTATCTCTCTCTCTCTATGTGTGGGGGAGGGTGCTCTTTCTAGTTTGCATGCACACTCCATTATAGGTCTCTCTGGCACACTATGTATGATTCTCTAGTCCAAGCTAAATATCTTGGGTGCACTCATCGTACGCACACAAATTCCCTAGCTTGTTGCTCGTAACTCTCTCACGCACCACTCTGCCGTCTCGGAGCTCTTCCCTCTCTCTCTCAAACTCTCCATCTCCCTAGGTCACACATACACATGCATATCTCACTCACACTCTATAGACCCATCTAAAACTCTCTCTCTCTCTCCCTCGTTCTCTCTCCATCTCACACGCACACACACATAATCTCACGCCTAGCTAAGTATGATTGTCTCTCACTCAATTGTAGGCACATGTAGTCCCCCCTATGTATATGACTAATACTTAGTCTCCATCACAAACATGTGCATTGTCTGTTTCCCTCACTTGGTCTATCTCGATTTCTCTTGGGGCATCTTTGTATCGCACACACACCTCGTCCCTCGATCTCCCACCCATATAGTCCCCTCATGATCTCAAGGGGATCTCTCTATCACAAACACACCCTCTCTCCCTCCCCATGCATCCATCTTCTCCATGCGTCCCTCTCGACCTTTGTCCCTTGTTGGCCAGACCTCTATTGGACATGTGCTATAGGGGTGTCTCTGTCCATTGCAAACAATCATGCACTAGCTATCTTAGTGTATCTCCTCACCTCACTTTTCTATCTCGGAGATGCATGTGTGATATGTTTGCATAAGAAACGAACACACACACACTCTCTCTATTTTATCGTTTGTTGTCCCTCTCTCTTTCACACACACACACTTTTTGCACACTCACTCATTCTCCTTCACACGCACTTGATCTCTCTCGACTTAGGCACTCTCTTCGGTCCATAGCATATAGATTTATTGAAAAGTCAAACATCACAAAGTTTGACCATGTACGTGGAGAAAAATATTTACATCTAGAACGGCAAACATATATCATTAGATTCATCATGAGATGTAGTTTCATATGATGTATCTTTGGTATTGTAGATATAAATAATATTTGCATAAACCTGGTCAAAGTTTCAAAAGTTTGACTTCTAAAAAATTTATATGCACTACATTATCGAACGGATGGAGTATCTCTTTCCCCCTCTCAGCTATCTGACGCACCACTCAGCCGTATCGGGGCTCCTCTATCTCTCTCAAACTTTATATCTCCCTGGTTCACACATACACATATCTCGCTCACGCTACATAGACCCGTCTAACACTCTCTGCCCTTGTTCTCTCACTCTCTATGTGACACGTACCCCCCTAAGTACCGTAATCCCTCACTCCATCATAGGCACACGCACTCCCCCTAAGTATGACTATCTCTCACTAGCCATCAGGAACACATGTATTGTCTCCTTCCATCCATAAGTCTACCTCGATATCTCTCAGGGTATCTTCTATCGCGCACACACCTTGTCACTCGATCTCCCACCCATGTAGTCCCTTCACGATCTCCGAGGGATCTCTCTGTCACAAACATAAACTCTCTCCTCCCCATGTCTGCATTTTCTCCACACGTCTCTCTCAACCTCCCTCCCTTATTTGTCAGAACACTCTTGGCCACATGCTAGGGGTCTTTCTCTCTCGGTTGCAAACAACCACACACTATCTCCTAACCTCGCTTCCGCTATCAAAGATGCATGTGTGATATGTTTGCATAAGACACACACGCTTTTTCTCTACTTTATCATGTGTTGTCAATGTCTCTTTCACACATGCACACACACTTTTTTCACTCACTCTTTCTATTTCACTCTCTCTCTCTCTCTACTTAGGTACTCTCTCACGTCCATAAACATATGGATGTTTTGAAAAGTCAAACCTCAGAAAAGTTTGACCAGGTATATGTGGTGAAAAAAAATTACATCTGGAACGATCATTAGATTCATCACAACATGTACTTACTTCATACTAACATTTATCTTTGGTATTGTAGATATAAGTAATTTCTTTATAGACTTGGTCAAAGTTTCAAAAGTTTGACTTAAAAAAAATATAGGCACTACATTATCGAACGGAGGGAGTAGCTCTCTATACCAAGGGATTATACGGTCACTGTGTCAGCGTATAGCTCCGTATATTGTTTAGTTGACCGGTCAACCAGTCCACATGCTGCCTTGTCAGCTCGTGTTCTCTATCTTCATGTGCTGGCCCATGTGGCAGTGGGTGAAAATAAGTAAACTAGAGGCCCATCTGACACGCGGTGAAGTAAACAAAGTTGAAACCACTCGCGGTAGCACCCCGCATGCTTGTAAATTGAGAGCACACTTCTTCCACGTGAAGGACGCACTTGCACACACTTCACCACTGCGCGGCGGCATGCACACAAGGACGCACTCGCGCACACCCAGCACACAATACACACCAAGCACACGTGTACACCGGTGTCGCCGCCGGCTAAGATGGACGGCGAGGCAGCCAACAAGCAGAGGCGGCTCGAGCCAAAACCACATCCGGCAAGCCTGGACTTCATCAGTAGCCTCCCCGATGACATGCTACTCATCATCATCGGCCTCCTCCCCACCAAATCTGTCGTGCGGACCACCCTGCTCTCCCAGCGGTGGTGCCCCCTCTGGTGCCGCGTCCCCCTCAACCTCATTGTCGACAGCTGCCTCTGCGACGGGGATTGCAAACGCATGGCCACAGTCTCCAAGATCCTTTCATCGCACCCTGGGCCAGCTAGATGCATCGACATCCGCATGTTCAGTACCAACTGCAAGGTCCAAGCCAAGTTCGATGAGTGGTTCTTATCCGCCGCCCTAGATCAGCTCGAGGAGCTCAGGTTTGAAGCTGGACAATGTCACTCTCTGCCGCCGTCCGCGCTCCGCCTCATGCCAACGCTGCGCCGCGCCAGCTTCAGCTCCTACTATTTTCCCTAGATTAATGCCACGCCCGCCCTTCTTCTCCCTTAACTCAAGCAGCTCAACCTCTTCGACGTTGGCATCTCGAAAAGGCTATGGATCACCTGCTCTGTAGCTGTACTGTGCTCGAGTACCTTCGTCTTTGGCAGATCCACGGGTTCATTAGCCTCCACATCGCCTCGACGAATCTCCGATGGATTTATGTGTCTTGCTGGCCCCGCAATAGGACATCAATTGGGAAGAGATCACTCTAGCTGTTCCATGTTATGGTCATTGAGAATGCGTCGTTCCTTGAGAGATTGCTTGTATCTGATCTAGAAGCTCCAACAAAAATCAGGGTCATTGACGCGCCGAAATTGACACCGTTGGTGTACTCGTCTGCCAAATTCTCCGAACTCTTTATTGGATCTGCAATCGTTCAGGTACAGCACTCATCTTCTTCTACGTCTTCTTGAAATTCACATTTTTAATTTCTTCTTGATGTATTTATGACTGTCATCCAGAAAATGATTCCCACAATCTTGACCCAGTCTGTGCGCACAGTGAAGATCTTGGCAATAAAATCTATCGGCCCCAATCTGGATCACGTTGTTGGATTCCTTACATGCTTTCCGTGCACGGAGAAGCTACTCATTGAGGTGAAACTTCTTTCCTATTAGTAAACGGTAATCACAACGTAGCTCAATTCTTTCGCAATTTTCCCAAATTACGATGACAAGTGTAGTGTTCAAAACTGCATCTACGCACTGCACCGAAAGAAATGTTTTTAGTATTTTTTCTCACGTGATCACCTGCATCGTTTTTTTGTTGTTGTACTACTAGTAGCCTAGGCTAGTCATAGTGGCAAGTAACTTAGACTAGTAACTCCATGGTTAGCCTAAGAGCAAGTACTACCTCCGTCCTGGTTTACTCTTCGTATTTTGTAGTATCAAAATTTGACCATAGATTTAACTAACAAAATGTTAATGCATGTCACTAAAAATTATATCATTGGATTCGTATTTGAACATAATTTCAAATGGTATAATTTTTGGTGACATGCATTCGCATTTTCTTAGGTAAATCTATGGTCAAAATTTTACAATAAATACGAGGTAGTACAAAAGTGGGCCAAAACACGTGCCAAATTCACTTCTGATGCATTTGGCATCGATGCCCCTCCATTGTTCACCTGGTGCCCCAATCTGGATCACCTACTTTGCTCCGGTGCCAAACTAACTCACGCAATGAAAAAAACACTTGCGTGGGAGAGGGAGAGGACTAAGACAATAAAAAAACACTTGTTTGGGAGAGGGAGAGGCTGGTGCAGTTGGTTTGATTGATTTGTTTATACATGTGGATCTGTGTGCATAGCAATGCCAACTCTCTCACATCGCTAGAGCGGTGCCAAAATCTTTTGATTTGACATCGATGCATATTATGTGGCATACTTTTGAGAAATATGGCATCGGCCACATAGTGGAAGGCAACAAATGCCCAAGCTCTTCACGTGCTCCTAGGTAAATGAGAGGAAAGAGAAAGAGAGAGAGAGTGAAAAAATATCACTAGCCTTAGAGCCAACCCTATCGTATGAGTGAATGATATTGGTACCTCTTGATGACACGGCAATCTTATACAGCCAGCTGCTCTAATATGTTCTCTTCTTTTGCAGATGAAAAAAGACCCGAAAGTGAAAAATTTGCTGCACTATGACAATCTCATCGAATGCCTTGATCTCCATCTTACAGAAATTGATTTGATCGACTACCGAGGCAGCACATCTGAGATTAAATTGGCGAGGTTCTTTGTTCTGGAGGCAAGTGTGCTCAAGGTAATGAGGTTTGGCATTCTCTGACACAACAATGAATGGCGTGCTAATCACCGCAAGCGTCTAAGCCTAAATGACAAAGTCTCCGCAGAAGCTGAATTTGTTTTTGAAACATCAAGTCGTCAGAGACTCAAAAATTTATTTGCCCATTAGAGACTTGTCAGGGCGGTGGATTTTAGTTTGTACAATAATGTTGCATCCACCTAAAGTAACGAAAGTTCTTACGTAAACTTCCTAATAATTCCCTCTTCGTAGGTTCAGCATTACTCCTAGAATTTGTAATATCAGTTTGAAACTTGTAATAGTATGACTATCTAGCACGAGGTACTATGTTACGATAAATGTTCGCGTGCATAGGTGCGGCAATGATATACCCATTACTCGAGTACAATATTTATTATTACCAGCAAGAGGCCCATGCGTTGCATGGAACATCAAGATGCATTTATACGAGCTGTTTATCTTGTGGGAGACGAAGATGAACGAGGGAAGGCCTTATCTGCAAATGTGGAGAGGGGTGCGGGTATCTTTTTGCAAAATTGCCATAGTTTGCTTTCTATCCGTCAGATATAGATCAGACGGTCTATATTGCAGGATGGCAGGCACACCATCATCACCAACTCGGTTTTTTAATAAGAGTTTCTCTATTTCTCTATGCTACTCCTATAAAAACCTTTGAGTTGGTGATTATGGTGTGCCTGCCATATTTCACCAATAGCCGTCGGATCTAGATCTAACGCATACAAAGCAAACTGCTGCAGTTTTGCAAATAGATGCCTGCACTTGTTCCCTAATTACAAACAACTCCGTGTCTCTCACAATCAGCCTTATCTCTTCCCCACCACATCTAGAAGGCCATGGAACAATCTGGCGCGATGGCCGCTGCCGGTGCCGTCCACCCCCAATCTTGGTGTTCCGTGCAATGCAGGGCCATCTTACTCATATAAGAAAAGAGTAGAGATACTCATGGCAACGCACGGGAAATTTAGTCAAACACGGCTAGTTGTAAGTAGGCTAGCTCTACAGCCATGATGATAGTGACTGCACACGGTGAGGCTGACTTTGGTATGCCGAACACGGCGCCTACACTCAGGTGTCATCTTCGGCGCAGGGTCTTGTCACTTCACTGTGAGGAGTAATTTGACCATCGGGTAGTACAGTACTAGTACTACATTGGTAGTACTACTACTAGTCTAGCACCACCATCTGGATTTAGTAGTAATACCACGTCTGTCTGGATTTAGTATTTGACTAGCAATATCTAGTAATGCATGTCACAAAAAATATACTACTCCCTCTGTAAATAAATACATGGAGTATTGTTTTATTCCGTTTTGAACGTAGTTCCCGATGATATTATACACTCTCCCTTCCAGTAGATGGCTCAAATCTGAAGTCTCGTCAATCAGACTACTATTGTACTCCCTCCGTACTGGTGCATTAGTCACGTTACGAAAACCAAATAATCCCAAAACTTTTAGGCGTGGTGCATTAACTACCCACCTCGTTCACTGTTTTTTGCCACAAAAAAAGAAATCACCCAATAGGAGACATGGGGTGCGTATGCATTCAATGACTTGAGACTACTTAGCACAACATGCAGTGCTCAATTCTCTATATGCAATGACATTAATTACAAAATACTACTCCTACCTCTGTCCTGGTTTATTGGTCCCCTTAGTATTTTGTGCCAAATTTTAACCATAGATTTAACTAAAATAATAATAATGCATGTCACCAAAAATTGTATCATTGGATTCATATTTGAACATAGTTTCCAATGATATTATTTTTGGTTACATGCATTAACATTTTATTATTTAAATCAAAGGTCAAAACTTGGTGCAAAATGCAAAGGGGACCAATAAACCAGTAAACATCAAAGTTCTCTAGTTTTACCCCAACTTGGTCTCGGTGAGATGACTATACTGCACCGGCACGGAGGGAGGGCCGAGGAGTAGATGGCCAACACACACGTGAATGCAACGCAATCTGCACTTCTCATATAAAGGCTCCCTGCCAGTCCAATCTACGAAATCCTACGCACCTACGCATCCTAACCAAGGGCAAGAGTGATCACTCCAATCACAAGATCAGTTGACTAGAAGCTAGACCCATGGAGGCGATGAGTGCGAGCATCAGCCGGCTGTGCCAGATGGTCCACGATGCTGGCCTGCGGCCCAGCACCGAGGAACGTCTCCAGGTCGTGCTTGAGGCCGCCAGGGCCAGAGGCCTCTTGGACAACAGCTTTGTCTCCTTGTTCGACGAGGTCCTTGTCGGCTTCCTCGACAAGTTCACCGTCGTCAAGAAGCTCGCGGATGACCTTGACGTACGCCTCCAGCCCACGTGCCCAAGCTCTATGATGCCCGCCACCCTCAACGGCCTCCATGGTGACAACCTCTTCGACGCACGGGTGGCCCTGCGACTGCCCGCCGTCGCGCCGAAGAATGTCCACCTCGAGGTCGTGCTCGCCGTGGAGCGCCTGGCGCAGCAAGACACCATTGACATAATCAACCACGTCTATGCGCAAATCGTCCACAAGGACTACTACGTGCAAGAGGAGGACGATAGGACGCTGGCCTTCTTGGACTGCAGGCCAACCTTGGACGGCATTATTCAGAAGCACGTTGAGCTCGCCGCCAACGCCGCTGCTCCTCACACGTCGGTTGGTGACCCGGCACACTAGGGCGTGAGGATGTCGTTGATGGATCCGTATGTATCTTTATCTTTCCGTCAATTCTATGTAGTAGTATATTGTACTAGTAATTATCTTACCTTTTGCATCAACTTCATAATTTTCATACGTACTCCAACAATGAACCGCGCCAGAACCAAACTTCTCATTACTCTAGGGAAAATCATTATTTCTATCTATTGGTCGCGCCATGGAGCAGAACCAAATTTTACAAGTTACAAGTTCAAAAGGAAAAGCCTGCCGTGTTCGCACCGCATGCCCACACGGTTGGTCCGGCACACCGCTCAAGGGGGAATGCGTGCTGTGTTGCATTTTCACTTACAAGTGGGACCGCAAGTTAGCAAACTGACTATTGGCAAACCCCCACCCCGCCAACCGTGTGATGGTTGAGTTAGAGAAAATAGAAGGGAGAAGAGATGGCTGTAGCATGGACTCCAAGAAAATTGGTGTCAGATGGGACTCGTGTGGGTGGCGTGTGCCGTATTGCTAGACGTGAATGCTAGTTATGGCCCATGCCACCCCACTATATTGAGGTGCTAGTTACGTAGAGCGAACACATTATCTCTCCAGGAGTACGGTGCACCACTAGTACTACTCACATTGTCGCGAAATTCCTGGAGTCCATGCTCAGCCCTCCTCTCTCTCTCTTCTCAGCCAGCTAGCAGACGCGCGGAGCCCATCGTCTGTTTGCTCACATGCAGACCCACATGTCAGTGAAAACGCAGGACGACCCACTGAACCTGCACATCTTTCACCTCGACATGCTGGTGATGAAAAACAAATCCAATAAAGATCTTCGGTGGCCGCTTTTGGAGTTACTCAAGAGTAAGATTCTATTTATAGTTTAACCCAAGATGCACATCATGTGGCTTCAACTAGCACTCCATTTTCTTGCATGACACGACCTGGATGCTAGATGTCCCACGTGTCGGCAAAAGGAGGAAGAACTCAACCAAATCTTCTCCACATTTAGACCGGAGGAGTAGAAAACACGGCAAGCCCTGTGCCAACATCATACTACGTACAAGCCCACCTCACACAGTCAAGCTATCACCATATTTCTCGGCCTCCGTGCGACACCTAGCTCTAGTTGATGGTATACTACTACTAACTAGAACTAACTACACCTAGCTCTATTATGCTAGCATACTCTACTATTAGGTTGGCTCTATGTGATGTGGCAACTTCATATAACTGGATGTTGGCTATACTACTACGGTACTCACACTCCAAGAAGTGACTCGAAAACCATTCATAAATTGAGTTTATGACATGCATATGCAAATGTACCATTCATTACATACAACAAGTCATCAACACACAACGATAACGAGGATACATGTTGGATTATAGATTATTTCCAACAAAACATTCTAGTAAATACTAAAGTTTTTATCACACAACAAATAACAAGCAATGAAATGAACTTCAGCTCAACCAATCCTCGATGTTGGAAATGCTTGCTTTGAACCATAGGTAAGCCTCTGGGAAGGGCCAGCTATTGTCAATATTGAGACCAACGCAGGACTGATCATCCAGGCTGAAGCGGCCTATATCGGGACGCATATTGTGATAACCAGGGTAGGGAACCATAGCAATGTCCGAGGTATAGATACAGTTGCTTCTCATAAATGGTAGTAACATTGTGTCAATAGCAGCTAGATCGCCTTTCACCATCATTGGATAGTTTTATCCAAGGAAGAGCGAGTTTTCTCCAAGACTATCAATACTGAACCAGGGAGAAGGTGTTGGCGCTAGCACACTAGTATCCATCCTGAATACCCTACAACGGATGTTGGAATAGGTCCAGAGAGTGCGACCATGGGAGACAACACCTGCTTCCTTAGTAGTAACATCAGCAGTGCGCTATATACAGACAAGAAGAGGTGATCCATCGGAATAAGTTGCCAGGCGCCACTGAGTATATAGGTCCTGCTTGTCCTCATGCTCGTGATCATCACCATCATCATCTCCCCCTTGGTTATAAAAATTTTCAAGTATAGGTGGTGGAGTGTTCACAGGACCTTGGAAACACAAGAAGGTTAATTAGTAAAGGGAAACTAGCTAACCCGCATGCATGTGGATGAAACAATTATAATTACAGTGGAAGACAAATGTACCAAAACCATAAGGATTCCATGCAAAAACAGTGCCACGAGTGGTGGCAGCAAACACAAGAAGCTCGTATTGAATTGCATCACAGTACTCATCCATGTATAGAAATTGATTTTTGAGCAATATCCATCGAGGCATGGAAGTAAGGACGGCAACAAGCTTGTCGAAGATAGCAAAAACATGATAGTTCCTATAATTCCAAGAGCGGTTGGGAACTTGACAAATTGCTATCTTCCGTAGACGACAGTCACCATGATCATATTTGAACATACGTAGATCATCTGTGTGCTCAACCTCAGGGCACTCTGAGATTTTTGGATGTGGAATCCGCTGACGAGTGTACACATTCACAAGTTCCCACTCACAGTTGTACCCAATATAAACAACCCAATCTCCATTTGCACCTGCCCAGGCCTTACCCTTAAGCGATGGCATCTTAACATCACACGTATCATTATCAAGCGGCATCAACTTGCACAAAGCGAGGCTTCCGTCGTCCGCGCGCCAGCGAGTAGGGTCATGGCAAAGAAGATAGGGGAGATCAAACTGCTCCTGGACCCTTGGGTTCTTTGTAATGATGTTATTAGTTGAGTCGAGAATGTTCTTGAACGAACCTGCCATGCTAGCTGAGGTGATGACGTCGCACCGATCAATGAGTTCCTCCACCACGTCATCTTTTAGATCGGGGCAAGAATAACGGGGTCGTTTCCGGCCTGTTCCCTCCATGGAGAAGACGATCGAACAATGGCAGAAGGAAGGTGAAGGCAAATGGAGGGAGGAAGAGCATGCGACAGCAGTTCCAAATCGAGAGGGAAAGGAGAAGAGGCGGTGGACGGTTGCCATGGTACAGGAAGAGGCACCCCGGCCTACATAGACGTCCATTCGGAAATTGTACAAAAGGACTCGCCGTCGTCTCACTGACATGTTGGAACGGGACCACATGTCAACGAAACATGGTGTATCATTTCTCGTGCAAAATGCGATCTGGCCGCGTTGGCCCACGGTGCCGCATTATTTCTTGACTTTATTTTTTTAATGGCGTGCCGTTCAGTTTTGAAACATGACTAACTGATACTGTATGGAGAGAAAATATAAACTACTCTACCACTGCTCCACCTCTAGTACTAGTATAAAAAAAGATATATAGGCTAGAGCTTCAGCGCTTGCTTGCTAAGGGCTGCCCACTTGCTTCTCACACTATCACCCTCTCTCCAGATCTAAAAAAGACGGTGGTACCCCTCTCTCTCCCTCCTCACTGATGGTCACAGATCTACTGGGGAAGAAAAGGATGTGCAGCATTGATGCACTCGTCGTCGGCGAGCGAGGTCACGCACTGACGACAAGGCCGTCCTCTTAGACCTAGCGCCCGCGCGGGATGGCCTCCGTCCCCAAGCTCGCTGCCGTAGTATGTGTGGAGGAGGACGACCATGAGCGAAGCCACTTCCCGCCGACCCTCAGGTATGCTACCTCTTTTTGAACCATACCCTTGTTCTATTGCCCCATCTGCCACGTCACTGCATGTGGATCTTTTTCCACTCCACCACCTTCCCAATTTGCTATCCTCTACTCTGCTGGTCACGTAGACGAAAACCTTAATTTGCACTATTAAAGGAAACCCTACTTCATGCAGACTAATCCATGTCTGGGTTGAATAAGGAAAGGAAGGAAGAAAGTATTGTCGAAGAGACTAGGAATCGAACCCGCATCTAGGTTGAAAAGGGGAAAATTAGTAGCTAAGGAACGAGTCTCGTGTCTCTCGGTTGAAAAAGGGTGAAAAGGGGTAGAAAGGCAAGGCAACACAATAGAGAATGACCAGGCCGATCGGTTTGTTGTCCTCACATAGGAAAAAGGTGGCTAAAGAGAACAAAAATGGGACATAATCCACATATGCTTCCTGGATATTTGTTGCTCTGGGCAACCATGCCTCCCTCACCAATCTATGCGTCCATGGAGGTACATCGTACTGGTGCGCCCACTGTCCGAATGGGCCTCCCATGCTCTTATTGCCACTTTTTTGCTGTTAGTATGACGCGAGCGGTAAAGTCAAGCAATGCTACTGCTAAAGTGATGCCACATTTAACTAATGCCGCGCTCTGTCTAATGCCATCGATAAATCTAAGCAATGCCATTTAATGTCACTGGATTATTTCAGGGTTAGCTGTTTATTGTGGATGTATTAAAGATTTTTCAGCTAAGGCATTCTAATACTATTGCACAGCCAGTATACCAACGATGAAACTTGTTACTACCTTCAGATTTTTGCACTGTTAATGCTTATAGATTACATACCTCACTTTCATGAGATAAGTCAATTTTTTTGTACAGTGTCACCAAAATGCCAAGGCGTTGATGTCATTTTATTTTGGTTAAACTGCACAAAAAATTATGAAGAGAAGAGGAAAGGTTAAGAGTGGGCAACTCCTCCTCCGGCTATTTTCTTGATTCGTCCGATCAAGTTTTTATGTTTGATCGATTATCAAGATTGGGATAGCAATTTTTGAAGTCCCCTCGAGTTCGAAATGATATTTACCTTGAAGGTACATGGTTTGCAAATTTTTTATACTATCATTAGTTAATAATGCTAGTTACCTTCAGACCTTTGTATTTGGTTTAATGTTGTTGCACAGCTAGTATACCAATGCTGAAACTTGTTACCTTTACATTTTGTATTGTTAAAGCTTATAGAAATCTTCCAGTGCTAGCTTATGGAAATATGTTCAGTAAAACCATTATACTGTACCCCGTAATAAAAAAACTACTCTGCTGTTGCACTAGCCACTGGATTAGTGTATATTTGTACTATTCGAATGGTGTTGCATTAGCGTATGGA
Source organism: Thinopyrum elongatum (assembly GCA_011799875.1). Lineage (NCBI taxonomy): Eukaryota > Viridiplantae > Streptophyta > Magnoliopsida > Poales > Poaceae > Thinopyrum > Thinopyrum elongatum. The sequence goes on from CM022297.1 coordinate 312,721,489, forward strand.
CATATATAAAGTGTGGCAAGCTTTCCCAGATATGTGCTCAAGAAAACTACTACCTATTTTTCTAAATACTAGACGTTTGGGTACTTTAAATTGAACTGCGAAAACGTCTTATATTAAGGAACAGAGGGTGTAGAGTTCACTCAAATTATCTAGATAAAGCTAGTCACACCTTTGTTAAAATTAATGTTTATTATGTTATCGGAGGAGGTATGTATGTTTGTCTCTAATGCCTGTCGATTACATACCTGACATCATGATATAATGGTAAGTCATTTCTTTTTGTACAGTGTCACTGAATTGTCAAGGCGGTGATGGCATTTTATTTTAGTTGAACTGCAGAAAATATGCTTAAAAGAAGAGGAAAGGTCAGGAATGGTTTAGTTTTTAAGAAAATACTATGTATGCCTTCCTGACATCAGCCGCTGTTGCCTTATTTATTCCTTCAAACAGGTGGTTAGAAATAGTCTAGCTACCTTTTCCCATTAAGAAATTAGAATGCTTATATTTGTGAGTCTATGCTTCAACTAGTGCCACTTTTATAGTAATCACACTTTCAATATCTGTGCAAACATGGATGCTCGATTTTAGTGGAACTGCACAAAAAGTCAAAATGGTTCAACATTAGGAACATGTTTTCTTCCAAACCATTATATCCAATTGGTGGCACTATGAGCTGTTCATTACGAAGGTACATGGATTGCTACTATCTTGCTACTCTTTTTGTATTGTCATTAGATAGGAATATTAGTGGTTTGCATGTGAATTTATTGGCAGGGTGGACCTACATTGGAGGTGCAGGACATGATTCAATGATTGGATGCTCAATTTTGGTTGTATCGATTTCACCTCTTCCATCACTGTGAACATGGATATCCTTGGTCTGATGAAGAATGGGCACTATATTTCTTCTCTGTACCAGCAAATCAATTCAGTATGAAATTGTCCAGGGCAAAACATGGCAATATCAAATTGTCTAGTGCAAAACATGACAGATGCTAAGCGGAAGAGACTTGTTTAAACCGAAAATACAAGGTGGGGTATATGTTTACTAGCTGCTTGATATTTGTGCAGACATATGCCTGCCCATTGCTATTTGGCAAACAAACAAAGTGACCACAATTTTGGTGGAACTGCACAAGAGAATAGTATAGTCACTGCATGCAGTGCCATTTGAAAATAGACACGGAAAGATTGGATAGTCACTTCATGGACTGCACAAAAGTAGTACTGTACTATTTATTGGCCAACACTAGGTGCTTCATTGCTTTGGTTTGATTATACAATGGGCATCATTTTGCCTAAGTTAAAGTTTGTATTCTGAAAATAGTCTCGCCGCGTGATCGAGAGAAGACCAAATCATATTGCAGTGGATGTTCCTCCATCATGTGTGGTTCATTCTCATGGTTCCAGCTGTTGGTGAAACCACTTACGTTTGCAAGATGAATTGTAGACTTCACAAAAAAAATTATCTTTCACTTTGTACTGAATGTTGGCCCAGAGAAGCATCCATGTTAGTAGGAAGAACATATGTTTTTTCTAGATCTTTGCTTTTGGAGCTACATATTTGTATATGATCTGTGAATCATTGAGATGCATTAACATGTTGATCTTATGTATGGGAATCGTACTAGTTGGTTGTGAATTTGGGCTACTAATGTGAACCTATTACAATGCCAGGCCTGTGAGTCTCATGTGAACATTTCGAACGAATTGGCTCTTACTACTGTGCACAACATGATCCTTATTTCTGTGTTCTTAGTGTTTACAAGTTACTAGCAGTTCCTTATTTCTGTTCACTCAGTGTTTACAAGTTACTGATCGATCACTAGCTAGCCTACTAATATGCTCCTGGCAGTTTTAGTTGCGACGCAAGATCCGAAGGTGGCAATTTTTTTTGAATAAAAATGCCTACCTCTGAAGAAACTGACATGCTGTTCTGAAAAAAATGCCATGCGAATCTGAAGAAACTGCCTGCAAAAACGTTTGCAAATGCCTTATCTCCCAGCGAACATTCATCAGCTATTGCCATCCTACACATACACTATCTGACCGACTTGATCCTACGCGAATAACCAGCGGATCACGCACGTACCTCATCTGGACGAATCGAGCACACTCGTTTGACCGTCATGCCGACGTGCGACGCAGCACGGATGGGATGCACCACTGACGGGATGGGACGGGACGGCACAGTCATAATTTCAGTTTTTCTAGTTTTCCATGGCAAGCTGGCGCGCTAAGCCATGCCTACTTATGCATTGAATTCCGATAACCGCGATGATAGTCGCATTTCCCGCGACATGCTGGTTCACCTACCTTCCGCCTATAATTACTGGTTCCCGGCATTCTCCGGTGGCACCATCACCCAACTCGCCCTATCCTCATAAGCCCCCATTGGCCCGACGTTGCTCGCCACTTGTCCTCGCTCTTGCCATGTGCCACGTCTGGCATGCCCCCGCCCATCCGCAATAGGCGACGTCGGAGGCGGTCACCGCCAGAACTAGTGTTTGGTTTTTCACCGGAAGGCAGACGGAGGGAGGAGGCATTCTATCAGTCTTTAGATGGCAATGCAGAGTATGAGGACTTGTTGGAGCACGACCGCCTGGCGGAGGAGCAGTGTATCGCCGATTTGCGCCGCCAGCGGGGCATGGAGCAGCAGCGCACCGACGCTATGAGTAGCGAGCAGAGCGCTCGCAACTGGGCTGACTACGTGGAGGCCGGCGCCCGGCAAATAGCCCTGGAGGCTGTCAGGCACGCACGCGTTCGCGACGCCGAATTTTACTACCAGCTCATCAAGTGGGTTTCCTGCTTAGAAGCCGAAGCTTTGGTGGACCACGCCGGCATGGAAAGGGCCAACGCGCGCGAGCAATGTGCCCTATCGCACCTCTGGCAAGTCTGAGGTGAGGAGGAGGACGTCGGTGCCGGCGTTTAGCGTGTACCGCAGATGGCGGCGGGCATCGTCTAGTTAGCTAAGAGTAAGTTAGTACTTGTACACTATTAGAGTATTAGTGGGAGTAGATAGTTAACTTGGCTATGATGGTTGTCAACGTGGAAGTTCAGTACTCTATATCTGGATCAGACCTGTTACTTTGCTCTGAATGTTGAACTTTCCGTTTGAACCAATGGAATGGGCTGTCATTTTTCTAAATGGGTTGTATTTGTCCGCCATAGGTTTAGAGGCTGACTTGTGGGCCTACTAGGTTGACGCGTACACAATTAGGAGATGATTGTACGTGGAGAGGATGACAGCAGGGACCCACCAGGGTCATGGCAGTACGCAAGCAAGTGCCTCCTTATTTCAAGCCAAAAAATGGTTCCTCCTAATGGATTTCTGACATCTGGGTCCCATGCCATTGTCAACGTAGTCAATACACGAGAGAATTGCACAACGAGCGGCTGACACCAGGGACCCATGCCATGCCAGTTATTTTTGTTTTTGAGATGGAAGCAGGGTGTCAACTGGGCTGTGCGGGGCACTCTCGCCTGTCTAGCCAGCCTTTTCTTTTACACAAGACCAGCCCAGTAGTTTTTTTCTTTCTGAAAATGGCTAGCCCAGTTTTTTTGTTCTCTTGCAGAATACCCAACCGAGGCCTACTTGCTTTGTCAGCCCTATTGGGCTGCAAATCTTTCAAGACGAGGAGAGCTTCATTCGGCTTGCCCAGAAAATGGGCTATCAGTAATGAGAAATGGGTTGTACATTTTTAAAACACAACAAACCAGCAATTAGTTTCAAATTTCTTTTTTTTCATTTCGAGATTTTAAATTCCATTGATTTTTATGCGTGGACAATTATTTGGATTTTATATTGATATAAATTTATTTGTCAAATTAGTTTGAATGTGACTCAAAATTTCGGGATTAAAAACAGTTCGGACTGCACCGAAATATGCAAAATTTCATATAATTTTTTAACCATGGCCACAATATGGGCTGTAATGCGAACAAAAAGAATATGGGATCCAAAAAACCTTAAGAATTAGCAAATGGGTTGTAAATTATTAGAAATAATGGCAGATGGGTTGTATGTTGTTTTCCACAGATTTGAGGCTGACTTGTGCGCCTACTATAGGTTGACGCGTATGCTTTCCTAAAAAAAAGGTTAACGCACACGCAACGCCGTGTCAACTTAGTCAACACACGAGAGAAGTGACTGTTGGATGTCCATCCAATAGCCGTCGTGCTTCTTCAATCTCTGCTCTTCCTACTCCAGCCGCTCAAACAAGCATCGGCGGGACTGCCTGCTCCCTCCACCCATGGCCGGCTGTGCTGCCGCGCAGGCCTCACCGCCCCACCCTACTCCCATCGTTGGCCTGGCCATCCTCTACTCACCCACACATGTTGTTATTCTCCGGCGACGGCAAACGAACCAGTAAACCCTCGTACTCCCCTCCGCGTGGGAAACAACTGCCGAGTCTTCCCTGGCTCCGTGTTGTTCCCTTCCTAGGCCTCGCCGTCGTGCACCGCCCTGGTGCTCTCGGCGTGGCGTGGTCAACGTGGTCAATGAATGACATCCATCGGAAGAGGACTGTACGTGGAGAGGCTGACAGCTGGGTCCACGGCCGCACGCAAGGAAGTGCCTCCTTATTACGCGCAAAATAATGATTCCTCCACCTGACAGCTAGGATCCACCGGAAGGGCCTCCGTATTTCGCAAAAAAAATGTTCCCCCCGCTGACAGCTCGGACCCACCAGCTATATCTTCGCACGCAAGGAAGTGCCTCCTTATTACGCACAAAAAAATGAATAATCCCCCTGCTAGCTGGGACCCACCATAGTGGGAGGCTGACTTGTGGGCCTACTAAGTTGACACGGATGGAAGGCTTTGTCAACTTAGTCAATATGAATGATTCTAGCTCCATTGACCGTACGATGTCCATCCAATGGCCGTAGTGCTTCTTCAACCTCTGGTCTTCTTGCTCCAGCCGCCCAAACCAGCGCCGGTCGTGCTGCCTGCTCCTGCCTCCCATGGCCGGCTCTGCTGCCGCGCAGGCCTCACCGCCCCACCCTACTCCAACCTCTAGCCAGGCCATCCCTCTACTCACCCACAACCCCTATTATTCTGCGGCGACGGCAGCCTCACACCGCAGCCGAACCATTCAACCTTCGTACTCCTCTCCGCGTGGGCATCCACTGCCGTGTCTTCCCCGGCTCTGCGTCGTCCCCTTCCTAGGCCTCGCCGTCGTCCATCGCCTTGGTGCTCTCGGCGCAACGTGGTCAATGTGGTCAAGGAACGACTTCCATCAGAAGAGGACTGTACATGGAGAGGCTGACAGCTGGGTCCACAGCCGCAGCAAGGAAGTGCCTCCTTATTACGCGCAAAATAATGATTCCTCCACCTAATAGCAGGGACCCACCGGACGGGCCACCGTATTTCACGAAAAAGAGTTTCCCCCCTGACTGCTGGGACCCACCAGCTACATCTTCGTACGCATGGAAGTGCATCCATATTACGGGCAAAAAAAATATGATTCTCCCCTTGACAGCTGGGACCCACCAGCTCTATCTTCGCACGCAAGGAAGTACCTCCTTACCTCCCTGACAGCTGGGACCCACCCGGTCGAACCATACATAGGGTTGTCTGTCTGGTCACGAATGTGTACGTACATACTGGTCGATCGGTCTATCTGCAGGCTGCAGCGATGAACCGTGGCCGAGTAAGGAAGGGCACGTGTCGTAGTAGAGGCGTGGACGTAGCATGTCACGCAGTCCCATATATATCGTGTACATGTACGTATAGCCAGGGTGCAAGAAAGTAAATACGACCACGTACGTACATACGGGCGGGGTCTCGAACGCCTACTCGCGCATACGTATGGCCAGGGCTCGTGTACATGGAGAGGTAGCGGAGGGCAGCAACGGCGTCCTGTTCATCGGCAGCCAACCAGCTGGGTCGGAACGGAGAAACTACGTCGTGTTCATTAGGAGGCAACGGAATGCGTCCTGTTCATCGGGAGCCAACCGGCTTGGACGAAACAGCCGAAACGAGGCCTGGCATATCGCAGAACAAAGGAAACGGCCTTCTGTTCGACCGCCTACGGTCGAAACGGGATCCTGTTCATCGGGAGTGGTCTGGCGTACCGCAAAACAAAGGAAACAGACTTCTCTTCAACCTCCTACGGTCGAAATGGGGTCCTGTTCAATGGGAGGGGTGTGGCGTACCGCAAAAAGGGACTCCACGGGGCTACTGTTCATCCACCGTTTACTGCCTCGCTCTAGCCTCCTTGGGCTACTGTTCATCCACCGTCGACCTCCTCCAGCCTCCACCTGCTACTGTTCATCCACGGCGTCTCCCTCCTGCCTCCATGGGCTCCTATTCATCCAGCCTCCACCGGCTACTGTTCAACCAGCCCTCCACGGGGTCCTGTTCATCCACCCTAACCGGCTCGATCGGGGTCTTGTTCATCCAGCGGCAATGGCCTCTCCTACCACGGGGTCCTATTCATCCAACCCCCACAGGGAACTGTTCATCCAACCCCCAACAACGGTCACTATTCATCAAGAGGCAGCAGCTGGTTCGATCGGCTTCAGTTAGCAGCAGTAGCGAAGGAATCACCCGGGTTCAGTTAACAGCTAAGGGATCGACCGCTCGGGTTCAGTAACGTAGCTAGTGCAATCGCTCGGGTTCAGTAATCGAATGCCTCGCTCGGGTTCAGTTAGAGCCCAATGCCTCACACACACGCGCATAGTGTACGAGAGAAATGCGCAAACCTTCATGCATCGCTCAGCCCCGACCACCCACCGTAACCGGGAACTCCCCGAAATTTTCCTCGCCCTCGCTTCTACCACGGTTTTTTCCGTCATGGACGGCCCAAAGAATGTCATGCAGGTGCGTCCCCGGCCCACCCAGGATGAAAAGCCCATTTTCTGTCATGCTTTTTTGTCATAGAAGTAGGAGCCCACCACATCTATGATGATACGTGCTTTTGTCACAATTATCGTCATAGAAGTGTCATAAGCATGACAGAAAAAAAAATTGTTCGGCCCAAAATGTGACGGATGTGTCTTTTTTTGTAGTGTCATATACTTGCAAACTAAGCTACTTAATTATTGAAAGAAAAGATACAAAACCTTATTCTAAATGACAGCAAGCAAATCCTAACAAAAGAAAATGACTCTCCAAGCAAAACACATATCATGTGACGAATAAAAATATAGCTCCAAGTAAGGTTACCGATAATGTTGGAGACGAAAGAGGGGATGCCTTCCGGGGCATCCCCAAGCTTAGTTGCTTGTGTATTCCTTGAATATTACCTTGGGCTGCCTTGGGAATCCTCAATCTTAGGGTCTTGTCACTCCCTATTCTCCTCATATTGATACCTCACCCAAAACATGAAAACTTCAATCACACAAAACTTAATGGAACTTCGTGAGATGGGTTAGTATAATAAAGCAAATCATTCACTTTGGTACTGTCAAAGACAAGATTCATAATTGTTCTCACACAATGACTACTGTACCTTATCATTTCCGCAATTTATATCACTTAATATAAGCTACAGAAACACTAAAACAAGCAAACTATGATTGAAAACAGAATCTGTCAAAAACAGAACAGTCTATAATGATCTCGACAATAACCATACTTCTGCAACTCTAAAACTTCTAAAAATTTAGTAAAAAGTAGGAAATTTGTATAACAATCATGTGCAAAAAATTCAGAATTTTATCGCATCCCAGTAAATTATGGTAATTCCAGAACTGCGTGCAAAAGTTTCTGTTTTTGCAAAGAATCAAGTCAACTATCATCCACACTATCCCAAAGGCTTTACTTGGCACTTTATTGAAACAAAAGCTATAAAATGTGATTATTACAATAGCTTAATCATGTGATCACACAAAAACAGTAGGTATAAGTATTGGGTTGTCTCCCAACAAGCGCTTTTTTTAATGACTTTTTAGCTAGGCATGATGATTTCAATGATGCTCACATAGAAGTAAAGAATTGAAACACAAAGGGAGCATCATGAATCACATGGCAAGCACATTTAAGTCTAACCCACTCCTATGCATAGGGATTTTGTGAGAAAACAATTTATGTGAACAAGAATAAACTAGCATAGGAAGGCAAAACAAGCACGACTTCAAAACTTTCAACACATAGAGAGGAAACTTGATATTATTGCAATATGTAAAATCATATATTCCCCTCTCACAATAATTTTCAGTAGCATCATGAATGAATTCAACAATATAACTATCACATAAAGCATTCTTTTCATGATCCACAAGCATAGAATTTTTATTACTCTCCATGTAAGTAATTTTCTTCTCATTCAGAATAGTGGGAGTATCATAAGAAACTCGAATACTATAAATTGTTTCCACATTAAAAGAGTAATGTTCAGGAAAAGGATATTCATAATTATGACAAGTTATATAAATATAATCATCACTGCGTTTTATAACATAAGTCTCATCACAATAATCATCATAAGTAGCAACCTTGTTCTCATCGTAATCAATTGAAACCTCTTCCAAGATAGTGGAATCATTACTAAATAAAGTCATGACCTCTCCCAATCCACTTTTATCATTATAATAAGATTCAACTCCCTCCAAAAATAGTGGGATCATTATTATCTAAAGTTCACACTCTTCCAAACCCACTTTCATACATATTACAATCATCAAAAATAGGAGGCATGCAATCTTCATAACAAATTTGATCATTGAAACTAGGAGACATTATAAAGATGAATAATATGAGGAAAGAAACCTCAATTCCATTTTTTTAGTTTTCTTCTACAAACCAAACTAGTGATAAAACAAGAAAACTAAAAGATTCAATTGCAAGATCTAAAGATATACCTTCAAGCACTCACCTCCTCGGCAACGGCGCGAGAAAAGAGCTTGATGTCTACTACGCAACCTTTCTTCTTGTAGACTCGTGTTGGGCCTCCAAGCGCAGAGTTTTGTAGGACAGTAACAAATTTCCCTCAAGTGGATGACCTAAGGTTTATCAATCCGCAGGAGGCGTAGGATGAAGAAGGTCTCTCTCTCAAACAACCCTGCAACCAAATACAAGAAATCTCTTGTGTCCCCAACACACCCAATAGAATGATAAATTGTATAGGTGCACTAGTTCGGCAAAGAGATGGTGATACAAGTGTAGTATGGATGGTAGAAATATATTTTTATAATCTGAATAAATAAAAACAGCAAGGTAACTAGTAACAAAAGTTAGCAAAAACGGTATGGCAATGCTTGAAAACAAGGCCTAGGGTTCATACTTTCACTAGTGCAAGATCTCTCAAAAATGATAACATAATTGGATCATATAATAACCCCTCAACGTGCAACAAAGAATCAGTCCAAAGTTCCTATCACAGAGAACATAAGATGAAATTGTTTGTAGGGTACGAAACCACGTCAAAGTTATTCTTTCCGATCAATCTTTTGGGCTATTCCTATAAGTGTCACAAACAGCCCTAGATTCGTACTAAAATAACACCATATGATACACATCAACCAAATATAATGTCACCTAGATACTCCAATGTCACCACAAGTATCCATGAGTTGATTATACGATATGCATCAAACAACTTCAGATTCATAATATTCAGTCCAACACAAAGAACTTCAAAGAGTACCCCAATATTTCTATAGGAGAAAGGAATATGAAAACGCATATCAACCCCTATGCATAGATTACCCCAATGTCACCACAGGAATCCGCAAGTTGTTAACCAAAACATACATCAAGTGAATCAATAGAACATCCCATTATCACCACAGATATCCCATCGCAAGACATACATCAAGTGCTCTCACATCCAAAAGATTCAATCCGACATAACAAAACCTCAAAGGAAAAGATTCAATTCATCACAAGAAGATAGAGAAGGAAGAACACCATCAGATCCAACTATATTAACAAAGCTCGCGGTACATCAAGATCATGCCAAATCAAGAACATGAAATAGAGATCAAACACATAGCTACTAGTACATACCCTCAACCCCGAGGGTGAACTACTCCTTCCTCATTATGGTGGCCGCCGGGATGATGAAGATGGCCTCTGGCGATAACTTCCCCCCCCCCCCGGCAGGGTGCCGAAATGGGGTCCCGGTTCAGTTTTCATTCATACAGAGGCTTCCGGCGGCGGAACTTCTCATCTAGGGTTCTTTTCAATGTTTGGGGTATTTATAGGAATTTTTGGCATCGGTCTCATGCCAGGGGGGTTCCCGAGGGGCCCACAAGCTCGGGGGTGCCCCCTAGTCTTGTGGCTCCCTCGGCCACCTCCTGGCCTAGCTCCGGTGCTTCAGGGGTCTCTTTTGGTCCATAAAAAATCACCATAAATTTTCAGCCCATTCCGAGAACTTTCATTTCTGCACAAAAAAACGGCACCACGGTAGTTCTGCTGAAAACAGCGTCAGTCCAGGTTAGTTATATTCAAATCATACCAAAACCATATAAAATTGTTGTAAACATGGCATGAATACTTCATAAATTATAGATACGTTGGAGACGTATCAATCATCCCACCCGGGTCGAGAATCTGGGTTGTCTAGCTTTGGTGGTGGCACCTCAAGTTGATGGTTATAAGCTCACTAAAGTGCTTATGGATGGAGGAAGTAGCATCAATATCATGTACTATGATACCTTCAGGCGCATGAACTTGTCAGAGAAACAACTCCTGCCGTCCTCGACCGTTTTTCACGGAATCGTTCCCGGAAAGTCTGCCTATCCTATTGGGCAGTTTAAGCTGGAAGTTGCATTTGGTGATGAGTACAATTATAGAACAGAGTTTCTGAAGTTTGAAGTTGTCAAGATCAAAAGCCAATATCATGCTCTTTTTGGGCGGCCGGCTTACGCTCGTTTCATGGACCGGGCCCGCTATGTTTATCTCAAGCTCAAGATGCCTGGGCCAGAAGGCACTATCACAGTCGATGGCGACAGAAGGATTGCTCGCGAGTGTGAAGAGAGGGACACAACTTATGCTGAGTCAGCCTACGCAGCAGAGGAGTTAAAGTTTTATACATCCAATGTTGACCGAGCCGACAAGACCCCCCTAAAGAAACCCACCACAGAGTCTGATCCCCCACTCAAGTTTAAGTTGGCCGAGGAGACAAAATAGGTTGATTTCACCCCTGTTGACTCATCCCAATAGTTCACTATTGGGACTGACATGGATCCCAAATAGGAAAGTGTGCTCATCGAGTTCATCCGTGAGAATCGGGACATCTTTGCATGGAAACCTTCTGACATGCCTGGTGTACCGAGAGAATTCGCTGAGCACCACCTCAATGTTGATCTTAAGATGAAACCAGTCCGGCAATACCTCCGTCATTTTAACGAGGAGAGATGAAAAGCTATTGGTGAAGAAGTAGCTCGACTCCTTGCAGCCGAGTTTATCATCGAAGTTTTTCACCCGGAGTGGTTGGCAAATCCAGTGCTTGTGTTGAAGAAAAATGGGACTTGGTGAATGTGTGTTGATTATACAGACCTTAACAAGGCTTGCTCTAAGGATCCGTTCGCTCTTCATCGCACTGATCAGATAATCGATTCCATGGTTGGTTGTGAGAGTTTATGTTTCCTGTATGCTTGATAACCCACAAGTATAGGGGATCGCAATAGTTTTCGAGGGTAGAGTATTCAACCCAATTTTTTTGATTTGACACAAGGGGAGCCAAAGAATATTTGTAAGTAATAGCAGTTGAGTTGTTAATTCAACCACGCCTAGAGACTAAATATCTGCAGCCGAGTGATCATTAGCATAGTAGTATGATAGTTTGATAGCAGTAGCAGTGATAGCAACAGTAACGGTAATAGTAGCAATAATTTTGTAGTAGTTGTAATAGTAGTGACAGCCGTAGTAACTTAGCAAGATCAATATGTAGTAACAGCATTGGATCGGTGATAACGTTGGATAATATTCATCATATAACAGTCATAACCCAGGGCGACACAAAACTAGCTGCAGTTCATCAATATAATGTAGACATGTATTTCGTAAATAGTCATACGTGCTTATGGAAAAGAACTTGCATCACATCTTTTTTCCTACCCTCCCTTGGTTGCGGGGTCCATAAGGAAACTAAGGGATATTAATGCCTCCTTTTAATAGTAAACCGGAACAAAGCATTAACACATGGTGAATACATGAACTCCTCAAACTACGGTCATCACCGGAAAGAATCCCAATTGTTTTCACCTTGGGGTATGCGGATCATAACATGTAATAGATGCATATAACTTGCAAGATTGGATCAAGAACACAAATATATTGGTGAAAACATAAATGGTTCAGATCTGAAATCATGGCACTTGGGCCCTAGTGACAAGCATTAAGCATAGCAAAGTCATAGCAACATCAATCTTAGAACATAGTTGTGTCGTGGCGGAACACGATCACCTATGGGGCCATTGGCCCCTTGTGGTTCGACAAGGGCGAGGGGCACGTTGCACATAGAGCGGAGACCATAGGAGTAGCACGGCAATGGTGACGCGGTGGTTTTTACCCAGGTTCGGGCTGCTGTGAAGCGTAAAACCCTACTCCTGCTTTGGTGGATTGAATGGAGGACCGTGATGAACATGCAGCGCTCAAGCCCAACAAGGTTGCCTTGGGGAGAGCAGCTACGTGCGTAAGAGTGTACAAGGGTCCAAATCCTATTTTAGGTTGCCATAGCCCTCCTTTTATAGGCTAAGGGGTTACCACAGTGGCAAATCAGTCATTACGCACTGATTAGATAGCAATAGTGCTATCATACCTAACTCTGCAGACAGGACAAGGCGCATTAAATGCACCGCTTAGTGTCACATCATGGGAGTAGCCCAGCAAGCCTTGCCGCGCCACTTTAGCTGTCTCTCGCCCTCTCTGCCTGACACGCCTTTGGACGGGTGTCATGCAGGGTGAATCTTCTCCCCAAATGGTTGCCACATGCCAGAGGACAGCCACTTAATCACTTGGGGGCTCGACACCGCACTGATAAGTGACTTGAGTCACTGTGCGGTGGAGCGGTGGTGCCTTGGCAGGGTGATTCACTCTCGGCGTCCCTGGCAAGCCTGCCGGGGGAGTCTTGAGACTTGTCTTCGGTGCGGCCTCGACCTGACCGGGCTCGCCTACCCTGTAAGGGATGTTTTTCCTTGGTGATATCTTGCTCCTTTGGCTTGTCTTGGTCTTCTTGATCTGCCCTTTGATTCCTCAAAGAGCTACGTTCTTAGCTTGGTCTTGTCTTGTCATTGCAACCTAGCCTTCGTGCCTGTGTACAGTCTGGGCAACATACGGCAAGGTTTGTTGTACCAACAGGAGCCCCCGGGCCTGGCCCGAATGCGCTGCCGAGCATCATTGGGGTAGGCCCTATCAAGTACACAGGTAGAGGGCTTGTGGTAGCTTATTCCTTGATATTTTCCTTGCCTCTTCATTAACCTGTGCTTGAGTCAGTTTCCGGTCTTTCTGCGCGTCATGCAAGACATTGCGGGGGAGATTTAAGCCACGATATGTGGGCTACCCACGTCCCACATTCATGGCATGATAATTGCCACTCCACTATCTTCCCCACTCCTGGTGCCTCCGCCACGTGTGTTGAATGCATTGCGCAGGGTTGGTGGCAGACTCGGAGGGCACGGGAATGAGTGCCATGGCAGAAAGCTAGGCGTCGTGGATTGGCGCAAGGGTCGATCTTGATTCCGTGCGCCGTTAGTGGCACAGAGGAGTCATACTGGCGGAATGGGGCGGTCGCCCCCTTGGTGAGGAGCCAGCCCCTGGCTCCGTTTGCCTGTAAAAGGGAACGTGGGCGAGGCGCTGACTCACACCTATTCCTTCCTTGTTCCTTCTGATACCATCTCTCCACCATGGCAAGGGGGAGAGGGCGCAGTGGTGCTCCGGCGGTGGCAATGAGGGTTTCTGCTCGACAATGCCTCCCTCCTCCTGCAGGGGACGCGAAGGCGGAGCCCGCCGTAAGGGAGGTGGGAGACGACGCGGACATGGCCGTCGTGGCACCTGGGGCCGGGGAGGGCGAGGCGGCGCCCTGATCGCGCCTTCCCCGGCCATTCAGAACCCGAAATGAAGGCCACGTCATGGACCAGCCGTTGGAGTTTATCGTCAAGCTGCGGGACCCCATTCGCAAGGGTAATGGAGGTCGAACAGCCACCGGGGCTAAGGCTGCACATGAGGGGTTGTTGTAATGGCAGCATGCGGGCGGACATGGAGTTCCCCGCTCCCCATGTCATGCTTCTCAGGCGTGGCTGGAAGACCTTTGCACGTGCCGCTCGTTCTCCATTTCAAGCTAATGGACGCCACCTTACTCTCCGTCAAGGTCTTCGGGCATTCGGGTGCTCGTTTAGGGTGCTGCGCGGAGAGCTCGACTAACGACGAAAGCTCCTTGCTCGAGCGATAGAGACGAGGAGGACAGTGACGGCGATGACGGCGGAGCCGATGGAGAGGACGACGGCTCTGACTCCGGCAGAAGACCAGCCACACCGTCACCATCAGTCGGTGGCGCCACCATCTGCACTTGCATCTCCTCCCCGGCAAGGCGATTTGCTGGGGAGTTGGATGTGGAGGTGTGGATGGTGTCTCCGGCTCCTCCAGCAGCCTTCCAGTTGGACCTCGGCAGGCTTCCTCGTGGGCACTGGCTTCGTTCGCCCTGCCGCGTCCTGCTGGCCCTGGTGGCGGTGACCAGGGGATCCCTCCGCCGCTCTCTTCACCATCACCTTTGTCCGCGCCCTCCCGATCTTGTTAGGCTCCTTCCCATGGGGCCTGACGGGGTCAGGCTGGGCTTCTTCCTAGGCGCTCCTTTTGCCCTCTTCACCTCCCACCGTAGCTCCTAGGAGGAGAGGGACAAGAACGGGATTACGGGGCACTTATCTTTTTTCAGTCTGAAACATGTAGGTACTTGCCAAAGTTTAGTCTAAATATGTAATCTATTTTATCCATGTTTGTGCTCTGTAAGATTTGTACTTGCTTATCGCATATTAATGAAAAAAGACAAGCCTTGTCGGGTACTTGTGCATGTCTCTTGTCCACGCAAAGGATGAACACCTTTATACTCTTAAGTAAACAAGTTTCCTCGGCAAGCTATCTTGCCGGTGCCTTCCATTGTTGTCCCGGAGACCAGGCCTGCCGGGCTTCGGAAACATGGAGAGGGGACCAGCCCCTTGTCAACCTTTTTCTTGTCAAATGCCACTACAACCTTCCTGACCGAAGCAACGTTCGGGTCAAAGGATGGGAGCACAAATGCTTCAAAGGCGGCAAGGTTTCTCTATGCACAAGTTTTCTTCTTACAAAGACATGTATGGATAAAAAAAGAGAACTTATCTGTTTGGCTTGCCGGGGATCGATATGTAGGCATGTTCCCTTTTCTTCCTCTCAGGATTGAGTCCGCGGCAAGAATCCTGCAGTTAGTGCAGAGGGAAGCAGTAGCAAAATATGATCTCATCTACATGCTCATGGCAAGTTCATGTTTATGCTATGCGTGCATGCTGGTTTTAGGGGGCCCCCAGCGCTTCGTTTATTTATCTGCTGCTCAGGGTCTGCGCCTGGCTTTGTACAAAGGGTTACATGGAGCATCGGCAAGGCTTGTACAAAAGGGTGGCTGCCAGGGCAAGGCCCGGCAGCCGCACCTTATGATTAGAACTTACGAAGATGCTCAATATTCCATGAGTTTTGCACCTTGATGCCATCTTCGGTCTCCAGACGGACTGCGCCAGGTCTGGTGACTCATACTACCTGGTAAGGGCCTTCCCACTTCGGCGTCAACTTCTTGGAACCCTTGGCGGACTGAACACGCCTAAGGACAAGGTCGCCTTCCTCAAGACTCCAGGCATGGACCCTGCGGCTGTGATAGCGACGCAGGGCCTGCTGGTATCATGCAGCACGTATAGCAGCCCGAAGACGGTTCTCCTTAAGTAGCACAGTGTCATCACGCCGGTGCTGTTCTTGTGCTACTTCATCATAGGCAAATACTCGAGGTGACCCATATATGAGTTCCGTGGGGAGCACTGCTTCTGCCCCATAGACTAGGGAGAAGGGAGTCTGGCCGGTAACTCGATTTGGTATCGTACAGAGGGACCAAAGAACCACCGGCAGCTCGTCGATCCATCGCCTGCCACACTTCTGCAGCCTATCAAATGTTCTTGTCTTGAGTCCTCGCAACACTTCAGCGTTTGCCATCTCATCTTGTCTGTTGCTTCTGGGATGGCATTAGAGGTGAATGAGACCTTGCTTCTGAGGGCATGAACATATTGCATGAAGGCGCGGCTTGTGAATTGGGTGCCATTGTCAGTGATGACTCTGGCAGGTACTCCGAAACGGCACACCAATCCCTTCAAAAACTTGATAGCTGATTGTGCAGTCACCTTCCTCACGGGCTCCACTTTCGGCCACTTTGTAAACTTGTCGATTGCAACATACAAGAATTCAAAGGCCCTGATAACACGGGGGAAGGGGCCCAAGATATCAAGCCCCCAGCCCGAAAATGGCCATGACAAAGGGATCGTCTGGAGAGCTTGAGCAGGCTGATGGATATTCTTGGAGTGGAACTGGCAGGCTTCACATCTAGTGACTAGCTCAGTTGCATCTTGGAGGGCCGAGGGCCAATAGAAACCTCGCCGGAAGGCTTTCCCAACCAAGGCTCTTGATCCAATATGAGAGCCGCACATGCCTTTGTGTATCTCTGACAATACTTCCTTTCCTTCTTCCTGGCAAATGCACTTCAGTTTCACAGCATTTGGCCTCCTTCTGTATAACGTGTCATCGACAAACTGATACATACTGGCCCTTTGGGCTACTCTTTCAGCTTCTTCTTGCTCTTCAGGAAGTTCTCCAGTTTGAAGGTAGTGGACGATGTGTTGTGCCCAAGTTGGAGCCTGTGGCTCGACAACTAGAGCCAATGGCACCTCCTCACTCATGAGAGAGCTTACCTCGACCACAAAGACTTGAAGTCCTGCGGAAGAGTGTGGCTCACCAAGCGAGGTGGAGTAGTTCCCGGCAGCCTCCTTATCGGGGACCTCTGAAGGTACTGCCGATGAAGGCTTTGCCGGAGTCCAGCTTCCTCCTCTTCCTAGCCATTGTCAATGGGGATACGGATGGCTGAGTCAAATGGAGGACAAAGGTTCCTGGTTCCACAGGGAGCTTTTGCGTGGCACATTTTGACAGATAATCAGCAGGGCTGTTTTCCGCACGTGGTACGTGCTCTGTTTGTAATCCATCAAAGTGTTCCTCCAACTTCCTCACTTCTTCAACGTATGCCTCCATTAACGGGCTCTGGTAATCCTTGTTGACTTGTCTCACCACAAGCTGTGAATCTCCTCGGATGATCAGCTTCTTAATCCCCAACTCTATCGCAATCCTGAGCCTGGCAAGGAGCCCTTCATACTCTGCAGTGTTGTTGGTAGCCCTTTCTTGGGGAAAGTGCATTTGGACCACATACTTTAGGTGCTCTCCGGTGGCTGTGATGAAAAGCACGCCAGCCCCCGCACCATGCAGTGAGAAAACACCATCAAAGTACATAATCAACTCTTGGGGCGCTTCCTTGCCGGGGATGATATTCTACAATAAACTCCGCTAGTGCTCTGCTCTGAATGGTTGAGGTGCTTTCATCCTTCAATCCAAAGATTGATAATTCCAGTGCCCATTCAACTACCTGCCGATGGCTTCAGGGTTCCTCAATATGCGTTGCAGAGGAAAATGGGTGACAACCATGATCTCGTGGGCTTGGAAGTAGTGGCGCAGCTTCCTCGAGGCCATCATGAGGCCGAAGATTAATTTATGTACCCCAGAATACCTTGATCTAGCCCCCTGTAACAGGGAGCTAACAAAGTAAACTGGTCGCTGCACTACCTTCTTCCTTGCCATAGTCTTGGAATTGCCTTCACTATCCTGCTCTTCTTTCTCTTGATCTGTGCTCAATCCTGTCGCGACTGGTTCTCTTCCTTCTTCATGGAGGACAGTAGCTGTGGCTGCTCCTTCTTCCACTTCTCGTTGTGCCACCAGGGCTGCACTAACTACTTGATTGGTCGCTACTAGATATAGCAGCAACGGCTCTTGTGGTTTGGGAGCAACCAAGGTGGGAACAGAGGAAAGGTAGGTTTTTAAGCCTTGCAGCGCTGCTTCTGCCTCCGAGGTCCACTTCATGGGCCCTGCGTTCTTCAGAATTTTGAAGAACGGTAGGGCGCGCTCGGCAGACTTGGAGATGAACCTACTCAGTGCGGCAACACATCCAGTTAAACACCTCACATCCTTGACTGTCCTGGGTGCTTGAATCTGCTCAATTGTTATGATCTTGTCGGGGTTGGCCTGTATCCCCCGGTGACATACAAAGAAGCCAAGTAGCTTGTCGGAGGAAACACCAAACACACACTTCTCTGGATTAAGCTTCAGGTTGATCTTGCGCAGATTTGCAAAGGTCTCTTCCAAATCTTGAATGAGAGTTGATCTATCCTTGGTCTTGACCACGATGTCATCCATGTAAGCTTCAATATTCCTATGCAGCTGAGGCTCAAAACCAATCTGCACGGCTCTTCCAAAGGTGGACCCGGCGCACTTTAAGTCGAAGGGCATTCGTACAAAGAGTACGTGCCACATGGGGTTATGAACGCGGTCTTCTCCTCGTCTTCCTTGGACATGAATATCTGGTGGTGCCTGGAGTAGGCATCCAAGAAGGAAAGCAGGTCACATTTGGAGGTGGAATCCACAATCTGATCGATGCGCGGCAAGGGGAATGGGTCCTTCAGGCATGCTTTATTTAGATCTGTAAAATCTATGCAAAGCCTCCATTTTCCATTCGCCTTGCGCACCACCACTGGATTTGCCAACCATGTTGGATGCAACACTCCTCTGACCAAACCAGCAGCTTCAAGTTTCTTGATTTCTTTGGCAATGAATTGCTGCCGCTACAAAGCTTGCTTCCGGACCTTCTGCTTGACGGGCTGGGCATGGGGGCAGACAGCAAGGTGGTGCTCGATTACCTCCATGGGAACACCGGGGATGTCAGATGGTTGCCAAGCAAACACATCGACATTCTCCCGTAGGAAGGCAACAAGCATGCTTTCCTATTTCTCGTCAAGGGTGGAGCTGATAGTGAATGTACCATTAGCGCCAACCAGCCCTGCCGGGACCTTCTTCACAGCAGGTGCAACAACCTTTGATCTCTTGCTATTGGAACTTTCCGGCAAGTCATCGACAGGTGCAGCGCACTCTGGAGAGGCGCGCTTCCCGGATTCCTTGCTGGTATCCTTGCTAGCTTTTCTCCCTTGCTTGTTTTCCTTGGCGGGGACTGCGGCTTCCGTGGCCTCGGCAGCGAATGCCTCCCGGTACATCTTATCCACGCATATAATTGCGTCTTTCTTGTCCGACGGGATAGAAATAACGCCCATTGGTCCTGGCATTTTCAAGGTGTTGTAGGCATAGTGGGATGCCACCATGAACTTTTCCAGGGCAGGTCATCCAAGTATCCCATTGTACGGCAACGGAAGCTCGACCACGTCGAGCACAATCTTCTCAGTCCGGTAGTTCAATTCTCCTCCAAATGTCACTGGCAGCGTGATCTTCCCCTTTGACCGACTCCTGCCGGGGTTGATCCCTTTAAAGGTGCCAGTAACCTTGAGCTCTTCTTCTATTATCTGCTGCTTGCTGATGACCTTGGGAGAAATCAGATTCAACCCGGCCCCACCGTCAACCAACATTTTTATGACCTTGAGGTTGCAGATTGTTGGTGAAACAAACAATGGCAAGCACCCTACCGCGGTGGTGCGGTCAGGGTGATCCTCTTCATCAAAGATGATGGGCGTGCGAGACCACTTGAGTGGTTTCCGAGAATCTGCCGCTGGCTCCATAGCATTGACCTCACGTGCCCACTGTTTAAGCTGGCGGTGAGAGCAGTGCAAAGATGCGCCTCCATCAATGCACAGGGCGTCAGTGGCCTTCTGAAACTCCTGCTCATTGCTTTCCTCTTCATCCCCCTCATTGCACTCGTCATCATGTTCCTTCTTCTCATGGCCTCTATCAGGTTTCCCTTGATGCTGAGGGACTTTGCCAGGGCGGCCTCTTCTGCCACCTCGACCCTTCCCGCCAACGCCATCTTGGTCTCTCTCTTTGTCACGCTTCTCGTATTCAGCTTTCTGTTTCTTGATGAACTGCTCAACTTGATGACACTCTTGGAGATCATGGCCCTTGGTCTGATGGATCTTGCAGTACGACCCGTCAGCCTTCCTAGCCTTCTCGGCCGCCACAGCTTTCCGGCAATCAGTGCACGCGGCAACTTCCTTGCCGGGAGCTTTGGTCTTGGCCTTCTTGCGGTACTAGGGACGTCGGATCCCTCGACAGCCAGTACTGTTTTCTCTTTGCGCTTCTTGTTGCGTTTCTTGTTCTTCTTCTTCTGATTGGTGGCATCGTCATCTTCTGAGTCAATGTCGACGCCATCTTCTTCTCTGGGGAGTCGCCTCCCCTCCTCTGTTCGGGCACACTTATCTGCCAAGGTGTACAGCTCATTCACAGTCTTGGGCAACCAGATGTTCATCTTGGAACGTATACTGTGGTTGCGTACGTTGGACTGGAATACAGCATTCACAGCAGCCGGGTGGATGTCTGGAATGTTCCTGTGCACCCGGCTGAATCTCTGCATATACTTCCGTAAACTCTATCCTTCCTTTTGTGGGAGGAGATGCAAGTCGCTGGGCCGCCCTGGTTCTTGATGGCCGCCCGTGAAGGCGCCAACAAACTCATTGCACAGGTCAGCACAGGTCGAGATGGAATTCTTTGGCAAGTGCATCAGCCACGACCTCACGTTTGGCTTAAGTGCCAAAGGGAAGTGGTTGGCGAATACCTTTTCATCTCTTCCTCCGGCGGCTTGAACGGCGATGGTGTAAATGCTCAAGAACTCTGCCGGGTTCAATCTTCTGTCATACTTTTCTGGTATCTCTGGCTTGAACATACGAGCAGATGGCCAACGGACTTGCCGTAGCTAGCGAGTGAAGGCGGGGCACCCAACCTCGACAGGCAGGTATCCGTCTCCACCGGGCACGGGCTCGTCGACGTCGGGTCCATTGCACCTATCAGACTGGCGGCAGGTTTTGCTGCATGGTTCTATGGTGACGTGCGCGTCTTCCCTCTGCCTGTCTTTCAGGACCTGCCGCTGGTCTCGACAGGCTTGAGGATCAGACAAAGCTATCGACACATTGTTGGGTTCTTGGTCATGTGGCTCTAGCTGCGGCCCCTGCGCTGGCTGTCGTGGAGGGGACTGCACCATAGGAGTGGCCCCTTCGGTACGGCCAGCGGCTCGGGCCGTTGTCGCTGCCTGTGGAGGCCGCGGCGGGCTTGGCCGCTATGATCCTCCCGCCTCAGGGAAACCAATCAGGCTCTGAATGGTGGCTCTCCACTCATCCATTTGATTGGCCGCTGGCAGGAATCTCAACAGGAGCTGAGCTCGCGCCATGGCTTCTGAAGCGGTGCTTGGCATAGACGATGATGTAGATCGCGACGTCGCCCAGCTTCTGACGGTGTCGGTAGTGGTGGCGCCATGCTCTCATTGCTGCGAGCCGGTCGCCAGGTTGGCATGGCGACGAGGTGGATGCGCTTGGGGATTGGCGACCCCATTCGGCGCATCGTCTTGGTTGACTTGCCCTGGGGATGGCACGTGCCTCGTAGCTGCACCCGCAGCAGGGGCAGCTAGAGGGTTGCGATTCGCACTAGAGCGAGCGCCATCACTGCGGCTGCGTCCTTCAGTGAGGTGGAGAGGTGGAGATTGAATATTCTCCCCACCTGCATCATGTGGAGCATGGCCGCTAGGGTGCTGTTGATGCTGCCCTCCTTGAGCGCCTCCTGCTCCCGCTTTGGCCGCAGGGGGAATGGTGATGGCGCAGCCTGCGCCAGTCATGTTCCCCGTGGCGTCCACGTCCCCATGCGCCCCCGTTGCCCCCACGACATTAGTGGCTGCATACGAGGGGGCCTTCGAGGTGGATAGGTGAGCTGTAGCAGTGGACTTTTTCTTGGGCGCCATGGATGATGAAGTCGTCGATGAAGAAGACGATGATGAAGATTGACGCGCTGCTTACAACCTCGGGTTCGCGCAAGCGCCTCCCCCTACCTAGCGCGCCAAAGATGTCATGGCGGAACACGATCACCTATGGGGCCATTGGCCCCTTGTGGTTCAGCAAGGGGGAGGGGCACGTTGCATAAAGAGCAGAGACCGTAGGAGCAGCACGGCAATGGTGACGCGGTGGTTTTTACCCAGGTTCGGGCTGCTGCGAAGTGTAAAACCCTACTCCTGCTTTGGTGGATTGGATGGAGGACCGTGAGAAACACGCGATGCTCAAGCCCGGCAAGGTTGCCTTGGGGAGAGCAGCTACGTGCGTAAGAGTGTACAAGGGTCCGAATCCTATTTTAGGTCGCCATGGCCCTCGTTTTATAGGCTAAGGGGTTACCACAGTGGTAAATCAGTCATTACACACTGATTAGATAGCAACAGTGCTATCATACCTAACTCTGTAGACAGGACATGGCACATTAAATGCACCACTTAGTGTCACGTCGTGGGAGTAGCCCGGCAAGCCTTGCCGCGCTACTTTAGCTGTCTCTCACCCTGTCTACCTGACACGCCTCTGGACGGGTGTCATGCAGGGTGAATCTTCTCCCCAAATGGCTGCCACGTGCCAGAGATAGCCACTTAATCACTTGGGGGCTCGACACCGCACTGATAAGTGACTTGGGTCACTGTGTGGTGGAGCGGTGGTGCCTTGGCGGGGTGATTCGCCCTCGATGTCCCAGGCAAGCCTGTCGGGGAAGTCTTGAGACTTATCTTCGGTGCGGCCTCGACCTGACCGGGCTCGCCTGCCCGGTAAGGGAGGTTTTTCCTTAGTGATATCTTGCTCCTTTGGCTAGTCTTGGTCTTCTTGATCCTCCCTTTGATTCCTCAAAGAGCTATGTTCTTAGCTTGGCCTTGTCTTGTCATTGCAACCTTGCCTCCGTGCCTATGTACAGTCTAGGCAACATACGGCAAGGTTTGTTGTACCAACAAGTGGATACTAGGGATCAAGCCCTAACAAAACTAACTCGATTACATGATGAATCTCATCCAACCCATCACCATCTAGCAAGCCTACGAAGAGATTACTCACTCCCGGCAATGAGCATCATGAAATTGGTGATGGAGGATGGTTGATGATGATGATGGCGGCGAATCCCCCTCTCCAGAGCCCCGAACGGACTCCAGATATGTCCTCCCGATGAAGAACAGGAGGTGGTGGCGGCTCTGTATCGTGAAACACAATGAAACTTTCTCTCCTATTTTTTCTTCAAAAATAGGAATTTCTAGGGTTGGAATTAGGGTCAGCGGAGCCTCATGGGCCCCACTACCCACCAGGGCGCGCCAGAGGGGGGTGGCGCGCCCTGGTGCCTAGTGCGCAGCCGGGCCCCCCTCAATTGGGTCTTGGCTTCAGTATTTTTCTTTTATTCCAAAATAATTATCCAAAAAGTTCGTCCAATTCCGAGAACTTTTATTTCTGCACACAAACAACACCACGGTAGTTCTGCTGAAAACAGCATCAGTCCGGGTTAGTTTCATTCAAATCATGCAAATTAGAGTCCAAAACAAGAGTAAGCGCGTTAGCAAAAGTAGATACGACAGAGACGTATCAACTCCCCCAAGCTTAACCCATTGCTTGTCCTCAAGCAATTCAGTTGATAAGCTAAAAGTGACAAAGAAAAACTTTTACGAACTCTTTTGTTCTTGTGTCCGTATATATGCTTAAATAATACCCAGGTTTTCAGCAAAGATCATGACTAACCATGCAAACAATAACTCTTAGAAATTATATTCACTCATATCAATGGCCTAATCAACTAGCGAGCAATAATAAAATATCTTAAATGCCAACACTTTGTCAAAACAATCATGATATAATATAACAGTAATGGTATCTTGTTAGCCCTTTCTGAGAGCACAAAACATAAATGTAGAGCACCTCCAAAGTTCAAGCAGCGACTAAACATTGTAATTCATGGTAGAAGAGATCCAGTCATGATGCACACAACATTAACTATAAACAATGCATGAGAATGACAATAGTGTTCTCAGGACTGGTAATTATTTGAGAAGATGATGACTCAAAAAGTAAAATAATGTAAAAGTAAATAGATAGGCCCTTCGCAGAGGGAAGCAGGGATTTGTAGAGGTGCCAGAGCTCGAAGCTTAAATCATACATAAATATAAAATTTAGGGAGGTATACCTTTCCCGCCAACCTTACGACCAAGAGTTATCAATATCTTCCATGCTAAACACATTAGCGGTGGTTCCTAAGTGATAAAAGTAAAGTTTACTCCCCCTCCACCAACAAACACAAGCCATGGCTAGCTGAATCCTAGGGTGGCCTCCATACCAACAACAGTCCCGGGGAGTTTGTTTTATTTTTATTGTAATTATAATTATGGGACTGGGCATCCCGATTACCAGCCCCTCTCGTGCAAGGACGAGTGAATAAACACTCATCATGAGAATAACCCGCTTAGCATGGAAGATACTGACCACGCCCTGTCGCTCCATGAGCGGTACGGGCACACAAAACAGATGTTCATTTGAATTTTTTGAGCCGGCAAATGCAAATTTACTTGGAACGCAAGGGTAATACCGCATATACGTAGATATAGTTGAGACATCTGGAATAACTTTGGTTTAAGAATTTTGATGCACAAGAAGTATTCCCGCTTAGTACGGAGCAAAGGCTAGCAAATAGGTTGAGAAGCAACCAGCTAGAGAGCGAAAACGGTCATAATCATGCATTATGAATAATTAACATTCAATACTAGCATGAGTAGGATATAAACACCATGAACATAAATATCATGGAGGCTACATTGGTTTTGAATCAACTACATGTGTGAACATGTGCCAAGTCAAGTCACTTGAAACATTCTGAGGAGGGTACCATATCATCATACTACATCACAACCATTTTAATGCATGTTGACACCTAAGATAAATCATTATCCACTCCTAGCAACTTAAGCATGGCATGAGAAACTATAATCTCAAATTCTCATTGTAAACATGTTTAATCATAATATGCTGAATTATGGATATTGAGTTAAACATATTTACAGAAACAAAAACAAGTTGAGTTCATACCTGCTTTTCCTGCCACAGTCACTTCATCAAATATCGTCATTATTGCCTTTCACTTGCACGACCGATTGATATGAAAATAATAATAGTGCAAGAGTGTCATGGACTAAGCTAGAATCTGCAACATTTTATTTCAAGGAGAAGACAAAATAATATGGGCTCTTTGTCAGATCATCAATAATGCATATGAGTGCCACTCAATATTTTCATCGTGCTCCTCTCCTTAGTACGACTCATTGAAACAAAAGAAAAGAATTTCAAAGAAACACACTGAAATATTTTTGGAATTTTTGATTTTTCTTGAAGAAAGCAAATTAAAGAAACAAAAACAAAAATGAGAAAAACTATTTAAACGGGAAAGCTCCCAACAAGCAAAGGAAGAAATGGGAAATCTTTTTGGGTTTTCTTTTAATACTACAACTAATTTAAACTAGAAACAAGAACCGAAAAGAAGGAGGAGATGTTTTTGTATTTTCTCAAAGTTTTTCAAACACACAAGAAGAAAATGAGAAAATAAAACTAACATGGATTATACAACGAAAAAGTATGAACACCGACAACTAGAATGAAGTGTGTGAACATGAATGTAATGTTGATGGGAAATACGTACTCCCCCAACCTTAGGCTTTCAGCCTAGCTTGGTGATCACCACCCGTAGTAGTCGTCCGGTCCCAGGTGAAGTGCTGGAGCGGCGGCACCTGAGCATCCCACTCCTGGGGCTCCTCCTCTACCGCTGTCTGTGTGTTTCGGTAGGCAACAATGTCCTCTGGTAGGACGGTATATCCGTTCCTGGCATAAGAATCAAACAAAGCAAGTGCAGGCAACGGAATAATATTACGAGTGTTCTCACTGAAAACCAAGTTATAATGGATGTGGTGATGAGGCTCAGGAGCATCAATAAAGTGGTGGTCCTCCATTGCCTGGTGATATAAATAAACTATGGGCAACAAGTAATCATGGTGGCGTATCTGAACATTAAAGCTTCTCACTAGGTGAGTAGCAAAAATACCACCATGAATTTTACCCTTGGTCCTATTAGTGTGTAGGCGGCGTGCGATGATGGCCCCAGGTTATAGGTGTGGTCATTGTGAAGTGCACGATGTAAAATGGCAAGGTCAGGGGCACTAAGTATACTGCCTTTCTCTCTGGCAGTCAAATATTTCGTAATAAATAAGGTAAAGTAATGCATAGAAGGGAATTGCAGACTAGTAGCTGTGGCTTTCGACAAGCCCCTTTCCTCACCCACTGCTAAAGTGCAGAGGAAACCCTCAAACTCCGCCGGTCTAGGCTCTCTTAATTCCCCATCAGAGGGAATCAAACATATCTCACAAAATTCAGTAAGCGGTATGTGACTGGTTTCAGAATATAAATTAAAACGCACTGCAGGAGGTTCGAGCCTATTCAAGAAATGAAAATTTTGCACAAAGGAATTCGTAAGGATGTGGTGTTGGTCACACTTATCTGTGAGGAAGTTGGTAATCCCGGCATTCACAACGAATTGGGCGAACTCTTGGTAGAACCTGGCTTCGTTCATGAAAGCATTGTGCGGCCATTCGCACGGCTAGACCTCCGTCATTCGCGGAGTGTTGAGGTCGTTGTCCGATGATTCCCCAATGACTCCTTTGGCATTCCTTTTCGGGGAATACCTCCGAAAGATATCCATTTTTCCTATTAACAAATTTCTAAAAAAATTGGCCCACAAAATGATATCAATAAAACTTCACAATATTGATAGCAACTAGTCATATGGATGTCTAGAGGCTATATCAAGCGCTCAAACTACTTGGAACTCAAAGAATTCAACATGCAAACTCATTTTCAGCAGCACCAAGAGTAGCTAATTACTCAAAATATAAACCACTAGAACAAAAACTAATTGGAGCAATGGAGGAGTCACATACCAAGTAGCAATCCCCCAAAACAGTTTCAGAAACGGAGCTCCGAGCAAAGAGATCGAAAATCTTAGCTTCGGGAGCAAGAACATGAAAGAGAGCTAGAGGGATTTTTTCTGGAGGTAGGTGACGAAGTGAGCTAAAGGTGTGAGTGAGTGGGTACTTGTGGGGCCCACTACCCACCAGGGCGCGCTAGGTGGGTGTGGTGCGCCCTGGTGCCTAGTGGGCACCTGGGGCACCCTCTCTGTGGTGTTTTCAGTACCAGAAATTCTCAAATATTCAGAAAAAAATCATGTTAAAATTTCAGGTCATTTTGAGCACTTTCATTTTTGGGCACTTTTTTATTGCACGGATAATTCAGAAAATAGGATAAACATGGTATTTTATTGCATTTGACTAAAGATAACAGAAAATATAAAATGGGTACAAAGGGTTGTGCCTACTAAATTCATTGACCACATGCATCTCGAAAATAATCCATTAATAAGGTTGATCAAGTGTTATTAACAACCACTTTCAATTAGCATGAACCCGAAGAACTTTCGTAAAACACTAAGTTACCTCAACGGGGATATGCATCTCCCCTACAATAAGTGTCTCATATTTCTTTTTGACACTAGGTAGAGGGAGTTGAAAACTTCCAATAGTGATTGTCGGAGTCTTTTCAATAACATTAATGCCATTTATTTGAAATTGTTTCTTTGGAAAATGCACCGTATGCCCGGTACACTTGATATGAAAAGTGATCTTGCTTTTGTTGCAATCAATAACAGCCCCTGCAGTATTCAAAAAGGGTCTACCAAGGATAATCGACATGTTGTCGTCCTCAGGCATATCAAGTATAACAAAGTCTGTTAAGATAGTAACATTTGCAACCACAACAGGCACATCCTCACAGACAACGATAGGTATGGCAATTGATTTGTCAGCCATTTGTCAAATCAATTCTTTTATATAAAGAGAAAGGCATAACACTAACACCAGCTCCTAAATCACATAAAGCAGTTTTGACATAACTTGTTTTGATGGATCATGGTATAGTTGGTATTCCTGGATCTCCTAGTTTCTTAGGTACTCCATCCTTGAAAGAATAATTAGCAAGCATGGTGGAGAATTAAGCTTCAGGTATTTTTATTTTATTAGTGACAATATCTTTCATATATTTAGCATAAGGGTCCATATTTAAAATATCAGTTAAACGAGTACGCAAAAGGACTGGCCTAAGCATTTCAGCAAAGCATTCAAATTCTTCCTCATCTTTTTTCTTAGATGGTTTAGGTGGAAAGGGCATGGGTTTCTGAACCCATGGTTCTCTTTCTTTACCATGTTTTCTAGAAACAAAATCTCTCTTATCATAACATTTATTTTTAGAAGGTGGGTTATCAAGATCAACAGCAGGTTCAATTTCAGCATCATTATCTGGTTCTTTATCATTGTATGGTTGAGAATCTATATGAACATCATCATTGTCATTCTCATTATCACTAGGTAAATGCTCATTACCAGATTGTGTTTCAGCATCAGAAATAGAAACATCATTATCATCATCAGAAGGTTTTTCTACCTTAGGTTCACTAGAAGTATGCAAAGTTCTACCATTTTTCTTTTTCTTCTTCTTTTTACATGGACTAGGTGCATCAATATTAATTCTTTGAGAGTCTTGTTCAACTCTTTTAGGATGTCCCTCAGGATAAAGTGGCTCCTGAGTCATTTTACCTCCTTTAGTCATTACTCTAACAGTATGATCATTCATATTATAAATCATTTCATTGAGTAACTCACTTTGAGATTTGGCAACTTGTTCTAATTGAGTCTGAACCATAGAAGCATGTTTTCCTACTCCTTTAACATCATTAGTGATTCTGAATAACAAGTCACTCAAGCGAGCAATCATATCAGAATTTTGCTTTAATTGTTTCGTAACATAGGCATTGAAATGATCTTGCTTCATAATGTAATTGTCGAATTAATACAAGCACTGACTAGGATGTTTGTTATAAGGAATATCACCTTCATCAAACTTTAAAAGAGAATTTACCTCTACCACTTGTGGTGGTATGTCAAGGCCATGTATTTCTTTAATAGGTGGTAAATTTTTAACATCCTTGGCTTTAATACCTTTTTCCTTCATACATTTCTTTCCCTCTTGCATATCTTTAGGAATTTGAGAAATAAAATACCCCTCTTCTTCGGAGTGGGTTTAGGCGGTGGTTCAGGAAGTGTCTGATGGCTCGTGTCCGTGTCAATATTTTCCCCGAAGAGGAAGGGATGATGCAGCACAGCTACGGTAGGTATTTCCCTCAGTGATGAAACCAAGGTTATCGAACCAGTAGGAGAACCAAGCAACACTATGTAAACGGTACCTGCACACAAAGAACAAATACTTGCAACCCGACGCGTAAGAGGGGTTGTCAATCCCTCTCGGGTAAAAGATAGATTGGTTTGTATGATTTTGGATAAATAGATCTCGCAATAAAATAAAACAAAATAAATAAAGAAAAAGTGCAGCAAGGTATTTTTGGGTTTTTAGAATTATAGATCTGAAAACAAAAGCAAATAAAAATAGATCTCGAAGCAAATATGATAAAGAATAAACCCGGGGGCCATAGATTTCACTAGTGGCTTCTCTTGAGAAAATAGCATACGGTGGGTAAGCAAATTACTGTTGGGTAATTGATAGAACTTCAAATAATTATGACGATATCAAGGCAATGATCATTATATAGGCATCACGTCCAAGATTAGTAGACCGACTCCTGCCTGCATCTACTACTATTACTCCACACATCGACCGCTATCCAGCATGCATCTAGTGTATTAAGTTCATGGAGAAACGGAGTAATGCAATAAGAACGATGACATGATGTAGACAAGATCTATTCATGTAGGAATAGACCCCATCTTGTTATGCTTAATAGCAACAATCAATATGTGTCTTGCTGCCCCTTCTGTCACTGGGAAAGAACACCGCACGATCGAACCCATCACAAAGCACCTCTTCCCATGGCAAGAAAAATCGATCTAGTCGGCCTATCTAAACCAAAGATTCGAAGAAGAAATACGAGGCTATAAGTAATCATGCATATAAGAGATCAAAACTCAAAGAACTTTCATGGATAAAATAGATCTCATCATAAACTCAAAGTTCATCGGATCCCAACTAACACACCGCAAAAAGAGTTACATCAAATAGATCTCCAAGAGACCATTGTATTGAGAATCAAAAAGAGAGAATAAGCCATCTAGCTATTGCCTACGGACCCGTAGGTCTACAATGAACTACTCATGCGTCATCGGAGAGGCACCAATGAGGATGATGAACCCCTCCATGATGGTGTCTAGATTGGATCTCGTGGTTCTAGAACTTGCGGCGGCTGGAATTGTGTTTCGTCGACTCCCCTAGGGTTTTTGGATTTTCGGGGTATTTATAGAGCAAAGAGGCGGTGTGGGAGGCGGCCGAGGTGGGCACAACCCACCAGGGGCGCCTGGGCCCTCAGGCGCACCCAGGTGGGTTGTGCTCCCCTCGGAGGCCCCCTCTGGTACTTCTTTGGCCCAACACGTGTCTTATGGTCGAAAAAAATCTCCGAAAATGTAACACCCTGGATTTTGCCCATTTTTTTCCTTTGATTTTTGTCTGGATTTGCCTTTCTGTGGCTTAGTAGTCTTGCAACCTGGAGGGATCACCATTGATTCCTCTTACCAAGTGGCTTGTCAACCTCAAAACCATCCCAAGACCTTGTCATTTCCATCTTGGACCAATCCCAATATTCTTTTCCTTGGGAAAATTCCTTTTTTCTATTAAAGGAATAACCCTGTTGTCCTGGGTTGTGAAGCAACCCACATTTCCATCATTCCAAAGATTCCCAAA
Source organism: Thinopyrum elongatum (assembly GCA_011799875.1). Taxonomy (NCBI): domain Eukaryota; kingdom Viridiplantae; phylum Streptophyta; class Magnoliopsida; order Poales; family Poaceae; genus Thinopyrum; species Thinopyrum elongatum. The sequence goes on from CM022297.1 coordinate 312,752,310, forward strand.
TAATTCTCATAAATTGTTTGGGTAAGATCTTCCACAAATATGTCAAAACCCTTCCTTGCCATGTTCAAAAATATTTCACAAATATTTCTTTTCTGATTCTGCCCTAGCTGTCAAGTTGAGAAGCAAGTACTCTTTATATTTGCTTGCTTGGTCCCAAACTTTTTGGGCATTCTTTCCTATCCATATCATTGCCACATGCCAAAATTCAACTTCATTTGGCTATTAAATCTCCCTTGGCTAATTTCCAAAGTTTCTGGTCAACTAAAAGTTTTGTGAAGGAAGTGCTAGCTAGGAGTATCCAAATGAGTTGAAATTTTGCAAGCATCTTCATATGCTCAAATCATGACTCTCCACCAAGTTTCAACCCTATCCAATCATCTATGTGAGCACAGCCTCAAATATTGGTTTCTGGTCAGATTTTCAGATTGTGAAGCAACTATATTTTATACTACTCCATAATTGCTGAAAATTTACCAAAGCATTCTCCTACCCATATAACTTATCTCCACAAAATTTGGGCTCATTTCATCTTCCCAATAATTCCCTAGAATTTTTCTAAGATTCTAGTAAGAGAGGTTCACTGTGAAGGAAGTACCATTTTGGCTTGTCCAAATGGCATGAAATTTTTATGGCACTCTCATATTACCAAATCATCATGTTATACCAAATTTCAGCTCAAGTGGCTACTCCATGTGAGTGCTCTATCCTAATCAAGTTTCTGGACCAGATTGGTCAGTTACAAAGCAACCCTATTAAATATTGGTCCTTTTCTTCTCAAAATTCACAGGATTGTAGTCCTTCCTATCCCAAACCTCCCAGACATCTTATTTGCCCCTTATCGCTTCTCTGTTCATCGCAGTGGCATGGTCAAGTTTGCCACAGCAAACTTCAAGTGACCACTCCCATCCAACCACAGTTCCCCTCATCGAGCCATCACCTCCCTGAGACTGTACTTTGGAGGGACTGCTCACTAGATAAGACGCTGCATGCCAGGGTGCATCGCGTGCGCCAGTTCACGCGGTGACCACGCGTCTGGCATACCAGCCAGTGCGCTCTGGCAGTTGTACCCTCAACCTCGTCGCGTTCCTCCTCTCCCTCGCCACCTAGCCATGTCTAGGGGCTTCACCTCATCGTCGCCCTTTGCCCTGGATAAGTCTCCTCCCCTCAGGTCACCTCCTACATAGTGTGGCAGCCGCGCCCGCGACATGGCCGTCTCTGCCGCCACCGTGTCCGGTCGCCCGCGAGCTCCCGAGCCTTCCCGACCTCGCCTGAGCTCTCTCCACCCCTCCGCGAAGCTTCCCGACGCCAGAACCCGCCAGCCACATCCTCCCCATGCTCCAGTGCACTGATGAGATTGTCGCCATGGCCTTCCTTATCGCCTCGCCTCAGCCACCTATAAATAGGCTGGCGCGCGCCTCCCCGAGCTCACCATTGCCCTCACCGCGCTCCAATAGCCCTCCCCAGCCTCCTCCCCAAGCTCCAGGAGCTCTCCTTGCCCTCCATGGCCGCCATGGCCGCCGCTCCCCGCCAGCTAAATTAGCTCGCTGCCGAGCCCCTCCCTCTGTTCCACCACCACCATAGCCCACCGAAGCTCCTCCGTCATCCTCCTTCTCCTCGGGTGCGCCGTGGCCGCGAGCCCCTCCAGCACCTGTAGCCGCCGTCCGCCGCAGTCGAGGCTGCGCTCCCTCCGGTGCATCTCGGCGAGTGTGAGGAGTCTAAACAGGACCGCCCCACCATCCTGAGTTCGCCGGTGGTCTTAGCCCGTCCAGGGGTGGTCGGAGCTGGTCGGACCCCTCGCCGGAGCTCGTCCTTGTCCTCCTCCGCAGCTGCCGTACCACCTTTACCCGGCGTCCGCAACCGGCCCAGTCGAATGCGGCGCTCCGCCCCGAGGTCGCCAGTACTCGCACCCTCCCTGGAGGTGGTCGGAGCCGGCCAGGCCAGCCGCAGGCCGAGCCTCCCCGCCTCTCCTCTGTTCGTTGTCGGGAGCGAGATGAGGAAGACGACGACCGAGCCGCCTCCCCCTAGACCCCACCTGTCAGCGCCTCAAGACCGGTCCCGCACTAGCCACATCAGTTAAGTGGAAGCGTACTCCATTGGAGTATGTCTTCCCTACTGCGGAGGCGTACTTCCTAAGAATGCGCGATCCAGTTTTCAGTCAGGGGCTGGTTTGTGAAAGTTTTATTTATAGATAGGTCCCCGGCAGAAAAACCATCACATCTTTTTGCTCGGAACTCCGATCGAGGTGATTCCAAAGCCCATTTCTTTGTCTCTTCGAGCCCGTCATGTTGGTATCATTTTCATACTGCTTTGACACTGTGAAAATGACCATTTTGCCCTTGCCCGTAAACAGCCCCCTCCGAGAGAGAACTATTTCCAGCAATCATTTCCGCGGACTCTCCGCACTTCTTCCCGATGGTTCCTTCATCCCCAGGCAAGCCACAACTCTCATTTGCATAATTGCATTGCAATATCATAGTTAAGCTAATTATTTCAACAGTAAGTATGGATTATTTGTGAAATATATTAGATTATGCAATGCCTGAGTAAATTCTTGGATAGGTGACTACCATGTTGAGTACCGGATTGTTAGTGACTAGTAATTTACCCACTCATTAATGCCATGACGTTGAGATTACCGTCTATGATGATTTTGGGATTTCGTCCGGCGATTTGTGGAGATGAATTAGTAGCAGAAGCTTGGACATAGTGGCTATTGGATTACTAGTTGGTTAATGTTTTCACTTGGATTATTATGCTATCGGAGTGTCAACCATGACAGAGATTGTTCGGAGATTAGATACTTCATGGTTGGTCCTAAGCCACCTGTCCGGACTTATCCATGCAGCCACATTTGCTGGTATGGGACGGCCTTGACTTGGTCTGATCGCGTGCTCTTTCACCGGTACCGCCCGACAGGGAAGGTTATGCGTGCACGCTACCCTGGCCCGGTAGGTAGCGATAACCTTGTGAGCCCAGTTGAGTTATATGGTACCAGGTCCTCGTTTGGGATAGTTTGTCAACCACGATGGTGTCAGGTGTCACGCGGTGACACAGGGGCCACCCAGGCCAGGACTCCGGGGGAGGATGATTGCCGGTGGTACGATGGAGGAGCCACAGGTTAGGCTGTTTTCGTTGGAGCAACCCTGGTCCACCCGAATGGGATCACGAGGTCAGGTGCTCCATGGTGTGGGTAAAGTGCGCAACCTCTGTAGAGTGTAAAATCTATTCGAATAGCCGTGTCCATGGTATTGGACAGTCCGTCCAGACCTCAACTAGGTGGTCAAGCATAGTAGTGATAATGATGGAAGAACTCGTCGTAAGATCGAAAGTACTCGGTGGATCGTGAGTATTCTGAGGGTTCTGAGACAACCCGGAAGAGAGTAAGTTTGGCAGACTTGTGGTGCAGATGGTATTAGGAATATGATATGTTAGCCATGGGATGGCTATGAGATGAGTGGTCGGATGACCACATGATTTGGATTGGATTTGGAACAGATTCAGATTGGATCCTGAGATTATTCGGAGTATGGATTAAATATGCTTAACCTTACTGCATTTACTTCAGTAGTTATCTTGCTAAATAACCATGCTTGTTAAGTACTGGCTAAAGCTAAACCTAGTCGGTTGATCCAGAGTAGCCTATTACTGTCACCCTCGACTGTTTCTTCTATAACAATAAGTCTTGACCTAATCTTGACTGTTATGATGTTGTCTTGCCTTAATGCTGATGTTTGTGGTGAGCTTTGCGAGTACATTCAAAGTACTCACCTGGCGTGTCATGCTAGTTTGTAGGTCACACCATGATGGCTTGCTTGTCGAGGATTCCGAGTTTGCGAGCTAGGATACGCGTTCTAGCCAGAGTCCCTGCGGAGTGGAGTCCATCACCGTCATCGCTGTTCCGCTGCCGAGAGAGTTACTCTGCTATTAGCATAGAGCTACCCCGGGCAGGCGTAGTGTCGCCGTGCCGATGTAATCCACGTACCCTTTGTAACCATATCCATTGTAATAAAGAGCTGATTTGTTCTATGCCAACAGTGCCATATTCCAGAGGACTTGTCCCTGGGCTGGAATACGGGGCGTTCCGGTCTTCTCTGAGCCAGGGTGCCATAGAAAAGTTTCGCTGCGTTTGGACTCCATTTGGTATTGATTTTCTGTGAAGTAAAAAACAAGCAAAAAACAGCAACTGGCACTGGGATATATGTCAGTAGGTTAGTCCAAAAAAATGATATAAAGTTGCTATAAAATGATTGTAAAACATCTAAGAATGATAATATAACAGCATGGAACAATCAAAATTTATAGATACATTGGATACGTATCAGTGTCCAATCATCATAATTCTTTAATATATTATTCAATAGTTCGGCAGCTTGTTCAATAGTTTGTTCCTTAAAAATACAACCAGCAAAACTATCTAGGTAGTCCCTAGAAGCCTCGGTTAGTCCGTTATAGAAGATATCAAGTATTTCATTTTTCTTAGAGGATGATCAGGCAAAGCATTAAGTAATTGGAGAAGCCTCCCCCAAGCTTGTGGGAGATTCTCTTCTTCAATTTGCACAAAGTTGAATATTTCCTGTAAGGCAGCTTCTTTCTTATGAGCAGGGAAATATTTCTCAGAGAAGTAATAAATCATATCCTGGGGACTACGCACACAACCAAGAGCAAGAGTATTATACCATAACTTAGCATCACCCTTTAACGAGAAAGGAAATAACTTGAGAATATAGTAATAACAATTTTTTTCCTCATGAGCAAATAAGGTGGCTATATCATTTAATTTAGTAAGATGTGCCACAACAGTTTCAGTTTCATAGCCATGGAAAGGATCATATTTGACCAAAGTAATTAACTCTGGGTCGACAGAGAATTCATAATCCTTATTAGTAATAAATATAGGTGAAGTTGCAAACCTAGGATCATATTTCATTCTAGCATTCAAAGATTTTTCTTTCAACTTGCATAGCAGCTTCTTAAGATCATCTCTATCCTTACAAGCAAGAAAGTCCCTAGCTACCTCTCCATCCATAACATAACGCTAACGTATCTCAGGTAATTCATATCTAGGAGGGCTAGGTCTAATAGGTGTTTCATAATTTTTAGTTTCAACAATTTCATCAGTTTCAACATTCTCAGTTTCTTTAGCTCTAGCAAGTTGTTCATCAAGAAATTTACCTAGTGGCACAGTCGTATCAAGCAAATTACTAGCATCATCAACAACATCATTCATAGAAGAAGTGGCATCATCAATTACTTGCGACATATCAGAATTAATAGCAGGTGGGTGGTGTTGCAAGTTTACTCAAAACAGAATGTGAATCAAGTGCAGAGCTAGATAACAGTTCCTTACCTCCCCTCGTCTTAGAGGGAACGATCTTGCTTCTATCATCCATAAGATTCTTCATGGTGATCAACATATATAAATCCCAAGTGACTTAGCAAATATAGCTATGCTCCCGGGCAACGGCGCCAGAAAAAGTTCCTGATAACCCACAACTATAGGGGATCGCAACAGTTTTCGAGGGTAGAGTATTCAACCCAAATTTATTGATTCGACACAAGGGCAGCCAAAGAATATTTGTAAGTATTAGCAATTGAGTTTTCAATTCAACCACACCTGGAGACTAAATATCTGTAGCTGACTGATTAGTAGCACAGTAGTATGATAGTTTGATAGTAGTAGCAGTGATAGCAACAGTAACGGTAACAGTAGTAGCAATAATTTTGTAGCAGTTGTAACAGTAGTAACAACAGTAGTAACTTAGCAAGATCAATATGTGAATAGCTCGTAGGCATTGGATCGGTGATAACATTGGATAATATTCATCATATAACAGTCATAACCCAGGGCGACACAAAACTAGCTCCAGTTCATCAATATAATGTAGGCATGTATTCCGTAAATAGTCATACGTGCTTATGGAAAAGAACTTGCATGACATATTTTGTCCTACCCTCCCGTGGCAGTGGGGTCCTTAAGGAAACTAAGGGATATTAAGGCCTCCTTTTAATAGAGAACCGGAACAAAGCATTAACACATAGTATACATGAACTCCTCAAACTACGGTCATCATCGAAAAGAATCCCAATTGTTGTCACCTTGGGGTATGCGGATCATAACACATAATAGATGCATATAAGTTGCAAGATGGGATCAAGAACACAAATATATTGGTGAAAACATAAATGGTCCAGATCTAAAATCATGGCACTTGGGCCCTAGTGACAAGCATTAAGCATAGCAAAGTCATAGCAACATCAATCTCAGAACATAGTGGATACTAGGGATCAAGGCCTAACAAAACTAACTCGATTACATGATGAATCTCATCCAACCCAACACCGTCCAGCAAGCCTACAAAGCGATTACTCGCTCCCGGCGGTGAGCATCATGAAATTGGTGATGGAGGATGGTTGATGATGACGATAGCGGCGGATCCACCTCTTCGGAGCCCCGAACAGACTCCAGATCTGGCCTCCTGATGAAGAACAGGAGGTGGCGGCGGCTCCGTATCATGAAACGCGATGAAACTTTCTCTCCTATTTTTTCTCCAAAAATAGGAATTTATAGGTTTGGAATTAGGGTCAGTGGAGCCTCATGGGCCCCACTACTCACCAGGGCGTGCTAGAGGGGGGTGGCACGCCCTGGTGCCTTGTGGGCAGCTGGGCCCCCCTCGAGGGGGTCTTGGTTCCAGTATTTTTCTTTTATTCCAAAATAATTCTCCAAAAAGTTTCATCCAATTCCGGGAAATTTTATTTCTGCACAAAAACAACACCATGGTAGTTCTGCTGAAAACACCATCAGTGTGGGCTAGTTTCATTCAAATCATGCAAATTAGAGTCCAAAACAAGAGCAAAAGCATTAGGAAAAGTAGATATGACGGAGAAGTATCAATGCTTACGCTGGCTATCATCAGATAAAGATGGCTGTTGAGGATCAGGAGAAGACAACCTTCATCACACCGTTCGGGGCTTTTTGCTATGTCTCTATGCCTTTTGGGCTTAAGAGGGTGGGAGCCACTTATTAGCATTGCGTATAGAATTGTTTTCACAATCAGATCAGGCACAATGTTCATGCTTATGTTGATGATATCATGGTCAAATCTCAGAAGAAGGAAACATTGTTGGACGACCTCAAGGAAACCTTTGACAACCTTCGGGTTTACAAGATGATGCTTAACCCGACGAAGTGTGTTTTTGTCATTCCTACATGCAAATTTCTAGGTTTTCTGGTGTATGAATGGGGCATTGAAGCTAATCCGGAGAAAATCAAGGCGGTGACCTCCCTTGCTAAGCCGGTCAACATCAATGATGTCTAGCGTATGGCGGGTCGAATTGCCGCCTTGAGCCGGTTCATAAGCCGCCTTAGAGAGAAGGTGATTCCTCTGTACCAGATGATGAAGAAGACACACAACTTTGTCTGGAGTGATGCTGCTAATGATGCTTTTGAAGCCCTCAAGAAGCAATTGGCGGAATCGCCCGTCCTCGCCGCTCCCATTGATAAAGTGCCTATGCTCATGTACATTGCTGCTAATAACAATGCAGTGAGTGTGGTAGTTGTCGTCGAGCGAAAGGAGGCAGGAAAAGAGTATCCAGTCCAGAGGCCAGTTTACTACGTCAGTGAAGTTCTGGCTGAGTCCAAACAGAGATATCCACATTGGCAAAAACTTGTGTTTGATGTCTTTATGGCTAGTCGCAAGTTGAAGCATTACTTTCCGGAGCATCCTATCACTGTGGTCAGTTCAGCTCCTCTGGGAGATCTCATCCAGAACAGGGAGGCCATAGTCTGAGTTGCTAAGTGGGCGATCGAGCTTGGGCCACATCATCTGAAATATGTACCCCAGACGCCTATCAAGTCTCAAGCGTTAGTGGATTTCATCAACGATTGGAGTGAACTTTAAATTCCCGAGGAGAAGCCAGACAACACCTATTGGACGATCCACTTTGATGGTTCCAGACAATTGGAAGGCTCGGGGGATGGAGTTATAATAACGTCCCCACGAGCTGACAAGTTCTGTTATGTTTTGAGGATTATTTTTCGCTGTACTAACAATGCAGCTGAGTATGAGGCCCTCCTTCACGGTCTCCATATGGCTAAAGAGATGAATCTAAGCCGGGTCAGGTGCCTGGACGACTCTGATCTGGTCGCTTAGCAAGTTTCTGGGAAGTGGGATTCCAAGGACCCTCTCATGGCGGCTTATAGACAAGCAGTTACTAATATCGCAGGACATTTTAAAGGTTACTAGGTGATCACATTGATCATCGGCTCAACGAGGCGGCTGATGCATTGTCATGACTCGCCTGTCAATGTAAGCCAGTCCCTCCCAACATGTTCCTTGATGTTCTCCATAATCCTTCGGTCAAACTGCATTCAGAGGAAGATCTTGCTATACATGACCCGGAGGCACAGTTGGTGGCTGCTCTTCGTGCTATACCAGAATGGATGACTCCTTATTTGGCTTATCTGACTCGGGGCGAGCTCCCTGAGGATGAACTCATTGCTCGCCAGATCGTCCGGCGCTCCAAGTCCATGACTATTGTCAATGGCGAGTTGCACAGAAGAAGTATCATGTTACAGTATATGTGGATTGCACTAGCCCTTTCCATCAGTTCAGACTTTTGATTGCGTTGGCTAGTGCATGAAGCTTAACATGGTATCAGAGCTAAGGTCTTGATTTCAAATCCTGACTTTCGCAATTTATTAAAAATTGCTGGTAGCCCCCCCCCTTTGTGTCCACGTAGTGGCCTCTTGAGTCATACGTGAGTTTCACGTGCCGTCGCTCTCTTCCGGTTGCACGTGTTAACTTGTCTTCCCCGTCACACGTGAGAGGGGGTGTTACAGTATATGTGGGTTGCACTAGCCCTTCCCATCAGTTCGGGCTTTTGGTTGCGTTGGCTAGTGCGTGAAGCTTAACATATCACAGGTGTTTTTCAGCGTTGTGTTTCCCCTGAAGAACCATGAGAAATTCTTGATGAAATTCACTCTGGTGATTGTGGTCATCATGCCGGCTCAAGATCCCTGGTGGCGAAGGCTTTTCAACATGGTTTTTATTGGCTCACGGCTCATGCAAATGCTGAGGACATCGTGTGCAAGTGTGATGGATGCCATAAGTTTGCACATCAGGCTCATGTGCCGGCTCAAGAACTACAGATGATTCCAATCACTTGGCCATTTGCAGTCTGGGGGCTTGATATGGTTGGTCCGTTCAAACCATCTAAGGACAAGAAGATTCACCTTTTGGTTGCTATCGATAAATTTGTCAAGTCGGTTGAAGCAAAGCCAATAAGCAATTGTGATGCAGCCGCAACGGTCAAGTTCCTAAAAAAGTTGATTTTTCGCTTTGGTTATCCACACAGGATCATCACTGATAATGGCACTAATTTTTCCAAGGGAGCTATGAAGAAATTCTGTCAACGCGAGCATATCCGCCTTGATGTAGCATCAGTAGCACATCCGTAGTCCAATGCGCAAGCAGAACGCGATAACCAGGAGATTCTACGAGGTATCAAGCCAAGGCTCATGGTTCACCTTGAGCGTACTCCGGGTTGTTGGGTTGAGGAGCTCCCCTCCATCCTTTGGAGTATACGGACCACCCCCAACAGATCAACAAGCTATACGCCTTTCTTCATGGTCTACGGTGCAGAAGCTGCGCTACCCAGCAAGATCCGTCATGATTCTCCAAGATTGGTAGCTTATGTTGAGGCAGATAATGAACAAGCTCATCGAGACTCTTTGGATGCCTTGGAGGAGGAACATGATTTCGCCGCAGCATGTTCTGCAATATATCAGCAAGACCTACGTCGCTATCACAGCCGTAGAGTTCGCAGCCGTACTTTCCAGGAGGGTGACTTAGTGCTCTGTCTAATATAAGAACAGACAGGTATGCATAAGCTTTCCCCTCCATGGGAACGGCCTTTTGCAATCAACAAGAACCTTAACAATGGCACTTATTACCTGATCAACATACGTGAATGCAATAAGTCACGTACCTCTGAGGAAGAGACAAATAGGCCTTGGAATTTTGCTAATCTTCGGCCTTATTATACTTAAGAGCCACTGGTTCCTCATCTTGTAAAATACCTTTGTATATATCTTTATGATCATTATAATAAAGCCGGCATCCCCGAAACTCGGGGCCTCTGTCGTTACCATCTCATATATTGCATGAGTCTTTATTTTTTTTATCATAGGTCACCTGGGGGCTTCCAACTCATCGAGTTTAGCTATTAATATCCCTCTTGACCCGACATATGCCATTATATGTCTTGGTTAAACCTGCATGTCTGCTTGATGCTACTCTGCCAAGGTGACCCGGTGTACTCTTGACAATCAATCTATTACGACCCTGAACTTGTCAAGGTTAAAATGCCAACTTATGTCATGTGAGAGCAAGCTTACAGAAAGCTAGGATAAACCATGGGCTATCATGCCAACTTCATTGAAGTGAGACTCAAGCCTCGAAAGCCGGTCTTTTTGTCGTGCCTCGAAAGCTGGCTTAACATTATCTCTATCTTTGAATTGTATTCTGTTTTACAGGATCTTTTGCTCCTTGATCATTTATTACATCGACCATGAGTCACCGGATCAAACAATATCCCGGCTTATTTTTTGATCAAGATTGAGTTTCTATCGACCAAGATTCCCCGGGTTGTATGACCCAGCTATCATTCAAATAATGGCTCATTGCTGCATGCAGAAGACACTACAAGTATTAAGGATAAATCGGCGGGTTATACACACCACGCCAGCTCAATATCTTCTGCAAAACTCCCTAGTCTTATGTGCACGAGGGCACCACAGATGAAACAAGTATTTTTACTATCCTATGACAAAGCCTCAGCTAGGCCCAAAATCAAGCAAAGATTTTTACATCACGACTCGCCTAAGAGGACTCTGGGTCAGCATCTCCTTAATGGCCTTCTACATCAGTCGCCGCCGGGTCAGCCTACACCGGCTCATCCTGCTCGATCTGGTGGTCCCTTGGTATCCACTGAATAGCAGATAATTTATGGAATGTTGAGTCATCAGTGATGATACCAGACGGGTCAACATCAGGAACGAAAGATTGCTTACTGCATGGAGGTGTAAGTACAAAGGGTTTGTACTCTGGCGGGTTGATACGCTTGTTGTCTTCAAAGTAGCCGGGTTGATACTTGGCCAGGTCAAGTTCTTCCACCATTTGAGTTGCTGCTACCCACCTATCCTTCACACATCGCACAAAGTCCTCTTGCGAGAAGTCGCTGCCGTCAAGTTTCGTTTGGGGAAAGCCGCCAACCATCTCGCAAGGATCCATCTCAGGAAGGAATGCTTTTGCTCGCGCAACCACCACACCAGTCCCAGAATGAGCCGCCGATTTAACAATCTCTTGAATCCTTGCTGGGATTGTTGACAAGTCTTTTAGCATATCCTTGATCCTTGTAGGGGGTGACTCGGCACCTTTTACTGCCATTACTCCATACATGTCACCAGTATACAACTGCTCCACATAAGTGTATATTGACTTCAATTTTATTAATGGCAATTGGACCGCATTGTCATTCCTCCTCCCTGTACGATGGAAATTTGTAATAAATCAGTATACATATAACCCAGATTTTTGACTACAGGAAAGGCAATACTTACCAAAGATAGCCACTATCATATTGGTGATGTGGCGCTTCAAGGTGTTCAGCTCTTCAGTGACCGGTTCAAGCCGGCCCTCTGCCTCCTCGGCATGTTTCAACAATGTTGCTTTTTCTTCTTCAAATGTGGCCTTCAAGGAGTTCAAATTTTCCGAGGCAGTCAGCAAAGACTTCCGCAACAAAGAATAAGATGACTCTGCCTTCTCACGCACTTCTTTCTCTGTTTTTAGTCGCTCTTGCAAGCCGGCAGCCTTTGATTCGGCTTCATTGAGCATATCCTATCATGAACAATGCAAATTTAGTATAAATACTTTGGAGTCCCAAGCCGGCAAGGGTGCACTACCTGGCACTTGGGGGCTACAAGAAGCAAAAATTGTTATATAATCAAGTCCCAAGTAGCAGCAAGAACCCTACATGCCACTTGGAGGCTAATGCAAGTCACTTTCTTAATAACTATACAATGGAAAGACCCGGCCCTCTCACAGAGATGAGTCGGCCCTTGGGGGCTACAAGGCATTTTTTCTTTCAACTAATCAACTAAGGTCAAAATTTTGAAGACCCTACTACTCACCTTGGGGCCCACTACTCACCTGGGCACGCCAGAGGCCCCTGGCGTGCCCTGATGGGTAGTGGGGCCCACGGAGGTCCTCTCCACCGCCTCTCAGCTCTATAAATACCCAAATATTCTAGAAACCCTAGGGGAGTCGACGAAACACAATTCCAGCCACCGCAAGTTCCAGAACCACGAGATCCAATCTAGAGCCCAATTTCGGCACCTTGCCAGAGGGGAACACGATCGCGGAGGGGTTCATCATCCTCATTGGTGCTCCTCTGATGATGCGTGAGTAGTTTACCACAGACCTATGGGTCCGTAGGCAATAGCTAGATGACTTCTTCTCTCTTTTTGACTCTCAATACAATGTTCTCCTCGATGTTCTTGGAGATCTATTTGATGTAATGACTTTTGCGGTGTGTTTGTTGGGATCCGATGAATTGTGAGTTTATGATCAGTTCTATCTATGAATATTATTTGAGTCTTCTTTGATCTCTTATATGCATGATTATTTTAGCCTCGTATTTCTTCTCCGAAACTTTGGTTTGGTTTGGCCAACTAGATTGATTTTTCTTGCAATGGGAAGAGGTGCTTTGTGATGGGTTCGATCTTGCGGTGCTCAATCTCAGTGACAGAAGGAGAAGTGACACGCATGTATCATTGCCATTAAGGATAAAAAAGACGGGGTCTATTCCTACATGAATAGATCTTTTCTACATCATGTCATTGTTCTTATTGCATTACTCTCTTTCTCCATGAACTTAATACACTAGATGCATGCTGGATAGCGGTCGATGTGTGGAGTAATAGTAGAAGATGCAGAATCGTTTCGGTCTACTAATCTTGGACGTGATGCCTATATACATGATCACTGCCTTGGATATCGTCATAATTATTTGCTCTTCCATCAATTGCCCAGCAATAATTTCTTTATCCACCGTATGCTATTTTCTCGAGAGAAGCCACTAGTGAAATCACGGCCCCTGGGTGTATTTTCTATCATATTGTTTTCAGATCTATTATTCCAAAAACCCAAAAATACCTTGATGCACTTTTTCTTTATTTATTTTATTTTGTGTTTTTCCTAGATCTATTTATCCAAACTCATACAGTTTAATCTATCTCAGTACCGAGGAGGGATTGACAACCCCTCTTACGTGTTGGGTTGCAAGTATTTGTTATTTGTGTGCAGGTACTGTTTACATAGTGTTGCTTGATTCTCCTACTGGATTGATGACCTTGGTTTCATAACTGAGGGAAATACTTACCGTTATTGTGCTGCAACATTCTCTCCTCTTCGGGGAAATACCAACGCAGATACAAGCAATCACCTCTCACAAAGATGAGCCGGCCCTTGGGCGCTACACATCCCTCTATTTTCCATTATATGACTTAAGGCAATATTTATGAAGAACTGGCTTGTTATTTTTATAACAACCCAGCCCTTGGGGGCTACAGTACACTTGTCAAAATCATATGAAAGTCTTACAAATACTCATGCTTTCCTATGCCTAAGACTTGGGGGCTGCGTAAGTATATACAGTATTGGAAAGAGAAGGCTTTTCGGTCCTCATATTTTCTTTTGATCATGCTCGCCTCCATATCCCGGCTCGTAGATAGCCAAGTCAAGTAACCCTGATGGAGCTAATCCATGCTAAGATCTTCAAAGTTGGCAATTGTAGCTTTGTTTTCCCCTTATCAGACACGGCCGGCTCATCCTTGGCCATGAATTTAGCCAACACATTTGATGCCTCTGGAGCCTTATAAGCTTCTCCAATGATGTGTACTTCTTCATCCATCATTGTGTGCGATGAAATGATATTTTTGGCCTCCTTTATAGGACTGGAGGCTCGAGCAGTACTTGGCGGGTTGATGTTGTGCGCCGGGTCATCTGTGTTGCCTTGCTTGTCCAGATGGACTGGCTCGACTATCACCGGCTCATCAACACCAGCCTGCTCATTTTGCCGTGTTGGTTCAATCCTTTGATCAGGGTTGCCTTCACCTGTGGTCTTAGCTTGGATCTCTGGAGTCACCAATGGAGGATCTTGAGACTCAGGGATCGTTGCAGAAGAAGATGACTCGCTAACTTTTCTTTTCTTGATGGCCTTAGCCCTATAGTCATATGAGTATATTCAAGTTAAAGAAACAATTGCTATGACAAAGTATAAATTATCAAATGCTTACCCAGGCTTAATGACCAATGGCGGGAGCTGGGAGGCAGTTGATTCCCCAGGGGAAGGTGACGACTGATACGTCTCCAACGTATCTATAATTTATGAAGTATTCATGCCATGTTTACAACAATTTTATATGGTTTTGGTATGATTTGATTAGAACTAACACGGACTGACATTATTTTCAGCAGAACTACCCTGGTGTCGTTTTTTGTGTAGAAATAGAAGTTCTCGGAATGGGCTGAAAATTTATGGTGATTTTTTATAGACCAAAAGAGACCCCCAAAACACCGGAGCTGGACCAGGAGGTGACCGAGGAGGCCACAATCCTGGGGGCGTGCCTCCCGAGCTTGTGGGGTCCTCGGGCACCCCCTTGATGTGAGACCAATGCCAAAAATTCCTATAAATACCAAACCCCCCGAAAAGAACCCTAGATGAGAAGTTCCGCCACCGGAAGCCTCTGTAGCCATGATAAACCAATCGGGACCCCGTTTTGGCACCCTGCCGAAGGGGGAAATCATCATCGGAGGCCATCTTCATCATCCCGACGGCCACCATGAGGAGGAGGGAGTAGTTCACCCTTGGGGCTGAGGGTATGTACTAGTAGCTATGTGTTTGATCTCCCTCTCTTGTTTTCTTGATTTGGCACGATCTTGATGTACCGCGAGCTTTGTTAATATATTTGGATCTTATGGTGTTCTTCCCTCTCTACCTTCTTGTGATGAATTGAGTCTTGCTCTTTGAGGTTTCGTTATGTTGGATTGAATATTGGATTTGAGAACACTTGATGTATGTCTTGCATATGGATACCGTGGTGACAATGGGGTATTTTATTGATTCATTTGATGTATGTCTTGGCACTCAACTCGCGGATTCCTGAGGTGACATTGGGGTAATCTATGCATAAGGGTTGATGCACGTTTTCATCCTACGTTCTCCGATAGAAACTTTGGAGTGGTTCTTTGTTGCTCGTTGAGGGATTGTTATATGATCCAATTATGTTATCATTGTTGAGAGATTTTGCACTAGTGAAAGTATGAACCCTAGGCCTTGTTTTCAAGCATTGCAATATCATTTTTGCTCACTTTTACTACTTGCTACCTTGCAGTATATATATTTTGAGATTACAAAAACCTATATCTACTATCCATATTACATTTGTATCACCATCTCTTCGCCGAACTAGTGCACCTATACAATTTACCATTGCATAGGGTGTGATGGGGACACAAGAGACTCTTTGTTATTTGGCTGCAGGGTTGTTTGAGGGAGACCATCTTCATCCTATGCCTCCCACGGATTGATAAACCTTAGGTCATCCACTTGAGGGAAATTTTCTACTGTCCTACAAAACTCTGCGCTTGGAGGCCCAACACGAGTCTACAAGAAGAAAGGTTGCATAGTAGACATCAAGCTCTTTTCTGGCGCCGTTGCCGGGGAGGTGAGTGCTTGAAGGTATATCTTTAGATCTTACAATTGAATCTTTTAGTTTCTTGTTTTATCTCTAGTTTGGTTTATAAAAGAAAACTACAAAAAATGGAATTGAGGTTGCCTCATATTATTCATCTTTATAATGTCTTTCTTGAAAACAATGGATCGGAAAATTGTGCCAAAGTGTTAGAAGAAGAAGTCAATAAAATGTTTGGCACTAAATCTTTGAATGATAAACATGATTGCAATGTTGTTTGTGTGCTTGCTATGAATATTCATGATACCAATGATGATTGCACTAGTCATGATAAAGATGTTTTTATAAGCATGTCAATTTTTGTAGAGTGCATAGAGTTTGTGAAGACATGCCTTATAGGGATGATAGATTTTGTAAGAAGCATAAACATGATAAAACCAATCAGTGGCTTAAAGTGATAGATGAATTTGGTATAAAATTATGCTCTCTTCATCCCATTACTTGTGAACTTTGCAATAGGATTGGTCATCTTAATTTTCAATGCAAACTTTTGCATGATCGAATCATGTCCAAATATAGCAATAATTTGATCACTCTTGAACATTATAATGAACTTTGTTTATTTTTGGGGTGTGAAGAATTGTCACATAAAAATAGTTGGTTTGAAGCATTCATATTCACAGACCATGCCGAAACTACTTTGAGAGAAATCTATATGTTTTGTATGGTAAAATTGCAATGAAAATGCTTATATTGCCAACTATAGAAAGATGAGAAAATGAATAGAATATAAAACAAACACTAATGAAAGGGTAAAGAATTCCACTTTCCCTCCTATTGTCTCTCATGATGAAATAAGTGACGAGAAGGAGCTCCATATGTAAACAATCTCATCAATAATGAGCTCCAAAAAGTTGATTAAACCCACACATGATGTGGAGAAGAAAAAGAAAAGACGGAGAAGCAAAGGTAAAAAGGTATCCCTCCCAAATGATGTTGCTCCTATTATTGTTATGCCTCATGAGAATGAATTAAAAATAATTGTGGAAGATGATATACTTGAGGATGATATTGATTATTTGTCTTATGGCACAATGTCCGAAGATACTATTGAGGATGATTTTGTTATGCCTATTACTCATTGTGATGATTATGATGGACAAAATAATGATACTTAGAAAATTGTGATGATAATAATTGCTATACTACTGGTGCTATTCATACTATTAATCATGAGAGTGGTTATGTTTATGATATGCCAAGCCACAAGCTTGGGGATGCTATGTTTGATGAGAATGACATGTTTGAGAATTTATTTGCTAAAATTAATGTTTTTCCCAAGCTTGGCGATGCTATGCTTGATGAAGATGATCTTTTTAGTCCCTCTACTTTGAATGATCAAAATTGTTATGATGGTTGCATGCCTCCTATTTATGATGATTGCAATATTTATGAAAGTGGGTTTGGAAGAGTGTCAACTTTAGATAATAATTATCCCACTATTTTGGAGGGTGTTGAATCTTATTATAATGATAAAAGTGGATTTGGAGAGGTCATTACTTTATTTAGTAATGATTCCACTATCTTGGAAGAGGTTTCAATTGATTATGATGAGAACAAGGTCGCTACTTATGATGATTATTGTGATGACACTTATTGTATAAAAAGTAGTGACGATCATTCTTATAAAACTTGTCAAAATTATGATTACCCTTTTTCTAAACATTACTCTTTTAATGTGGAAACAATTTATAGTATTCGAGTTTCATATGATACTCCCATCACTATGGATGAGAATAAATTTGCTTATGTGGAGAGTAATAAAATTTCTATGGTTGTGGATCATGAAAATAATGCTGTATGTGATAGTTATATTATTGAATTCATTCATGATGCTACTGAAAATTACTATGAGAGAGGAGCATATGCTTTTACATACTGCAATAATATCAAGTTTCCTCTCTATGTGTTGAAAGTTGTGTAGTCATGCTTGTTTTGCCTTCCTATGCTAGTTGATTCTTGTTCCCATAAGTTGTTTGCTCACAAAATCCCTATGCATAGGAAGTGGGTTAGGCTTAAATGTGCTAGTCATATGCTTCATCATGCTCCCGTTATGTTTCTATTCTTATCTTTTATGTGAGCACCATTGAAATCATAATGCCTAGCTAAAAAGGCATTAAAGAAAAGCGCTTGTTGGGAGACAACCCAACACTATTACCTACTGTTTTTGTGTGTTCACATGATTAAACTACTATAGTAATCATGTTTTATAGCTTTTGTTTCAATAACGTGCCAAGTAAAGCCTTTGGCATAGTGTGGATGATAGTTGACTTGATTCTGTGCAAAAACAGAAACTTTTGAGCCCAGTTCTAGAATTACCATAGTTCACTGGGATGTGATAAAATTCTGCATTTTTTACACATGATTTGTAAACAAATTTATTATGTTGTCCTAAATTTTCAGAATTTTTTGGATTTATATAAGTATGGTCATTGTCCAGATCTTTACAGACTATTCTATTTTTGACAGATTCTATTTTCAATGCATAGTTTGCTTGTTTTAGTGTTTCCATAGCTTATATTAAGTGATATAAATTGTGAAAATAATAATTTATAGTAGGCATTGTGTGATAAAAAATATGAATCTTGTCTTTGATAGTACCCAAGTGAATGATTTGTTTTATCATACTAACCTATCTCACGAAGTTCCGTTAAGTTTTGTGTGATTGAAGTTTTCAAGTTTTGGGTGAGATATTGACATGAGGAGAATAAGGAGTGGCAATACCATAAGCTTGGGGATTCCCAAGGCACCCCAAGGTAATATTCAAGTAATACCCAAGCAACTAAGCTTGGGGATGGCCCGGAAGGCAACCCCTCTTTCGTTTCCAACATTATCGGTAACCTTACTTGGAGCTATATTTTTATTCGTCACATGATATGTGTTTGTAGCGACCCGACCCAAATGGATCAAGTCTCTGTGCTTAAGTGTCATCCCTGGATCGGTATGCTGACACACACAGTACTTGAGGATTTATAACAGAGGTAAATCACATGTATAAAGTAACGTAAATACTATTACCTCAATCCATATAGCGGAAGTAACGACAAGGTTGTGGATTCCCATCAACACCAACGGCAAAGTTGAGTGTAGAAATCGTAACCCTAACGTATCACTTACTCATCGTAAGAATCCTGCAACATGAGACATTGCAGCCATGTAGGTCAGTACATTGAATGTACTGGCAAATTCACACCATAGGATAATGATGAATAATAGCTATCACTATATGCATATTTGGCTGGTGGAGAAGCTCTAGGGTTATATTGTTTTGCGAAAAGCCAATTTTTCCCTACATTAAAGGAATATGTTTTATTTAACTATCATGGTGGTTGAAACATTGAGAAGGTAAATCCCCCTCTCAATCCCAATTAAAAGTAATCATTAAACCCAACAAATTAATTTAGAGTGATGAGATCAATATGATAATCCAAGAACCAGATACTCAAGATGTCCATAACCGGGGACACGGCTAATCATGATTAGTTTGTACACTCTACAGAGGTTTGTGCACTTTTCCCCACAAGACTCGATCTCCTCCGTTGGATTTCTCGCACTACATGGTGTTTGAGAAACGGATGACCGAGACACAGTCTTTCAGAAACATTTACTCTTTACTCTGGGTAGACAGTTACACCTACTTTCCCCTACATCTGCTAGCCTACCACTGAAAGAGGTCATGCAACATACTCAACTATGCTAGAGCCCATAATAGCTTGTGGCTGCACACGGAAGTTTCTAGCATGAATAATCTTATGATCCCTTTGAGCCTGGGTGGAGAACCATAGGAGGATCACACGGTATAACCCCGGGATCTCCTAGGACAACACTGGTATATCCCCAGGTGTCCGGGCAAACCACTGGTATATCCCCAGGGTGCCCCAACCAATCCACCCAGATGTGTATTAAAGTAGCCACCTTAAGTTAACCATTAATTAACAATCTCACATCTGTCATGGATACACTCAAAACCCAATCCACGTCTACGAGCATAGCATGGCAATATAAGCATAGCGTAGAAGTAACTCCCAAGGGTTTGATATTAAAAAAGGCAATAGGTTCTACCTCATCATCTACTTCCCAATACCCACAAGTTAATCACATCCTAATCATGCAGTGTTTGAGGATTGTAACTAATGCATAAAAACTGGGTAATAAGGAAGTATGATCAAAGTGTGAACTTGCCTTGTACTGTTGATGAAGATTCGTCTCACTCATAATTCCAGATAGTTCTACTCGGCACACTCCGTTCAATCTATCGTAAGCAAGCAATTGCATACATAAGCACTCATGCAAAAGAATCGAAGAAAAGATCTCGGAAAACTTTGAAAACTAGCAATTAACTCTTGTAACAGAAAACAATTTCTAATAGTACCAAAATTGGGTGGATTTGGTCTTATCAGAAAGTTTAGGTCAAGAGCTTCAATTAGCAAAAAGAATCAATTAAATCGGAGTTACGAAACTCAAGTTATAGCCAAAACAAGTTTGAATATGAATCTGAACAAATTTTGAAATTTGAAAGTTGCAAAAAGTTTATTTGATAGATTCACTAGACAGGTGGAATCAAGACAAAAATATTGGCGTTGGTTTCGTCTAATTTGGATGAACGAGTAAAAAGTTATGGCTATTTGAAAAATCAGGGCCAAACTGTTTTACGAAAGAAAAAGAGCTATGGCTAAAAGAATTCTAGTCTAATGTATAAATACAAAGACTAATTGGTAATCTAATTATTCTACCGTACTAGTCTACAAATAATAAGCTACGGGAGTATATAAAAAAATACGAAAAAAGATACCTTTATAAGGTAGAGAAAAGACGACTTCTGAGAGAGAAGACAACTTTCAGAAGTCCCGCCGGAGAGAAGAAAAATATTTTTATTTAGTGAATCTAGTCAAACCAAAATATATTGATTTAACCCGAATCGGATGATTTTTGGAGGCTCTATGGGTCTATATTTATAGGTGGAAAGGAGGCTTAGAGGTCAAAGGCTAGGCAATGTGGGACTAAATGTAGACGAAAAGAAAAGAAAAGAGAGAAGAGGTGCGCCATGGGCCAAAAAGGCTTCGGCCGGCCGGCCGCGCGTGCGCACTAGCGTGTTGTAGTATTTTTTTTTAAACAAAATTCGGCCAAAGTGAAAAAAAATGGCTGGCTGGGCCTGGCCCATGTAGGAAAAAAATTGAGGCGCCGCTGCCACTACGCTGCGCATGTGGGCGACATATAGTTCCAGGCGCACGCGCAGTTTTTTTTTAAAATAGAAACAGAAAAGGAAAAACTGAATAACGAAAATAAAAAATAAAATTATACATAGGCATATTATATATGAAAATTTTCAGAAAAAGAATTCCTAGATGACGAACATATTTTCAGCGACGAATAAATTCCACAAAAATTTAAATAAAGCAAACAGTGCTATTGGTTCATTTAAAAATCAAATAAAAATATTTTAAAATACCAAAATAATTTAAAATTTATTTCTCTCCATTTTTCTACTGTAGGGAATCATTTTACCCTATTTTCCATATATTTTATTTTTGGAGAAAAATAATTTGAATAAAACCCAAATAACTCCAAATTAAAAATGGTTTTCAAAATACCATCAAAGGGACTTTAAATTTTGATTCTTTGAAACTTCCAACTCAGATTTCATACGATTTGAAGAAGTCATTTTATCTTCTCTCATGAAAATCATTGAGTTGCATAAAGTTTCTGAATTTGCAATATTTTCAAATGAAATTCAAATCTTTTCGAAACCCCTTTTAAAATAGAAGAAGTCATGTTATCTTCACTCTAGGGTTTGTAATGAAATAAATTTGAATTCAAGGAGATCATAAATGCAAGGTGAATGTTTTGGGAAAGTCATTTTATTCCCTCTCATTTAACTTTCAAAAAGTTTCAAATTTGACTCAATTTCACACAAGCAACCACACCACAATCAAGCAAACAATCAAAACTATTTATTTAATATAACATTCCAAAATTTAGAATTTTGGGATGTTACAGTGTTTTTCTTGTAGAGTCATTTTATTTTGTTAGTATTTTCTTGTTGTCATTTAGAATAAGGTTTTGTATCTTTTCTTTCAATAAAAATGTCATGGATAGCCTTCACCATGCTTAGTGTGCAAGTATATGAGCTACTATTTCAAAATATAAAGTTGCACGCTATTGCGTAAATTATCCAGAAAAGTAAGTATGTGATAAAATGTTGAAATTTTTACACAATGAGATATGATAATTTTTCTATAGTGTGATAAATTTTCAGAATTTTTTGAGTTAAATAAGTATGGATCTTCCTTAATCCTTTACAAAATGTTCTGTTTAGACAGATTGCTATTATGATTGCATATGTTTGCTTGTTTAATGATTCTATTTGAGGATAGGAGTATTAAATATGAAGAGGCATTTAATATGCAATGTCAAATTATAATTTTAGTGATTTTCTACAGTAGAGAATGATAAGGTTTTGCACTGATTTATACTAACTTCTCTCACGAGTTCTTGTTGAGTTTTGTGTGGATGAAGTTTTTAAGAATTAGGGAAACTGTGATATCAGAGGAATTAAGGAGACACAAGAGCTCAGGCTTGGGGATTATCAAGGCATACCTAGTTAATATTTCAAGAAGTCTCAAGCATCTAAGCTTGGGGATGCCCCGGTTGGCATCCCACCTTTCTTCTTCAACAATGATCGGTCAGTTTTGGTTGAGCCTAAGTTTTTGCTTCTTCACATGATATGTGCTATCCTTGGAATGTCATTTTATTTTGTTTTGCTTGATGTTTGAATAAAATAATTAAGATCAAAAAAATTATTTATGCGAGAGAGTCTTCACATAGCTACTTAATTATTTGACTACTCATTGATCTTCACTTATATCTTTTTGGAGTAGTTTGTCATTTACTCTCGTGCTTCACCTATATCCTATGAGTAATGGTTGAATGAATTGAAAATCATATCTAAAATTATATATGTTTCATATGCTTATCCCATGGGGAGTAATGACTTCACATATAAGAGTATAGGTGGTAAAATTTATTGAAAGTTAGCAAGCACAACATTGGTCACTTGAACAATTCATGAAAGAATATTGAAGGAAGAGAGATTTCACATATAAATATACTATCTTGGACATCTTCTATGATTGTGAGCTCCGTTAATTATTTTCAGACTTGAGCAAATTAGTTGAAGTTGGACAAGGAAGACAACGTAATGAGTTATGTTTGGGTATATTTGTATAGAAGTTATATTGTTATGGATCCTCCAACATGTGGTGCTTGCTTAGGATCTTTTGCTAGCCTTCACCTGTACTAAGCGGGAATACTGCTTGTGCATCCACTTCCTTAAACCCAAAGTTATTCCATATGAGTCCACCATACCTACCTATATGCAGTATTTACCTGCCGTTCCAAGTAAATTTGCATGTGCCAAACTCTAAATCTTCAAATAATAATCTGTTTTGTATGCCCAAATCGCTCATGAAGCAACATGGGGCGGTCAGTATCTTCCATGCTAGGTGGTTTAGTCTCACGACGAGTGTTTATTCGCTTGTCATTCTCGAGAAAGTGGCTGGTAATTGGGATGCCCAGTCCTATGATCAAAATCAAAATCAAAATATAATAATGAAACAAAACTCCCCCGGATCATTGTTGGTATGGAGGGCACCCGAGGATTCCGCTCGCCATGGCTTTTGTTTGTTGGTGGAGGGGGAGTAAAAAACTTTACCTTTCTGTTTGGGAACCGCCTATAATATGTCTAGCAAGGAAGATACTAGGAACTATCGGTCATTACGTTGACAATGAAAGCATAGCTCTTAAAATTATATTCATCTCTGTTTTAAAATCTTCGAGCTCTGGCACCTCTGCAAATCCCTACATCCCCCCACGAAGGTCCTATCTTTTACTTTTATGCAAGAGTCAGTAGTATTGCTTCTCATTTCAACCTCAGTTATTCTCTAGTTGGCAAGTATCATGTGGTGGGAAAAGATCCAAGCATACATGGCCATTCAAATATATTTGAACTTGGATTATTATTGTTGACAATTATCTATATGATAAATAAGTTGGGAGGCAAAACATTAAGCCCCTATCTTTCTCTGTGTTTGATGGATGCTATTTGTTCTAAAAATATGCTTTGAGTGTCATCAATCATGGAAGACTATATGATAGTTGAGTATGTGGAATTTGCTAAATCAAAGCTCTTACATAGACCCTTCCTGAAAATAAGATGAATTGCAGTTGTTTGATGACTGAGAACATAGTTTGTTAGTTTTCAAGAAAGTTTATGGTCTATACTTTAACATGTGAATAGCTTGTTACTTGATCATGAGAAGTTTTATGAGATGAGCTATTGTTTATGATATATAATAATGCTAGAAAAAGTGATTGGAATTATCATTAATCAAACTTGTGCACTTGCTAGCATTCACACTTCATAAATTATTTCTTTTCTCATTTACCAACTCGAGGACAAGCAGGAATTAACCTTGGGGATGCTGATACGTCTACAACGTATCTATAATTTATGAAGTATTCATGCCATGTTTACAACAATTTTATATGGTTTTGGTATGATTTGATTAGAACTAAACAGGACTGACACTGTTTTCAGCAAAACTACCGTGGTGTCATTTTTTGTGCAGAATAAAGGTTCTCGAAATGGGCTGAAAATTTACGGTGATTTTTTATGGACCAAAAGAGACCCCCAAAGCACCGTAGCTGGACCAGGAGGTGACCGAGGAGTCCACAAGCCTGGGGGGCGCGCCCACCCCCTACAGCGCGCCTCCCGAGCTTGTGGGGCCCTCGGGCACCCCCTTGACATGAGACCGATGCCAAAATTCCTATAAATACCAAAACCACCGAAAAGAACCCTAGATGAGAAGTTCCGCCGCCGCAAGCCTCTATAGCCACGAAAAACCAATCAGGACCCCGTTCCGGCACCGTGTCGGAGGGGGAAATCATCACCGGAGGCCATCTTCATCATCCCGACGGCCACTGTGATGAGGAGGGAGTAGTTCACCCTTGGGGCTGAGGGTATGTACTAGTAGCTATGTGTTTGATCTTCCTCTCTTGTGTTCTTGATTTGGCACGATCTTGATGTACCGCGAGCTTTGTTAATATGTTTGGATCGTATGGTGTTCTTCCCTCTCTACCTTCTTGTGATGAATTGAGTCTTGCTCTTTGAGGTTTCATTATGTTGGATTGAATATTGGATTTGAGAAAACTTTATGTATGTCTTGCATATGGATACCCGTGGTGATAATGGGGTATTATATTGATTCACTTGATGTATGTTTTGGCATTCAACTCACGGATTCCCGAGGTGACATTGGGGTAATCTATGCATAGGGGTTGATGCATGTTTTTGTCCTACATTCTCCGATAGAAACTTTGGAGTGATTCTTTGTTGCTCGTTGAGGGATTGTTATATGATCCAATTAAGTTATCATTGTTGAGAGATTTTGCACTAGTGAAAGTATGAACCCTAGGCCTTGTTTTCAAGCATTGCAATACCATTTTTGCTCACTTTTACTACTTGCTACCTTGTTGTTTTATATTTTTAGATTACAAAAACCTATATCTACTATCCATATTACACTTGTATCACCATCTCTTCGCTGAACTAGTGCACCTATACATTGGGTCTGTTGGGGACACAAGAGACTCTTTGTTATTTGGTTGCAGGGTTGTTTGAGAGAGACCTTCTTCATCCTACGCCTCCCACAGATTGATAAACCTTAGGTCATCCACTTGAGGGTAATTTGGTACTGTCCTACAAAACTCTGTGCTTGGAGGCCCAACACAAGCCTACAAGAAGAAAGGTTGCGTAGTAGACATCAACGACTCCTGATAATTCGAGTCAGAAGGGTTAAGTGGTTGTCTAATAAGTCCGGCTCATGGAAGAGATGGAGTTGGGCTATGAGGCACCTCATTTCGCTGCCTTTGGGCGACCGGCTCATCCGATAAGCCAGTAGACAACTCACCAGAATTACTCTGGAGCTTGTGCTTGCCGACTTGCTGCGACTTCTTCAAAAGAAATTTTGGGTCTAAGTAAGCTTCTGGATGTGAAAGTGGTACCTTTATGACGGCTCATCTTGATTTCTTCAAGTTTAAATTTTCTAAGCTGGATGAGATTGAAATTACCTCGACGTTGCTGGCTCGACTGGACTCAGTATTATCCTAAGAAGAAGGGGCGTCAGAAAGTTGATTAAAAAGGCGACCAAGCGAGTCGAGCTCTACCTCAGACTCATTTTCATCGGCCGGCTCATCTACTTGCTCAACTGGAGTAGGGGTAGCTTTTCGAGGTTTCTTCTTTTTTCAGAACTTGTTGTCTGCCTGCATATATGATAAGCCGGAGGTCAAGATTGAGATGAACAAGTTAAAAGCAGAATAAGTAAGACAAGGGTATGTAAGAATACTCAATGGAGGCACAGGATTGGTTATACAGAAGGGAGCCAACCCAGTCTTATTGCATTTTGTCTAAGGCTCTCCCAGCAATTTCTTCATGGCCTTGTTGATTTCTATCTCAGGCAATTCAAGTTGACTGAAGCGTTGTGTATCTGCCAGCTCACCAGTGTAATTACACATTAAGTCGCCCCTTAGGCTAACGGGCTGGATGCGCCAGCTTATCTAGCACCGGGTTAAGTCAATCCCGGTGAGCCCATTGGCTGTTAAGGCCCTCAGCTTTGAATAAACAGGTGCGACTTGTTGACGCTCTTGATCAGACGGCCAGCCCGAAGAGGCAACCATTGCATTGAGCCAGTCCAATCTGTAACCCAGCAAAGGGGTTTCACCTTCAGGAGCGGTGTTCTTGCAGTAGAACCATGTTTTGTTCCATCCCTTCGGATGACTTGCCAGCTCGGCCTCTGGAAAGGGACTATTTTTCTGCCTTTGAACGAAAATCCCACCAAGTTCTATATGCTAGGACCATCCGCAGACTCAGTTTGGTGGTTGATGTAGAAAAATTCCTGGAAGAGAGGGACAGTTGGCTCCGTCTGAAGATAGACTTCACAGAAGACTTCAAACTGGCAAAGATTGGTCATTGAGTTTGGACCAATATCTTGAGGGCGGAGATCGAAGAAATTGAGGAAGTCCCGGAAGAATTTTGACCCGGGTGGTGACAAGCCCCTTTGAAGATGATCTACTAAAACAACAACTCCTTGATCAGGCTGGGGGAGCTCTCTTCATCAGGCGCTAATAACCCACAAGTAGAGGGGATCGCAACAGGTTTCGAGGGTAGAGTATTCAACCCAAATTTATAGATTCGACACAAGGGGAGCCAAAGAATATTTGCAAGCATTAGCAGTTGAGTTGTCAATTCAACCACACCTGGAGATTTAATATCTGCAGCAAAGTGATCAGTAGCACAGTAATATGATAGTTTGATAGTGATAGCAATAGTAGTAGCAGTAACGGTAACGGTAACAACAGTAGTGATAATTTGGTAGCAGTTGTAACAGTAGTAGCAACAGTAGTAACTTAGCAAGAACAATATGTGAAAAGCTCGTAGGCATTGGATCGGTGATTTCGTTGGATGATATTCCTCATATATCAGTCATAACCTAGGGAGATACGAAACTAGCTCCAATTCAAAAATATAATGTAGGCATGTAATCCATAAATAGTCATACGTGCTTATGGAAAAGAACTTGCATGACATCTTTTGTCCTACCCTCCCATGGCAGCGGGTCCATAAGGAAACTAAGGGATATTAAGGCCTCCTTTTAATAGAGAACACGAACAAAGCATTAACACATGGTGAATACATGAACTCCTCAAACTATGGTCATCACCGGAAAGTATCCCAATTGATGTCACCTTGGAATTTATGGATCATAACACATAATAGGTGCATATAACTTGCAAGATCGGATGAAGAACATAGATATAATGGTGAAAACATAAACGGTTCAGATCTAAAATCATGGCACTCGGGCCCTAGTGACAAGCATTAAGCATAGCAAAGTCATAGCAACATCAATCTCAGAACATAGTGGATACTAGGGATCAAGCCCTAACAAAACTAACTCGATTACATGATGAATCTCATCCAACCCACCACCGTCCAGCAAGCCTATGAAGAAATTACTCACTCACGGCGGTGAGCATCATGAAATTGGTGATGGAGGATGGTTGGTGATGACAAAGACCAAAGATCCCCATCTCCGGAGCCCCAAACAGGCTCCAGATCTGGCCTCCCGATGAAGAACAGGAGGTGGTGACGGCTCTATATCGTAAAACGCAATGAAACTTCCTCACATATTTTTTCTCCGAAAACATGAATTTATAGAGTTGGAATTAGGGCCAGCGGAGCTTCGTGGGCCCCACTACCCACCAGGGCGCGCTAGAGGGGGGTGGCGCCCCCTGGTGCCTTGTGGGCAGCTGGGGCCCCCTCTCCAGTGGGTCTTGGTTCCAGAAATTATAATATGTTCCAAAATAATTCTCCAAAAAGTTTTGTCCAAATCTGAGAACTTTTATTTCTGCACAAAAACAACACCATGGTAGTTCTACTAAAAACAGTGTCAGTCCGGGTTAGTTTCATTCAAATCATTCAAATTAGAGTCCAAAACAAGAGCAAAAGCATTAGGAAAAGTAGATACGACGGAGATGTATCAACTCCCCCAAGCTTAACCCATTGCTTGTCCTCAAGCAATTCAGTTGACAAACTCTTTTGTTCTTGTTTACATATATATGCTTAAATAGCACCCAGGTTTTCAGCAAAGATCATAACTAACCATGCAAGCAATAACTCTTAGTAATTATATCAACTCGTATCAATGGCATAATCAACTAGCGAGCAATAATAAGATATCTAAAATGCCAACACTTTCTCAAAACAATCATGATATAACATGACAATAGTGGTATCTCGCTAGCCCTTTCTAAGACCGCAAAACATAAATGCAGAGCACCCCCAAAGTTCAAGCAACGACTAAACATTGTAATTCATGGTAGAATAGATCCAGTCATGATGCATTCAACATTAACTATACACAATGCATGAGGATGACAATAGTGCTCTCAGGTCTGGTGCTTGTTTGAGAAGGTGATGACTCAACATAAAAGTAAGTTAACATGGAAGTAAATAGATAGGCCCTTCGCAGAGGGAAGCATGGATTTGTAGAGGTGCCAGAGCTCAAAGCTTAAATCAGAGATAAATGTAATTTTGGGCGGTAAACCCTTCCTGTCAACGTCACGACCAAGAGTTTTCAATATCATCCATGCTAAATAAACTAGCGGCGGTTCCCAAGCGATAAAAGTAAATTTTAATCCCTCTCCACCAACAAACACAACCCATGGCTAACCGAATCCACGGGTGCCTTCCATACCAACAACAGTCCTGGGGGAGTCTGGGTATCCCTATTACCAGCCCCTCTCATGCAAGGACGAGTGAGTAAACACTCATCATGAGAATAACCCGCTTAGCATGGAAGATACTGATCACCCCCTATCGCTCCATGAGCGGTCCAGGCACACAAAATAGATGTTCATTTGAAATTTTAGAGGTGGCACATGCAAATTTACTTGGAATGGCAGGATAATACCGCATATAGGTAGATATAGTGGACTTA